>JACBWV010000610.1:73740620-73824424 GCA_013435795.1 Chlamydomonas sp. ICE-L
CACCCCCCCCCCCCCTCCCCCCCCCCCCCCCCCCCCCGCCGTCTCCTCCCACTTCAATGTCAAAATTCTGCCTCCCATAACTGCAGGTGAATGAAATCGCTAAAATCCAATATATGAGAGGCATGACTCTTGCAAAGAGCATGCAAACCTCTTCCCCTTTCCCTTGTCCTCCACCACCCTTTCCCTTGACATCCCCGCCCCCTTCCCTTCTTCCTCCCCACCTTCAATAGCTCAAACTTCTCCATCCAATAACTGCAGGTGAATGAAATTGCCAGAATCCAGTACATGAGAGGCATGACGCTGGCAAAGAGCAAGCAGACGAAGACCACACTGAGCTGCTCCCCATAGCGTGTGTCCAGATTAAATTCATGGCCTGATAGGGAATGGTCTAGCCCGCGCTGTGTGAGGCACTTATAGTTTTTCTTCATCTGTAGAGCACAAGAGCACAGTTCAGGGGGTAGGGTAGGGCAGGGTTGGGTTGGGTTGGACTGCATTGCGTTACGTTGCGTTGGGCTGGGTTGGGCTGTGCAAGGTACTTTCTCTTTATCTGAGCTGCTCCCCATAGCGTGTGTCCAGGTTGTACTCATGTCCCTCTAGGGAATGGTCTAGCCCGCGCTGTGTGAGGCACTTGTAGTTTTTCTTCATCTGTAGAGCACAAGAACACAGTTCAGGGGGTAGGGTAGGGTAGGGTAGGGTAGGGTAGGGTAGGGTTGGGTTACTATCATACTCGCATTTGGTCAGCATCATATGATACGCCGGTCCCTAGTCATATAAGTATATAATAACACAGCGGAAATACCAATGTTTCAGATAAGTATGTAATTACAAAGTGGTAATACTTATATTCCAGATAAGTATATAATTACACAGCGGTTATAAGAACATATAACAAAAACGTATTCAAACGCATTCAAACACATTCAAACGAATTCAAATGCATTCAAACGCAGTCAAACGCATTCAAACGCATTCAACAACATGATCATGAACAAATATAAGTAAATGTTTAACAACAAAGTAATAAACATATATACCCATAAATGCCTAATCCCCAAAACGCCCTAATAGGTAACAAGACTGTGGGACAGCCGCACGCATCCAAAAGACCTCGGAATCGAATACTGAGTAGATCACATTTCGCACAAATGTGTCAGCTAGATGTGCGGCTTGTTTTTTTCATACACATCTGGTTGCAAGCACCCCTGTCCAGCAGGAAGTTGGTAGTACACGAAATGTACACAATATTTGGGGACAAATTCAATCCGCGTCAAATACGAGGTCGCGCGAGCTATCGCAAGCTATCGCGAATCAAGTTTCCATAGGACGAAAGGCTTATCAAACCCACAAGTTTGGAAGCTGAATTTCAGCCTCAGCCTCTGAATCTACTAGAATAGCAGTACACTTGAGTTCACCCCAAAGTCCCGATACTACTTCCTAACCTTCCGATTCTGCATCAAAATCCAAATTCACACATGGATGTTTGAAAACAAATTAAAAAGTTTGATTTCGAATTATTTAAAGTATCTAGATAGGATTTGAAATTTGAAATTTGAAATTTTCAAACAGATTTGAAAAGTGCCTCTGCTACTTCCCCTTAAATAAATGCGTCCCAAATGATGCAATTGAGGCTGCGCAGATGTGAACATAATTAGGGACTCCTAAAACGGCCCAAACCATGCAACTAATAGGGTAGCATGCACTATGCAGTGGTCTTATGGTCAAGCTTACCTTCCACCTCCGCCATTGCCAATACAGGAAGATTTTTCCCTGTCTGGTGAAGATGGAAAGCATCTGGGCTAGCAGCACTGGAATCCCCACCTGTGCACAAGTTAAAAAATAACATTCTTACACACTGCAACTGGCAAGCTGTGTGTATGTGTGTATGTGTGCGTATGTGTGTAGAATTATTACACACCGCGACATGACATGCTGTGTTTATGTGTGCATGTGTGTGTATGTATGTGTATGTATGTGTGCTTGTATGTATGTGTGTGTGCATGTATGTGTGTATGTATGTATGTGAGTATGTATGTATGTATGTATGTATGTATGTATGTATGTATGTATGTATGTATGTATGTGTGTATGTATGTGTGTATGTGTGTGTGCGTGTCTGTAAAATTCTTACACACCGCAACGTGACATGCTGTGTGTATGTGTATGTACGTGCGTGTATGTCTGTGTATGTATGTGTGTGTAATTCTTACAAACCGCAACATAACATGCTGTGTGTATGTGTGTGTGTGTATGTGTGTAAGTGTGAAATTATTACAAACCGCAACATAGCATGCTATGTGTATGTGTGTGTGTGTGTGTACGTGTGTGTGTAATTCTTACACACGCCAATGTGACGTGGAGTTAAGGAAACCAGCCCGTTTGTTTGCGCTGGGGAAGGATACCATGGATTTCATTTTCCGCTATATATAGCAATTGCTAGTTTTGACCCCGTTTTTGCAAAATTATCCCTGCAAAGATGTAAAAAAAGCTCTCTGACCCTCTGTCTGTCTGTTTCTGCTCTTATGATTCTCGCTTAATTTACCAAGAAGACGTCAGATCTGGAAACATGTAACTGAACAGCACCTCTGTCTGTCTGTCTGTCTGTCTGTCTGTCTGTCTGTTCCTGCTCTCATCATTCTCACCTGGATGTACCAAGAAGTGATAGTAGCTTGGATACTGCACTGGGGTACACCACTAGACTACTCTCTTGGATACTGCACTGGGGTACACCACTAGACTACTCTCTTGGATACTGCACTGGGGTACACTACTAGACTACTCTCTTGGATACTGATGGGGTTTACACCACTGGACTACTCCTCTTGGATATGCACTGGTGGTACACCACCTAGACTACTCTCTTGGTATGCACTGGGTTACACTTCGAACTCTCTGCATAATGCATGTGGTACACACCTAGGATATCTCCTTGGATCTGCACTGGGTACACACTAGACTATCTCTGTATACTCATTGGGGTACACCACTCGACATTCTGATAGCATGGGGTACACCACTCGACTACTCTCTTGTATACTGCATGGGGTACACCACTAGAATACTCTCTGGCTTACTGCACCTGGGTACACCACTCGACTACTCTCTTGGATACTGGCATGGGTACACCATAGTAACTACTCTCTTGGATCTGCACTGGGTTACACCACTCGATACTCTCTGGTTGCGCTGGGGTTACACAATAGGCCACTCCTCTGGATACTGCACTGGGGTACACACTAGACTACTCTCTGGATTACTGCATGGGGTACACCAATCGACTTACTCTTTGGATACCTGCCATGGGGTACACCATGACTACTCTCTTGGATACTGACTGGGTACAACCACTAGACTACTCCTCTGATACTGCACGGGGTACAACACTAGATATCTCTTGGATACTGCACTGGGGTACACCACTAGACTACTCTCTTGGATACTGCACTGGGGTACACTACTAGACTACTCTCTTGGATACTGCACTGGGGTACACCACTAGACTACTCTCTTGGATACTGCACTGGGGTACACCACTAGACTACTCTCTTGGATACTGCACTGGGGTACACCACTAGACTACTCTCTTGGATACTGCACTGCGGGTACACTAGGGGGACTACCTCTCTTGGATTACTCACTGGGTTACACCACTAGATTCTCCTTGGATACTGCACTGGGGTACAACACTAGACTACTTCTTGGCTACTCACTGGGGAACCACTAGACTACTCTCTTGGATAAGCATGGGGTTACACCACTAGACCACTTCTTGGATACTGGCATTGGGGTACAACACTAGACTACTCTCTGGTATGCAATGGGGTACATACTAGACTACTCTCCTTAGATACCTGCACGGGGTACACACAGACTACTCTCTTGGATATACTGACTGGGGTACACCATAGACTACTCTCTGGATACTGCACTGGGGTACACCACTAGACTACTCTCTTGGATACTGCACTGGGGTACACCACTAGACTACTCGGCTGGAACTGCACTAGGGTTACACCATAGACTACTCTCTTGGATACTGCCCTGTGGTACCCACTATACTATCGCTTGGATCCTGCACTGGGGTTTTACATACTAGACTACTCTCTGGATACTGCAGGGGTACACACTAGACAAAACTCTCTTGGCATATGCACTGGGGGTACACCACTAGACTACTCTCTTGGATACTGCACTGGGGTACACTACTAGACTACTCTCTTGGATACTGCACTGGGGTACACTACTAGACTAATCTCTTGGATACTGCACTGGGGTAACTATAGACTACTCTCTTGGATACTGCACTGGGGTACACTACTAGACAACTCTCTTGGATACTGCACTGGAGTACACTACTAGACTACTCTCTTGGATACTGCACTGGGGTACACTACTAGACTACTCTCTTTCTGTCTTTCTTTCTTTCTGTCTGCCTGCCAGTCCGTGGAGGAAACATGACAAATTGAATTTGCTTGCCCAAGCTGCACAGGAAACATACCACCTCCAGCGCACATAATAAGAAGGTAATGATAACGCCTGGTGGGGGCGTGGAGTTAAGGGAGCCCGCCGTACGCGGGTGGGGAGCGGTCCTCCTACCTCAATGGAAAGGGCTTACCATCGGGGGGTGACGAGACCTGCAACGCCAAGAGCAACGAAGGGGGAGTCGAACCCCCGCCTATTCGCCAGGCTTGGTCTACACCAACCACTGTGTATCACTGACAAGGGGTTCCAGGCACAACATAAAGACTCACTACACTATCTATTCTGTCTCTTTCTTCTGTCTGCTGCCTGCCAGTCGGTAGAACCTGTTACACAATCGACGTTGTGCCACAGCCAACAGTAAACATAACCACCTCCAGCGCACATAAAGAATCACTCACCATGATGACTATAACAATCATTCAACCCCAGCTCACATTAATAATCAGTCATATAGTTGACCCTATTACAGAGGAAGTACTTTGTGTCATCTAATAAGAGTAACCAGGAATCTAGGTGAGAACCACTACAATGTCTCTCTTTCTGTCTCTGTCTCTCTGTCTCTCTCTCTCTCTCTCTGTTTCGTCTCTCTGTCTCTCTGTTTCTTTCTCTTCTCTCTCTCTCTCTCTCTTCTTCTGCTCTCTCTGCTCTCTCTCGCTTTCTCTCTCTCTCTCTCTCCTCTCTCTCTCTCTCTTGGGATTAACGGTTTCGTTGTTGTTTTGTGTTTTTTTTACACAATTTAATTGCAGGGTTCCAGCCACCAGTATCAAAAACACAAAAAGTGAACATTAGGAATAAGCCATCTAGTCAACTCTATAATAGAGAAAAGTACAGTAAGCCATCTAACTTAGATCGAATAAGGAGGTGGGGGTATAGAGGTGGAGGGGGGTCCCTCCGTAACAAAAAAACCCATTCCATCTTAAAGAAATTGAAACAAATTTAGAGGCACAGTTCTAGCCCGGAAAAGAGGTTAAATATGTAAGCATACAAAAAACCATTAGGCAAAGTAAGCCAGCGAAGGTGCTAGCGTTGCGCCTGATTGAATTTTATGTTCTATGTCAATGCGTCTTTGATGTCAGCCCCTCAGCTTGTACCGTCTTGGGACTGTAGGTACCAGTTTGGGAGTCATGTGGTGGCTTCGAGTAATCCCTAAGGGTGTGGGATACTTTTGTCTCTCAAGCCTTGGTTACCCTCAGGCAAGAAGGTGTGTGAGTGGAAAGAGCATTTGCTTTATGAGGCGAGCTCAGGTCGCCTGATATGTGTTCTAGGAACCTCAGTATATTTCGATAATGATGCTGGGAAGTATACTATGTGGTTTGATTATCGTCTAATGTCTCATTAATACCTCTGTCTGCTCTGCCTAATCGTTAAACGCAGATTTACGGAATATGTCTATATATCTAGGATCTATTAAAATCCCCTCTCTTCTCAGTTTCTGTCTATCCTGTCTTCTTTGTCTCTTTCTTATGTCTGTCTGTCTGTCTGTCAGTCAGTCTGTATTTCTCTCTCTTCCACTGCCTGCCTGTCTGTCTGTCTGCCTCTCTCTCCCTCTGTCTGCCTGTGTCTGCTCTGATGATTCTCACCTGGAAGTACCAAGAAGGCGTCAGATCTGGATACACGCCATTGAACAGCACCTCTGTCTGTCTATCAGCCTGTTTGTCTGCCTGTCTGTCTGTCAGTCTGTTCCAGCTCTGATCATTCTCACCTGGATGTACCAAGAAGGTGTCAGATCTGGATACGTGCCATTGAACAGCACATGGAAATTGAGCTGAGGCCCAACAAGGTTGTTGAGCGCCGGGAGGGTAGCATTGACTCATAATGGATACTGGCCGTATTCCATGAGACATGACCAAGAGAGCCTGAGGAAGAGTGAGGTTTAGGGTTTAGGGCTTTGGGCTTCGGTTTTAGGGCTTAGGGCTTTTAGTTCACGGTTTGGGGAGGTATGCATTCGCAATCATGATGAAAATGGCCGTATTCATGAAGAACATGACCAAGAGAGGCTGAGGAAGAGTGAGGTTTAGGGTTTAGGGTTTGGGGAGGTTTGCATTCGAAATCATGATGGAGATAGCCGTGTTCATTTAGAACATGACCAGAAGAGCCTGGGCAAGAGCGACAAGATATTGCTAGTTTCCGTTATGGTAGCAGCTCTTTCTGCCTGTCTGTCCATCTGCCTGCATGTCTGTCTGTCTGCCTGTATGCATTTATGTTGATGCAAAAAACTTAGAGCCAACTGTCCTGACCTGCCACACGTAAGGGAGGACAGGGAGTGTATTTGTGTGTGGATTGGTGTGTATTTGTGTGCGTGGGTTGTTGTGCATGTGTGTGGGTTGTTGTTGGTGGTGGGGAGGTCAGTGAGTGTATGTGTATGAATGAATGTATGTATGCTACAATCCAGGGGTAGGCCAAATAGGCTGAAGGGACTTGTCCAACCGTATAGGAAGGGCTTAAAAAGAAAAAGCATGATATTGAGCCCCAAACAATCGTTTTAACCGACGGGGGGGCCTGAGTTAGTGGGCGCACTACTCGTTTATGTGTTGGGTGTGATTTGTGTCCAGTATCAGCACTGTCCACCCCCGTCAACCACCCAATGCTGTACCCACTCCAACCTTGAGGAGGAAGTATGTGATTTACGTGATCCATGGAGGAATACACCTGTGGTGTAGGAGTGTTTATACTACCCATGTTTACTCTAAGCGCAGACAGCTAGCCCTGAAGCTTGAAGACCCTGTATCAACAACCAACCACATACCCTTGCGGTTACTGGCTTCGGTGGAGACATGTTGATGTTAGGAGGTTCTGATATACCATGTGACTCTAAGCGCAGGACCGCTATAGTCTGAAGCTGAGAAGCAGGAATCAAACCAAGACACGCTACCACGTTGCTGGCGAACGGGCGGCTGGGGAGGCGAGGGTGGGGCCTCGCGAACGGGAGAGTGAAAGACGAGGAGAAGCGGATAGAGGGGGGGACAACGAGGTAGAGACAGCACAGAAAATAGAGCGTGGCGGTAGGCGCCCGGGGGGAGAGAGAAGAGAGGGTGGCAAGGGGACTGCGGAGGGAAAGGAGGGGGGGAGGAAGAGAAGAAACCGACACAAGCACCAAGGGCACAGGCAAAACCACCAAATGCGCCAACACCCCCAACCCAAAACCGACCCGGCCCCCCCCCCGAACCGCGGCGGCGGTAAGGTAGAAGAGGCGGCGTCTAAGGAGAGGGAAAGGAGGAGGGAAGGTAAAAGGTAAGGGGGAGGGAGAGATACCGACCACCACCCAAAAGAAAACCAATAGGCCACCTACATCCCCCGGAGGACACACGACCCACGGCCCCACCACACCCCCCTCCACCCCCCCCCCCCGGCCCCCAACCACACACTACCCGGCGGGGGGAGTGAGAGAAGGAGTAGTTGCAAGGAGAGGAAAGCGACGGGGCTAGAGGAGGAACATGAACCACACACCACCTCCAGAAACCACCCACCCCCAACCCAACACCACCCACAAACCAACCCACACCGCCCCCGCCCCCAACCACCAGCCCCCAAACCCAACAAAACCCCACACCCAAACCTCCACACACAAAAACCTACTTACCACTGCACCTCGTTTCCACCTACCACCCCAACCCCCACCCCGCCTGCTTCTTGGTAGTATAGATAGAGCTGGAAGGAGAGGGACATGAGCATGTTAAGAGGAGAGGCTTTTGCTTTTTGCTTGCAGCCAGCTTTGTGCAGTCCTGACCACTGCACATGGGTCACAACCCAAAGACCCCCGGAAGCGGCATGGAAAAGCTAGGATTAGACACAGGGAGCATTATCGGTTCTTAAGGTTTGGGTTAAGAGAGAGCCCGGGGAGCTGCTCAGAAGCTGCTGCTCGTAGCTGAAAATAACAAAGCTATGGTTTGGAGGCGGGAGAGGAGGGGGCGGGAGCGTGTTGTGTGAAAAATATGAGACGAGGAAGAAGGCGAGCGCAGCCCAAATTTATGGTGGAGCCGCGATATCAAGTTCAAGTTATAGTTAGAAGGGAAAGTGTGTTTTGATATGTGGGGGCAGACGTACCAGAATGATGAGTTGTAAAGTAGGGCTTTTATTGGCGCAGCTTATAGGCAGTCCCTGAGACTGCCACGCGCCAAATCTGCCCTCTTCTTCCCCATCCCGCCGTCCTCCCTGGCCTGCCTCCGTCAATAAACATTAGCGCGTCCGGGGCGCCCAGGACAGCACGGCCTCCCCCATAAAGAAGGCACTCCTTTTCCTGCCTCCCTCCCTTTTCCCTCCTCCCTTCCTCCCTCCCTTCTCCCTCCCTCCCTCCCTCTCCCTCTTCTCTCTCACCCCCCCTCTTCCCATCCTCAAAGCCATCATGGCCTACATGTAGCCACTGCTGTATGCTTTGCTCAGTGCTTTGGCCTGGCCCCTGGTAGTTTACGAAACACTTGTGACAAATACCATGATGTGTGTGTGTGTATGTGTGTGTGCTTGTGCCACCCCTTCGCTAAAGAATCAAGGCCTTACCTGTAGCCACTGAGTTGATGCCCAGGATCGCTCGGCCTGCCACATGGCCAGCTTTACAGAAACACTCGTAGCAAATGACGATATCCTCGCAAGAAAGCGCACTGTCCAAGACTCCTGTGTCTGCACACTGCTTGTACAGGTCCCTGTCTGCATCTGACAAGGACAGGGCACCTTTGTCGTCAACGTAGCTGCGTAGACAGGGCAGTGGGGAGGGTGAGGGACGGTGCTGTTTGCGTTAGAGTATGTCTGTATGTGTTGTGTATGTGTGTGTGTGTGTGTGTGTGTGTGTGGGGGGGGGGGGGGGCGGGGGGGGGGGGGGGCGTTATCGTGTGTGGAGTGGAAAGCGCAGGGGGTGAGGGTTGAGGGATCTGTGTTTGTTGTGTGTGCATTGGTGCCTGTGTGTGTGTGTGTTGTAGAGGAGGTTGGTGGAGGGTGGTGTGTGTGTGTAGTGTAAGAATGAGTAGTGGTACGGGACAAAAAACAAAGCGGTGGGCAATGTAAAAACGTGCACACTGTAGTTGACGGGCAAGCGGACTTTCGCACCAAATCCATGCGTAGTACGCCTATACGAGTTTTGAGGTTGAGGGGGCCAGCCTGTTCGATTGCGCTGTGGCCGATTACCAATAGACACAACATGCAAGTGTTACACAAACTCCAGGTGTTACACAAAAAGGCAGGTGTTACACAAACTGCAGGTGTTACACAAAAATGCAGGTGTTACACAAAAGGCAGGTGTTACACAAACTGCAGGTGTTCCACAAAAGGCAGGTGTTACACAAAAAGGCAGGTGTTACACAAAAGGCAGGTGTTACACAAAAGGCAGGTGTTACACAAACTGCAGGTGTTACACAAAAAGGCAGGTGTTACACGAAAGGCAGGTGTTACACGAAAGGCAGGTGTTACAAAAACTCCAGGTGTTACACAAAAAGGCAGGTGTTACACAAACTGGAAGTGGAAAGCGCAGGGGGTGAGGGTGAGGGATCTGTGTTTGTGTGTGTGCATGTGTGTGCATGTGTGTGTGTGTGTGTGTGTGTAGAGGAGTGTGTGGTGGAGGGTGTGTGTGTGTGTGTAGTGGTAAGAATGCATGTAGTGGTAAGGAAAGGGCAATTGTAAAAGTGCAAACTGTAGTTTGAAGGGCAAGAGGGAATTTAGAACACAAATAAATGAATAGTACGCCTTATTACGAGGTTTGAGGTTGAGGGGGCCAGCCTGTTCGATTGCGCTGTGGCCGATTACCAATAGACACAACATGCAAGTGTTACACAAACTCCAGGTGTTACACAAAAAGGCAGGTGTTACACAAACTGCAGGTGTTACACAAAAATGCAGGTGTTACACAAAAGGCAGGTGTTACACAAACTGCAGGTGTTCCACAAAAGGCAGGTGATACACAAAAAGGCAGGTGTTCCACAAAAGGCAGGTGTTACACAAAAGGCAGGTGTTACACAAACTGCAGGTGTTACACAAAAAGGCAGGTGTTACACGAAGGCAGGTGTTACCGGGAAAAGGCAGGTGTTACAAAAACTCCAGGTGTTACACAAAAAGGCAGGTGTTACACAAACTGGAAGTGGAAAGCGCAGGGGGTGAGGGTGAGGGATCTGTGTTTGTGTGTGTGCATGTGTGTGCATGTGTGTGTGTGTGTGTGTGTGTAGAGGAGTGTGTGGTGGAGGGTGTGTGTGTGTGTGTAGTGGTAAGAATGCATGTAGTGGTAAGGAAAGGGCAATTGTAAAAGTGCAAACTGTAGTTTGAAGGGCAAGAGGGAATTTAGAACACAAATAAATGAATAGTACGCCTTATTACGAGGTTTGAGGTTGAGGGGGCCAGCCTGTTCGATTGCGCTGTGGCCGATTACCAATAGACAAACCATGCAACGGGTACAACAAACTTCCAGGGGTGTTACAAAAAAGGGGCAGGTGTTCCACAAACTGAGGCTGTTACCAAAACATGCAGTGTACACAAAAGGCAGGTGTACACAAACGCAGGTGTTCCACAAAGAGGTGTTAACAAAAGGCAGGTGTGTTACACAAAAGCGCAGGTGTTAACAAAAGGCAGTGTTACAACACATGCGGTGTTACACAAAACGGCAGTGTTACACGAAAGGCAGGTGTTACACGAAAGGCAGGTGTTACAAAAACTCCAGGTGTTACACAAAAAGGCAGGTGTTACACAAACTGGAAGTGGAAAGCGCAGGGGGTGAGGGTGAGGGATCTGTGTTTGTGTGTGTGCATGTGTGTGCATGTGTGTGTGTGTGTGTGTGTGTAGAGGAGTGTGTGGTGGAGGGTGTGTGTGTGTGTGTAGTGGTAAGAATGCATGTAGTGGTAAGGAAAGGGCAATTGTAAAAGTGCAAACTGTAGTTTGAAGGGCAAGAGGGAATTTAGAACACAAATAAATGAATAGTACGCCTTATTACGAGGTTTGAGGTTGAGGGGGCCAGCCTGTTCGATTGCGCTGTGGCCGATTACCAATAGACACAACATGCAAGTGTTACACAAACTCCAGGTGTTACACAAAAAGGCAGGTGTTACACAAACTGCAGGTGTTACACAAAAATGCAGGTGTTACACAAAAGGCAGGTGTTACACAAACTGCAGGTGTTCCACAAAAGGCAGGTGATACACAAAAAGGCAGGTGTTCCACAAAAGGCAGGTGTTACACAAAAGGCAGGTGTTACACAAACTGCAGGTGTTACACAAAAAGGCAGGTGTTACACGAAAGGCAGGTGTTACACGAAAGGCAGGTGTTACAAAAACTCCAGGTGTTACACAAAAAGGCAGGTGTTACACAAACTGGAAGTGGAAAGCGCAGGGGGTGAGGGTGAGGGATCTGTGTTTGTGTGTGTGCATGTGTGTGCATGTGTGTGTGTGTGTGTGTGTGTAGAGGAGTGTGTGGTGGAGGGTGTGTGTGTGTGTGTAGTGGTAAGAATGCATGTAGTGGTAAGGAAAGGGCAATTGTAAAAGTGCAAACTGTAGTTTGAAGGGCAAGAGGGAATTTAGAACACAAAATAAATGAATAATACACCTTATTACGAGGTTTGAGGTTGAGGGGGCCAGCCTGTTCGATTGCGCTGTGCGTCCTTTTTATTTTTCCGCTTACCCAATAGCACAACATGCACGTGTTCCACAAACTCCCGGTGTTACACAACATGCAGGTGGTGTTCCCCCACACTGCAGGTGTTACACCCCAACCTGCGGTTGTTACACCACAAAGGCAGGTGTACACAAAACTGCCGGGTGTTCCCCAAAAAGGCAGGTGTTACACACAAAGGCGGTGTTAACCAACCGGCAGGGTTACACCCACGGCAGGTGTTACCCACACTGCAGGTGTTACACACACGGCAGTGTACCCGAAAGGCGGTGTTCACGTAACGGCAGGTGTTCCAACCCTCCGTGACACCCACAGGCGGTGTTACCCACTGGAAGGGCCCGGGGTGGGTGGGGTGAGGGATCTGTGTTGTGTGTGGCATGTGTGGCATGTGTGTGTTGTGTGTTGTGTGTGTCGCTGAGTTTTGTGGTGGAGGGTGTGTGTGTTGTGTGTCGTGGTAAGGAATGCATGTCGTGGTACGGCCACCGCGGCACTTGAAAAGTGCCCCACCACTGTCGTTTGCGGGCACAAGCCAAGAGGGAAATTTAGAACACAAATATAAATGAATTAATTAGCCTTCGTAACCGAGGTTTGCGGTTTGAGGGGGGCCCGCTTTCGATGCGGCTGTGGCCGCTTCCCCCTAGATCACCCCTGCCAAGGTGTTCCCCCCACCTCCGGGTTCCACTCACCCAAAGGCAGGTGTTACACCAACACTGCAGGTTGTTCCCCAAAAATGCAGGTGTTACCCCAACGGCGGTGTACCCCACCTGCGGTGTTCCACACCCGGCCGGGATCACACAACCCAGGCAGGGTTCACAACCCGGCCGGTGTTACCAAACGGCAGGTGTTACACCAACTGCAGGTGTCCCCCACCCCGGCCGGTGTTACCCGATACGGCCGGGTTCCCCGCCAGGCCGGTGTTTTGTTCCCCCCCCTCCCGGTGTTACCCAAAGGCCGGTGTTACCCCCACTGGAAGTGGCCAAGCGCCCGGGCCGGGGGTTGCGGGTGGCGGGATCTGTGTTGTGTGTGTGGCATGTGGGCCTTGGTGGTGTGTGTGTGTGTCGCGGGCTTATGTGTGGTGGCGGGGGTGGTGGTGTGTGTAGTGGTCCGAATGCATGTAGTGGTAAGGACCGGGCAAATTGTAAAATTGCAAACTGTCGTTTGACGGCAAAGGGAATTTGTTAGAACACCCATCAATGACATAATACACCTTCTCGAGGTTGCGGTCGGGTGGCCCGCCTGTCCGCTTGCGCTGGGCGATACCCCCTAGACACAATTGCAAGTGTACCAACATCCAGGTCGTTACCACAAAAAGAGGTGTCCACAACCTTGCGGTGTTCCCCAACCATGAGGTGTTCACCCAAAGGCAGGTGTACACACACTGGCAGGTGTTCAAACAGGAGGGTTACACACAAAGGCAGGTCCACAAACGGCAGGTGTCCACAAACGGCAGGTGTACCCACCCTGCGGGTTACCCCAAAAAAGGCAGGGTGTTACCCAGACATGCAGGTGTCCACGAACGGGCAGTTGTTCCAAAAAAAACCAGGTGTTACCCACACGGCCGGTGTTACACAAATGCGGTGTTACACAAAATGAGGTGGAACACAAAAGGCAGGTTAACACAAAGGCTGTGTGTGACACAATGCCGGTGTTACACAAAAGGCAGGGTTCCCACAGGCAGGTTTTACCCACCTCCAGGTGTACCCAACACGGCCGGTGTTACACCCCCCCTGCGGTGTTAACAAAAATGCAAGGTTTACACCCACGGCAGGTGTTTACCCAAAGGCAGGTGTTACACCCCACTGCCGGTGTTACACCAACGGCTGGTGTTACACAACCGGCAGGTGTTACACCAACGGCCGGTGTTACACCACTGCCGGTGTCCACAAAAGGCAGGTGTACCCGAAAGGGCGGTTTACACGAACGGCAGGTTTTTCCCTAAATCCAGTGTTCCACCAACGCCGGTGTTCCACCCCCTGGAAGTGGACACGCGCCGGGGGTGCGGTTGGGTGAGGGGGTGAGGGCTCTTGTGTTGTGTGTGTGCCTGTGTGATGCAGTGTGTGTGTGTGTGTTGTGTGTGTAGCGGCAGTGTGTGTTGGCGGGTGTGTGGTGTGTTGTAGTGGTACGCAATGCATGTCGGGTCCGGCAGGAATGTACAAGTTCCACCTGTCGTTTGCCGGCCAAGGGACTTCGACCACACATAAATTGACTTCGTACGCCTTTATTACGGTTGAGGTGGAGGGGGGCCAGCCTGTTCGATGCGCTGTGGCGATTAACAATCGACACAACTGCAACGTGTACCCCACCCCGGTGTTCCCCAAAGGCAGTGTGTTACACACACTGCGGTGTTCCCCACCAATGCGGTGTTACCCAAACGGCAGGTGTTACACCCAAATGCAGGTGTTTCACAAACGGCAGGGTACACAAAAAGGCAGGGGTGTTACACACAAGGCCGGGTTGTTACACAAAA
Organism: Chlamydomonas sp. ICE-L; assembly: GCA_013435795.1. Taxonomy (NCBI): domain Eukaryota; kingdom Viridiplantae; phylum Chlorophyta; class Chlorophyceae; order Chlamydomonadales; family Chlamydomonadaceae; genus Chlamydomonas; species Chlamydomonas sp. ICE-L. Next base: position 73,755,145 of record JACBWV010000610.1, read on the forward strand.
GGCAGGGGTTTAAACAAACTGCAGGTGTTGTTACACACAACGGCAGAGGTGTTACACAAAAGGCAGGTGTTACACAAAAGGCAGGTGTTACAAAAACTCCCGGTGTTACCCAAAAGGCGGTGTTACAAACCCTGCAGGTTGTTAACAACAATGCAGGTGTAAACTAAAAGGCAGGGTTACCAAAAGGCAGGGTTACACAAACTGAGGGTTACCCAAAACGGCAGGGTTACCCAGGCAGGTGTTACACAAACGCCAGGGTGTTACACAAACGGCATGGTGTCTAGTGTGGACACCACTGCAAGTGTTACACAAAATGCAGGTGTGTAACCAAAAGGTCAGGTGTTACACAAAGGCGGTTTACACAAACGGAGGGGGTACACAAAAAGGCAGGGGGTACAAAAAGGCAGGGGTTACACAAACGCAGGGGTAAACAAAAAAGCGGTGTGGACCCAAACTGAGGTTGGTACACAAAAAGCAGGTGTTCCCAAAAGGCAGGTGTGTACAACCAAAAGGCAGGTGTTAGGTGGTACACAAAACTGCAGGGGGTAACAAAAGGCAGGCAGGTGTGGGCGTCAGCGACGGACACAAAAAGCTACTTTCAAAAAAATCTACTACACAAACATCTACTTTCAAAAACATCTACTTACACAAACATCTACTTTCAAAAACATCTACTTACACAAACATCTACTTCCACAAACATCTACTTACACAAACATCTACTTACACAAACATCTACTTACTTGCATGCGGTCTGGCATGCCTCTAGTCCTAACGAGGAATCTGAGTCTACCAAGTTGCGATGGATTGCAGGTGTTGCACAAACATTTACTTACACAAACACAAAACAGTATACAAAAATCTACGTTAACAACAATCTTACTATGTGGGGGTCGGCTATGTTATTATAATTATTGTGCATAATAATACTACATCATAATCGTTGGAGAGCCGTCTACCAAGAAATTTTGAATTCGAATTTATTTCGGACAACTACTTATATATTGTGACACTACAAATAATATTAGTTTAATTAAGTTTTTCAAAACCTATATTCGTTCCAGCTTCCCTATACTTATGTGGTTGGCTGCCTCTAGTCCAGCGAGAGGATCTGAGTCCACCAAGTTGCGTTGGATGCGGGGCCATGGAAACAGACAAAGCGAGGAGGAGGACGAGGACCTGAGGATTGTAGAGCGAAAGCGTCGGACCAAAGCGCTCCATATGTGTGTGTGGTGTGGGGGGGGGCGGGGGGGGGGGGGGGGGGGGGGGGTAGGGTGTGGGTGTGTGGTCGTGGTGTGTGGTGTGTGTGGTGTGGTTGTAGAGTTTGTGTGTGTGTTGGGTGGTGGTGGTGTGTGTGTGTATGTGTTGTGTTTGTGTTTGTGGTGGTGAGGGTGGGTGGGTGGGTGGGTTGGGGTGGGTGGGTGGGTGGGTGGGTGGGGGGTATGGTGTGGTGTGTGGTGTTGTGCATGGTTGGGTGGGATGCTCATATAGTCAAGCTGGGGTGGCCTGTCTATGAGGAACTTGAGGATGTAAGAGAGCAAGCGTCGGACAAAACCCTCCATCTGTGTACGCATGCATGCGTTTGTGTGTGTGTGTGTATGTGTGTGTGTGTGTGTTTGTGTGTGTGTGAACTTGAGGTTGTATGAGAGCAAATGTCGCACAGAGCGATCCATCTGAGGAGTGGTGATGGGTGTACGGAGTGTGGTGTGGTTTGGTGTGTGTAGTGTGGTTTGGTGTGTGGTGTGGTGTGTGGTTTGGTGTGTAGTGAGGTGTGGTGTGGTGCGTGGTGTGTGATGTGGTGCAATTTGTTGTGTGTTATTGTAGTGTGGTGCGCGTGGCGTAGTATGGTCGTGTGGTGAGGTGGTCGTGCGGGTTTGGTGGGGTGGGGGGGGGGGGGGGGAGGGGGGGAGGAGGGATTTGTGGTGGTGTGGTGTGTGTTTGGTGTGGTGTGGGTGCATGGGTGTGGGTGTGGGGTAGTGTGTGTGGTGTGCAGTGGTGTGGTTTGGTGTATGGTGTGTGGTGTGGGGTAGTTTAGTGGCGTGGGGTTGTACGTGTGGTGCGGGGTGTTTGGCGTGGTGTGGTGCATGGTTGGGTGAAATGCTCCTATAGTCTAGCTGGAGGGCCATATATAAACTTGAGAACCGTAGGAAGCAAATGTCGCAAAAAGCGCTACCTGACAGGCTCGTGCACCAGAGAGGGGTGAAGGCTCAGGCACAGGCACATGCACGTGCATAGGCACAGACACATGCATAGCCACAGGCGCAGGCACATGCACAGGCACATGCATAGGCACAGGCACATGCATAGGCACAGGCACATGCATAGCCACAGGCGCAGGCATAGCCACAGGCGCAGGCATATGCATAGGCACATGCAAAGGCACAGGGCAGGGAGGCACCATCGCTAGGACATGCATAGTCACTTCAATGCATAGGGCACATGCAAGGTAACTGCACATGCATAGGGCACAGGGCATAGGTACAGGCCCCCCTGCTAGGTTTACATCACATGCATAGTACAGCAATGCATAGGCAACTGACATGCCTATGCATAGGTAAGTGGCACATTGCATAGGTACATGCACATGCCTATCACATGACATTGCATTAGGATACGCATCGGTTACAGGCACATGCATAGGTACAGGCACATGCATAGTCACATGCACATGCATAGGCACAGGCATAGGTACAGGCACATGCATAGGTACATGCACATGCATAGGCACAGGCATAGGTCACCGGCACAGCATAGGTCATGCAAATGTAACATGCCTATGTACCTTGGCACATGCATAGGTCACATGCATAGGTACTACTAGTAGCATGTTATCCTGCTACATGCATAGGTACAGTCACATGCATATTCTTGGTACATGCACATGCCTAGCCACTGCCATTGCATAGGGATAGGTACCGCACTGCATCGGTACTGAACCTGCATCGGTCCACAGGCACATGCGTAGGCACATGCATAGGTACAGGCACATGCATAGGTACATGCACATGCATAGGTACATGCACATGCATAGGCACATGCACATGCATAGGCATAGGTACAGGCACATGCATAGGTACATGCACATGCATAGGTACATGCATATGCACATGCACAGGTACAGGCACATGCATAGGTACAGGCACATGCATAGTCAAATGCACATGCATAGGCAAGCCATGGTACAGGACCTGCTAGGTCAGGCACCATGCATAGGTACATGCCATGCATCGGCACAGGCATAGGAATGCCCAATGCATAGGTTACAGGAACATGCATAGTTACATGATAGGCACCAGGATCGGTACATGCACATGCATAGGTACATGCACATGCATAGTCACATGCACATGCATAGGCATATGCATAGGTACAGGCACATGCAGCGCACATTGCACATGGCCTTGGCATAGGTTCCAGGCACATGCCTAGGCAAGCATAGTGTCAGGCCCAGCATAGGTAACATGCACATGCATAGGCACATTGCACATCGCATCGGCACAATGCACATCCTAGGAACAGCCAATGCATGGCACATGCACATGCCTCGGCACTGCCATGCTAGGACCGGTCATGCATAGACCTGCAAGCATGGCATAGGTACAGGCACATGCATAGGCACAGGCGCAGGCATAGGCATAGGCACAGGCGCATCCACATGCATAGGCACAGGCATAGGTACAGGCACAGGCATAGGCACAGGCGCGGGCATAGGAATTGGCATAGGCATGGGCATAGGCACAGGCGCATCCACATGCCATAGGACATGCAAGCATAGGTTAACGGCACTGCATAGGTAATGCACACTGCCTAGGCCCAGTGACCATGCATAGCACTGCAATGCTTGGCTATTAAGGCACATGGATAGGCACATGCATTCGGGCCAGGCACCTGCATAGGACTGCACCTGCATAGTCCATGCACATGCATAGGCACATGCACATGCATAGGCACAGGCACATGCATAGGCACATGCACATGCATTGGCATAGGTACAGGCACATGCATAGGACAGCGCCAGATGGCCATGCACTGCACATGCATAGGCTTAGGCACAGCAACATGCCTCGTCCACAGGGCACAGCCTCGGCACATGCAAATGCATAGGCACAGGGCAGGAGGCACAGGCACATGTCTAGGTCCAGGCACTTGCATACAGATTGGTGGGGGGGGGGGGCAGGGCATCCACCTCCACCTGCACATGCATAGGCAACTACAAATCACCTGCCATGCCTCGCCAGGCACATGCATAGGCACCGGCGCATGAATAGCAATGCAAAGGCATAGGCACAGCACCTGCACAAGCACATTGGCATAGGCACAGGGACAAGGCCACCGGCTCAGCTCATGCATCAGCACAAGCGCCGGCATAGGCACAGGTTGCCTGCGCGAAATCCACATTACATTGCCACCAGTCATGCATAGGCACAGGCACAGGCTTAGGCGCAGAAACATGCATAGGCACATGCACACGCACAAGCACATGCATAGGCACAGGCATCGGCACAGGCACATGCAAGGCAAGGCGCAGGCATGAATAGGCCCGGCACATGCATAGGCACAGGCGCAGCAATGCATAGGCACCAGGCCTAGTACAAACAGGCACATCATCTGCCCAGGCGCAGGGCACATGCATAGGCACGGCACATTGCATCGGCACTGCGCTAGGCACATGCATAGGGCACATGACATGCCTAGGCACAGGGCATAGGTACGCATATGCATAGTACATGCCACCCCATATTAGTCACATGAATGCATAGGCTATGCCTAGGTACAGGACATGTGGTACAGGCACTGCATAGTCAACGCACAGCATAGCACTGGCATAGGTACAGGGCACGCATAGGTACCTGCAATGCATAGGCCACAGTCATTAGGTCCAGGCACATGCATAGGTACATGACCATGCATAGGTAAGCACAGCATAGGCCAAAGGCATCGGTAAAGGCACATGCATAAGGTACTTGCACCTGCATAGGTACGCAATGCATAGGCACCTGCAAGAAGGCACAGGCATAGGTAAGGCACCTGCATAGTCAACATTCACATGCAAGGCATATGCATAGGTACAGGGCACCGCAATAAGGTACAGGCAATGCCATAGTCCATGCAATGCCTAGGCACAGGCCCATAGGTACCGCACATGCATAGGCATGCCACATGCATAGGCACAGGCCTCGGTACATGCACATGCACGGTACATGCATAGGCACATGACAGCATAGGTACAGTCCCATGCATAGGTACCTGCACCTGCATAGTCACATTGCACATGCCTAGGCATAGGTTCGGCACATGCATCGGTACATGGGGCAATCGCATCTTACATGCACATGCGTAGGCACATTGCATATGTACAGGCACATGCTAGGTACATGCACATGCATCGGGACATGAAATACAAGGCACATTGCCACATGCAAGTCATCTGTACCGCCACCATGCATATGGTACATGCCATGCAGGTACATGCCCATGCAATGCACATGCATTAGGTACCGGCACATGCCTAGTTACAGCACATGATAGGTACATGCACAGCATAGGCACAGGCATCGTACAGGCACATGCATCGGTACATGCCATGCAAGGCACGGCATAGGGACAGGCACATGATAGGTTACAGGCACATGCAGGCACATGCATAGTCACATGCATAGGTACCGGACATGGCATAGGTTAGCACATGCCTATGCATAGCCGGTACAGGCACATGCATAGGTACATGCACTGCTCGGACAGGCATGGGTACAGGCACATGCAGGTACATGCCACAGCATAGGGCCACAGTTGAAATGCTATAGGCATAGGCATAGGTCCAGGCAATGCCTAGGTACAGCAATGCATAGTCACATGCACAGATGGCATGCATAGTGTACAGGCACATGCATAATGTACAGGCACATGCATAGACATGCACATGCAGCGGACAGGCATAGTAAGCACATGCATAGTTCCAGCACATGCATCTGCACAGAATAGGTACAGGCACATGCAGATGTACATGCAAATTGCATTAGGGTACATGCACATGCATAGGCACCTAAGTACAGTCCCATGATTAGGTACATGCACCTGCATTAGGCCGAACATGCATCGGCATAGTTACAGGCACATCACAGCGAAGATGGCATAGCATAGGCATAGGCATAGGAACAGGCGGTTCCACATGCATAGGACCATGCACATGCATAGGTACAGGCACATGCATAGGTACATGCACATGCATAGGACCATGCACATGATAGGCCATTTCCATGCATAGGCAAGGAATGCATTGCACATTGCAAGGCATTGGCAACAGGCACATGCATAGGCCAATGACACATGGCCTTGGCCTAGGGACAGGCCACATGCATAGGCACATGCATAGGCACATGCATAGGTACAGGCACATGCATAGGTACATGCACATGCATAGGCACATGCACATGCATTGGCATAGGTACAGGCACATGCATAGGCACAGGCGCAGGCATAGGCACATGCACATGCATAGGCTTAGGCACAGAAACATGCATAGGCACAGGCAAATGCATAGGCACAGGCGCAGGCATAGGCACAGGCACATGCATAGGCTCAGGCACTTGCATAAGCACAGGTGCAGGCGCATCCACATCCACATGCACATGCATAGGCACATACACATCCACATGCACATGCATAGGCACAGGCACATGCATAGGCACAGGCGCAGGCATAGGCGCAGGCACAGGCAAAAGCATAGGCAAAGCAATGCACATGAAAAAAAGCACATGCATGGCAAGGGAAAGGCACCGGCTAGGCAAGCATAAGCACAAGCGCAGGCATAGGCACAGGTGCATGCGAATCCACATCCACATGCACAAGCACATGCATAGGCACAGGGAGGCTTAGAGAGAAAAGAAAAAAAAAAATTAAAAATTCCCCTAAAAAGCGCAGAAAACATGCTAGCACATGCACACGCACAAGCACATGCATAGGCAAAGGCATAGGCACAGGCACATGCATAGGCACAGGCGCAGGCACATGAATAGGCACAGGCACATGCATAGGCACAGGCGCAGGCACATGCATAGGCACAGGCATAGGCACAGGCACATGCATAGGCACAGGCGCAGGCACATGCATAGGCACAGGCACATGCATAGGCACAGGCGCAGGCACATGCATAGGCACAGGCACATGCATAGGCACAGGCGCAGGCACATGCATAGGCACATGATAGGCCAGGACAGATAGGCACAGGCGCTAGCACTTGCATAGGCAAAGGCACATGCATCGGACAGGCTCAGGCACTGATGGCAATGCATAGCACCAGGCACATGCATAGGAACAGGCGCAGGCCTGAAAGGCACAGGCACATGCATAGGCAACAGGCGCAGGCACATTGCATGAGCATAGGCATAGCCAGGCCATGCATAGCACAGGCGCAGGCAATGAATAGGACAGGCACTGCATAGGCACAGGCGCAGGCCACATGATAGGCACAGGCACAGCATAGGCACAGGCGCAGGGCACATGACTAGGCCAGGCAAATGCATAGGAAAGGCGCAGGAACATGAATAGGCACAGGATAGGCACGGCAATGCATAGGCACAGGCGCAGCACATGAATAGGCATAGGCACTGCATAAGCACAGGTGCAGGACTGATAGGCAAAGGCAAAGCTAGGGCACAGGAGCAGGACATGAATAGGCACAGGCACATGCATAGGCACAGGTGTAGGCGCATCCACATCGACGGGCACATGCATAGGCACAGGCGCAGGCATAGGCGCAAGCATAGGCACAGGCGCAGGCACATGCACAGGCACAGGCACAGGCACATGCACAGGCGCAGTCGCAGTCGCATCCACATCCACATGCATGGGCATAGGCACAGGCACAAGCATAGGCACAGGCGCAGGCACATGCATAGGCACAGACAAATGCACAGGCACATGCATATGCATAGGCACAGGCGCAGGCAGATGCACAGTAGCAGGCACATGCACAAGCACATGCATGGGCACAGGCACATGCATAGGCACAGGCGCAGGCATAGGCACAGGCACAGGCATAGGAACAAGCGCAGGCATAGGCACATGCATAAGCACAGGCACATGCATTGGCACAGGCACAGGCATAGGCACAGGTGCAGGCGCATCCACATCCACATCCATATGCAAATGCATAGGCACAGGCGCAGACTTAGGCACAGAAACATGCATAGGCACAGGCACATGCATGGGCACAGGCGCATGCACATGCGCATGCACAAGCACATGCATAGGCACAGGCACAGGCGCAGGCATAGGCAGGCACACGCTGGTCAGCAAATTGCATAAGCACAGGGCAGGTGCATCCAATCACATGATCATGATAGGACATCACAGGCACAAGCACATGCATAGGCACAGGCACATGCATAGGCACAGGCGCAGGCAGAGGCACAGGTACATGCATATGCACAGGCACATTCATAGTCACAGGCACATGCATAGGCACATGCGCATGCACAAGCACATGCATAGGCACAGGCACATGCATAGGCACATGCACATGCACAAGCACATGCATAGACACAGGCACATGCATAGGCGCAGGTGCAGGAGCATCCACATCCACATGCACAAGCACATGCATAGTAACAGGCACATGTATAGGCACAGGCACATGCATAGGCACATGCATAGGCACATGCATAGGCACATGCATAGGCATAGGCACAGGAACATGCATAGGAACATGCATAGGCACATGCACAGGAACATGCACAGGAACATGCATAGGCACATGCACAGGCACATGCATAAGCACATGCATAGGCACAAGCACATGTATAGGCACAGGCGCAGGCACATGTACATGCACAAGCACAGGCGCAGACACATGTACAGGCACCTAATTAACTGTTGCTATCAAACCTGATGCAGTGTGTTAGGCAAGCCTACCAGTTGATGAAAACAACATGAGCATGAGCATAAGGATGAGAATGAGTATGAGTATGAGAATGAGTATGAGAATATGGATGAGAGTGAGAATGAGTATGAGTATGAGTATAAGGATGAGAATGAGAGTGAGTATGAGTATGAGTATGAGAATGAGTATGAGTATGAGAATGAGTATGAGAATAAGGATGAGAATGAGAATGAGTATGAGTATGAGTATAAGGATGAGAATGAGAGTGAGTATGAGTATGAGAATGAGTATGAGTATTAGAATGAGTATGCGAATGAGCATGAGTGTTGGAATGAGTATGAGTATGAGCATGAGTATTAGAATGAGTATGAGTATGAGCATAAGCACAAGCATATGTATGAGCCTGAGCCTGAGCCTGAGTACGAGTATGAGCATGATTAAGAGTACGAGCATGAGCATGGGAACAAGGACAGGCAAGCGCAACTAAGTGTCACCTACCCCACGAATTTCCAGGTTCTCGAACTTGACGTCAGACGGTTCCGGAGCATCGGTGATCTGTAATGAAGCAAGAGGAAATGACAGTGACAGATGTTAACATGGCAGCACGTGTGTGTGTGTGTTACAGTCCAGGTTTAGTCAAATAGGCTACAGGGACACCCACCACCACAACCACCACACACACCACCACGACCCCCCCCACCCCCCTCACCCCTATCTAGACAGATGAGATTCCTGTGTCATCTGCACAGGGGTTCATTCGGTATACAGCTAGCCCCAACCACCACCCCACCCTCCACCACCACCACCACCACACATGACCCTCCTCACCCCTACCCTGACATATGAGATTCCTGCGTCATCAGGCATGTTTCCACCAGTCTCACTGTGTATGTTGTTACAGTCCAGGTGTAGCCAAATAAGCTACAGGGATCTGCCCAACCATGATATCAGGAGGGGATAAAACGGGGGAAAACATGTAAGCACCAAAAAGTCTAACCTCATCAGCCTAACCTTATCAGACAGGTACACACCACCAAACCTTATATCTAACCAGACATGTGAGCACCTCCATACCAAGACAAACCGGACAGCTAAGCACCGCCAACAGTACCCTTACCAGACACGTAGGGAACACCAAACCAAAACGGGCAGGACCATATATGAGATATAATAATTGTTACAAGGTTATATACACCAGGTTTGGCGTCTAACCGTCTGCACATTGCAGCGAACAATTACCCCCGTGCGAGAGCCACGGAAACCAGGGATTTCTAGTGCGCATGTCGGGGTGCAGATTCGAACCGGGACTCCTCCGGTTGTGGTGGCCATTCTAGCCCGTACACCACTGATAGCTGAGACAGACTATCGCACCTGCAATGAAAACTCTTCCCTGAACTTCTTGTCTTTGCCTGTAATCAATTGACGCCATCCGCCAGGATTCGATAGCAAGCAAGCGATCTGGCTCTCCTCATCCTGTATCAGACAGATGAGAGGTAGCAGTCAGGATTTTTGTGTCCAGTTCAGAAAGTGGGTTACTTGGTAGCGTTAGGGGGTTAGATAGCAAGCAAGCCATCTGGCTCTCCTCATCCTGTATCAGACAGATGAAAGGTAGCAGTCAGGATTTGTTTTCCAGTTCAGAAGTAGGTTACTTGGTAGCTGTAGGGGGTTAGATAGCAAACAAGCGATCTGGCTCTCCTTGTCCTGTATCAGACAGATGAGAGGTAGCAGTCAGGATTTTTGTGTCCAGTACAGAAAGTGGGTTACTTGGTAGCTGTAGGGGATGAGATAGCAAGCATTCTGGCTCTCCTCGTCCCATATCGGACAGATAAAAAGGTAGCAGTCAGAATTGTTATTGCTCCCTGGTTTCCGTGGGTATTGCATGATGGGCCTTGGAAATGGAAGACGGCCAGCAGCCCAGAGTTGGCTGAAAACCCATGTAAAAATCCAATGTAGCAGGATTTGTTTTTCAGTTCAGAAAGTGGGTTACTTGGTAGATTTATGGGTTTAGGCCTCCTCCAGGGACAGATTCCTCATAGCTTTTTCCTGGCAGCTTTCTATATAGCTTTTTTTCCTTACCAGCGTCCCTATAGCTTTTTCCCTTGGGCTTTTCACGGCTTTTTCCAGGAAGGGCCAACTCGGTTTTTTTTCTTTTTTTATAGCGATAATTTCGCTAAAACGGGGTCAAAACTAGCGATTGCTATATAAAGCGGAAATAAAAATCCCTGGTAGGGGGGCAGCGCCCCGAGCTGGGGGGTTCTACTAGCAGTTGAGTACCGTACTGACACGAAAAATTCACGTTTCTAAACTTTGACGACTTTCTTTGGCGGCTACGCAAAGGGGCTGAAATGGGGTTCCGCGAATTAGAACCTGGGTCGCACAGTGCGCAAGACTGGGCGAAACTGCCCCGCAGGTTCATCAGTCCTGGGTTTGAGGGGTGCCCAGTTAGCGTCGTTGCCGAAGAAAAACGACAATTTTTGAAAACGATAAATTTTCGTGTCAGTATGTTACTCACTTCCACTGAGCTAGTCAAGCTTTATTGTTCAGAAACCTCTGAGGAATATTGTAGTTTGGCTATATAACCATCCCTATGGGTTTGCCCCAATGGCCCCAATCAGTAATGATGATAAAGATGACGATGATGATGATGGTGGTGGTGATGGTGGTTATGATGATAATGATGATGATGATGATGATGATGATTATGATGATTATGATGATGATGATGATGATTATGATTATGATGATGATGATGATGATGATGATGATGATGATGATGATGATGATGATGATAATGATGACGTTGATCGCCATTCTGCCACTGCTGCTCCACTTTGATCGCAGCAATCACCAAACTGAGATCATACTTCAGCGTGTGCACCTATTGCTCAAGTGTCTTTAGCCTTGTAGGCTAGCCTGGGACTGTAACATGCATACCTGAAAGGTGATGAAAGCGTCTACCACAGTCTCCCCATTCTGCCACTGCTGCTCTACTTTGATCGCAGCCGTCACCACACTGAGATCATATTTCAGTTTGTGCACCTCGTCTTCGAGCTCCTCGTTGACCTCATCTTTCAGGTCGGCCGTGCGCTGCAGTTTTGCAATAGCTTCTTCCAGCTCGGCTAGAATCTTTTTCCGCTCCCACACCATGTCCATCAAACCGTCACACATTTTTGTGAGCTCCACTAACATCACCTGTGTTTAGGGTTTAGGGTTTGGGTATTTCCGGTTTGAGGCTTTAGAGTTTAGGGGGTTAGGGTTATTGTGAGCTTCACTTACATCACCTGTGTTTAGGGTTTAGGGTTTGGGTATTTAGGGTTTGGGGGTTTGAAGTTTTGGGGGTTAGGGTTATGGTGAGATCCACTAACATGTCTTGGGGGCAAGGGGGGTTGGGAGGTGGGGAGGAGAGCATGGTGGTGGGTAGGTGCGGTGGGTGGCTGTCTGGGTGGGTTGGTGGGGGGGTGGAGGGCATGGTGAAGGGCAGGCTTGGAAGGGTGCATGGGTTGGTGGAGGGTATGGCGGGATAGGTGAGGTGGGTGGGTGGGTGGGTGGATGGGGAAAGGGCGTGGTGGAGGGTAGGAATGGTCACGTGCGTGGGCGTGGGCGTAGTGGTGGGCGGCCATGGTGGTAGGCATGGCTGAGTATGGGTTTGAAGGCGGTCATAATGAGCATAACACACAACAGTACGACAAGGGATACAGTTACACACAATGACACAGGCACGGGTTTCCAATACAAACAATGATGTTGATGATGATGGTGGTGATGATGCCGATGATGATGATGATGATGATGATGATGATGATGATGATGATGATGATGATGATGATGCTGATGCTGATGATGATGATGATGATGATGATGATAATGATGATGATGATGATGATGATGATGATGATGACGATGATAAAAATAGTTTTCTCACCTCGCCCCACTTTTCAAAGTACTTCTGCACTTCAGCATTCCTCGCATCAGGAGGCAAGCCCTGGACTCTCACTGAGTAATCGTGAATGGTGACAGTGTTGATGTCTTGCTGCAAGGCCAGGCGCTTGGTATGGGCTCCAAACCACATGACGGCACCTAGGAAGATCAGGACCCTGCAAGGCAGGCACGGCTGGACAGTCTGGAAACAAAAGGCATTCTCTTTAATGACAAGTAAGCTCATTTGAGGCAGTCAAAGCTTTCGACTGCCTTAAGGTAGCTTTTAGGGCAGGGTTACCAAGAAGGCATAACCCTGCCCTTTAAGGTAGGGTTACTAAAGAAGGCATAAATGGAAAACAGGCACGGGCATGGGGATGTTTTTTAAATATGGAAAGTCTGGAAATACAGGCAAGGGCACGGGGATGTTCAAATAAAGAAAGTCTGGAAACACAGGCACGGGCACGGGGATGTTCAAAGTGACGGAGATGTGGGCCTCACAAGCTTGGCATAAAAGAAAGAAGAAAAAAACTGTTATATAGGCATTCTTTTTAATGGCAAGTAAACTAATGTTAAGGCAGTCTAAGCTTTTGACTGCCTAAAGGTAGCTTTTAGGGCAGGGTTACCAAGAAGGTATAACCCTGCCCTTAAGGCTGCCTTAAAGGCAGGGCTACTAAAGAAGGCATAAATGGAAACACGGGCACAGGCAAGGGCACAGGGATTTTCAAATATGGAAAGTCTGGCAACACAGGTATGGGCATGGGGATGTTCAAAGTGGAAGGGAAAGGGGAGATGTGGACCTCACAAGCTTGGAGAGAGAGAGGGAGTGAGGGGGGGGGGGGGGGGGGGGGGGGGGGGGGAGAGGCAAAATACAAACACTCCTGGGTTACCCACCCACTCCTGTTCTACCCACCCACAGACAGGGATACATAGCGGAGGAAGGGATAGCGGTGGGAGTGTGTGTTGATGGACTGTTATCGACGTATGCTTTGTTTCTGGGGGGTTAAATTCAATATGGCCGTCCTTTTGGAGGTTTGGGCTGCCCAAGCCTTTACAAGCATATTCATTCAATAAATTGTATGCCTTATTACGAGGCGTGAGGTTGAGGGAACCAGCCTGTTTGCTTGCACTGGGGCCAACCGCCAATTCTCCTATGCATAAACAGTCTGCACATCCCAGTCATGGGTTCGGATTCTCTTAATGTGCTCCCTGGCTTCTGTGGTTATTGCACGGGGGGACTTGGAATTGGAAGACCGTGAGCAGCCCAGAGTTGGCTGAACAAGACCTAGACATGAATAAATAATACATGAGACATGGGATGATCAAACTAACGCGACATGGTCTAGTATGGCGACGGCAATGATGGTGGACTCCTTATTGCAGCCAGTGATTCCTAGAGTAGTGGGTGGGTAGCCCCTAATATATAGACATATTATAGATAAATAAATAAATAAATAAATAAATAAATAAATAAATAAATAAATAAATAATAAATGATACATGGGATGATCAAACTCATGCGATAAGGTCTAGTTTGGTGACGGCGACGATTGTGGACTCCTTATAACAGCCAGTGATTCCTAGAGTAGTGGGTGGGTAGCGCCTAAATAATAAACATCAATTAATTAATAATGAATAAATAAATCGTACATAATAAATAATACATGAGACATGGTATGATCGAACTCACGCGACAAGGTCTAGTATGGCGACTGCGATGATGGAGGACTCCTTGTTCCAGCCATTTCCAAGAGTAGTGGGTGCGTAGAAAGAGTCGTTCATGAAGACGAGAGAGATGGCTACTTCTGATGCAGCACCTGTAGGGACACAACATAGCGTTTGTGTATCATTGTGTGTATGTGTGCGTGTGAGAGAGAGTAGGTCTGTGTGTAGGTGTGTGTGTAGGTGAGTGTGTGTGTGTAAGTGTGTGTGTGTGTGTGTGGTGTGTTGTGTGTGTGGTGTGTGTGTGTGTGTGTGTGTGTGTGTGTGCGTGTGTGTGTGTGTAAGTGTGTGTGTATGAATGCATGTTAAACTTGGTAGTGGGTGGGTAGAAAGCTTCATTCATGAAGACGAGAGAGATGGCTCTTTCTGATGCAGCACCTGTAGGGACACAACATAGCGTTTGTATATCACTGTTTGGGGGTGGGGTGGGGGGTGGGGGGTGGGGGGTGGGGGGAGTGTGGGGTTGGGTGGGGGGGTGGGTGGGGGGGGGGAAGAGAGAGCATGGTACACTTGGTAGGAGGGGGGGGAGACAGTTTCATTCATGAAGATGAGAGAGATGGCTATCAAACTTACTTGTGGGGTCAATCAGGTTGTTCACACTCAACAGCCCATTGCTCTCTAGGAACTGAGGCGACCATATGTCGCTTCGCTCGATTAGAATTGAATTCTGATCACTGCTGCTATTATCCATGGAGGGTAGGCCATAGTTTCCCATTGTAGTTCTCGCCAGCCCAGCATAGATGGAGGAGTCGGAGCCAAGCCAAGGGCCAGCTAGGAACACCACTAGGAGGGGGAGGCAGGGGAAGATGGCAAGGACCCCAAAGATGATGGCAGCGTACTTCAGGAAGTAGAAGTACAGCATGTGGCCCTGCCCGAAGGATTTAAGTTCATGGGTTGTGGTACCACCCACGTCATACTCAGAGTGGTGGGGGTGCGTCAGGTGGTAGTGGTCCCTGCGGGGGCATCAGGTGGGCGAGGGTGAGGGTGAGAGTGAGGTGAGGGTGAGAGTGAGGTTGAGGTGAGCGGTTGAGGGTGTGTGTGAGGATGAGGGTGAGGGAGAGGGATGAGGGTGAGGGTAGAGTGAGAGTGAGGGTGAGGTGAGGTAGAGGTTTCGTTTTCTTTGCTTCTCTGTTGCTGGTGCTTTTGCGTGTGCGGTTTCGGCGCGGGCGATGTAGAGTCGCTTTCTCTTTCGCTTCTCGTGCTCTTTCGCTTGAGCGTTCTCTTGCTCTTTCGCTTCTCTTCTCTTGCGCGTGAGATGTCTACGGATCTCTGCTCGTGCTCTGTGCGCGGGCGCGGCTCTGCCTCCTTGTTTTTTCGGTGTTTCTGTTGTTCTTTTCGGGTTGCTTGTTCTTGTTCCGTGTCTTTTATGGTTCCTGTTTCTTTTTTACGTGTGCTTGTGCTTTTGCTTTTTGGCTGGTTCGTCTTAGCTGCGGGTTTTTTTTGCTTCTATGGTGATGGTTGGTTTTTGTTTTCTGTTTATTGGTTGATGGTGGGGTTGCGGTTTCGGTTTCGTTCTCTTTTTGCGTGTGCTGTCGATGGTGAGTCGCGGTTTCGGTTCTTTTGTGATGCGGCTTAGTGGTGCGGTGATTTTTCTGTGGAGGTGGGTGAGTATGATAGTGATGTTTAGTGTTGTTTTGCGGTTCGGTGTGCGGTTATTGTATTTTTCTTGTTCGGGTGCTTATGATGGTGTGGGTGGATGAGGGGTCGGTTTGAGGGTGAGGGTGAGGGTGAGGGTGAGGGTGAGGGTGAGGGTGGGGGTGAGGATGAGGATGAGGGTGAGGATGAGGGTGCATCACGTGTGTGTGGGTGTGTGAGTGTGAGGGTGCATTTGTACCCATGTGTGTGGGTGTGGGTGTGAGTGTGTGGTCGTTAGTGTGTGGGTGTGAGTGTCAGTGTGACAGTGAGTGTGATTTTGAGTGTGAGTGTGAGTGTGTATGTGCACCCTGGTGTGTGTGTGTGTGTGCGTAGGCTTGTGTGTGTGCAGGTCTGTGTGTGAGGGGGGGTATGTATGTGTACCCCTATGTGTTAGGGTGTGTGTGCGTTCATGTGTGTGAGTGAGTGTGTTTGTGTTTGTTAGTGTTTGTTGGTATGTGCGTGTTGGTATGTGTGTGTGCGTGAGGGTGAATATGTATTTGTACCCATTTGTGTGAAGGTCTGTGTGTGTGTGTGTGGTGTGTGTGTGTGTGTGTGTGTGTGTGTGTTGGTATGAGTGTGTGAAGGTCTGTGTGTGAGGGTGAGTATATTGGTACCCATTTGTGAAAAAGGTATGTGTGCGTTTGTGTGTGTGTGTGTGTGTGTGTGTGTGTGTGTGTGTATGTGTAAGTCTGTGGTGGTATATGTGTGTAGGTATGTGTGTGAGGGTGAGTATGAATGTGTACACATTTGTGATATGATCATATGATTGTGCACGGCTAGTTGCAGAACACATAGCCAGGTCATAATCTAACTGTACAGCCCACATATGTACTACTCACGTTGCAATTTTGGGGTCTGGAGGGGGCCACTTGCCATGCACCGCTATGACCTCAGCGCTGCTGATGAATACCTTGGGCATCCTGAATGTCAAACCTGGGGCTGTCAAAGGTAATCTTCCCCGCGATCGGGTGTCAATAAACCTGGATGCTGGGTAATGATCCCAGAGTAAATGTAGGTGACAGGTCTCCTTCTATCTCCCTCACAGGAGTTATCTGCAGCAGAGCTCTGTATTTTAAGAAGCACCGAGCTGTGAGCTAAGCTATTGCTGCCGGTGCTTCTGGGGAGGAGCTAGGAACTGCAGACAGATGATTTTTGCGCGCTATTCACTTCACTTCTTTCATTGGCTGGCCAATGTTGATCCGAGAGAACGCAGCGTTGTGTTCTTTACCCCGCGTGTTGATATTCGACAGAGCTGGGTTAAATGTTGCCACGGAGCATGCAGTCCGGTCGACCGGGCACTAGGCGATAAATGGATGAATGGACGTCAAGTGGATGAATGGCCTCGAAGCGCGCGAAGGAATGATGCTACATCTCCGCACTCGTGCAGGCTGCTGCTTTTGACTAATGATGTATTTCAGATAATAACTGCGGTGATTCTTCAGCTACCCATCGACCAGCTGTGCGCGCGCTGGCCTCTCGTCTTTAATGGTACGCATGCATACTTCCGAGCTTTCCAGGCCCCAGCTTCGAAGCTAGAGACCTCGTATCGCGGAGACCCTCATATTTGTTGGAAGGAGCTGGGAGGAGTCGCAAACAAGGGGCGTTGGGCGTAAAAGAAGCAGGTAAGGCTAGCGTAACGCTTGTATCGATTCGACAGAGGGAAAGCAACTGGTTGAGGACAATACGGTGAGATGCAAGGATGCAAGTCTAGAACTAGTGCTATTCATGTCACCTTCAAGACGTTATGTGGGCGTCGGAAGGTGTCCAGATGTGCGGGCCTGCTACTTTCGATGGGCAGCGGGTGCCAGCTCGGATTCCGCAAGCAGAATGGCAGCTAGGTCGCTGGCTTTCATGTGTTGAAGTTGGTATTACCGGTATCGTAATTCTGTGCAGCTCAAAGGTTGAGTCACCAGCCCACCTACAAGCAGCTGGTGGGAAAGGCAACTTGGTGGAGGGTAGATGGCTAGAGGAGTGATTGCATTCTGTGCTCAGGAGTGTGGTGCCCAAGTTTTCACAACCTTATACTTTTGTATTTCCCCCCAACATACGCATGTTTCCTCCGCATGCAGATGGTGAGCAGCCCTGAGTGTCGATAACAATGTAATGTAATGTTGGCATAAACCCGTTGTAAGCATTCAAATCCTGGGGTAGCTCTAGCTTGTATACATTAATATTCACGACTGGAAAATAGCTAGCCAGGGACCGCTGGGTAACAGGGTACTTCAAATGGCAAAATTGGCCAGCACTTTAGCGCACTTGAAAACAAAAAAACTGCGACTTGAACAACTTGTGAACAAAAAGCGCACAAATTGCTTGCTGCGCCCACAGGGGGTTGCAATAAACTGCGCTTAAAGCGCAGAGGGGGTCAAAAAATCAGCGCTCAGAAGCGCAAAAGCGCGCGCTTTGAATTACCCTGCTGGGTAATCATCGTTCCTCCTCCCGGGGCATGCAGTATTATCAGCGTTGATCTAGATGCCAATACAGCATTGGTGCGCCTGTAGTTCTCAATGCTGATAGGGAACAAGGAAAATGCATGCCCGGCTATGGACCATCTTCATAGAGACGTCGAAAATTCACAAATATTCCAAAACTCCCTTAGGATGTATCTGGGTCCCAATATCATATAGTAGAGGTGGTCCCAGGTCCCTCCACCTTCTACCCAGCTTCCAAAACTCCCTATGGAAGAACCTGGTTCCCAAATTATATAGTAGATGTTAAGACGTGGTTCCAGGCCCCTCCACCTTCGCCCTTTAGCTTTCCGGAGCGATATAACTTCAACGTCACAGGGGATGGACTACAGGAATGTAATAGCTTACATAGGCGAGATGACAAGCGGGCGGGAAAGCCCGACATAAGAAGAAGATGGCGGCAGTACATCAGGGTACTGACGCCGCTGGGTGCAGGCCCTATCGGGGAGAGGCACTACAGCGTATGCAGCCAGGCGGGAAGCCTGGCGCTCAAGGACACTCCAGCACACACTCATACACAGGCTAATGGCTAGGAGAGGAGGGGCACTCAAGTCAATAAGTCAAGTGCAATGGCTCCCCCTGATGTGGGATATGGAAATTCCAGATCAAGGTGCTGATTAGGACTTGTGTGCTTTTCCAATGCAGCCAATCTTCTCTCTGAAGTCACAGAACTTGGTCCTGGGAAGGGCCTTGGTGAGCATGTCAGACATGTTGGCAGCAGTGGGGATCCAGTTGAGCTTGATGCCTCCCTTCTTGGACTGCTCTTTGAGAAAGTGGAACCTGGTCTCCATGTGCTTGAGTCTGGAGGAGAGCTTCTCTTGGTTCCAGGCACTGAGTGCAGCTTGGTTGTCACCATTGATGGTGAGGGCAGGAGGTACAGTTCCTGTGGTAGAGTGTTGAAGTTTCCTCAACCACATTCCTTCTTGGGCTGCAGAGGTGGCTGCCATGAACTCAGCTTCTGTGGTGGACAAGGCTGTTGCAGATGCTTGGATCTTGGATGCTCATGAGATTGCACCCCCTTGGTTGAGGAAGACAAACCCTGTGGTTGATTTCCTTGTGATGGGGCAGGCAGCATGGTCAGAATCACAATAGCCAATGAGAGGCTTGCTGGAGTGGGTGTAGGTGATGCCATGGTCTGGAGTGTTAGACAGGTATTTGAGAATGACAGTGGCAGCTTCCATGTGATCATGTAGAGGGTGTGCATTGTGCCTGGCCAGCCTGTTGACAGCTTGAGCAATGTCAGTTCTTGTGTTGACTGCAAGGTAGTTGAGGGAACCTACAATCTGTGCAAGGGGAAGGCCAGTGTCTGGAGTGTCTTTGTCAGCATAGGGAAGGTTTGCATCTGATTGGAGGGGCACAGGGAACCTGGTGATGCTGGGCTCAGGGAGCATGTTGTGTGCTCGAAGGAGGTCCTGGATGAATCTGGACTGGCAGATATGCAGTGTTCCATCTGAGGCATCTCTGGTGATCTCATAGCCCACAAATACAGATGATTTACCCAGATCTCTTGTCTTGTAGAGCTGCATAATGGTGTTCTTGTACTTGTGGAGGATGGCTTTGTCAAAAGAGAGCAGCAGGAAGTCATCAACCCACAGGAGGACCCATATGAGTGGTTTGTGGGTGGGTCCAGGCAGTATGAATAGGCCTTGATCTACATCAACTTCTCTGAATCCAATGGCAGTCATGTCCTCTTTGACTTCGAGGTACCACTGGCGGGATGCTTGCTTGAGGCCATACAGATATTTCCACATGCGGCAGACTCTGTGGTCTCTCTCAAAACCAGGTGGCTGGCTGCAGTAAAGTTCTTCTTCAACTACTCCATTGAGGAATGCTGTGGGTACACCTAGTTGGGCTAGGTGTGCTGTGGGGTCAGCTGCCATAGAGAGGATGTAACGGATAGTGGCATGCTTAGCAACTGGGGCAAATACTTCATCATAGTCCATGCCAGGTCTCTGAGCATATCCCTTGGCTACTAGTCTTGCTGTGTATCTGACTATTTCACCATCAACAGATTGCTTGATGTCAAAGACCCACTTTGTTCCTATGGCTTTGGATCCTGGTGGGAGTTCTGAGAGGGACCAGGTGTTCATTTCTGCAAGGGCTGCCAGTTCTTCTTGCATAGCAGCTTTCCATTCTTTTGCTTGAGGGCTAGCTAGTGCTTCTCTTTCATTCTTAGGTATGATGATCTGGTCTGCAGCTAGGTAGAAGAAGTTGGGGGCATTTCTTTCTCTTCCAGTGCGTCTGGGTCCAAGTAAAGAAGAATCTAGTGGGGGGGGTGGGGAAATGTCAGGGATGTCAGGGATGGCTGTCTCTTGGTTGTGCAAGGGGGCTGGGCTAGTTGGATCTATTGCTGGCTGCTGGGCAGGGTTATTTTCATCTCCTTGCTGGGTAGGGTGCTCCACAGTGGCATTGTGGCCTTGTGCACTAGCTTGTGGCATGATGCTAGGCTGGTGTACAGTGCTTGGGCTAAATGAGAAATCACTAGGAGATCCCCACTGGGGAGGGTTTGCCTGAAGTCTGAGCAGTCTATCATTATATATTTCCATTTCTTTGAGTTCAGAGGGGGTGGTGACAGGGGCAGGGACCATGTCATCATCGATCTCGACAGGGACATCTTCTTCATAGTTGCCTAGAACTACAGCATCTGGGCCTGGGAATCCCTTTTGTCCTGCTAGGTTTTCGAATTCATTGAAAGTGATGCCTCTGGCGTCAAAGATCTTGTGGGCAGAGTCTACAACTCTGTAGGCCTTTCTTGATTCTGAGTATCCAATAAGTCTAGTGATTTTAGCTGAGGGGGAGAACTTGAATGATCTGGATTTGGGTGGGACATGAACATATGCAGTGCATCCAATGGTCCTGAGGTGGTCAATCTTCGGTTTTGTTCCATGAAACATTTCATATGGGGTCTTAGTTGATTCAGAGGTGGGAGAGAGGTTTCTGAGGATGTTGGCATTCTTTACCATTTCTGCTCAGTACCTATTAGGGAATTTGGATGAAAGGAGGAGGGCAGTTGATCTGTCATGCAAAGTTCTGTTGAGACGTTCTGCTGCACCATTGGTGGATGGGTTTCCTGGAACTGTGAAATCAAGGGTGATTCCTTTCTTCTTGCACCAGGATTTGAATCTGGTGCAGATGTATTCAGATCCATTGTCCCGAAAATAGTTCCTATCTTGTTTTCTGTGAGTACTTCATATCGTTCAAGTTCTGTGATGGTGTCTTTGGCTACTGTATCCTTGGTTTTGTGGAAGGTGACAATGGAGTATTTGGAATAGTCATTCAGTATGCCTTGGAAATATAGGCTTCCATTGAGGCTGGGAATCGTCATCTTTCCACTCATGTCAATGTGAAGAATGGCCATGGGTCTGTTAGCTCTTGTGTGGGAGGTGGGGTATGGGTTTTTGTCCATTTTGGAGAGGACACAGATTTCACAGGTGTGCTTTCTCATTTTGTTGAATATTGCAGATGGAGTGATGTCATTGCCAATGACCATGTCTTCTGAGGCCATCCTAGCTAGGGAAGTGTAGGCTAGATGTCCTAATCTGATATGTTGGAGTTCAGCTGTCATAGGGGGTTTTCTGGACACGGCTGCCATGGCTAAATGATAGTTGGAACCTCTAATCATGGTATCATCAGCCTTGATAACTGGTACCAGGTTGAGACTCCGTCTCTTTTGTCCTGAGATGATAACTTTGTTGTTGATGGACATGATGCATTCTTGAGAATTGAATTGTATTTCCATGGTAGGATTGTTTCTGATTGCTGATGCCATGGAGAAAAAGTTTGGTGGTGTGTTATCTGAGTTGAGATGGACATTGAGGAGTTTGTGGATACTCCCACTGTAACCTTGGATCAGAGCTGTGCTTGACTAAGTTATGTAGGTATGGCCAGATGCAGTAAGGACTTTGATGGGATCTATGTCTTTAATGTCATGAAGGAGGCTGGGGTCACCAGTCATGTGTGAGGTTGCTCCAGTGTCCATGATCCAATTTCGGTACATGCGGCGCGTGTGTTTTGACGCGTTGAGGGCATATTGATTTGTATGCGAAGTGCTCGCGTTGTTCGCAATGGAGGGTTTTGTCTGTGTACTCGTGGCGTTAATTGGCGGGTACTGAATGGAAGGGTAGGGAAGGGGATCTGTGTCAGGATCTGAGACTTGGGAGAAGTAGAAGTTGGAGTAATCGTCTTTGAGAGATGACATGATGTTATCTGGGTGAGCGAAATGCTTGTATACTGCTTGATAGTCTGTGGAAAGTTGATCTAAGATGAATTTCTTGATTCTCTGATCTCTTTCTGATGGGGACAGGTCTAGACTACTGGTTCGCATCACCTCAAGGTCTTTGGAGACGTCCTTGACCCACTGAGCAAAGGCTGTGCCGGTGGGGATGTCCATGGGGATGTCCATGGTGGAGTAGATCCTAATCCGGGGGGGGGGGGGGGGGGGGGGGGCGGGGTGCGAGGCCGACGGGGTTGTAGGAGATGGCGGAAGGGGAGGAGAGGAGGAGATGGGTAGGCGCAGGGTTGGGGTGGTTCTTGGTTGTTGCGGTAGCAAACTGGGTAGCAAACTGGGTTGATCCAGCGGGGGAGGGAAGTGCTTTGAGCTTGTCGAACACTTGGTGGCCAAAGCGAGTACAGGTTTTCTGGGCCTGTAGTCCTCTTTTCTTCGAGAGTTGCGGTGGCAACAAACAAAGACACTGCGTATGCCGGGGAACGAGGGATCAACGGGCAACGGCGACAGACTCTGATGCAGCTCAGATCTGATGCAGTGGATAACACGAAGGCGGGTTGATGGGCGTTGACCTTTAGCTTTCCGGAGCGATATAACTTCAACGTCACAGGGAATGGACTACAGGAACGTAATAGCTTACAAAGGCGAGATGACAAGCGGACGGGAAAGCCCGGCATAAGAAGATGGCGGCAGTACATCAGGGTACTGACGCCGCTGGGTGCAGGCCCTATCGGGCAGAGGCACTACAGCGTATGCAGCCAGGCGGGAAGCCTGGCGCTCTAGGACACTCTAGCAGGACCGGGAGAGCCGGTCAATAACACGCCCCAGCTTCCAAAACTCCTAATGGGGGAATATGGGTCCCAAATCCTATGGGAGACGTGGTCCCTGGTCCCTCCACCTTCGCCCCAGCCTCCAAAACTTGTTATGGAGGAACCTGCGTCCTACATCCTACAGGCTATAGTAGAAGTGGTACCAATTTCCCCTAGTTATTTCCCTTGATACTTGGATATGACATATTTTCATATTTTTATGGATTCAGCATCTTTTTTCATTCTTGACTTCCACCCCTGATACTATGGGGCAGGCTAACCTGGGGCGTGGGTATTCCAAGAGTCGCCCCATAATAAGCAGGCCCGCGTTGAACTATTGAACCATGACTCCAAGACATGCTGACTCCACATCTACCGGGGTAGTTCTCGTAACCACCCTCTGAGCAAAACAATAAGCTTTACACAGTATATCGTATCTTTAAAGTATCTTATTATCACTGGAACTCAGCTCTTCAGTCATGCACTTAAGGTCCACGATTCTTCGGAGACCATTTGATCAATCGAGGTATTTTTTATTAGCTCCTCTACTGTTCGTAAGCTGGAAATGTTCTTCATTATTCGAGTTTGGGCAAGTCTCTTTAGCTTGGACTGTAAGATGTATACCGTACCATTCATTTATTGCTTGGCTCCAGCTCGAACCCTAGGATTTTGAGGGTAGTTGGAAGATCCTCCCGCTCCACCCCCGCCCCCTTATTCTGCTTCATGTCAACATTTAGTAATCGACCACGAGCCAATATTGTAGCACGCTTGCAAGAAAGCAAGAGTGAACAATGGATAATGGACTTATATTCGGTCGCATGTGGTCAGTTGGTCACATACAAGCAAAGCCTCGACTTTGACATGTATTGGAACTTTCTACACCCGTGTGATTGCATTCCGTACTCAGGAGAGCAGTGTAGTAGTACCGGTATACTAGTAGTGTTTGTATCACCCTGATGGTGACTACTGCTAGCTCCGGCTTACGCTGTGGTGTCCTTAACTTCACGTCCTGAGAGTGGCGCATTACTCGGATGCAACAATTCCAATTTCAATTTCAATTTGTATCACCCACGGTGACTCTTCCCGCAAATGGAGAGCTGCCTGGCGGCATAACATGTAATCAAATCAAACTATCCGAACAAGTACCTAGTCACGGTCCAAAGGTTACATACAACAAGGCGGCTCCGGGCCTATAGCAAAAACGGAAAGGTTGGCTTACTTACGGAAGAAATGTAGAAAATTAAAATAGAGATCAAATATCCACACACAAGCATCCCCTGTCTGGCTGGATGGCATCATGAGCTGAGTTAAAGCAAGGATTTGAAAATACAAGCTCATGCCCGGAAACTATAAGCTCATCTCCGGAAACTTGCTGAGGAAACGCTTAGTATGCTCCCTAGTTTCCATAAGTATCACTCGGGGGGCTTGGAATCGGAAGACGGTGGACAGCCCAGACTTGGCTGAAAAGCCGTGTAACAATCCAATCCAATCTAGCTGAGGAACCGAAAACACCCGTGACCATCCCTGGGGTTCACAATTCAAAAATGAAAAAATATTTGGAACCCCATGACTTGTGGTAGGTCATGGTCACGAAAAGCTCTACATTCCCTACTGTCATTCCCATTCTTGCTCATGCACACAACAGCGAGTGACAAGGGGCTCAGATCATGGTGGATTTCGTTGCTAGGGCCCCCACCCTTCATAGTGAAAAAATGTGAAGACTTCGTTAGTGCTTGTTCGTGTTTTTGTTTTTGTTGTTTTCGTTTGGGGAGGAATGGTCGGTGCAACAAGCCTTTGCTGTGGAAATCGTATGGATGGAAACCCTGAACTGGGCACAGACTAGCAAGAAGTATAGTACTACAGAAGCCACTGCGCTGTTTCATCTGTCAGTAACGAGGAAGTCGACACCACAACTCTGGCTGCTCTCACATCTCCGATGGATGTCTTTTCTTCCAGTTTTTTTCATCAGCTTCTAGGTAGCTCCTTGAGTCAGCTACTGGGGTAAGCCCCAAGGTTTCAACCACTCTGGAAAGCCGATAACGTCAGCTTTCAGAAGCACTAAGTCGCTTTAGGGTTGGCCTGATAGCCAGACCGGGGAGCTGCCTACAGGCTTCTGCTGGTAGTTGACAAGAAAAGTTATGCCCTAAAACTGACGGCTCTGACACCAAATACCGGGCTGCCCTGCCCAGCTTACTAAGTAGGGGCAGCGAAGATCTATACTACTGCATTGAAGATATGTCATATTCTATCGCAAGCTCCTCCTCAGACCTTAGGCTTGTCAATGGCAGCCTTGCGCTTAGCCATCTCAGCCTCCAGCTCCTCCATGGACAGGACAGATAGATCCTAGATAGGAAACGTTGAGTGGGCCAGAGTGAGTTAGAGTGAGAATATGTATTGGTGTATGTGTACTGTACGGTAAAAACATTGCTTTTATTATATGTAGGCTTCGGAGGTTAGGGCTGACGGCGATCAAAATTAGCGCTATTAGCGCTAAGAGCTGAATTAGTCCTAATTGTAACAGGTAATTAGTCCAAACTTAGGCAAAACGACCCAGAAAAAGTGCCAAGAGTGTATGAGAGTGTTGTTATGCAGAAACCTTGCTGCACTGCTTTGCAATGCGTGGGCTACTCCTCAGTTCCACCTTCTCCACCCCCACCAAATCCTCCTCATCAGAATCATCAACACCATGCAGCAGCTCATTCAGTGCTGAAGCCGACTTCTTCTTGTCTTCAGCCGGATACCCCTTGCAGTAAGATTTTTTTGTCGGGTAAGAATGCAATTTGAAGGAGGCCTGGGGTTTCGAAGGACTGAATACCCGACTGCATTTTGTGCAAGCGACGACGCGCTGCTCCTCGACCTCATCCATGTCCATCCCATCTTCACAAGCTTGCATCTCAGGTCGAAAGAGCTTCTTCCAACCTCCCTTGACGCTATTCAGGCGTCCGAAAAGCTGGGTAGGCGGCAGCGACGTGCTCATGAATACCTGTTTTCCGCCTCTCACGTACAAAGACTTGGGTGGATTGGAACAGTCGCCATTTGCGAATGAGAATTACTGAGCGACGCAATGCGAAAATTAGCGAACGACAATATATCAGGCTTCAAGTAACTGGCAGAGGTCAGATATCTGTACTGCCTGCCCTCTTGTCGCACTTTTCCTGCCGGACCTGTTACTCGTACCCTCACCCATCTGTTACCGTCGAGTTTCGTTTCCTATAGCCACGGCGTTTATCTTTCTTTCTTTCCAGCCACGACGACGTCCCATTTCTTTTCTCTTAACCTCTAATTAGTGCTAAAAATCCGGGATTGTTTTTAGCACAAATTAGCGCTAATAGCGCTAAGGAGCTATGACCCCCCCCTCCTAACCCTAATTATATATATTGTATGATATATCGACGATATCACATGATCCATCGTACAGTACCATACGATATATCAACATACCGTACAATATAGCACATGGCATTGTATGGTATATTACCCGATAACCTTGGGGACCAGTATGTAGGGAACTGCAACTTATATAAGTGTTTGGAAAACGAATATTAACTAGTATTATTTTGGTGTCACAATAATATTAGTTTTTCAAATAAAACCGAATTTCTGGCGAGATAGCTTGTCCGACTAATGTTATATAATATTATTTATTCACTTATGTTATATAACATAGCCGACCCCTACCAGTACGGCACCGGCATCCCTAGTCCTGAAGTGGTACACAGCTATGCATCTATGTGTTTGGATGGTGGTAGTGGGGTGGTTGGGTGGTGGCAGTGGGGGGGTTGGATGGTGGTAGTGTGGTGGTTGGATGGTGGTAGTGTGGTGGCAGTGGGGGGGTTGGATGGTGGCAGTGTGGTGGTTGGATGGTGGTAGTGTGGTGGCAGTGTGGTGGTAGTGTGGTGGCAGTGGGGGGGTTGGATGGTGGCAGTGTGGTGGTTGGATGGTGGTAGTGTGGTGGCAGTGTGGTGGCAGTATGCATCTCAATAAATAACACCCGAAGTAAATTATTTGTACAGCAAGAACTCCGGGTCCCTGTCGTTTATGATTTGTCGGGGGTCAGTTCACCGGTGCCTGTTTCTTACACTTCTTTTCCTGTTTTAAGGTTGGGCAAGTCCCTCTAGCCTATTTGGCAACTCATGGGCTGTACACATACATACTTAACAACTGTGCAATCGCATACTGTATGCAAGATTGTGGCGTGGTAGCGTTTATACTACCCATGCTTGCTCTGCCCGCAGACGGTGAGTAGCCTGAAGGCTGACAGAGCATAAAATCAAACATAACTATCCAATAAATAAATTACACCAGTTGTTCTACTAATCAAACACTGGGAGACTGGTATTTTGTGTGTTAGTCTGTGTGTGTAAGTCTGTATGTGAAGGTATGTATTTATTTGTGCCCATATGTGTGAATTTGTAGCCCAGCTGTATGCCCAGCTGTATGCCCAGCTGTATGTATTTGTGCCCATATGTGTGAAGGTCTGTGTGTGTTTGTGTGTGTGAGTATGTGTGTTCCACTTATCAAACACGAAGACTGATATTCTAAGAACACCCTGTGACAAAAACCTGTAGGGAGCGGCAGGTAGCTCTAACCATGGCCAAAAGTAGGACTAATAGTCCTAATAGCTGGGTTAGTCCTAATAGCTGGGAGCTAACTTAGGCAAATGTAGCCATTGAAAATCTTACCATGAGAAAGGGTAGGTCGCGACAGGCTCCGGGTTACCTTGCTGTATGAGCGGAATCACGCTTCGCGAATGCGAAATTCGGATTCCTCGTGAAAAGCTATGCAAAATCGGTACCAAATATCAACTTCGAGGACAAGTTACCGACATTAATAGCTTGAAACCAGCTATGCAAGCACGGCAGGTAGCACTAGGTAGCGCGAGTAGCGCTAGGTAACGCTACACAGCTACCCCCCTCCTGCCGCTCCCTAATAACCTGCAACACATTTAGGTGCCCACATCCCTCTGTATATGTGTGTGAGACTACAAGACATTAACATCTGGACCCCACAACCCTCTCATAAACCAATCACAACCAGAACACAACCCACTCACAACTCTCTCACAACCCTCTCAAGACCCACTCACAATCCTCTCAAAACCCACCCATAACCCACCTTGGCTGCCAATGTTTGGGCAGGTTAAGCTGGGACCAACCAACTCAAAACCAACTCACGACCCTCCTTGGCTGCTGATGCTTGGGCCAACTAACTCACAACCAACTCATGACCCTCCTTGGCTGCAGATGCTTGGGCAGGTTGAGCTGGGACCAACCAACTCACAACCAACTCATGCCCCTCCTTGGCTGCAGATGCTTGGGCCAACCAACTCTTAACCAAATCATGACCCTCCTTGGCTTTCCAATGCTTGGGCCAACCAACTCACAACCAACTCATAACTCACCTTGGAGGCCGATGCTTGGGCCAACCAACTCACAACCAACTCATAACCCACCCTGGAGGCCGATACTTGGGCCAGCCAACTCACAACTAATCCATAACCCACCTTGGAGGCCAATGCTTGGGACAAACAACTCACAACCAACTCATAACCCACCTTGGAGGCCAATGCTTGGGACAACCAACCCACAACCAACTCGTAACCCACCTTGGAGGCCGGTGCTTGGGACAACCAAGTCATAACCCACCTTGGAGGCCGATGCTTGGGACAACCAACTCACAACCAACTCATAACCCACCTTGGGGGCGGATGCTTGGGACAACCAACTCTCAACCAACTCATAACTCACCTTGGAGGCCGATGCTTGGGACAACCAACTCATAACCCACCTTGGAGGCCGATGCTTGGGCCAACCAACTCACAACCAACTCATAACCCACCATGGAGGCTGATGCTTGGGACAACCAACTCACAACCAACTCATAACCCACCATGGAGGCCGATGCTTGGGCAGGTAGAGCAGGGGCAGATTCAGCCCCTGAAGATTCAGCCCCTGAAGCTCCTTCCCATGCCATCTTAGCGGACTCGGCCCTCTTTGCTTCGATATCGGGGTCTTGTACCCGTGAACCAGCATTTGATGTGGGGGTCCCTGTGGGGGGAGGGGGAGGGCGTGGGTGTTCAATATCAGGGTCCTGTACCCTGGGAAGGCGTGGGTGTTAGATATGGGGGTCCTGTACCCGTGAACCAGCATTTGATGTGAGGGTACCTGCGGGGGGAGGGGGAGGGCGAGGGTATTCAATACCGGGGTCCTGTACCCTGGGAGGGCGTGGGTGTTCAATATGGGGGTCCTGTACCCGTGAACCAGCATTTGTTGTGGGGTTCCCTGCAGGGGGAGGGGGAGGGGGAGGGCGTGGGTGTTCAATATCGGGGTCCTGTACCCTGGAAGGGTGTGGGTGTTCAATATGGGGGTCCTGTATCCGTGAACCAGCAGTTGATGTGGGTGTCCCTGTGGGGGGAGGGGGAGGGCATGGTTGTGCTTGTGAGCGAATGTGGTTGTGATGGTAGAGGAACGTGCTTGTGTGTGTTCCTATCTTTGTGAGTGTGCGTGTGTGTTTGCGTGTTTGTGTGTGTGCTGGGTGGGCGTATTTGGGGGAGACTGACAAAATGACCCCATAAAATCCACCTCCACCCAGAATAGTACCATCCCCCCAGCCTCTTTCAGTGATATACATTGGTCTAGTGGTAGACTAAATCACGAAGAGTCGGGGGTTCGATTCCCCCTTCGGTCGCTCTTGGCATTGCAGGTCGTCGTCAACCGCTAGCTTGTCCAGTTGAGGTAGGAGACCGCTCCCCACCCGCGTACGACGGGCTCCCTTAACACCACGCCCCACCAGGCGTTATCATTATCATCCCCCCTCCCTCCACCCAACATCATACCGTTACACTCCCCTCCACCAACCAGGACACCGTCAACCCTCTGCTGCACCACTCTATGCTCCAAGGGCTGCTTCCTCCAGCTTCTTCCACCCAACATGACACCATTACCCTCCCCTCCACCAACCAGGACACTGTCACTCCCGAGCTGTACCACTCTATGCTCCAAAAGCTGCTTCCTCCATCTTTGAGCTCTCACAACACAGAAATCCCAACATGCAGTTCACATAGAACAACAGTAAACATAGAACAACAAGCAGTACACATAGAACAACAAGCAGTACACAAAGAACAACAACAGTACACATAGAACAACAAACAATACACATAGGACAACAAGCAGTGCACATAGAACAACAGTAAACATAGAACAACAAGCAGTACACATAGAACAGCAGTACACACAAAACAACAATACACATAGAACAACAGTACGCATAGAACAACAAGCAGTACACATAGAACATCAGTACACATAGAACGACAGTACACACAAAACAACTACAGTACACATAGAACAACAAGCAGTACACATAGAACAACAACAGTACACATAGAACAACAGTACACATAGAACAACAGTACACACAAAACAACAACAGTACACATAGAAAAACAAGCTACAGGTGGAACTCACTGTAAGTATCTCTGGCTATGCTATTGAACTCATCCAACCCAAGCTCGCTTTCAATGGTGCCCTTCAACTCCCGGGAGACCTCCACCACTTCCTTCAGGGTTGGCTGCAATGCCTTCAGAGACTTGCCAGCGGACTTGGCGGCCTGGATACGGACATGGGCAAGGACGTGTGTGTGGTGCGTGTGTGTGTGTTCAGGGTTAGCTGCAAAGACTCCAGAGACTTGGCAGCCTAGATATGGACAAGGGCAAGGACGTGGGCGTGGTGTGTGTTTGTTTGTGTGTGTTTGTGTGTGTATTTTCAATGGTGCGCTTCAACTCGTGGGAGACCTCCAACACTTCCTTCAAGGTTTGCTGCAATGCCTTCAGATACTTGCCAGCCGATTTGGCGACCTGAATTTGGACATGGGCAAGGACGTGTGTGTGGTGTGCGTGTTTGTGTGTTGTATTTGTGTGTATCTTTTCAGTGGTGCGCTTCAACTCCTGGGAGACCTCCACCACTTCGATCAGGGTTGGCTGCAATGCCTTCAGAGACTTGCCAGCAGACTTGGCAGCCTGGACATGATCAAGGACGTGGGCGTGGTGTGAGTGTGGGTGAGTAGGTAAGTAGGTGAGTGGGTGAGGAGGTAAATAGGTGAGTGGGTGAGTAGGTAAGTAGGTACCCGAATGAAAAAATCTCCAGATTTTCTGAAGAGGGATTAGCCCCATTAAAATGTCCGTTCGTCCGTGTGTCACCAACCAAATTTTTAGGTTTTAAGAAAAACATCAAAAAAGTTCAACATTCTATATTGTTGATCAATTTTAAGACTTATTCATTCTGGACAATTTCTCACCAGAGCCCATATGAGCATCGCAATTCACGAAAAGGAGTTCAGGCTGGGCCAAATAGCTACAATTAACGGTTAACAATTTCATTTCAGGGTGTTTTGAGCTAACATTTCAAATTTGAACCCCTTTAACATGTGCGTGTACATAGGTTTGGGAGCAGAATTGTCGTCAAAAATTCGAGGCGAAACATGTAGGCATCACAATGGACGAAACATTCCCCTAGGGCACTTGTGCTATAATTAGCCCACGGACCCCACCTCAGGGCCGTGCGTGGGGCAGGGGCTGGGGCCACCGGGCGGGGGCAGGGGCAAGCCATGCCACCTGCCGCTGGCCAAAAAAACGTTCAGGAGGACGGGACATACCGTTCACGTCTGGGCTGGGCCGAAACATGCAATACCTTGTACAAATTCCGTAAAATCAACCAGACACCTGATTGGCCTCATTTTTCTTGCATCAAATTCTATAACATAAAAAATCTACATACATGCATTTCGTTACATTACAGAAACGTTCAATACTGCTTAAAATCAACAACCCTTCAAAAACTCTCTTTTTCGTCACTTTATAGTTAACAATGCTAAATCATCAATCGATTAATTGGAATTCAATTAATTTAAAGCCTCCAGGCGCCCTTCAAATTTTATCCTATTCGAATTGATACAATTTAAAGCAATTACATTCATTCAAATCACGTTAATTAAATTAAATGGAAAGGAATAAATCGAATAAAAATAACACAACATTAAATACAATTAAATTTAATTAATTAAAAAACATTGAATTAAGGATTTGACTCATTTCATTCAGGACGCGCCTCCAGGCGCCCTTAATGAGTGAGTGAGTAGGTAAGTAGGTGCGCAGGTGAGTGGGTGAGTAGGTAAGTAGATGAGGGGGTGAATAAGTTAGTAGGTGAGTGGGTGAGTAGTAAGTAGGTGAGTGGGTGAGCGGGTGAGTGGACGTGGGTATGGTCATAACACACTCAATCACGAACTTACTCCAACACAACATCTGCATGCTGAATCCTTGGCAAGGTGAAACCCCGCCCACTGTTTTTCTTTTCGGCTACGAGCAGCAGCTTCTAGGCAGCTCCCCAGGCTGGCTTATCAGCCAAACCTAAAGCAACCTAGTGCTCCTTGAAGCTGCCGTAATCAGCTTTCTAGCGCTGCTGAATTTGTGAGGCTTTGCCCAGTGGCTGGCTCAAGGAGCTGCCTAGAAGCTGCTTCTAGTAGTCGAAAAGAAAAGCAGTGACCCGGCCCACAGTCTGTTGCTCATGTTGCCACTGCTCACATTTTCATGAGCCATCGTTCTACACTGCTCTCATGAGCCCCCATGTTAGTCCACATGTTAACCCCAAGGTCTATGCCAGCTTCCTTTTACCGCCCTCAATGTAGTTGAGACCCCACTATCACACTAGTTACACCAGATGTGGTGCCAATTATACCTAAGGGTTCGGCGTCAACCGAGGCCCTCGGCCCACGCCACCTGCGCATGAACCCGCGACATGGGCCGGTCACCTCAGGTTGATAAGGGCGGTCAAGCCACGCCACCTGGGCATGGACCTGTGACATGGGCCGGTCACCTCAGGTTGATAAGGGCGGTCATGCCACGCCACCTGGGCATGGACCCGTGACATGGGCCGGTCACCTCAGGTTGATAAGCGCGGTCATGCCACGCCACCTGGGCATGGACCCGTGACATGGGCCGGTCACGTCAGGTTGATAAGCGCGGTCATGCCACGCCACCTGGGCATGGACCCGTGACATGGGCCGGTCACCTCAGGTTGATAAGCGCGGTCATGCCACGCCACCTGGGCATGGACCCGTGACATGGGCCGGTCACCTCAGGTTGATAAGGGCAGTCAGGTTATTCCACTAGCCTCGGCGATTGCTACCTGGGACCCTGTTTTGGCTACAATTCCGCTACCCTGACACCCAAACTCCGTACACCCTGGGGAGGCCCTTGAGCTGTCCTACCCTTATCACTACCTGGACCCCACCCTTTGAAAGTACCAAATCCCTGAAAGATAACAGACAATCTCTTTTCTGAAATGGAACACAGCTCTGGGCCATGCTACTCCAAACACAGAGGCTATGCTGCCCATGGGCTACCCAAGGGCTGGGCCTGCATTAGCTGTGCCCCCCATTTCGAACCTACATGAGACATTCACATTCAAATAATCCAAAGTAGAGTTTAATTTAGTTAGAGCAATGCCCAGATTTGCTGGTGGTTAAAAGCAAAGCCTGGCTTTATCAACCCCTTATTTATGGGGATGTAAGCCTAATAGTGAAATAGCCCATCGCATAGCATCTGATGATTTGTGGACTACAAAGCTTGTACCCTTATTGGAATTTTAGGATTGGAATTTGATATGCAGTACATTGGTAGACAGGTGTGTGTGTGTGTGCGTGCGTGCCTGCGTGCGTGCGTGTGTGTGTGTGTGTGTGTGTGTGTGTGTGTGTGTGTGTGTGTGGGGGGGGGGGGGGGGGCGTGTGTGTGTGTGTGTGTTTTGTATGTGTGTGTTTATTTCCGAGGGTATCGCACAGAGGAACTAACACTGAGAGATGAGGCAGGGCTTTTCTTGTCGGCTTGTCAGGGCAGCGTCTAGGCAGCTCCCTCAGCCAGCGAATGTGCTGCACCCAAATACTTCAGCAGTTATATGCAACTGATTGTGTCAGCTTCAAGGTGCCCTAGGTTGCCTTAGGTTAGGCAGAATAGAACCCTCCAGGGCGCCGCGCTTCGCCCTACACCATGCTACGCCACAATTCTGTAACCAGGCTTGCGTCGCAACTTTTACTACACAGCTGGACCTACTGAAAGCTGAAAATAAAAGTGACACTCACATCTGCGAGTCCCTTGGGGCCAAAGACAACTAGGGCTACCACAGCCACCAGCACCGCCTCGGGAGCACCAACACCCAAGAACGACATAGAGGTCACTTGGCGCATCCCTGGCTTCAGGCTACGTCCTGCAATGGGGCGGGATAGGGTGGGGATGGGGTGGGATAGGGTGGGGATGGGTGGGATAGGGTAATGATGGGGGGATAGGGTGTGGATGGGGTGGATATGTGGGGATGGTTGGTGGGGATGGGGTTTCTCTTTTTTTGTCTTTTTTTTGCCTTTGTTTCTCCCGTCGGTTTTTTTCTCTTTTTTGGCTTGGTTTTTGCTATGTTGTAGTATTTTTTGTGTACTACTTTTTTTGTCCTTTTTTTCTTTTTTTGGCTCTTTTTTTTCTGCCTTTTTGTTTTCTTCGTTGTTTGCTTCTTGTTTTTCTTTTTTGTTCTATATTTGTTGGCTCTTTTTTTTTCCTTTGTTTTATCTTTGCCTTTTGCTCTTTTCTTCTCTTTTTTTTCTTATTTTTCTCGGTTTGTCTTGTGTTTGGCTCGGTTTTGTGCTGTGTATTGTTGCTCGTTTTTTTGCT
Source organism: Chlamydomonas sp. ICE-L (assembly GCA_013435795.1). Taxonomy (NCBI): domain Eukaryota; kingdom Viridiplantae; phylum Chlorophyta; class Chlorophyceae; order Chlamydomonadales; family Chlamydomonadaceae; genus Chlamydomonas; species Chlamydomonas sp. ICE-L. The sequence continues at coordinate 73,790,510 of JACBWV010000610.1, forward strand.
TTTTTATGTCTCTTTTTTTGTCTTGTGTGTTCTCTGTTTTTGTGTCTTTTGTTTTCTCTGTTGTGTTTAATGTGCTTGGCCTCTTGTGTTGGGGTTCTGTTATTTTATTCCATTTTTTTTCTTTTTTTGTCCTTTTGTGCTTTTGTCGGTGCTTTTTTGTTTTCTTGTGGTCTTGGTTTTTGACTCTTGGTTTTTCTTATTCTTTGCTCGATTGTTTGGCTCCTTTTGGCTCTGTTGGTCATGTTTGTTCGCTGTGTTTTGTGACATTTTACTTCTCTTTTTTTCTCATCTTGTCTCTCGGTTTTTTCTTTTTTTTCTACTGTTGGGGATGGGGTGGATAGGGGGGGATGGGGTGGTGCTAGGGTGGGATGGGGTGGGATAGGGTGGGATGGGGTGGGATATTGTGGGGATGGGGGGGCTAATGTGTGGTATGAGTGGATATGGTGGGGATGGGTGGGGATAGGGGGGGATGGGGGGATAGGGTGGGATAGGGTTGGATGGGGTGGGATATGGTTGGGTTGGTGTGGGAGGGTGGTGATAGGGTGGGGGATGGGGATTGGGTCGTCGGGTTGGGACTTGGGGTTGGCCTCCTGGTGTGGCTTTTTTGTGGGCTAGGGTGGGGCTTGTTGGGGGCTCAGGGTGTGGGCTGGGTGGGCTCGGTTGGGGCTCGGGTTCTCGGGGCTGGTGGATTGGCTCGGGTGAGGCTGGGGTGCTGGGTCGGGGGTGGGGGCTTGGGGGGGCGCTGGGGATGGGCTCGGGTAGGGCTGGGGGGTGCTCCGGGTGGGGCTGGGGTGGTGCGTGGGGGCTCTTGCGCTGGGGGTGCTGTTCCGGGTGGTGTGAGGCTGGGGGTGCTCGGGTTGTGCTTTTTGGGTACTCGGTTGGGGCTTCTGGCGTGGGGTGCTCGGTTGGGGGCTATGGGTGCTCGGGTGGGGCTGGTGGGGGGCTTCGGGTGGGGCTGATGGGGGCCTCCGTGTGAGGGCTGCGCGGGGGGGGGGGGGTGCTCTCGGGTTGGCGGCTACTGGGGTCTCTGTTGGTTGCGGGTGTGTTTTCATCTTTTACCTTGGTATTTTCCGTGCTCCGGGGTGGCTCGTTTAGGGAGCTGTGTTTTTTCTCTTGTGGGCCCCTGTGGTGTGTTGTTCCGTGTCCGTTTTTGTTCTGGGGGGTCTCCTGGTGGGTCTGGGGGGGTTCCTCTTGTTGGGCTTGGTGTGCTATCCGGCCTGGTTGTTGCTGTGTCTGCCTTCTTGGTGGGGGGGGTGGGGGAGTTGGTGCGTTTTGTGAGTGGTGTGTCGCTTGCGGGCGGGATGGGTTTGGGGGGTGTCTCATGGTGGGGATGGGGGGGGGTATGGTGGGGATGGGGGGGTGGCTTCAGGCCACGTCCTAGAGAGGAGGAGGAGATGCATCAAGAATGAGAATAAGCATGCATAGAGGATGAGAATACACATGCATAAGGATGATAAAACACATGCATACAGGATGAGAATACACATGCATAAGGGACGAGAAAATGGTGGTTGGCCCCCGTGCAAGCAAACAGGCTTCCCCCCTCAACCTCACACCTCCTAATAAGGCGTAGCATTTATTTATTTATTGAAGGGACGAGTAAAAAAATGCATAAGTGATCAGATTCACATGCGTAAGTGATCAGATTAACATGCATAAATGATCAGAGTCATATGCATAAATGATCAGAGTCACATGCATATGTGATCAGATTCACATGCATAAGTGATCAGATTCACATGCATAAATGATCAGAGTCACATGCATAAGTGATCAGATTCACATGCATGAAGGATGAGAAAGCGCATGCATAAAAAGGGATGAGGGTACGCAAGCAGAAAATATGTGAACACATATGATGGTTTAGAAAGATGTGTAGCACGTCTCTACTTCAGAATCTCCATCTCAAGTTCTCTATATCAGTTTTGGTTGAAATGTTTCTTTATAGCAATTCAGGGGACAAACCGTTTCCGTGAGAACTCGTACTTAGTACTTCGTCTAGAATTGTGGCCCAGAAATCCAAGAATTCTCGACAATTTGGGCTGGAATTCTCGACAATTCTCGATGAAGTACGAAACGTTTGTCGTAAAAAAAACTAAAATGACCATGGAAGGGTTTTTCAGGAGCTCAAGATAGACAGCAACATTGCTCACATAACCTCCAACGCCTATATACCATTACTTAACAATTTCAAACCACCCAGAGCCTAATGTTTTGCATGTTACTATATTCTTCAGTCGGCCTCCTGTGGACCATACTGCCATACTGAAGGTACACTGTACATAATTCATCCATGTTTCTTTGTTTGTAGGTTTGCGATGTGGGGCTCAAACACACATACAGATAGCAACTGTTCATTCCTACTACAGTGCCACTCCATGATACCATATCGTGGGGGTTGCCTTCTGAACGAAGTCTGAACGACACATACTGAGTGTGCAGTGTACATACATAAGCTGCACTAGGTAATACAATTTGGCTCTTAATTTGCATTAATTTCAATTAAATTAATTTGCATTACTTTCAATTAAATTCATTCGCATTAATTTTGTTCTAAAATAGAATCCATGTTATATTGTCGCTGGGTATGCGATATGTGGCTCAAACACACATACTGATAGCAAACTGTTCATTCCTACTACAGTACCGCTCCATGATTCCAAACTGTGGGGTTTGCCTTCTGAGGCTGAATGACACATACTGAGTGTGAAATGTACATACATGAAGATAATACAATTTTACTCTTAATTTGCATTTAACTGCTTAATTTAAATTTAATTACTTCGGGGGGCCATCAAAACGTATGTGGGGAGGCGCAAGCTGTCAATCGTCTCCAATTTGGTTTTAGACCCCGAAACCATTGAAAAAAGTGCCTGGGGGCTGAGATATGGGGGGGTCCCAAAGGAGGGGGGGGGGGGGGGGGGGGGGGGGGGGGGAGGGTCGAGGCCGATCTCAAAATGTCTTCACAACTTCTCCGTCTGTGGCCTGAATCGAACGTGCCGCACACCATCGAAAACGCCTCGACGAAAGCGTTAAGAATATGCAGTTGTTGTTTGATTACACACAGGGTGTAATTAAGTGGATGTACTGGAAGGTACATCCTGTCTGGACGCCAACCAGAACTTCACAACCAGAGCCTACAAGTTGCCAACTTATCAGTTGGAAGCTCAAGCAGAAGGAATCCGTGCTTGTTTGCAGCAACGGATGAAAACAATGTAAAGGTCAAGGCCAGGGCCAAGGCCGAGGCTAGAGCAGCCCAGGCCAATTGCCCGCAACTTAAGCCGAGGCGCCTTCCGCACCCGAGCCCTTGTCGACAACTTGCAACATCTAAGGACCCCTTTGGCCCCACACAGTTGTACCTCATGAGACTCCTCTGACCTGCCTCTGACTGATGTTATTTATGAACTACACTTCGTAACAAATGTAACCACAGATGAAACTCACTTTGCAGCCTACCTATTATTATCAGAGGTACTTTCGTGTGTGTGTGTGTGTGTGTGTGTGTGTGTGTGGGGGGGGGGGGGGGGGGGGGGGCAGGGGTCGCTTATACATAAGGCAAACCACATTTTTAAGATAACTAACTGATAGAGCTCGACTTGAGGGTCAGTATACACCTAACTTTCATGACATACTTATTATTGGTGAGGAAGATATTGGCATTTTAAGCCAATGGGGGGGGGGGGGGGGGGTAAGGGCGAAAAACAAACTTCATACCATGGGTGTCAAAAATAACGTTCTTGATGGCCCCCCGAATTAATTTTAAATAATTTTGTTATAAAATAGACTCCATGTTTCTTTATTTGTGGGTTTGCGATATGCGGCTCAAACACACATACAGATTTCAAACTTTTCATTCCTACTACATAGCCACTCCATGATTCCATATTGTGGGGTCTGCCTTCTGAGGCTGAGGAGGAGGAGGAGGAGGAGGAGGAGGAGGAGGAGGAGGAGGAGGAGGAGGAGGGAAGTATTAGAAGTAGTAGTAGTAGTAGTAGTAGTAGTAGTAGTAGTAGTAGTAGTAGTAGTAGTAGTAGTAGTAGTAGTAGTAGTAGTAGTAGTAGTAGTTGTAGGAGGAAAGGAGGAGGAAAAGGAGGAGGAGGAGAAGGGGGAAGAAGAGGAGGAGGAAGAGGAGGAGGAGGAGGAACACAAACTGAGTGTCAACTGTACATACATCAGCCGCACTTACATGTAGTACAACCTGGCTCTTAATTTGCATGACTTTTGTTATAAAATATACTCCATGTTCTCCCGTTTCGACGAATGGCTCCGTGGTAGAGCTCGTTGAAACAAGGTACGGGGTGAATCCCTACAGGTGCGCTTAAGTGTTCGCTGTCGCTGTCAACCTCCAGGGTAGCTTTGTCCAGGTAAAGAAGCAGCCCGTTCTCTACCGCCATGTCGGGGCTCCCTTAATACCACGCCCCACCAGGCGTTATCATTATTTAAACTCCATGTTATTGTATCGCTGGGTTGGTGTTATGTGGCTTAATCAAACATACTGAGTGCAAACTGTTCATTCCTACTACATTAGCACTCCATAACACATACAATTAGATAAACCTTTTTTATATATCAGTATTTGATATTTAGGGGTCAGCCTTCTGTGGCTGGCTGGAGCACACACATAATTAGATACACCTTTTTATATACTTGATAGAAAAGGGTTTGCCTTCTGTGGCTGGAGCAAACATAGAAGGTGGAAACACATCCACTAATTTTGCGAATCGTCGTCTGGCGATGCATGGGTCTGGCTTAACTAGTCGGAAATGGCCCCCCAAACCCCATGCTCTGCAGGGTTTGGGGGGCAACACTCGTCGCAATGGGCTCAAACCGATTCAGTCAATTTGCGATGCGTTGCACGGAAAAAAGAGTGGCCATTGAGAGAGAAAGTGCTGACTGAAATGTGACTGTAAGCAAGCATAGTAGGTATGTTGTTACAGTCCAGGGGCAGCCAAAAAGGCTAAAGGGACTTGCCCAACCATGATACCAGGAGGGGCTAATCAGAAAAAGCACTGATGAACTGAACCCCAAACGGTTGTTTTACCGGCCGAGGCCCTGAGTTTGTGCTACTGTGATGAATACATTTTACGATTATCATCACACTTTTTAATAGGCACTACAAATTCTACAAGTAAACTGTGGAAACCACACAAAAACATGGATGCTGGTAACAACAGGGTTTCGCCTCAAGAAGATCAAGGGTTGAGAGGTTGTTATTTGAGGTTGGGGAATTCCCTTAGCTCAGTTAGCGACATCTGGAATGTAACAACATACAACAACAACAACAGCAACAACAACAACAGCAAAAACAACAACCATGAGCATGCAGTGAGGGAGGTGCTGAGCCTACAGCATTTGCATGGCAACACACGCTGTATATGTACGCTTCTACCAAGTGAAGACTATGGACTGCCTGGGTATGAGGATTCCTTCCTATGTCTTTCATCCCACAGATACTGCCCCCAAAGTGATCGGGATGCGGAAGCCACACATGGTAGTGTGGTGGTGGTGTGTGGTTGTGGTGGAGGGACCATCCTATGTCTTGCATTCCAGGCATATTGCCCTGCAGAATTATTGGTCTGCTTCAGCTACATCTAGGGAAGGGAATCGGCAATCGCAGCTGCTCGCCACAAAGAATTTCCAGAAGGCGAGAGGAAGATGGATAGAAAGATACGGCAACTGACACGAAGACGCCGGTGGCATGGGCTGTGTTATATTAGTTGGCTGAATTATACGAGGATCCAGAATACACGCACACTGCTCCCTGCTTTCCCAATTTCCTCGTCTCATGTGGTAAGGAAATTCGTACCTGGACACATATGACAGTCGGGTAGCAGCATGCGCGCGCCATGGAAGGTGCTAAATTGAGCAGGCGTCTGGTTGATAAGGTGCGAGTAAGAGCTGACAGCGCGCCTTGGGAGCAAAGGGGCAACAGAGGAGGAAGCGGCGGAAGAAGCGACGCTACGGACTCCACGCGTTTGATACATGGTGGAAAATTGACAAGTTTCGGAAGGAGAAGGATGGGTATGAGAGGGAGCTAAAGCAGGAAAAGCGGGAAGGAAAATACTTGCGCGACTGGAGGCATGCTGATCTGCACGGGAGACGTACTGCCGCCCAACTACTGCCAGATCTTTGACCTGGCGGTCCCGCATTCCAACTCGGAAAATCACACCAAAGAAATCATCTAAGTGGGGAACTGTCGGCAGCAGGGGGCTCGGCACTCGCAAGGCTCGGCAGTGCCGACTCGGCACATAGGTGGCCGCGGGAGATAAGCATGAGGATGTCAGGTGTACTCGGGTGTCCTGCTTCCATTTGCACGCCTTACTCGTTATCCAGGTTGTCATTAATTCATTATCCACGTTGATTTGGAAGCACAGTTGTGGAGTTGGGTGATTGGGTATAGAAATAGGTTAGTCGCCATCCATCGTAGGTTGTTACATGTGGTCCATGGTGGAAGGATGTACCGTATGAGCAATATAGAAGAATGCACCGAAAAGCATGTTTAAATGTCAGTCATAAAGAAGGCCAATCCTGTCACTCTGAGTTTATTCATAACTAGTGAGTGGAAACAAGGCTAACAATTAAATGATTTGGAGTCATGGCTACGCTTGGCTATGCATTGAGCAGGAGGTGATGATTCTTAGGAGATGCAGGTGATTTCATGATCCTTCTAAAACTAAATCCAACCAATATACAACTGGTTTTATCACGGGCTTCCTCTCAGCTACAATGTTCAATTTCAGAGGAAATCTCAGAAAATGTAACAATTGATCATTCAGAAGAAAACACTCCAATCGAGGAAACGAGCCTGCATCCCTCGCCACGTCACGCCTACCAATCCACGCCACGTGTCGCCTCGCGAAAGAGGTCGTCGTACTGGCCGCTTAGGGCGAGTTTCCAGTGGACCAAATAGTTCAACTGTGGGCGCCAGCGTGGCACGAGTGTTTCCAGTGGGCACAATTCAACTTCAACAGTTCAACTTCAACAGTTCAACTTTTCGCCGATGTAGCACGCCAGGTGGGCAGCCACATCAGGGTTTTGTTCGTCGCCCTCCCCCCTCAACAGTTCAACTGTTGAGCAATCCGAACCCCCCCCCCCACACACACACACACCCCTGTTCGGATTGCCCAACAGTTTCAACTATTTTGGGGGGAGGGCGGGGACAATTTCGAGGGAGGGCGTTGGACAAAATCACAAAAAGTGATACAGCAGCGAGCATCTTCGCAGATTCTCACCGAGATCTGTAAACACGCCCCGAGTTGCGGTAATTGGGAGCCAATTTCAAGTTGGATGGGCGTAGACATGAAAGAAAGGCGGGAATTAACCAGTTCGAATGATGATAGCGAGAGCCACAGATTCGACCAAATCATCAACCAACCACCCGATCCATTCGCCGTACTGAGCAGAAGCAAGAAGCGCAGCGGCAGGAGTAGCAAGAGAACGATTTAAGTGAAGAGCCGCAGCTAAATACTACCCTGGCGGTGTAAGCGTGGAATGCGGTGATTTGAGAAACTTCGAGCAAGCTTGCATGCATTGCCGCGAGGGGGGCAAGGACCAGAACGCCTCGAGTTGCCAACCGTGTGACCAGGCCACTTCTTGAGTTTTTAGTTCAGCTCAGCACCGAACTTGAACTGTAGGGTTTTAGTGGGTCTCTAGCACCTTTTGAACTGTGGTCCCTTATCTAACAGCTTTTTTCTAGGTTGTGTTTCCAGTGGGGCAGGGGCGGGGTTTATCGCGGACGTCAAATGCCGTGTTCTGAAAAGCCTCAACCTCATCGAAGAATCCTGGAGAGAATACTGGTGCTCGCCGGTTCCGCCGGGCTGGACTTCAGCGACCTACGGGACTTCATTTACTCCTGAGACTCCTCTGCTGCCTCTGACGGATGTTATTTAGGAACTACACTTCGTGACAAATGTCAACCAAGATGAAACCACTTTGCAGCCTACCTATTATTATCAGAAGGTAACGTTCGGTGTGTGTGGGTGGGGGGTGGGGTGTGTTGGGTGGGGGCAGGTCGCTTATCCATGAGGCAAACCACATTTTTAAGATAACAACTGAGTAGATCTCGACTTGAGGGTCAGTAACACCTAACTTTCATGACATCCTTATTATTGTTGAGGAAGATATTGCTTTAAGCAATGGGGGGTAGGGGGGGGGGGGTAAAGGGCTAAAAACAACTTCATACCATGGGTGTTCAAAAATAACTCTTGATGGCCCCCCGAATTAATTTTAAATAATTTTGTTATAAAATAGACTCCATGTTTCTTTATTTGTGGGTTTGCGATATGCGGCTCAAACACACATACAGATTTCAAACTTTTCATTCCTACTACATAGCCACTCCATGATTCCATATTGTGGGGTCTGCCTTCTGAGGCTGAGGAGGAGGAGGAGGAGGAGAGGAGGAGGAGTGAGGACGAGATGAGGAGGAGAGGAGGAGGAGGACGGGAGGGAAGTCTTAGAGTCTTAGTAGTAGTAGTAGTAGTAGTATCGTATGTATCTATATATTAGTAGTATAAGTATAGTAGTTTCGGAGCACAGCTAGAGGCAAATCAGTAGCGGAGAAGGGGGACAGCCAGAGGAGGAGGCCGAGGAGGAGGAGGAGGACACACAAACTGAGTGTCAACTGTACATACATCAGCCGCACTTACATGTAGTACACCTGGCTCTTAATTTGCATGACTTTTGTTATAAATATACTCCATGTTCTCCCGTTTCGACGAATGGCTCCGTGGTAGAGCTCGTTGAAACAAGGTACGGGGTGAATCCCTACAGGTGCGCTTAAGTGTTCGCTGTCGCTGTCAACCTCCAGGGTAGCTTGTCCAGGTAAAGGAAGCAGCCCGTTCTCTACCCGCCATGTCGGGGCTCCCTTAATACCCACGCCCCACCAGGCGTTATCATTATTTAAACTCCATGTTATTGTATCGCTGGGTTGGTGTTATGTGGCTTAATTCAAACATACTGAGTGGCAAACTGTTCATTCCTACTACATTAGCACTCCATAACACATACAATTAGATAAACCTTTTTTATATATCAGTATTTGATAGTTAGGGGTCAGCCTTCTGTGGCTGGCTGAGCACACACATAATTAATACACCCTTTTATATACTTGATAGAAAAGGTTTGCCTTCTGTGGCTGGAAGCAAACATAGGTGGTGGAAACACATCCACTAATTGTGCGAATCGTCGTCTGGCGATGCATGGTCTGGCTTAAAGAGTCGGAATGCCCCCCAAAACCCCATGCTCTGCAGGTTGGGGGGCACACTCGTCGCAATGGTCTCAAAACCGATTCAGTCAATTGCGATCGTCGCACGGAAAACAGAGTGGCCATTGAGTAGAGAAATGCGAACTGGAAATGTGACTGTAAGCAACATAGTAGGTTATGTGTTACAGTCCCGGGGCAGCCAAATAGGCTTGAAGGGACTGCCCAACCATGATACCAGGAGGGCTATCATAAAAGCAAAACTGATGAACTGAACCCAACGGGTTGTTTTACCGCCCGGGCCCTGATTTGTGCTACTAGTGATGAATACATTTTACGATGATCACTCACACTTTTAATAGCACTACCAAGTCTCATAAACTGTGGAACCCACACAAAAACATGGATTGCTGGTACACCAGGGGTTTTTCGCCTCAAAGAAGTCAGGGTTGACGGTTGTTTATTGTGAGGGTGGGGAATTCCATTTATCTCAGTTAGCGACATCGAATGTAACAACATACAACACAACACGCAACAACACAACCCAAAAACAACAACCATGAGCATGCAGTGTGGAGGTGCTGATCCACACATTTGCATGGCAACACACGCTGTAAATGTACCTTCTACCAAGTGAAGACTGTTGGACTGCACTGGTATGAGGATTCCTTCCGATGTCTTTCATCCCCAGATACTGCCCCAAAGTTATCGGATGCGAAGCCACACATGGGAGTGTGTGGTGTTGGGTGTTGTTTGGAGGGACCATCCTATGTCGTTTTGCATTTCCAGGCTATTGCCCTCAATTATTGGTCTGCTTCAGCACATCTAGGGGGATCGGCAATCGCAGCTGCTCGCCACAAAGAATTTCCAGAAGGCGAGAGGAAGATGGATAGAAAGATACGGCAACTGACACGAAGACGCCGGTGGCATGGGCTGTGTTTATATTATGGGCTGAATATAACGAGGATCCGAATACCTCACACTGCCCCGCTTTCCCAATTTCCTCGTCTCATGTGTAAGAATTCGTACCTGGACACATATGACAGTCGGGTAGCAGCATGCGCGCGCCATGGAAGGTGCTAAATTGAGCAGGCGTCTGGTTGATAAGGTGCGAGTAAAGAGCTGACAGCGCGCCTTGGGAGGCAAAAGGGGCAACAGAGGAGAGAGCGGCGGAAGAAGCGACGCTACGGACTCCACGCGTTTTGATACATGGTGGAAAATTGACAAGTTTCGGAAGGAGAAGGATGGTTTGAGAGGAGCTAAAGCAGGAAAAGCGCGAAGGAAAATACTTGCGCGACTGTGGCATGCTGATCTGCCACGGAGACGTACTGCCGCCCAACTACTGCCAGATCTTGACCTGGCGTCCCGCATTCCAACTCGGAAAATCACACCAAAGAAATCATCTAAGTGGGGAAACTGTCGGCAGCAGGGGGCTCGGCACTCGGCAGGCTCGGCAGTGCCGACTCGGCACATAGGTGGCCGCGGGAGATAAGCATGAGGATGTCAGGTGTACTCGGGTGTCCTGCTTCCATTGCAACGCCTTACTCGTTATCCAGGTTGTCATTAATTCATTATCCACGTTGAGTTGGAAGCACAGTTGTGGAGTTGGGTGATTGGGTATAGAAATAGGTTAGTCGCCATCCATCGTAGGTTTGTTACATGTGGTCCATGGTGGAAGGATGTACCTTATGAGCAATATAGAAGAATGCACCGAAAAGCATGTTTAAATGTCAGTCATAAAGAAGGCCAATCCTGTCACTCTAAGTTTATTCATAACTAGTGAGTGGAAACAAGGCTAACAATTAAATGATTGGAGTCATGGCTACGCTTGGCTATGCATTGAGCAGGAGGTGATGATTCTTAGGAGATGCAGGTGATTTCATGATCCTTCTAAACTAAAATCCAACCAATATACAACTGGTTTTATCACGGGCTTCCTCTCAGCTACAATGTTCAATTTCAGAGGAATCTCAGAAAATGTAACAATTGATCATTCAGAAGAAAACACTCCAATCGAGGAAACGAGCCTGCATCCCTCGCCACGTCACGCCTACCAATCCACGCCACGTGTCGCCTCGCGAAAGAGGTCGTCGTACTGGCCGCTTAGGGCGAGTTTCCAGTGGACCAAATAGTTCAACTGTGGGCGCCAGCGTGGCACGAGTGTTTCCAGTGGGCACAATTCAACTTCAACAGTTCACTTCAACAGTTCAACTTTTCGCCGATGTGGCACGCCAGGTGGGCAGCCACATCAGGGTTTGTTCGTCGCCCTCCCCCCTCAACAGTTCAACTGTTGAGCAATCCCGAACACCCCCCCCCCCACACACACACACCCCTGTTCGGGATTGCCCAACAGTTCAACTATTTTGGGGGGAGGGCGGTGGACAATTTCGAGGGAGGGCGTTGGACAAAATCACAAAAAGTGATACAGCAGCGAGCATCTTCGCAGATTCTCCCCGAGATCTGTAAACACGCCCCGAGTTGCGAGTAATTGGGAGCCAATTTCAAGTTGGATGGGCGTAGACATGAAAGAAAGGCGGGAATTAACCAGTTCGAATGATGATAGCGAGAGCCACAGATTCGACCAAAATCTCAACCAGACCACCCGATCCGTTCGACCGGACGGAGCAGAAGCAGAAGCGGCAGCGGCAGGAGGAGCAAGAGAACAGATGGAAGTGAAGAGCGCAGCGAAATAATACACTGGCGGTGGTAAGCGGTGGATGCGGTGATTTGAGGAAACTTCGAGCAAGCTGCATACACTTGCAGCGAGGGGGGCAAGGGACCAGAACGCGCTCGAGGGGCAGCCGTGATGACAAGGCACTTCTTGAGGTTTTAGGGCCCAGCTCAGCACTCGAACTTGAACTGTAGGGTTTAGTGGTCTACTATACACAGTTGAACTGTTGGTCCCTTATCTAACAGCTTGTTTCTAAGGGTGTGTTTCCAGTGGGGCAGGGGCTGGTTTATCGCGGACGTCAAATTGTCCATGTTCTGAAAGCCTCAAACCTCATCGAGAGAATCCTGGAGAGAATACTTGGTGCTCGCCGGTGCTAGCCGGGCTGGACTTCAGCGGATCCTACGTGGACTTCAGTTGTACCTCATGAGACTCCTCTGACCTGCCTCTGACTGATGTTATTTATGAACTACACTTCGTAACAAATGTAACCACAGATGAAACTCACTTTGCAGCCTACCTATTATTATCAGAGGTACTTTCGTGTGTGTGTGTGTGGGGGGGGGGTGGGTGGGTGGGGGGTGGGGGTGGGGGGGGGCAGGGGTCGCTTATACATAAGGCAAACCACATTTTTAAGATAACTAACTGATAGAGCTCGACTTGAGGGTCAGTATACACCTAACTTTCATGACATACTTATTATTGGTGAGGAAGATATTGGCTTTGTAAGCCAGGGGGGGGGGGGGGGGGGTTGGGGGGGGGGGTGGGTGGTGTTGGGGGGGGTGGGGGTGGGGGGTGGGGGGGGGGGGGGTGGGGGTTGTGGGGTGTGTGGTGTTGTTTTGGGGTTTGTTGTGGGGTGGGTTGGCTGGGTTTGGTGGTGGTGGTTGTGGGGCTTGGTGGTGTTTTGTTTTGGTTGGGGGGGGGGGGTCCGGTCAAAAAGCACCCCTTCACATACCATGGGGTCAAAATAACGTTCTTGATGGCCCCCGATTAATTTTAAATAATTTTGTTATAAAATAGACTCCATAGTTTCTTTATGTGGGTTTTCGATATGCGTCTTCAAACACACATACCATTTTCAAACTTTTCATTCCTACTACATAGCCCTCCATGATCCTCTATTGTGGGGGGTCCTCCTTCTGGCTGAGGAAGGCAGGAGAGGAGGAGCGGAGAGGAGAGGCAGGACGAGTCTTCGTCGGCGGCGTGCGTCTTAGAAGTAGTAGTAGTAGTAGTAGTAGTAGTAGTTGTAGGAGGAAAAGGAGGAGGAAAAGGAGGAGGAGGAGAAGGGGGAAGAAGAGGAGGAGGAAGAGGAGGAGGAGGAGGAACACAAACTGAGTGTCAACTGTACATACATCAGCCGCACTTACATGTAGTACAACCTGGCTCTTAATTTGCATGACTTTTGTTATAAAATATACTCCATGTTCTCCCGTTTCGACGAATGGCTCCGTGGTAGAGCTCGTTGAAACAAGGTACGGGGTGAATCCCTACAGGTGCGCTTAAGTGTTCGCTGTCGCTGTCAACCTCCAGGGTAGCTTTGTCCAGGTAAAGTAGCAGCCCGTTCTCTACCGCCATGTCGGGGGCTCCCTTAATACCACGCCCCACCAGGCGTTATCATTATTTAAACTCCATGTTATTGTATCGCTGGGTTGGTGTTATGTGGCTTAATCAAACATACTGAGTGCAAACTGTTCATTCCTACTACATTAGCACTCCATAACACATACAATTAGATAAACCTTTTTTATATATCAGTATTTGATATTTAGGGGTCAGCCTTCTGTGGCTGGCTGGAGCACACACATAATTAGATACACCTTTTTATATACTTGATAGAAAAGGGTTTGCCTTCTGTGGCTGGAGCAAACATAGGTGGTGGAAACACATCCACTAATTTTGCGAATCGTCGTCTGGCGATGCATGGGTCTGGCTTAACTAGTCGGAAATGGCCCCCCAAACCCCATGCTCTGCAGGGTTTGGGGGGCAACACTCGTCGCAATGGGCTCAAACCGATTCAGTCAATTTGCGATGCGTCGCACGGAAAAAAGAGTGGCCATTGAGAGAGAAAGTGCTGACTGAAATGTGACTGTAAGCAAGCATAGTAGGTATGTTGTTACAGTCCAGGGGCAGCCAAAAAGGCTGAAGGGACTTGCCCAACCATGATACCAGGAGGGGCTAATCAGAAAAAGCACTGATGAACTGAACCCCAAACGGTTGTTTTACCGGCCGAGGCCCTGAGTTTGTGCTACTGTGATGAATACATTTTACGATTATCATCACACTTTTTAATAGGCACTACAAAGTCTACAAGTAAACTGTGGAAACCACACAAAAACATGGATGCTGGTAACAACAGGGTTTCGCCTCAAGAAGATCAAGGGTTGAGAGGTTGTTATTTGAGGTTGGGGAATTCCCTTTAGCTCAGTTAGCGACATCTGGAATGTAACAACATACAACAACAACAACAGCAACAACAACAACAGCAAAAACAACAACCATGAGCATGCAGTGAGGGAGGTGCTGAGCCTACAGCATTTGCATGGCAACACACGCTGTATATGTACGCTTCTACCAAGTGAAGACTATGGACTGCCTGGGTATGAGGATTCCTTCCTATGTCTTTCATCCCACAGATACTGCCCCCAAAGTGATCGGGATGCGGAAGCCACACATGGTAGTGTGGTGGTGGTGTGTGGTTGTGGTGGGAGGGACCATCCTATGTCTTGCATTCCAGGCATATTGCCCTGCAGAATTATTGGTCTGCTTCAGCTACATCTAGGGAAGGGAATCGGCAATCGCAGCTGCTCGCCACAAAGAATTTCCAGAAGGCGAGAGGAAGATGGATAGAAAGATACGGCAACTGACACGAAGACGCCGGTGGCATGGGCTGTGTTATATTAGTTGGCTGAATTATACGAGGATCCAGAATACACGCACACTGCTCCCTGCTTTCCCAATTTCCTCGTCTCATGTGGTAAGGAAATTCGTACCTGGACACATATGACAGTCGGGTAGCAGCATGCGCGCGCCATGGAAGGTGCTAAATTGAGCAGGCGTCTGGTTGATAAGGTGCGAGTAAGAGCTGACAGCGCGCCTTGAGAGCAAAGGGGCAACAGAGGAGGAAGCGGCGGAAGAAGCGACGCTACGGACTCCACGCGTTTGATACATGGTGGAAAATTGACAAGTTTCGGAAGGAGAAGGATGGTATGAGAGGGAGCTAAAGCAGGAAAAGCGCGAAGGAAAATACTTGCGCGACTGGTGGCATGCTGATCTGCCACGGAGACGTACTGCCGCCCAACTACTGCCAGATCTTTGACCTGGCGTCCCGCATTCCAACTCGGAAAATCACACCAAAGAAATCATCTAAGTGGGGAAACTGTCGGCAGCAGGGGGCTCGGCACTCGGCAGGCTCGGCAGTGCCGACTCGGCACATAGGTGGCCGCGGGAGATAAGCATGAGGATGTCAGGTGTACTCGGGTGTCCTGCTTCCATTTGCACGCCTTACTCGTTATCCAGGTTGTCATTAATTCATTATCCACGTTGAGTTGGAAGCACAGTTGTGGAGTTGGGTGATTGGGTATAGAAATAGGTTAGTCGCCATCCATCGTAGGTTTGTTACATGTGGTCCATGGTGGAAGGATGTACCTTATGAGCAATATAGAAGAATGCACCGAAAAGCATGTTTAAATGTCAGTCATAAAGAAGGCCAATCCTGTCACTCTAAGTTTATTCATAACTAGTGAGTGGAAACAAGGCTAACAATTAAATGATTTGGAGTCATGGCTACGCTTGGCTATGCATTGAGCAGGAGGTGATGATTCTTAGGAGATGCAGGTGATTTCATGATCCTTCTAAACTAAATCCAACCAATATACAACTGGTTTTATCACGGGCTTCCTCTCAGCTACAATGTTCAATTTCAGAGGAAATCTCAGAAAATGTAACAATTGATCATTCAGAAGAAAACACTCCAATCGAGGAAACGAGCCTGCATCCCTCGCCACGTCACGCCTACCAATCCACGCCACGTGTCGCCTCGCGAAAGAGGTCGTCGTACTGGCCGCTTAGGGCGAGTTTCCAGTGGACCAAATAGTTCAACTGTGGGCGCCAGCGTGGCACGAGTGTTTCCAGTGGGCACAATTCAACTTCAACAGTTCAACTTCAACAGTTCAACTTTTCGCCGATGTGGCACGCCAGGTGGGCAGCCACATCAGGGTTTGTTCGTCGCCCTCCCCCCTCAACAGTTCAACTGTTGAGCAATCCCGAACACCCCCCCCCCACACACACACACCCCTGTTCGGGATTGCCCAACAGTTCAACTATTTTGGGGGGAGGGCGGTGGACAATTTCGAGGGAGGGCGTTGGACAAAATCACAAAAAGTGATACAGCAGCGAGCATCTTCGCAGATTCTCCCCGAGATCTGTAAACACGCCCCGAGTTGCGAGTAATTGGGAGCCAATTTCAAGTTGGATGGGCGTAGACATGAAAGAAAGGCGGGAATTAACCAGTTCGAATGATGATAGCGAGAGCCACAGATTCGACCAAAATCTCAACCAGACCACCCGATCCGTTCGACCGGACGGAGCAGAAGCAGAAGCGGCAGCGGCAGGAGGAGCAAGAGAACAGATGGAAGTGAAGAGCGCAGCGAAATAATACACTGGCGGTGGTAAGCGGTGGATGCGGTGATTTGAGGAAACTTCGAGCAAGCTGCATACACTTGCAGCGAGGGGGGCAAGGGACCAGAACGCGCTCGAGGGGCAGCCGTGATGACAAGGCACTTCTTGAGGTTTTAGGGCCCAGCTCAGCACTCGAACTTGAACTGTAGGGTTTAGTGGTCTACTATACACAGTTGAACTGTTGGTCCCTTATCTAACAGCTTGTTTCTAAGGGTGTGTTTCCAGTGGGGCAGGGGCTGGTTTATCGCGGACGTCAAATTGTCCATGTTCTGAAAGCCTCAAACCTCATCGAGAGAATCCTGGAGAGAATACTTGGTGCTCGCCGGTGCTAGCCGGGCTGGACTTCAGCGGATCCTACGTGGACTTCAGTTGTACCTCATGAGACTCCTCTGACCTGCCTCTGACTGATGTTATTTATGAACTACACTTCGTAACAAATGTAACCACAGATGAAACTCACTTTGCAGCCTACCTATTATTATCAGAGGTACTTTCGTGTGTGTGTGTGTGGGGGGTGGGGTGGGGTGGGTGGGGGGTGGGGTGGGGGGGGGCAGGGGTCGCTTATACATAAGGCAAACCACATTTTTAAGATAACTAACTGATAGAGCTCGACTTGAGGGTCAGTATACACCTAACTTTCATGACATACTTATTATTGGTGAGGAAGATATTGGCATTTTAAGCCAATGGGGGGGGGGGGGGGGGGGGGGGGGGGGGGGGGGGGGTAAGGGCAAAAAACAAACTTCATACCATGGGTGTCAAAAATAACGTTCTTGATGGCCCCCCGAATTAATTTTAAATAATTTTGTTATAAAATAGACTCCATGTTTCTTTATTTGTGGGTTTGCGATATGCGGCTCAAACACACATACAGATTTCAAACTTTTCATTCCTACTACATAGCCACTCCATGATTCCATATTGTGGGGTCTGCCTTCTGAGGCTGAGGAGGAGGAGGAGGAGGAGGAGGAGGAGGAGGAGGAGGGAAGTATTAGAAGTAGTAGTAGTAGTAGTAGTAGTAGTAGTAGTTGTAGGAGGAAAAGGAGGAGGAAAAGGAGGAGGAGGAGAAGGGGGAAGAAGAGGAGGAGGAAGAGGAGGAGGAGGAGGAACACAAACTGAGTGTCAACTGTACATACATCAGCCGCACTTACATGTAGTACAACCTGGCTCTTAATTTGCATGACTTTTGTTATAAAATATACTCCATGTTCTCCCGTTTCGACGAATGGCTCCGTGGTAGAGCTCGTTGAAACAAGGTACGGGGTGAATCCCTACAGGTGCGCTTAAGTGTTCGCTGTCGCTGTCAACCTCCAGGGTAGCTTTGTCCAGGTAAAGTAGCAGCCCGTTCTCTACCGCCATGTCGGGGCTCCCTTAATACCACGCCCCACCAGGCGTTATCATTATTTAAACTCCATGTTATTGTATCGCTGGGTTGGTGTTATGTGGCTTAATCAAACATACTGAGTGCAAACTGTTCATTCCTACTACATTAGCACTCCATAACACATACAATTAGATAAACCTTTTTTATATATCAGTATTTGATATTTAGGGGTCAGCCTTCTGTGGCTGGCTGGAGCACACACATAATTAGATACACCTTTTTATATACTTGATAGAAAAGGGTTTGCCTTCTGTGGCTGGAGCAAACATAGGTGGTGGAAACACATCCACTAATTTTGCGAATCGTCGTCTGGCGATGCATGGGTCTGGCTTAACTAGTCGGAAATGGCCCCCCAAACCCCATGCTCTGCAGGGTTTGGGGGGCAACACTCGTCGCAATGGGCTCAAACCGATTCAGTCAATTTGCGATGCGTCGCACGGAAAAAAGAGTGGCCATTGAGAGAGAAAGTGCTGACTGAAATGTGACTGTAAGCAAGCATAGTAGGTATGTTGTTACAGTCCAGGGGCAGCCAAAAAGGCTGAAGGGACTTGCCCAACCATGATACCAGGAGGGGCTAATCAGAAAAAGCACTGATGAACTGAACCCCAAACGGTTGTTTTACCGGCCGAGGCCCTGAGTTTGTGCTACTGTGATGAATACATTTTACGATTATCATCACACTTTTTAATAGGCACTACAAAGTCTACAAGTAAACTGTGGAAACCACACAAAAACATGGATGCTGGTAACAACAGGGTTTCGCCTCAAGAAGATCAAGGGTTGAGAGGTTGTTATTTGAGGTTGGGGAATTCCCTTTAGCTCAGTTAGCGACATCTGGAATGTAACAACATACAACAACAACAACAGCAACAACAACAACAGCAAAAACAACAACCATGAGCATGCAGTGAGGGAGGTGCTGAGCCTACAGCATTTGCATGGCAACACACGCTGTATATGTACGCTTCTACCAAGTGAAGACTATGGACTGCCTGGGTATGAGGATTCCTTCCTATGTCTTTCATCCCACAGATACTGCCCCCAAAGTGATCGGGATGCGGAAGCCACACATGGTAGTGTGGTGGTGGTGTGTGGTTGTGGTGGGAGGGACCATCCTATGTCTTGCATTCCAGGCATATTGCCCTGCAGAATTATTGGTCTGCTTCAGCTACATCTAGGGAAGGGAATCGGCAATCGCAGCTGCTCGCCACAAAGAATTTCCAGAAGGCGAGAGGAAGATGGATAGAAAGATACGGCAACTGACACGAAGACGCCGGTGGCATGGGCTGTGTTATATTAGTTGGCTGAATTATACGAGGATCCAGAATACACGCACACTGCTCCCTGCTTTCCCAATTTCCTCGTCTCATGTGGTAAGGAAATTCGTACCTGGACACATATGACAGTCGGGTAGCAGCATGCGCGCGCCATGGAAGGTGCTAAATTGAGCAGGCGTCTGGTTGATAAGGTGCGAGTAAGAGCTGACAGCGCGCCTTGGGAGCAAAGGGGCAACAGAGGAGGAAGCGGCGGAAGAAGCGACGCTACGGACTCCACGCGTTTGATACATGGTGGAAAATTGACAAGTTTCGGAAGGAGAAGGATGGTTTGAGAGGGAGCTAAAGCAGGAAAAGCGCGAAGGAAAATACTTGCGCGACTGGAGGCATGCTGATCTGCCACGGAGACGTACTGCCGCCCAACTACTGCCAGATCTTTGACCTGGCGTCCCGCATTCCAACTCGGAAAATCACACCAAAGAAATCATCTAAGTGGGGAAACTGTCGGCAGCAGGGGGCTCGGCACTCGGCAGGCTCGGCAGTGCCGACTCGGCACATAGGTGGCCGCGGGATATAAGCATGAGGATGTCAGGTGTACTCGGGTGTCCTGCTTCCATTTGCACGCCTTACTCGTTATCCAGGTTGTCATTAATTCATTATCCACGTTGAGTTGGAAGCACAGTTGTGGAGTTGGGTGATTGGGTATAGAAATAGGTTAGTCGCCATCCATCGTAGGTTTGTTACATGTGGTCCATGGTGGAAGGACCTTATGAGCAATATAGAAGAATGCACCGAAAAGCATGTTTAAATGTCAGTCATAAAGAAGGCCAATCCTGTCACTCTGAGTTTATTCATAACTAGTGAGTGGAAACAAGGCTAACAATTAAATGATTTGGAGTCATGGCTACGCTTGGCTATGCATTGAGCAGGAGGTGATGATTCTTAGGAGATGCAGGTGATTTCATGATCCTTCTAAACTAAATCCAACCAATATACAACTGGTTTTATCACGGGCTTCCTCTCAGCTACAATGTTCAATTTCAGAGGAAATCTCAGAAAATGTAACAATTGATCATTCAGAAGAAAACACTCCAATCGAGGAAACGAGCCTGCATCCCTCGCCACGTCACGCCTACCAATCCACGCCACGTGTCGCCTCGCGAAAGAGGTCGTCGTACTGGCCGCTTAGGGCGAGTTTCCAGTGGACCAAATAGTTCAACTGTGGGCGCCAGCGTGGCACGAGTGTTTCCAGTGGGCACAATTCAACTTCAACAGTTCAACTTCAACAGTTCAACTTTTCGCCGATGTGGCACGCCAGGTGGGCAGCCACATCAGGGTTTGTTCGTCGCCCTCCCCCCTCAACAGTTCAACTGTTGAGCAATCCCGAACACCCCCCCCCCCACACACACACACCCCTGTTCGGGATTGCCCAACAGTTCAACTATTTTGGGGGGAGGGCGGTGGACAATTTCGAGGGAGGGCGTTGGACAAAATCACAAAAAGTGATACAGCAGCGAGCATCTTCGCAGATTCTCACCGAGATCTGTAAACACGCCCCGAGTTGCGAGTAATTGGGAGCCAATTTCAAGTTGGATGGGCGTAAACATGAAAGAAAGGCGGGAATTAACCAGTTCGAATGATGATAGCGAGAGCCACAGATTCGACCAAAATCTCAACCAGACCACCCGATCCATTCGACCGGACGGAGCAGAAGCAGAAGCGGCAGCGGCAGGAGGAGCAAGAGAACAGATGGAAGTGAAGAGCGCAGCGAAATAATACACTGGCGGTGGTAAGCGGTGGATGCGGTGATTTGAGGAAACTTCGAGCAAGCTGCATGCACTTGCAGCGAGGGGGGCAAGGGACCAGAACGCGCTCGAGGGGCAGCCGTGATGACAAGGCACTTCTTGAGGTTTTAGGGCCCAGCTCAGCACTCGAACTTGAACTGTAGGGTTTAGTGGTCTACTATACACAGTTGAACTGTTGGTCCCTTATCTAACAGCTTGTTTCTAAGGGTGTGTTTCCAGTGGGGCAGGGGCTGGTTTATCGCGGACGTCAAATTGTCCATGTTCTGAAAGCCTCAAACCTCATCGAGAGAATCCTGGAGAGAATACTTGGTGCTCGCCGGTGCTAGCCGGGCTGGACTTCAGCGGATCCTACGTGGACTTCAGTTGTACCTCATGAGACTCCTCTGACCTGCCTCTGACTGATGTTATTTATGAACTACACTTCGTAACAAATGTAACCACAGATGAAACTCACTTTGCAGCCTACCTATTATTATCAGAGGTACTTTCGTGTGTGTGTGTGTGTGTGTGTGGGTGTGTGGGTGGGGGGTGGGGTGGGGGGGGGCAGGGGTCGCTTATACATAAGGCAAACCACATTTTTAAGATAACTAACTGATAGAGCTCGACTTGAGGGTCAGTATACACCTAACTTTCATGACATACTTATTATTGGTGAGGAAGATATTGGCATTTTAAGCCAATGGGGGGGGGGGGGGGGGGGGGGGGGGTAAGGGCGAAAAACAAACTTCATACCATGGGTGTCAAAAATAACGTTCTTGATGGCCCCCCGAATTAATTTTAAATAATTTTGTTATAAAATAGACTCCATGTTTCTTTATTTGTGGGTTTGCGATATGCGGCTCAAACACACATACAGATTTCAAACTTTTCATTCCTACTACATAGCCACTCCATGATTCCATATTGTGGGGTCTGCCTTCTGAGGCTGAGGAGGAGGAGGAGGAGGAGGAGGAGGAGGAGGAGGAGGAGGGAAGTATTAGAAGTAGTAGTAGTAGTAGTAGTAGTAGTAGTAGTAGTAGTAGTAGTAGTAGTAGTAGTAGTAGTAGTTGTAGGAGGAAAAGGAGGAGGAAAAGGAGGAGGAGGAGAAGGGGGAAGAAGAGGAGGAGGAAGAGGAGGAGGAGGAGGAACACAAACTGAGTGTCAACTGTACATACATCAGCCGCACTTACATGTAGTACAACCTGGCTCTTAATTTGCATGACTTTTGTTATAAAATATACTCCATGTTCTCCCGTTTCGACGAATGGCTCCGTGGTAGAGCTCGTTGAAACAAGGTACGGGGTGAATCCCTACAGGTGCGCTTAAGTGTTCGCTGTCGCTGTCAACCTCCAGGGTAGCTTTGTCCAGGTAAAGTAGCAGCCCGTTCTCTACCGCCATGTCGGGGCTCCCTTAATACCACGCCCCACCAGGCGTTATCATTATTTAAACTCCATGTTATTGTATCGCTGGGTTGGTGTTATGTGGCTTAATCAAACATACTGAGTGCAAACTGTTCATTCCTACTACATTAGCACTCCATAACACATACAATTAGATAAACCTTTTTTATATATCAGTATTTGATATTTAGGGGTCAGCCTTCTGTGGCTGGCTGGAGCACACACATAATTAGATACACCTTTTTATATACTTGATAGAAAAGGGTTTGCCTTCTGTGGCTGGAGCAAACATAGAAGGTGGAAACACATCCACTAATTTTGCGAATCGTCGTCTGGCGATGCATGGGTCTGGCTTAACTAGTCGGAAATGGCCCCCCAAACCCCATGCTCTGCAGGGTTTGGGGGGCAACACTCGTCGCAATGGGCTCAAACCGATTCAGTCAATTTGCGATGCGTCGCACGGAAAAAAGAGTGGCCATTGAGAGAGAAAGTGCTGACTGAAATGTGACTGTAAGCAAGCATAGTAGGTATGTTGTTACAGTCCAGGGGCAGCCAAAAAGGCTGAAGGGACTTGCCCAACCATGATACCAGGAGGGGCTAATCAGAAAAAGCACTGATGAACTGAACTGGTTGTTTTACCGGCCGAGGCCCTGAGTTTGTGCTACTGTGATGAATACATTTTACGATTATCATCACACTTTTTAATAGGCACTACAAAGTCTACAAGTAAACTGTGGAAACCACACAAAAACATGGATGCTGGTAACAACAGGGTTTCGCCTCAAGAAGATCAAGGGTTGAGAGGTTGTTATTTGAGGTTGGGGAATTCCCTTTAGCTCAGTTAGCGACATCTGGAATGTAACAACATACAACAACAACAACAGCAACAACAACAACAGCAAAAATAACAACCATGAGCATGCAGTGAGGGAGGTGCTGAGCCTACAGCATTTGCATGGCAACACACGCTGTATATGTACGCTTCTACCAAGTGAAGACTATGGACTGCCTGGGTATGAGGATTCCTTCCTATGTCTTTCATCCCACAGATACTGCCCCCAAAGTGATCGGGATGCGGAAGCCACACATGGTAGTGTGGTGGTGGTGTGTGGTTGTGGTGGGAGGGACCATCCTATGTCTTGCATTCCAGGCATATTGCCCTGCAGAATTATTGGTCTGCTTCAGCTACATCTAGGGAAGGGAATCGGCAATCGCAGCTGCTCGCCACAAAGAATTTCCAGAAGGCGAGAGGAAGATGGATAGAAAGATACGGCAACTGACACGAAGACGCCGGTGGCATGGGCTGTGTTATATTAGTTGGCTGAATTATACGAGGATCCAGAATACACGCACACTGCTCCCTGCTTTCCCAATTTCCTCGTCTCATGTGGTAAGGAAATTCGTACCTGGACACATATGACAGTCGGGTAGCAGCATGCGCGCGCCATGGAAGGTGCTAAATTGAGCAGGCGTCTGGTTGATAAGGTGCGAGTAAGAGCTGACAGCGCGCCTTGGGAGCAAAGGGGCAACAGAGGAGGAAGCGGCGGAAGAAGCGACGCTACGGACTCCACGCGTTTGATACATGGTGGAAAATTGACAAGTTTCGGAAGGAGAAGGATGGTTTGAGAGGGAGCTAAAGCAGGAAAAGCGCGAAGGAAAATACTTGCGCGACTGGAGGCATGCTGATCTGCCACGGAGACGTACTGCCGCCCAACTACTGCCAGATCTTTGACCTGGCGTCCCGCATTCCAACTCGGAAAATCACACCAAAGAAATCATCTAAGTGGGGAAACTGTCGGCAGCAGGGGGCTCGGCACTCGGCAGGCTCGGCAGTGCCGACTCGGCACATAGGTGGCCGCGGGATATAAGCATGAGGATGTCAGGTGTACTCGGGTGTCCTGCTTCCATTTGCACGCCTTACTCGTTATCCAGGTTGTCATTAATTCATTATCCACGTTGAGTTGGAAGCACAGTTGTGGAGTTGGGTGATTGGGTATAGAAATAGGTTAGTCGCCATCCATCGTAGGTTTGTTACATGTGGTCCATGGTGGAAGGATGTACCTTATGAGCAATATAGAAGAATGCACCGAAAAGCATGTTTAAATGTCAGTCATAAAGAAGGCCAATCCTGTCACTCTAAGTTTATTCATAACTAGTGAGTGGAAACAAGGCTAACAATTAAATGATTTGGAGTCATGGCTACGCTTGGCTATGCAT
Organism: Chlamydomonas sp. ICE-L; assembly: GCA_013435795.1. NCBI lineage: Eukaryota > Viridiplantae > Chlorophyta > Chlorophyceae > Chlamydomonadales > Chlamydomonadaceae > Chlamydomonas > Chlamydomonas sp. ICE-L. The sequence goes on from JACBWV010000610.1 coordinate 73,815,116, forward strand.
TGAGCAGGAGGTGATGATTCTTAGGAGATGCAGGTGATTTCATGATCCTTCTAAACTAAATCCAACCAATATACAACTGGTTTTATCACGGGCTTCCTCTCAGCTACAATGTTCAATTTCAGAGGAAATCTCAGAAAATGTAACAATTGATCATTCAGAAGAAAACACTCCAATCGAGGAAACGAGCCTGCATCCCTCGCCACGTCACGCCTACCAATCCACGCCACGTGTCGCCTCGCGAAAGAGGTCGTCGTACTGGCCGCTTAGGGCGAGTTTCCAGTGGACCAAATAGTTCAACTGTGGGCGCCAGCGTGGCACGAGTGTTTCCAGTGGGCACAATTCAACTTCAACAGTTCAACTTCAACAGTTCAACTTTTCGCCGATGTGGCACGCCAGGTGGGCAGCCACATCAGGGTTTGTTCGTCGCCCTCCCCCCTCAACAGTTCAACTGTTGAGCAATCCCGAACACCCCCCCCCCCACACACACACACCCCTGTTCGGGATTGCCCAACAGTTCAACTATTTTGGGGGGAGGGCGGTGGACAATTTCGAGGGAGGGCGTTGGACAAAATCACAAAAGTGATACAGCAGCGAGCATCTTCGCAGATTCTCACCGAGATCTGTAAACACGCCCCGAGTTGCGAGTAATTGGGAGCCAATTTCAAGTTGGATGGGCGTAAACATGAAAGAAAGGCGGGAATTAACCAGTTCGAATGATGATAGCGAGAGCCACAGATTCGACCAAAATCTCAACCAGACCACCCGATCCATTCGACCGGACGGAGCAGAAGCAGAAGCGGCAGCGGCAGGAGGAGCAAGAGAACAGATGGAAGTGAAGAGCGCAGCGAAATAATACACTGGCGGTGGTAAGCGGTGGATGCGGTGATTTGAGGAAACTTCGAGCAAGCTGCATGCACTTGCAGCGAGGGGGGCAAGGGACCAGAACGCGCTCGAGGGGCAGCCGTGATGACAAGGCACTTCTTGAGGTTTTAGGGCCCAGCTCAGCACTCGAACTTGAACTGTAGGGTTTAGTGGTCTACTATACACAGTTGAACTGTTGGTCCCTTATCTAACAGCTTGTTTCTAAGGGTGTGTTTCCAGTGGGGCAGGGGCTGGTTTATCGCGGACGTCAAATTGTCCATGTTCTGAAAGCCTCAAACCTCATCGAGAGAATCCTGGAGAGAATACTTGGTGCTCGCCGGTGCTAGCCGGGCTGGACTTCAGCGGATCCTACGTGGACTTCAGTTGTACCTCATGAGACTCCTCTGACCTGCCTCTGACTGATGTTATTTATGAACTACACTTCGTAACAAATGTAACCACAGATGAAACTCACTTTGCAGCCTACCTATTATTATCAGAGGTACTTTCGTGTGTGTGTGTGTGTGTGTGTGTGGGTGTGGGTGGGGGGTGGGGTGGGGGGGGGCAGGGGTCGCTTATACATAAGGCAAACCACATTTTTAAGATAACTAACTGATAGAGCTCGACTTGAGGGTCAGTATACACCTAACTTTCATGACATACTTATTATTGGTGAGGAAGATATTGGCATTTTAAGCCAATGGGGGGGGGGGGGGGGGGGGGGGGGGGTAAGGGCGAAAAAACAAACTTCATACCATGGGTGTCAAAAATAACGTTCTTGATGGCCCCCCCGAATTAATTTTAAATAATTTTGTTATAAAATAGACTCCATGTTTCTTTATTTGTGGGTTTGCGATATGCGGCTCAAACACACATACAGATTTCAAACTTTTCATTCCTACTACATAGCCACTCCATGATTCCATATTGTGGGGTCTGCCTTCTGAGGCTGAGGAGGAGGAGGAGGAGGAGGAGGAGGAGGAGGAGGAGGAGGAGGAGGAGGAGGAGGAGGAGGAGGAGGAGGAGGAGGAGGAGGAGGAGGAGGGAAAGTATTAGAAGTAGTAGTAGTAGTAGTAGTAGTAGTAGTAGTAGTAGTAGTAGTAGTAGTAGTAGTAGTTGTAGGAGGAAAAGGAGGAGGAAAAGGAGGAGGAGGAGAAGGGGGAAGAAGAGGAGGAGGAAGAGGAGGAGGAGGAGGAACACAAACTGAGTGTCAACTGTACCTACATCAGCCGCACTTACATGTAGTACAACCTGGCTCTTAATTTGCATGACTTTTGTTATAAAATATACTCCATGTTCTCCCGTTTCGACGAATGGCTCCGTGGTAGAGCTCGTTGAAACAAGGTACGGGGTGAATCCCTACAGGTGCGCTTAAGTGTTCGCTGTCGCTGTCAACCTCCAGGGTAGCTTTGTCCAGGTAAAGTAGCAGCCCGTTCTCTACCGCCATGTCGGGGCTCCCTTAATACCACGCCCCACCAGGCGTTATCATTATTTAAACTCCATGTTATTGTATCGCTGGGTTGGTGTTATGTGGCTTAATCAAACATACTGAGTGCAAACTGTTCATTCCTACTACATTAGCACTCCATAACACATACAATTAGATAAACCTTTTTTATATATCAGTATTTGATATTTAGGGGTCAGCCTTCTGTGGCTGGCTGGAGCACACACATAATTAGATACACCTTTTTATATACTTGATAGAAAAGGGTTTGCCTTCTGTGGCTGGAGCAAACATAGGTGGTGGAAACACATCCACTAATTTTGCGAATCGTCGTCTGGCGATGCATGGGTCTGGCTTAACTAGTCGGAAATGGCCCCCCAAACCCCATGCTCTGCAGGGTTTGGGGGGCAACACTCGTCGCAATGGGCTCAAACCGATTCAGTCAATTTGCGATGCGTCGCACGGAAAAAATAGTGGCCATTGAGAGAGAAAGTGCTGACTGAAATGTGACTGTAAGCAAGCATAGTAGGTATGTTGTTACAGTCCAGGGGCAGCCAAAAGGCTGAAGGGACTTGCCCAACCATGATACCAGGAGGGGCTAATCAGAAAAAGCACTGATGAACTGAACCCCAAACGGTTGTTTTACCGGCCGAGGCCCTGAGTTTGTGCTACTGTGATGAATACATTTTACGATTATCATCACACTTTTTAATAGGCACTACAAAGTCTACAAGTAAACTGTGGAAACCACACAAAAACATGGATGCTGGTAACAACAGGGTTTCGCCTCAAGAAGATCAAGGGTTGAGAGGTTGTTATTTGAGGTTGGGGAATTCCCTTTAGCTCAGTTAGCGACATCTGGAATGTAACAACATACAACAACAACAACAGCAACAACAACAACAGCAAAAACAACAACCATGAGCATGCAGTGAGGGAGGTGCTGAGCCTACAGCATTTGCATGGCAACACACGCTGTATATGTACGCTTCTACCAAGTGAAGACTATGGACTGCCTGGGTATGAGGATTCCTTCCTATGTCTTTCATCCCACAGATACTGCCCCCAAAGTGATCGGGATGCGGAAGCCACACATGGTAGTGTGGTGGTGGTGTGTGGTTGTGGTGGGAGGGACCATCCTATGTCTTGCATTCCAGGCATATTGCCCTGCAGAATTATTGGTCTGCTTCAGCTACATCTAGGGAAGGGAATCGGCAATCGCAGCTGCTCGCCACAAAGAATTTCCAGAAGGCGAGAGGAAGATGGATAGAAAGATACGGCAACTGACACGAAGACGCCGGTGGCATGGGCTGTGTTATATTAGTTGGCTGAATTATACGAGGATCCAGAATACACGCACACTGCTCCCTGCTTTCCCAATTTCCTCGTCTCATGTGGTAAGGAAATTCGTACCTGGACACATATGACAGTCGGGTAGCAGCATGCGCGCGCCATGGAAGGTGCTAAATTGAGCAGGCGTCTGGTTGATAAGGTGCGAGTAAGAGCTGACAGCGCGCCTTGGGAGCAAAGGGGCAACAGAGGAGGAAGCGGCGGAAGAAGCGACGCTACGGACTCCACGCGTTTGATACATGGTGGAAAATTGACAAGTTTCGGAAGGAGAAGGATGGTATGAGAGGGAGCTAAAGCAGGAAAAGCGCGAAGGAAAATACTTGCGCGACTGGAGGCATGCTGATCTGCCACGGAGACGTACTGCCGCCCAACTACTGCCAGATCTTTGACCTGGCGTCCCGCATTCCAACTCGGAAAATCACACCAAAGAAATCATCTAAGTGGGGAAACTGTCGGCAGCAGGGGGCTCGGCACTCGGCAGGCTCGGCAGTGCCGACTCGGCACATAGGTGGCCGCGGGAGATAAGCATGAGGATGTCAGGTGTACTCGGGTTGTCCTGCTTCCATTTGCACGCCTTACTCGTTATCCAGGTTGTCATTAATTCATTATCCACGTTGAGTTGGAAGCACAGTTGTGGAGTTGGGTGATTGGGTATAGAAATAGGTTAGTCGCCATCCATCGTAGGTTTGTTACATGTGGTCCATGGTGGAAGGATGTACCTTATGAGCAATATAGAAGAATGCACCGAAAAGCATGTTTAAATGTCAGTCATAAAGAAGGCCAATCCTGTCACTCTAAGTTTATTCATAACTAGTGAGTGGAAACAAGGCTAACAATTAAATGATTTGGAGTCATGGCTACGCTTGGCTATGCATTGAGCAGGAGGTGATGATTCTTAGGAGATGCAGGTGATTTCATGATCCTTCTAAACTAAATCCAACCAATATACAACTGGTTTTTATCACGGGCTTCCTCTCAGCTACAATGTTCAATTTCAGAGGAAATCTCAGAAAATGTAACAATTGATCATTCAGAAGAAAACACTCCAATCGAGGAAACGAGCCTGCATCCCTCGCCACGTCACGCCTACCAATCCACGCCACGTGTCGCCTCGCGAAAGAGGTCGTCGTACTGGCCGCTTAGGGCGAGTTTCCAGTGGACCAAATAGTTCAACTGTGGGCGCCAGCGTGGCACGAGTGTTTCCAGTGGGCACAATTCAACTTCAACAGTTCAACTTTTCGCCGATGTGGCACGCCAGGTGGGCAGCCACATCAGGGTTTGTTCGTCGCCCTCCCCCCTCAACAGTTCAACTGTTGAGCAATCCCGAACACCCCCCCCCCCACACACACACACACACCCCTGTTCGGGATTGCTCAACAGTTCAACTATTTTGGGGGGAGGGCGGTGGACAATTTCGAGGGAGGGCGTTGGACAAAATCACAAAAAGTGATACAGCAGCGAGCATCTTCGCAGATTCTCCCCGAGATCTGTAAACACGCCCCGAGTTGCGAGTAATTGGGAGCCAATTTCAAGTTGGATGGGCGTAAACATGAAAGAAAGGCGGGAATTAACCAGTTCGAATGATGATAGCGAGAGCCACAGATTCGACCAAAATCTCAACCAGACCACCCGATCCGTTCGACCGGACGGAGCAGAAGCAGAAGCGGCAGCGGCAGGAGGAGCAAGAGAACAGATGGAAGTGAAGAGCGCAGCGAAATAATACACTGGCGGTGGTAAGCGGTGGATGCGGGTGATTTGAGGAAACTTCGAGCAAGCTGCATGCACTTGCAGCGAGGGGGGCAAGGGACCAGAACGCGCTCGAGGGGCAGCCGTGATGACAAGGCACTTCTTGAGGTTTTAGGGCCCAGCTCAGCACTCGAACTTGAACTGTAGGGTTTAGTGGTCTACTATACACAGTTGAACTGTTGGTCCCTTATCTAACAGCTTGTTTCTAAGGGTGTGTTTCCAGTGGGGCAGGGGCTGGTTTATCGCGGACGTCAAATTGTCCATGTTCTGAAAGCCTCAAACCTCATCGAGAGAATCCTGGAGAGAATACTTGGTGCTCGCCGGTGCTAGCCGGGCTGGACTTCAGCGGATCCTACGTGGACTTCAGTGGAATTGAAAAACTTCAGCGGGAGGGTCAGGGCTCCCGCTGAAGTTTTGCATTCCGCTGAAGTCCACGTAGGATCCGCTGAAGTCCACGACGGCCTTCAGCGGTCAAAAAAGCCAGCGTGGACTTCAGCGGGACATAGCAAAATGTCAGCGGAACCCCACTGGAAACACTTCGTGCCAGCGTGGACTTCAGCGGAACTTCAACGGTGACCGATGACCCCACTGGAAACACACCCTAACCAGTTAACAGCCTGTTTCTATATATAGTAATCTGCTGTTAGTATATGGGATAACTGTAATGTTAGAACTAACAGTAGGTACTAACAGTGGACTAACAGTGGGCTGAGCACTAACAGTGGGCGTGGGTTACCTTGGCGTGCCGTGCGCTGACTGTTAGTCCTATCAGTCGCGGCAGCGTGCTAACGGCCGTTGCGGCCGATGGTGGTCTAGTCGGTTCGGGACCCGTAGGCCAGGCTGTTATTGTATGGGCTGTGTGACGTGTCATTGTGGATTCCCGGACGCCTGATATGAATTTCATGGCACGGCGATGATGCGTCCATGATGCATCCGACACGACAAGTGTTCCAGGCTGTGAGCTATCGCATCGGCCGCGTCTACTGTCGTGCGCGTGTGATGGGTGGGGCAGGTTGGTCGTGTATTTGACATTGTCGAATCGGCCGTGTAAGCAACGCCGTTGCGTTTTAATGTTGTTTGTTACGCGTGCTTTTCTGAAACCTAGGTCTGCGGTCAATATTGACAACGCGTTCGGTGGATGATGACACTGGTCATGGTGTCATTCCTCTGGGCGATCGCGGTCGTGCGGTCTACCGTTGCACTTCGGCTGTCTAACGTGTCATTATCGTTTTGACCGACTATGGTACGTTGCCGCGTTGTCGTTATTTGTCATGATGTGATCACCCGTAGACCCACGGTTATCATGCATTTTCAACTTGAACGTGGTAGATTAATCGTGCATCAGGCCAGGTTCTCAGTTCCAAGGTTCGCGTTCGATGGCTATATATGCAGTCTGTTCTCGGTGGACGAATACGCTTTGCATTTTTCTTTTCCAATCGTTATTATTGCGTACTGGTGGTATGAGTAAATCCAAGAAAAAGCACAGTAAGAGTCCTTCCGCTGCGGAACCAGCGGACCCCATAACCATGGAGATCCTGCGGTCTCACAGGTCTTTTGGGGGGATTTTACTGCTGGTATTCTTTGTTTCTTGCCAGTTTCTGAGCTCTGGGGATATCGCTGTGGCCGGCCTGCGGGATATGGCTGTCCGGAACGGCGTCTGGCCGACTAGTTCGGAAAGCCACACTGCCCCTCCAGCTTCAGCCCCTCCAACCACAAAGTCTGTCCACATCTCTGAGCTGTGCTACCCTGAGGACCCCTATGGCTTTCCTCAGCTGGACTGCCCGCATACTGGACAGGCGGAGGGCGCGAAATGGATTTATATACCACGGTCTGGCTTCGGATTCGGAGACCTGGTGGAGGCGGTGGTCTAAGGTCTCGCTGGGCATGGCCGAAAAAGTAGTGTGAGTTGTGTATGGATTGATTTTTGTGGTATTTTACAGTGGCTGGTGCGAGATGGCATTGTATGGTATTGCGTAGTCAGTGCTGGTTGGGATTGCCTTGGGCTGGTTAATTTTTTTAACTTTTTGTGGCGTTTGTGTGGGTGGCGTTATTTGTGGCTTGCTTGAGTTGGTATAGGCTGGTGTGGTCTGTCTTGGTATTGGTTTGTGGTGGATAGGCATGGTTTTGTAATTACTGGGTTGCTGATGGGTTGTGTGGCATTTTATCTAAGACTGTTTTATAGTGCATGGCACCTTCTAAGGATGTCATTGTCTTGAATAGTGAGAAACTACGGCTTGTGTTGGTCCTATTTTTGAACGTGTGTAGCCGGGGGATTTTTGCATTTTATGCATGGCTAGTTTGGGAACTGGCTGTATCTTACATTTGTAATGCTGTGTGTTGGTTGTGTCAGGCTGTTTGGATCGACTTATTCTAATATTTACCTTTTGCAAATATTTAAGTCTGCTGTATTTTCCAATTTCATGTGTATGCAGGTATTATGGATTCGTAACACCATTGCAGAGCTTGCTGCATGGCGTTCAATTACTCATTGGAGCTGTGTTGGTTTGTCTGAATTTATTGGTCGCAACACGATGTTGTGTATACTGATGGTTGAGATTCTTGATGGTGACGCAGATGGTTGGCTGTGCAGCGTCGTTGGGGCATGTGTTGTCTGCCTGGTATGGCGTGTGATCCACCGTGATATTACACCTGTGCTTAGGATTTGTGCAGACTTCTTAGCTCCCATTTCTGCCACCATGCTCGAATCTCTTAGATGGATTTGTGTAGTGTACCCATACATGTGGGCATCAGTACCAGTGCATGGTTTCAAGATGTCCCAAGATGGAAAACGTGTACCACGTTGTCGGATGGACGACATTTGTTTGTTGCGACCTTCATGGTCTGGGTTGTTTCTTGGAGGACTTGTTGCGCTTTCAGTTGTGTCCTCAACATCGTCCAATACTGCTGTTTTTGTATCAGCCAGTCTCTCAAAGTGGTCAGCTGCTCTGCTTATTCTGGTGAGTGTTTTGGACCACTTATAGGTGTGGGGTGGGGTGCGCCTGCGTGCGTTGCGTGCGGGGGGGGGGGGGGGGGGGGGGGGGGGGGGGGGCGGGCTTTGGGGTGATTCAGCGCCTATGGTTGCTGTGGGATAAGTTTGAGGATTGGTTGTACGTTGGCTTCGTGGGGAAGTGCGAGTGTTAGTTTGGCTGGTGGTGTGGTCGCTCTGTGGGCGTGTTTTCTGGCGGCTGGTGTTCTTAGGGGACGCGTGAGGGAATGGGGTGTCGTTTGTGGATAGTTGATGCCTTGATGGTGTTGTTTGTGGATAGTTGATCAAATAATAATCAAGTATACTTGTGCTCGGAAGTACGGGCCACCCTTGGTCACATGAATATCATATGTCTGCTTAATGAGCCGGTTCTTTGTCTACCCACCCTGTCTCTTGTTGAAAAGTCTGTTAAGTGTATGTGTTTATTTATTTGGAAAGTAAGGTTACGGTTATGGGTAACCCCGCAAGCTATAGTGCGGCAGTACTCGTAACCCGTGTTCTAGCCAGCTTCCTGTCGCGTAACCCCGGTGTACAACTTCGTGTTTCCGATTGTCCCTGAAATCTGGGTCATGGGAAGATCTGGGTTATGTGATCGTTAAATCAGTTGTTCGACAGCGTGGAAGCGTTGGATTATTTACTCGCCGGCCTTGCCCTCTCGTCTTCAAACGTCTCGCAATGGACGAGTTCATGTTCTGGCTCCAAATCGTGGGCCCTGTCCTGTTCCATTTCGTTACCATATCCCAGGAGCTTCTGCTTTCCGAAAATAGGAAGAGACGCCATTATGAGCTGGAAACGCAGCGAGATCTGTACCAGGTTGCGTTGCTCGTTATGATAAATAGCATTTGCGCACGAATCTGATTTGCCCCTGATCTCCTCTTTCCCGATCCTTCTGAGCTTCTGGGCACAAGGGGCTACGCGA
>JACBWV010000610.1:73826672-73991416 GCA_013435795.1 Chlamydomonas sp. ICE-L
AAAGCTAAGAAAAAACAAAAAAGACAACAATAGACCCGTCCGCCCACACGCACATCTCATGCGTAACGGAGGGACTCAGGTTGGTAGGGACACATCAGATAATATTTTGTTGAAACTTTCAGTGACATTTACTCATGCAATACATATTTAATATTGCATCTATGCCACCTTTCATCACTTTGGCACATTGGCTTTTCTTACCTCTGTGAGTGCCAACCACTTCCCCCCCCCCACCCCCACCCCACCCCAACACCCGCCACACGCACACTCTCATGCGTACTGAGGGACTCAGGTATGACACATTCAGACTAATCTTTTTGTTGACAACTTTCAGTGAACATTACTCATTTGCAAATACCTATTCATCTATGCCACTTTCATCCACTTTGGCACAACATTGTCTTTTCTCCTCTGTGAGTGCCACCCCTCCCCCCCCCCCCCCCCCCCCCCCCCCCCCCGCACACGCACACGCACATCTCATGCGTACTGAGGACTCAGGTATGACACATCAGACTAATATTTTTGTTGTTGAAACTTTCAGTGACATTACTCATTTGCAAATACCTATTCATCTATGCCACTTTCATCCACTTTGGCCAACATTGCTTTTCTACCTCTGTGAGTGCCAACCCCTTCCACCCCCCCCCCCCCGCACACGCACATCTCATGCGTACTGAGGACTCAGGTAGGACACATCAGACTAATATTTTTTGTTGAAACTTTCAGTGACATTACTCATTTGCAAATACCTATTCATCTATGCCACTTTCATCCACTTTGGCCAACATTGCTTTTCTTCCTCTGTGAGTGCCAACCCCTTCCACCCCGCACACGCACATCTCATGCGTACTGAGGACTCAGGTAGGACACATCAGACTAATATTTTTTGTTGAAACTTTCAGTGACATTACTCATTTGCAAATACCTATTCATCTATGCCACTTTCATCCACTTTGGCCAACATTGCTTTTCTACCTCTGTGAGTGCCAACCCCTTCCACCCCGCACACGCACACGCACATCTCATGCGTACTGAGGACTCAGGTAGGACACATCAGACTCAATTTTTTGTTGAAACTTTCAGTGACATTACTCATTTGCAAATACCTATTCATCTATGCCACTTTCATCCACTTTGGCCAACATTGCTTTTCTACCTCTGTGAGTGCCAACCCTATCCACCCCGCACACGCACACACACATCTCATGCGTACTGTGGACTCAGGTATGACACACCAGACTCATTTTTTTTGTTGAAACTTTCAGTGACATTACTCATTTGCAAATACCTATTCATCTATGCCACTTTCATCCACTTTGGCCAACATTGCTTTTCTACCTCTGTGAGTGCCAACCCCTTCCCCCCCCCCCCCCCCCCCCCCCCCCCCCCCCCCCGCACACGCACACGCACATCTCATGGGTTAGGCCGGGTTATGGAGCATTACCGTCCTCGGCAATCGGAAACACTCGAAAAATTGTACTTCGCTCGACCGACTTGTACACCAGTTTCCGGCAAAATTTGATGACGTGCCGGTGCGGATCGGGGTTACCCTGATCCGTGCCCCCCCCCCACGGTTAAGCGTAACCCCGATCCGCCTTGGTTCCACGCTGGCACTTTGACCGCAGCAGCGGTCACTTGCGGCCATAATGTGGTGAGCGCGAGCGCTGCAATCTTGTAGATCGCGCAGTCACGCGCGATCCCTTCAATTTCCTAGAAACTCTGACGCTCACCGCTATGGATTCGTCTGGTCAAGGTTTGTTTTTCAAGCAGAACCAGCATTGGGGCATCAACAAGCACCCTAGAAGCTTCTGGGATATGGTAACGAAATGGAAAAGGACAGGGCCAACGTCTTGGAGTCAGAACATGAACTCGAATTGCGAGACGGCTGCACGAAAGAAAGTCAAGCCGGCGAGTAAATAATTCAAACGCTTCCAAGCTGTCGAACAACTGATTTAATGATCACATAACCCAGATCTTCCCATAACCCAGATTTCAGGGACAACTAGGGCAGTGAGCCCGTCGTACCGACGGCAGGCCCCCCCCCCCACACACACCCGCCCCCCCAACCTTCCTAAGAGATCTCACACCCCAAGAAGAGGCATAGGAAATTAGTGTTGGTTACTTGGTTACATTAAGTGCGCAGATTTCTAAACACCTCTGAGTAAACAATGTTGGGTGTATATCCATCCCCAATGACATCAAGTGGCTTGTCATGGGCAAGCATGACACGGACTCCCGAGGGCTCCCCTACTCGTGACATGGCAACATAAAGTTGGCCGTGTGAAAAAACAGGCCGTGGCAAAAAAACACCAACTCTCTTGAAAGTTTGGCCTTGCGCCTTGTTGACAGTCATAGCAAAAGCAGGACGAATAGGGAACTGCCTTCGAGTGAAGGTGAAGGGCAAAACATTATCGGAAGGCGTTAGTGCAATGCGAGGTATGAGCACACTTGTGCCGACATGTGTCCCTGTGACAATTTCTGCCTGGATTAACCTATCAGTCATATGGATGACAATCAACCGTGTTCCATTAGCCAGACCCATAGCTGGGTTAAGATTCCTTAGAAGAATAATGGGTCCAAGCATATACGGCGGCATTCCTTGTGGTTGCAAAGAGTTAAGGAACTCCGGAGGGTAGATCTGTTGGGGTCGGGGTTGGGGTGGGGCATTAGTTAGTTTTGGGGGGGGCAAGGGGGGGGGGGGGGGGGGGGGGGGTCAGGTTTTAGGGGTGGTGGATCAGGAAAGGGGGGCAGGAAATTAGGGGGGTGGGGGATCAGGAAAGGGGGATCAGGAAATGAGGGGGGGGGGTCTGAAAGGGGGGTCATGAAATCAGGCCAGGGTCATGAAATCAGGGGCGGTTCAAAAATCAGGGGGGGGTCAGGAAATCAAGCAGTTAGGATAGTCTATCACCTGTGCATCATCTTCCTCGCTCACGGTGTCAGCACTATTGAAGGTCCGTAGGTCTCCCGGTAGTCTGTCCATTATGACGCCATTGATCGCATCAACATCATCATTCTTCGGAGTTAGAATTGCCCTATGAATGAGGCGATCTGGGGAGGACGCTGATGGATCTTGTACCAAGTCCCCAAAAATCCAATCAATCAAATCTTTGGGGTCACTACTTGGAGCCAACATGTGCTCAGGCACCTTCATTGGGTCCCCTGTGCGCCCTTCACCAACTTCTAACAGCAAACTTGCGAATGCACTCTGTTCATGAACATCCCGCCCTTCAGCAAGTAATATTTGCACCCTCATGTTCTCAGTCAACTCCAACACCTTGAAATGATTCCAAAGGTGGGACTCACAAATTGCAGCACCCACAATGACTGTTTGGGTTCCCCGACGCACAACTGGTAGAATTTGCCTAAAATCCCCAGCCATGACACACTAAATTGTACAGCGGGGTTACGCGACAGGAAGCTGGCTAGAACACCGGTTACGAGTACTGCCGCACTACAGTTTGCGGGGTTATCCATTACAGTAATCTTATGGAAACAGGCTGTAAGGGTGGATTCTCATTGGACTGGATGGGTAAAGTCGGTTGTAGTACTGGATGGGTCGGTATTTGTCGGTTGGGCCCTTTGGATGGGTCGTTGAGCTCTTTGGATGGTTTGTGCATCCGTACACGGCCACCCATCCAAAACGCACTCCCATTGCAAGCGACTGGATGGGTGCAGCAATACACGCATGTACCACCGGGAACCTTCGCAGGTACTTTCAATCAATAGTCGCAAGAAAAGACGGATCGATCGTTGACAGTTCAATTTCTTGCGCTGATCCATCCTAGATCCATCTATTCCTCTTCTCAAGGTGGCATAATCCCACAAGCCTTCCGTGTGACAGCTCAGAAGCAACGGCGGAAGGGTAGTGCACACGAGAAGAGATAATAGCTAGATTGACAGGAGCTTAGCATAAGGTTCGGAGGTCTAGTTAGTAGCTATAGGATACTACGTCACTTAGTATGGTTAGTTGTTAGTATGGTAAGGGATGTAGGATGTTCTCGAAGGCTCGTCAATAGGTATAATGATGATGGCCGTGAAGAGAGCAATCCGGTATTGTAAGGCAGCCGGCAGGCGTGCTTGTGAGAGAGGCAGTACATGAGAAAGTACTGTCTCTTCGTGCGTACGTTGTTACTTAGACCAAAGGTATGACTGTACCTAAGGGTCTAATAACGGTCAGAGCCTGTGAAGGAGTCTGTACCGTTACACTCCCCCCCTCCGTGAAGAGATGCGGACCCCGCATCTATCGTAGGGGAGGAAAAAGGTGGAACACCTAGGAGAGTCGTTCGTGGGCCCGAAATATACTTGCAGAAAACAAGTTGGTCCCGGAGGAGACCATTTAACATCCCTTTCGTGCCAACTCCGGATCCTCAAGTAGAAGGATTCTTTCGTTTCGATCGTGAGCCGGTTCGATAATCGCGGTCTTCTTGAGACCGTTGCAGCCAAGCTGTAACGATCTGAGGTGACTTTTTATCGATTTCTTTCGCGGATTCCCATGTGTCTTGCTCAATGCCATAACCCGTCCAACGGATGAGGTATTCCTCACGGCGCTTGGACGATTTCTTAATCACGCGGGACTTCTGGCGCATGATACATGCAGCAGTCCAAGTGGGCGAACCATCGGTGTCAAACTCAACGGGCTGACCGAGATGCGGTTGACCGTCAGAGTGCCAAGGTTTGAGCAGGCCGACATGGAACACCGGATGAAGCTTCATCATTTTTGGTAGGTCCAGGCGACACGCGGTAACCTGGCGGACTTCCCGAGTGACCTCGTCTCGCGGACCAATTACCCCAGAGATCGTGTATGGTCCGACCCAGCGAGGGACAAATTTAGGTTTGCCTGTCGCTTTGAATTTCATATTCCTGGTGGAAAGGAGGACCTGTTCTCCAATCGAGAACGTCACTTCGCGGCGACGCGTGTCGTAATTCGCTTTTTGCCTACTTTGGGCTGCCTTGAGGCAGTCCCTGCAATGGTTTTGGCGGTCAATGTGAGAAGCCCACCATGACTTAGCAGCTGGGCATTTTGAGTCGACCTCAGCGGCCATGGGTGTACGAGGGTCATAACCCAAGTAGGCGCGAAACGGTGTGTTTTGAATAGATTCCTGCCACGAGTTGTTAATAGCAAACTCGACAAGAGCCAAGGATTGGTCCCAATCATCGTGGTAAGGACCGACGTGGTGGCGAATCATATCCTCGATAACAAGATTCATACGCTCCGTCTGACCGTCGGTCTGAGGGTGGAAAGCGGTTGACAAGGCCTGGCGGGTTCCCATGAGACGCTGAAGCTCGGAGCCAAAATGGCCTGTGAACCGCGCGTCTCGATCACTGAGTAGCTTTTTAGGGATACCGTGGTGGCGGACCACTGTGTCCAGATAAATAGCCGCAAAGCCAACAGCCGAAACTGTAGTCGAACATGGCGCGACATGCACCAGTTTGGATAGCTTATCTACGAAAACGGCAATAGCGTCATGACCCGAAGTCGTAGGAGGCAGAGCTGTTATCAAATCCGTGCTAACACAATCCCAAAACTGCAAAGGGATTTCGACTGGGACCAACGTGCCACCAGGCTTCAAGTTTCCTGGCTTGTTGGTCTGACACGAATGACAACGTTTGATGGATTCCTTGACGTCGTCAGTGACACCATCCCAAGTGAATGTACGGGTGACCAGTTCAAGGGTTTTGGTGCGACCGCCATGACCCATATAAATCGGATCATGCTGTTCCCGGATGATATCCTGCTTGAGAACTCGGTTATCTGGGACACACAAGTAATCACGTCCGTGCTTAGATTTCTTGAACCAAAACCCGTCGCGTGAGAACTTGTCTCGCAGACGTTTATGACCCGCAGCGAAAAGTGGGTCAGACGCGTAACCTTCTAAGATCCTATCCATGATGGATTTGATTGGCAGAGGTGAACCCGGAATCGACTTTTTCGAACGAACGCGAGGCTTGCACTCTGTGACCGACAGCGAGTATACCATGAGGTGGAGTGAAAGATCGTGGTCGCCCGGTGTAGACAAGTTAGGATTACGACTGATTGGATCAGCCACGTTATTACGTCCGGCCCTATACTCCCATGTATAATGAAAAGGCGCGAGAGTCTCTTGCCAACGCCCCATGCGACGAGAGAGGACACTCTTGGTATCGAAGTAAGTAAGAGGGTTATGGTCAGTGACCAATGTCATGCGGGACCCCTCCAAATAACAACGCCATTCGGTCAACGCATGGACGATACCAAGCATTTCCTGTTCAGACACTGTATAGTTTTTTTCAGCCGGGATGTACTTCTTGCTAGAGTAAGCTATAGGGTGTTTACCCTGTAGCAAAACAGCGCCTGTGCCCAACAGAGAAGCGTCGGAAATAACCTCGAAGGGCTTGTCAAAATCGGGGAGCATGAGAACCGGGGCAGAAGTCAAAGCCGTTTTCAACCCTTCAAAAGCGGATGAATGAGCCGCTGTCCATTTTGCTCCAAAATCGCCTTTAAGTTTTGTAAGGTCCGAAAGAGGAGCTGCCATGGACGAATATCCTTGGATGAACTTTCGAAAGTAATTGGTCAAACACAAGAACTGTTGAACGTATTTTGCATGTCGAGGGGTTGGCCAATCTCGGACGGTAGCTACTTTTTTCGGATTAACCTTGACGCCGTCACGACCAATAATGTGGCCTAAGAACTTAATTTCGGATTGGTTGAAAGTGCACTTAGACAACTTCGCATAGAATTCCTCGTCTTGTAAGACCTGCAGGACCTTTTCGAGGTTAGCTGCGTGCTCTTCGGGATTACGACCGTAAACCAGGATATCATCGAGATATACCACCACGAACTTGTGCAAGTAAGGAGCAAAAATCTTGTTCATCACTGCCTGGAAAGTGGCTGGAGCGTTCGCCAAACCCATGCCCAGCACTTTGAATTCGTACTGACCCATCGGAGTCGTATAGCCGTCTAAGGCGCGTCTTCGTCCGAAATTCGAATCTGGTAATAACCCGAAGTTAGGTCAAGGGAGCTAAATATAGTAGCCCCGCTCAGTCTATCGATGGTTTCGTCAATACGAGGAAGGGGGTATCTGTTCTTGATAGTAATGTTATTTAGCGCTCGCCAATCGCAAACGACGCGATAACCGACACCGCCCGGTTTGGCAATGATCATAATCGGGGCCCCATATGGGGAAGAGCTTGGTGTAATGAATCCGTGCTTTAACAAGCCAGCCACGTATTCTTCGCAAAGAGCCGTCTCCACCGGGCTCATGCGTCGATTGCGACGATAAGGTGCATACGCGTTTCCCTCAGTCTTGATAACATGAGGAATATCCCGATGCTTCGGAGTTTGCATGGGAAGAGCGTTGAACACTTTCTTGAATTTACGCAACAAGTCTCGGACCACCTGGGCGGGCATTAGGGCAGGATCTCCATGTTCCGGACAATTTTCTTTAACCCACGATTCGAAGTCGACTTCAACTTCAGGTGGGTTTGGAAGATGATCCGAACTGGGGAGTGCTTTAGCCAGGAGGTCCGCTGTCTCGGTGGCCGATACATTGGAGGCGGGGTAGTCCACCGGACGAGAATCACGAATGTTGACCATAATGTGATTCGCCCCAGCCTTCAAAAATTTCGCTGCCTTACGACCAGAAATGACAGGGTCAACTGATGAATCACCCGAAAGTGCCATAGTGAAGAACGAATGAACCGAACTATCTCTCGTTCTGTTAACTGGAATTAAGCTACAACCATGCTTTTTGAGAATAAGGCGCATGTCGTCATAATCGAGAATGGCTTTTTCGTCACGCATCCAATCGGACCCGAGGATGAGGTCGAGACCACCAGGGAGTTTATCGACAACATGGACATGGGCAGAACCTTTGAATCGCTGAATGCTGAACGGCAAAGTGGCTGTACCATTGATACCAATGATACCTTCGTTCGCACACGTGAAGCCTTCGGTACCATGCTCCCATGGGCGAATATGCAGGCCTAACTGCTCGGCCATGTCCTGAGCCATCAAACAACCCGTAGCGCCGGAATCGGCCAACGTGACCATCTGATTTGAACCAGAGCGTGCAGTAAATATCATGTCAGTGGCAGTCTTGGTATTGACTTCATTAAGTCTGTCCAATCGCTTAAGTTTGACCGGGGAAGCGTTGGTATCGCCCGGACGTTGATTCCGTCGGTTATACTTGGTGGGGCGACGGGCGATATCCTGCAGTGCTCTGCCTTTGGGATCGTCGACCCGTTTCCACCAGTGATTCTTAGTCCGCGATTCAACCGGACTAGGGACCTGAGGTTTTTCGTCCGTACCAAAATAAACTGCTTTCGTAGTATTGTTGATCGCGTGCCATTCTTTCATCATAAGACAAGCTTTTTCGGAATCAGGCGGATCATACCACACCTGAATAGACATGCGCCGAGGGGTGGAACCATCCGGAGGGGGCTTAATGTGGTTATCGCCCGATTGGTACTCCTTAAGGAGTTCCATGCCCTTCAGTAACCGAGAGACGTGTTTGTCCGAACTAGCCTGACTAGGGAGAACGAAAATACCGGACGTTTCATATGGAGAGTCATTTTTGCTTTCCCAATAATGTTCAAGTACGGAGACTGCATCGGCAGGGAGAGGATGAGCATAAACGCAAGATCCAGCCAACGAAACATGCATGCCATGCTCCGTGGAATATTTGTAGGGACAGGGAGAAGATATCCAATTAGTGCTCGTTACATCAATGGTAGGGGTTAAGCCCAACATCTCAAAAAGTTCTAACTGGGCCGCCAAGGTAAGTTCTAAAGGGAACACCTCGTGAACGGCATCTGCTTCAACTACTCGGTCAGGGCCTACTGTCATGACCCGGCCGGCCATTTCCTAGTGCCATGAAGGAAGGGGGCCATTGTTATCCTTTTTCCAATCAGGGCAGGTCTTGTCCGAAAGTGCGGGCCATTGGTTGTTCGGGTCATATCAGACCAAGCACTCGGCAGGGATCGTCCGCTCAGAAATGCACTGAGCCATCTTATGGAAACACCAAAAGCATCGAGAACCCTGCTGGAGCCAAATGGACTGGCCAACACTCACGGAATTGTTCATGTGCATGGGGCTATTAGGGTCTTTTCCACTGAAATCCGGTGCACTTGACTGACCTGAACCCATAGTACTGTGACCCCGGCCCCGGCCAGCCCCTTGGCCATAGCCGCGACCTGGCCCCCTCTGGCTAGAGTTGGAACCGAAGGCACCACACACACGACGACCAGGAGTACCGAAAGTCGGACCAGTAGGAGGCGGGCGGTAGGTTTGTGCAGAGCGACCACCACGACCACCTCGTCCACCGTTCGAGGAGGGACCCATCCTGGCGGACTTGATAGGTCTGTCATCGATGTCCATAGCTACTCCGCGCCCGCCGTCTTCCTGCGAATCATCAGAATTTGAATCAGATGGGGGTAGGGGAAGGTCGGTTGCGAAATGGACCCTATTCAAAGCAAGAGATGTACCAGAAGGGCGCACAGGCTTGCCCGGAAATCGGGTTTTGCTGTCTCTGCCTATGGTCCGACGGTTGGGGAACCCGTAACCACCCAGTTTGTTCCTAGCGGAGGTAGCCGCTATGGACTGACCTTTCGCGGACGAAGAAGCTCGAGCTTCGTCCAGTTGGAGATAGTGGAACAGATCTTCCACAGTCTCGAACGTAGTTCCGGATTTGCGGCGAGAGTAGGACCCGACTTTGACAGACTCCAGCAAACCCGTACGAAAAAAATTTAACTTCTCACGAGGGGTTAAGTCAGGGACCAGGCGGAACTCCGCCCTGATCCGATGGTAATAAGCCTGAACCGACGCGCCAATGAACTGTCTGACAGTCCCTTTGTGTAAGCGGGTCATCGCTAACTCGGCCTCAGTAAATAATTCGGGAGTGAGGAGGGACTGGATCCAAGTGAGGATGCTTGCCCAATCGAACCCGAGAAACGCACCATTGGCGAAAGTGTCATCGTAAGTGCGCTTGAGGGAGCCGTGCAGGGCAGCTGATAAGTGATGAATGACATGAGAGAACGAATCCCCATAACTTTGACCGAACTGCACAGACAACACCGTCTCATCCGCAACTCTCCAGCGTCTGAGTTTCGAGCTACCGTCCAGGTCACCCAGTTTCTCGTCAGGAGGAAAGGAGCGTAGCTCTTTCCTGAGCTCAGTAATTTTCTTACTCAACCCAAAATCACCCACCTGACGAGGGGCCAATGGAGAAGGAACAGCCGGGGTTACAGGAGGAGGGGGGAGACTAGCGGTCGACTCGGCAGACTTGCGAGACGCAGACTGCGATGACTGCGTACCTGGCGTGGGCGGCGTAGGTGTAGGGGTCTTGGAAGGAGTGCGGAGAGAATCTGCTTCATAAGGAGGCAAGGAGGATTGTGTGACACCGCTTTCACCTTCATCGGAATCCGAACTCGGATCATCGCCACTAGGGGGGGGGTGTTTTGACTGACCCGACCCATCGAGGGGTGTGGGAGTAGTCTGAGACCTACCTGTGGTCCGAGATCTAGTGGTCCGAGCCGATCTGTCCCGCTTGCGGTTAGCAACAGGAGCAAGCAAAGGTACAACCAACGGTGATGGGGCAGTACACTGCTTAGCATACGCACGAGGAAGAGCAAACTCCTCAATAACAACCTTAGGGCCTACAACCACTGAATCAATCACCTGCCTGAGTTGACGAGGAAGTTTGACATCCATAGTCTTGTCCAGCGGCCCAAGGACGGTGTACAGGAAGGCATAGTCCGGTTTCTTCGCCTTCCTGGCAGCGAGGTTGGCATCCAACAGCTTAAGGCGTTCCATGACGTCAGCAGTGCTCGTAGGCATCTTGTGAAACCAGGCGTCAGCATCACCCTTGTCGGCCAAATGGGCAGCATATAGCTTTGACATGGCATCACGAATAGTGGTTACCATGTACTCGCCAACGCCACCCTTGAAGAACTCATCCATAGATTCCGAGATGGCAAGAGTGAGCTCTTCGCTGGCATAGGGGCTCCAGGGGTGCGTCCCATCATGAAAGAAGACAGAACGCCACCCGGACTTCTTCGTAGGCTTCTCCTTGACAGGGATGGGGGCCTGCGGGCGAGCAAGCTGCGCCTTATAGACCGCGGCCTGTAGGGGGGACATCGCCGCCACCTGCGACTTCGACGCCTTCGTAAACGGCTCAGGTGGAACCGAAGACAATACAGAACGCTTGAGGGTGTTAGCCGCCTGGGAGTACGAAGGAGCAGCGAGGGCTGCGGGAGGGGGAATCCTCAACAACACCTTCCTGGGGGGAGGCTGTTGCACAGGCACATCGTCGTCCTCAGAATCAAAGTCCAGACCAGAGTCGACATCCATGAGTTCAGGTTGATGCACGGACAATGGTGGTGCTGCAGGGATGGTCCGGATCTGGTCCGCTGGAGGTCGAGCATGCTGGGCTGTTCCGGGTAACTGAAATGCGGCAAGGTCGGGCATGTGAGTGCTCATCTGGCGAATCTTGTCCATGTAAAACTCAGCCATCCTGTTACGCTCAGCCACATCAATCGTGGACTGGAGGGGCGCAACGGATGGGCTGACGCCACCATCCCTGCGAGCGATTTCGTCTTTGAAAAGCTTGGACTGAGCTAGCAAGGCGGCATAGTCAACCGCCTGCTTGCGGACGATCCTGTCAGAGGCCTTGCTTGCCTGCTCGGACCGGACCAAATCCTGCTCGAGACGTGCGATATCGTCCTTGAGCCCCGAGACCTCTGAAGGGAAAGGGGGAACAAGAGGGTAAGTACGGGGCGGAGTAGCGAATTGTAACTTACGGGAAACGGAAGAGGGTGACAGACTAGTCCGATGCATGGGAAGGGCAGCTGTGATCGAAGAATTAGGAACAACAGGTTCGATCAATGCATTCAACTCTGGCTTACCCGTGCAAAAAGCAGCCAGCTTAGTCTCATGCTGCGTAAGTGTCAACTCGTTGGTGGAGATGATACCGCGCAAGTACAAGATGGCCCGCTGATGCTCTTCAATGGAGGACTCAGTCAATTGCTTAGCTGCATTGAGGTCGACCTCAAGCCTAGCAATGTCCGCCAAGATGTCGCGACGATGGGACAAATCCATCTCACAGCTCTCTCGGAATTCTCCCATCAACAATGTCTTGACGCAATTGACGTGCATCAATTCGCGAGAGACGGTGTACAACTTCGACTTGAGGTCGCGGATGCGAGCCAAACGACGCTCAGGGCAGGGATCCTCCTCCTCGTCCTCAGTCCCGGGGCATAACACAGCCGGAATAGAGAGGTGTCGGTGACCAGTGACCGGATCAATAGGGGCCCTGCGCAGCTTAGAGAGTAATCTCTCGAACTCGTCTTTTGTAGGACCCTCGAATTCCACGGCAAGGTCAGCGCGGCCAGGGACTTGGGCCTGGGGGAATAACCCCAGCATATCATCCAGGGATACCTTCGGACCAGGGACACCCACGAAGGTGGGTCCGCTCGGACCACCAACGGTGGGCCCGGGAATCTCGACGTTCTTGTGGATAAACAGCGGGTCACCAGGATTGCACGCTGGGTTAGACCCGATGAGGGGAATAAACCCAGGTGGTGCGTCCGGAATATCGTTCACGACAGTGAATTCCATGCCAGTGAACTCATGTCGGATTTGGAATCCGTGCATGCCGTCAGCCAAATTTCGGACCACGGATGAGGACGCGCCCTGGGCTGGACGCATGCGTGACTCGCTGTGGTCCATCTCGGACAAGGTGACGACAGAGTCGGACACCGAGGACCCAGGCAGTGCCATCGCAGATGCAATAACCGCCATGCGGGCAGGCGGACCAAAAGGTGGTACGACACCAACGAGCGCAGCCCTGGCAGGGACCTCGCCCTCCATGCGAGGGGGGTGCTCGATGGTTGGCGGTGCATCCTGAACACCAGCCATGGGCGTATCAACGATGGGGGCTACACCAGCGATAACGCCAATTGGGGGGACGGCTGCCACCTCAATTGCAGCGGGAATGTCCGGAGGAAGGACAGGGGCGAGGCCAGGAGGCACAACTGGCGCGGCTGGTGGGTCCATCAATTCGGCCTCTGCCAGAGATGCTGGACGGCTACTTTTCGCTGCCATACCGCAGACTATAATCTAAGTAATAAGGATGGACGAAAAGGAAGGAGAGCGAATTATGAACAGAAGAGAAAATTTGGAAACTGAAATCGTGGAGTTGCGCAATGGAAAGCGAGAATCGCTGGAAGCGCGACTAGCTCCGTAACCAGTGTGACAGCTCAGAAGCAACGGCGGAAGGGTAGTGCACACGAGAAGGGATAATAGCTAGATTGACAGGAGCTTAGCATAAGGTTTGGAGGTCTAGTTAGTAGCTATAGGATACTACGTCACTTAGTATGGTTAGTTGTTAGTATGGTAAGGGATGTAGGATGTTCTCGAAGGCTCGTCAACAGGTATAATGATGATGGCCGTGAAGAGAGCAATCCGGTATTGTAAGGCAGCCGGCAGGCGTGCTTGTGAGAGAGGCAGTACATGAGAAAGTACTGTCTCTTCGTGCGTACGTTGTTACTTAGACCAAAGGTATGACTGTACCTAAGGGTCTAATAACGGTCAGAGCCTGTGAAGGAGTCTGTACCGTTACATTCCGTCGCCATGTTGCAGAGCGATGAAAGACGAAAAAGAAAAGTAGAATGAAGAAGGGGCGTCGAATGGAGAAGAAATTGTTAGAATGTCCCAGATTCTGTCTTGCTCGAAGATGATCTGTGATCCAAAAGTTCGGAAACTCCTGGCTAATGAAACTAGCAGGTCGGTTGAAGAAAGCAATACGCGTCAGTTGCGCGACCGTCGCCGGATCAATGCCGGACTGTGCCGGAAGGAGCCGGATATTTTGCGACCCATCCAGAGCCATCCAACCCACACCTCGGTCGAGGGCCTGGATGGATTTTGGCTTTTGGATGGGTCGTCTGGATGGGTATTTCGTCAGTACATCCGTACAAATACGAACCATCCAAAACCCCTATGGGAAGGTAAACACTGGATGGGTCGTCGGTTATCCGTACTTAACGACCCATCCAGACCCATCCTGCCCCAATGGGAATCCACCCTCATAAGGGTCCGGTTTAAGCGGCGGTTAAATTCGTTATTTTCGGCGCTAACCGGTGTTTGGTCGGAAACACAAAAAGTTGAGGTCCAGTTAAAAACCAACCGTCCCGGTTAGTGCAACGGCGCACCCCCCCCCCCCCCCCCCGCCGTTAAGGGTGGATTTCCATAGGCCGTGGATGGGTGTGGTACTGGATGGGTCTCTAAATCGGTTTACTTTCGGTTATGTCTTGTGGATGGGTCATGGATGATTCGTGCATCCGTACGCTGGCGACAGCAGTCGATCATCCAGTTCCGCTTCTGTGGAAATGCGGCATGGATGGTTCCGCAATGGCCGGGTGGGCCGGGTGCCATAACTTGCGCTGTAGCAATTGCTCCAGCGCTAGACAACTTGTCCGCAGGGGAATGATCGCCTGGCCATCCACTGTGGCTTAAATGCCGAAGAATCTGAAGATGCAGAAAGTCTCGGATTTTCCGTTCCTCGAATCAGATCTGACGCAATTCGAAATTCGGGAAGTGAAACTAGCAGAGGGAGGTCACAGATTTCGTGAGGTCAAACTAGCAGATCGAATTGAAACTAGCAGGGGGAGGTCGCAGATTCCGGGTTGAGGGGGGTCAAACTAAGGAAGGTCGCATATTTCGGGAGGTCGAACTAGCAGTCTGCTAGGGAATTGAAACTGGTAGAAGGCAGGTCGCTAGAGAGACCGGCGCCGGGCTGCGCCGGGCTGCACCGGAAAAATTGCGAGTCATCCAGACTCTTCCAATCCACCCCTCGGTCGATGGCAGGGATGGATTTTGCCATCTGGATGGGTCTCGTGGATGGGTGTTTCGTCGGTACAATCCGTACAAATACGAATCATCCAGGGGCTCTGTGGAAATGGAAGGCCTGGATGGATCGTCGGTTGTTCGTACTTTTCGACCCATCCAGACCCATCCACGGCCTATGGAAATCCACCCTAAAGAAAGTTAAGGGGCGGTTAAATTCGGTTGTTGAATTAGATCTGGTGACGTCACGAAGTTGGCGCGCGCCTCTTAAAAATCACGCTGCTTTGGATTCCCGCGTCCTTTCTTTCTTTCCCGGACACTCATCATCGATCGCACAGTTTCTCTAAGATGGATTCGCAGCAGCAGGGCACCGTCCCTGCCACGCAATTTTCGACTGATCTTCCTGAGGCAACCAGCAGCGGCCAGAAGTGGAATAAACGCTGAAATCAGCGTCTGAATCGCGAGGGAGTGCTGGGAGCGCATTTGCCACGTTGACCCATTTTGAACTGACCTGGTCAGGTGCAAAAGACTGCTTAAGAGGGCGTTTACTCGAGCAGGTTATCTCGGCCAGTTACGGTTAAAATGTCCAGTTAACTAACTACGAAGCGTTTACACGACGCTTTTCGCGTCAGTTATCTCGCCCAGTTAACCATTTTCGCGATAACGATAACTCCCCCCCCCCCCCCCCCCCCCCCCCCCCCCCCCCCCCCCCCCCCCCCCCTAGTTACGGGTTAAAGGTTAAGGTTAGTGGTTTGTTAAGTTCGTTTGGCTTCCGAGCTGTGAGATATATCGGCTACGCTAGCTCCAGTTCAGTTCGTCAATTTCTGCAGATTCGATTTTTCTAGAGCAGCAAGCAAGAAGGCATTGGCCGAGCAGATGTTGATGATCAGCTGCCAGATCTCACCCAGCAATCTCGATCGACGGGTCGCTGCGGAGCGCTGCGGAGCCTCGAAGTCGCTTGCTTCACAACACTGTTCGTGCTGGGGAGCAAGGCCCGAAAATAGCTCGTCTGTCACCCAAAATTCAAAAATCACGAGGCTATCCAGAAGTACACGACCAACCTGACCGAACGCAAACTGCGAGCGCAAATGCACGTGTAAACAAAAACTGGTTAAGTTTGCGTTCGTTGAGGGTTCGGGCATACGTGGCGCTAACTATTTGGTTATCTCGCCAACTTAACCGGCCGAGATAACCTGCTCGTGTAAACGCCCTCTAACTGGTGGAACGTTTCCAACCATCTTCCCGAAAGTTAAGGCCCGGTTAGAGGTCGAGTCTAAACCCTCCGAAACACAATCCTTAACCGGACCCCCAGAAACAAGCTGTTAAAGGCGGGGGGGGTGCGCCATTGCACTAACTGGGACGGTTGGTCTTTAACCGGACCTTAACTTTTTGTGTTTCCGACCAAACACCGGTTAGCGCCGAAAATAACGAATTTAACCGCCGCTTAACCGGACCCTTAATCCTATAATAGAAACAAGCTGTAAGGGTCCGGTTAGAGGTCGAGTCTATACCCTCCAAAACACAATCCTTAACCGGACCCCCAACTGGTTGGAAACAAGCTGTAACGCCTCCCCTGCAGTCCTGCTGTACCACGTACCGGCGTCACGCCTACCGGCGTCAGTCTATTCTATTCCTGGACGCCTCGGTCAAAATCTAAAAACATCTGTCAAAATGTGCATGAAATCACACACACTCCAGTTTCAGTGGTTATTATAACAAGCATTTACCCCTCTGGAGTGTGGGTGATTTTGGTCATAGGCCACAAACGCGTACTTCGCCGACGGGGTTTTTATTTTTGCGATGTGTCGCTATTAGCTATAAAATCCATCGCTATCGAGATTGGCGTAGCAAAGCGATTTGAGGGATGCAGCTAGATCCGGCCCTAGAGCCCCAGCTGGCCTGGCCCAGGCCGCCTAGGAGCTGGCCTGGCCTGGAACTCCTCGAATTAGTGGCCAGGCCCGGCCAGGCCCTCCCCCCCCCCCCCCCCCCCTCTCTCGAGATCATTTTCAAAATATAATAACAGCAGCACAACTTTCCTTGCTTATTATTCCAGATCTAAGGACGGCGCTTCAGCAAATTGCCACCCTGCTGTAACTCGTCGCCAATTTTCGCTTGCAACACGTGCGCGCTTAAGA
The DNA here is from genome assembly GCA_013435795.1 of Chlamydomonas sp. ICE-L. Classification (NCBI taxonomy): domain Eukaryota; kingdom Viridiplantae; phylum Chlorophyta; class Chlorophyceae; order Chlamydomonadales; family Chlamydomonadaceae; genus Chlamydomonas; species Chlamydomonas sp. ICE-L. The sequence continues at coordinate 73,843,626 of JACBWV010000610.1, forward strand.
CCTTTCCTACGACATGCCTGAGAGTCAAGGACTTGTCATTGTCAGCAAGCTCGGAAGTAGCCTGCGCAACCCTTAAGCCACGCCTCCTGGCTTCTTATTTCGTTAATTCTTCCCTCCTCTCTCGATGAGTGGCGCCAGCCCCAGCACTTCGCCCGTGTCGCGTGGAAGATAATGTGAAGTATGCTTTCTGGGGGAGAAGGACGGTAAGAAGCTTCGATTATGCCGTCCCTGCCGAGGTGCCTCCTACTGCGGGCAGGAGTGCAAGAAGAAAGACTGGCAGATCACAAAAAATGAGATTTTCCCCACTATGCCATGCCATGCCATGCCATGCGCCCGTGCAATGACCACACCATACCAAACCGTGTCAGGCCTTTCCATCAGCATGCCATGCTCACCATCCACCCCTGCATGATCACCCTCCACCCATACATGCTTACACTCCGACCATACTCACACTCCAACCATACATGCTCATACTCCAGCCTTACTCACACTCCAACCATGCATGCTCACACTCCAGCCGTACTCACACTCCAACCATACATGCTCACACTCCAACCGTACTCACACTCCAACCATACATGCTCACACTCCAATCATGCATGCTCACACTCCAACCATGCATGCTCACACTCCAACCGTACTCACACTCCAACCGTACTCACACTCCAACCATACATGCTCACACTCCAACCATGCATGCTCACACTCCAACCGTACTCACACTCCAACCATACATGCTCACACTCCAACCGTACTCACACTCCAACCATACATGCTCACACTCCAACCGTACTCACACTCCAACTATACATGCTCACACTCCAACCATGCATGCTCACACTCCAACCATACATGCTCACACTCCAACCATGCATGCTCACACTCCGACCGTACTCACGCTCCAACCATGCTGACAAACCTGCTCACAGTCCACCCATGCTTTCACTTCTTGCCCATCCCACCCCCTTCAACTTTTCCCGTAGGTGCAAGCAAGACCAGGACATGCACAAGATATATCAGGAGAAAGAAGGAAATGTAGTGGGTAAAATTGTAAGGCAACAGACCAAATGGGCTGGCCGGGTGCTCCCCTTAATGAAGCACTCAGTGATCAAAGTCCTGGACAAGAAGAGTGACACCCATTTTCTTCAAATTGTGCTGGAGCACATGGACACGAAGCCGCACTTTAAAGTAAGTTAGTGCATATTTGTGTGTTTGCGTGGTGGGTGTTTGTGTGAGTGGGTGGGTGCTTGTGTGGGTGGGTTGGTAAGTGTGGGTTAGGGTATGGATGCGAGTGTGTTTTTAAGTTTTTGGGGTAGGGTGGGGGGGTGACAGGTAGTTGTCTGTTGTTTTGGCTTGAGGCTGGTCAGGAAGCTGCTGAAGTGCCCTCTATGGCCCCTGTACTCTACACAGCGGGACAAAAGATGACCTTTGAAGTTTCTGTACGACTACTAAAGTGCTGCTACCGTAGTGCCGCTACTGTAGTGCAAGACCAGGATGGCAGACTGCAAGACGCAAACCAGATTGGTTGTGGTATAACCAAAATTTAACCAATAGGGAGGGAGGGGCATAGGGAGGGGCGGTTATACCCAACCAACCTCAGTTATACCTCGGTTAAACCTGCTTTTGGCAGTAGGGTCCAACCATTATTTGGGGGCGGGGGGTGTACTGGAACATTTTTTGTCGTGTCTTCCCGCCTTGTCAGGTGTTTGTCAGCCCCCAATCAATCTATAATTGACCTGGATTTTTTCGAGGTTGGGCAGTCCCTTAAGCCTAATTGGCTACCCCTGGACTCATGCACATGCATGGATGTATTGCCCCCTCACCCTGGCTCCCATGTAGTAACTTACATACATTGATTGCCCCCTTCCCCCTGCTACCCCTGTTCTGTAACATACACACTAACTCTTGGTATTCCCAGATTCGAGACCACGTGGTGTTATCAATTGCCGACCTGGCACAAGTGGACCCAAGCATGCACCAATACATATTTGCGTCACTAATGGTGGCAAAGTTAGTTGCTGGTGAGGATGGATCCTACGGCCTGGTCCTGTTGGGCTGCAAAAATATCCGGAACATGCCACTTTTGATAAGAACATTGCATGCACCATGCATCTTTGACTTCTCAAACTCACAGCCAATTGATGAAGTTGTGCAACTCATCAACCAGGGGCACATTTGAATGTGGCTACCGCCAGGCTCCTACTAGGCCACAACCCCACATCCTCAATGCCAGCTGATCTTATCGTGCAACTAATCGGGGAGCAACTTACTAAGTGACTTATACTAGGCCCCCATGACCCCGCATCCTCAATGCCGGCTGCTGCAATTAAGTGACTTGTCAACGAGGGGCACATTGGAAAGCGACAACCCCAGTGTTTCTTTTGGGGTCTATCCGTAGCAGCTTCTGGGCAGCTCCTTTTCCCCATCCTTGGCCCGAAACGTAATCTAGCTAGTGTGTCTATCTGAAAACTAATATGCCAGGCATTTCGATGCAGTTGAAAGCCTTGGGCTTGGCCCAGTGGCTGGCAAATGGAGCTGGCTTGAAGCTGCCCACTGTTTTTATTTCCGGCTATTCAAAGCCGCTTCTAGGCATCTCCCCTAGCTGGTTATTGGGACAAACCTAAAGCAGCATGTATAGGGAACGGCAAATCATATGATGCTGACCAAAGACGAGTATGATATCATATGATATCATGCAAAAATCATATGATTTAATATCATATGATATGATGCCCCAGGCCAAAGTTACCTAGTCAGATTGCCGGCATCATATGATGACATGATATCATATGATATCATATTGCCGATCCCTAAACATATAGCCTGGCATGATGAATTGTCCAGGGCTGCTTAACTAATTGGTCTGTGCCCTTGCAGGATCTCATCAAATATGCAGCTTCTTTAGGTTTCATCAAACTAACAAAGCTTCTGTAGCTTTCATCCAACATGCAGCTAAAAAAGTTTTCATCAAACACATGAGTCCTTGTAGCTTTCGGGCTATTACGGTATATATTGATATTATCTGCTTGGCTGAGACATGAGCCATAGGAGACAGACGTGGCTTTGATTAAGATGATGATATGGTGAACTTGTAACTTGTTCACATGGCTCCAGCCTTTAAGGCTGCCCGCCGTCTTTGGCAGTTCCAAAATCATAGCGTCTCAAAACGAATCAAAGCGTTATTGTCAAAATAAATTTGATCCAATGATGGTGACTAAAGGTGATGGTGAGGGTTGCATTTTCCTGTTGCCCTACTACGGTAGACTCCGAATGCACCTGTGGCTTGACGGAGGCAAGAGGTTGTGTCCGAAGAATCCTTTCAAAAAAGGGATCACGAGCCTTTAGATGTGTACACGCCTAGAGATGGGGTAGGTCATACCGGTAGGTCCTGCTCTAGGGTGCTTTTTCTTTTTGTTTAAAGCACAGAGTCTCAAACACCCTCGCGGTGTCAAGTAGACTTTAACATGTAATGTAATGTAATGTAATGTAATGTAAAGTAATGTAATGTAATGTAATGTAATGTAATGTAATGCTGAGCTGGGCTCGAAGTATCCTGCTAGAGACGATACAGTAATGCTGCAGGAGCAGTAGTACTCATAACAACAGCACTACATCTGAATACTGAAGTCTGTGGATTAATGAAGTCTCCGAATAGTCATCGGATACCTAAATCCATAGATTAATCACTATAGATTCTCTCCGGGCATATAGCTGGGACTCCTGGGAGCGGGCCTGAGGATCGTTTCACGCACTATCTAGGTCTTTAGAGAGTGAGTCTATAGATAGTTGCGGGCACTATCTGTATCTATCTATCCCTCTGAATCGGGAGGAAACCCAACGCTTTGGCTGCTCGCCGTCTTCCCCTTTGCCTTAGTAGGATACCCCTGGACTGTAGAATACTAGTACAGATGATAGAATGATGTACAACACTTAGAGACAGAGTAACGTGGATACGATAGGAGCCAAAGGAGCGAGACTTTCGATTGACTGGAACGAAGTGTTACAGAATATGCGTTATAATAGTGGATGGCGGATGCCGCTTATGTGAGATCTAGGTTACGGGTATTGAGATAGGATAAGACAGGTAGAACCATATAACAGCTAACTCTGTCACTTAGTACTCTTTGGTGATGATGATAATGATTACATTTCTGGACAGTTGCAAAGCATATCAATGCAATAGATACATGGAAACTTGTTGTAAGTTTGTAACATACTTCTTCATTAATTATATAGTATAATTAAATGATCACTGCAGCTCGATCTCAGGACCCCGTCGGTAAAACGATTGTTTGGGGTTCACTTCATCAATGCCTTTTCTTTCTAGCCCTTCCTATCACGGTTGGGCAAGTCCCTTAAGCCTATTTAGCCAAACCCTGGACTGTAACACACATACAACATACTTCTCCACGTCTCTCCCTACAGTCTCCAGTCCCCCCCAACTTGGGGGTGGGGGGAAGCTAGTCCCCAGGAAGCCAGTCCCCAGTGAATCAGATCTCCTTGGGTTTAGGGTTTAGGGTTTTACGGTATAGGTTTCTGATTCACTGGGGACTGGCTTCCTGGGGCCTACCGGTAGCCCCCCCCCTCCCAACTTGGGCGCCCCAAGTAAACGCAGTAAAAACGCAAAAAATACAGTTGCGTGAAACAAGCAGTTTCGAAGGGCCCATTTGTAGCACGCAATTCTTTCAAGTCAACTGCGTGCTGTCTCGCAAAAAAAAGTAGTTGCGTTAAAGAAGCAACTTAAAATGACCAAATGTAGTACCCTGGTCTACGCCTACGTAGTGTTGTATTCGGTGCTCAAGAGTGTGGCGTTATAGCGCTTATAATACCCATGTTTACTATGCTTGCAGGCATTGAGGAGCCTGAAGACTGGTATACCATGTAATGAAACCCAGCCAATGAAATCCAATCGAAACCAATGAAGTCCAATCAAAGCCTGTTCTAAGCGACGGGCGTACCAGTACTAAGACCAGGGGTACCAGTATTAAGGGGTAGCCTGAGTACCAGTATTAAGACCAGGGGAACCAGTATCAAGACCAGGGGAACCAGTATCAAGACCAGGGGAACCAGTATCAAGACCAGGGGAACCAACATCAAGACCAGGGGAACCAGTATTAAGACCAGGGGTACCAGTATTAAGGGGTAGCCTGAGTACCAGTATTAAGACCAGGGGTACCAGTATTTATATTTGTGACTGATTCTGCTGCTCGAAGATTACTATTTTAATCAAGAGAGTTTAGCTAATTTCTGGGACCCTTTCTGGATGGGTTTATGTATATTCAACCGGCTAGAGAGCCTGGCAGTATTGACAGCTGCACAACTATGCTGCATAGCCGAATAGCTGTGGTGGTCAGCACCGGGCTTGTGGTGTGGTGTTGCAGAGGGGGGGGCGGAGACTAGTCGACTCAGGTTGTTGTTGTTGCTGTTGTTATTGTTGTTGTTGTTGCTCATCAGGCTTGCGGTGTAGTGTTGCGAGGGGGGGGGGGGGGGGGGGGGGGGGAGTCTAGTGGCTCAGATTTGTACTTTCACGACAAAGCAACTGAAACGAAAGGTCACAGCTAGACTAGCAGCACCAGCCGAGTGGTTGGCACCGGCCTTTGTGTTGCTGATACTACACTGATACAGGAGGTACTAGGCCAGCAGCCCCGGGAAGTACTATTCGTACCAATTGACTCACTAGTGCACCAAGATAGACACTGGCAATGCCATACGCGTGGTGGCGGTCTTCACTGTGTCTTTTTTGGGCTATGCGTAGCAGCTTCTAGCTTCCTTCACCCGGCCTGGGCCAAACCTGAAGCTAGCGAGTGCGCATGAAAGCTAATAAGATAGGCATTCTAATGCAGCTGTTATCTTTGGGCTTGGCTCAGTTGCTGGCTCATAGAGCTGGGCGGAAGCTGCCAAGAGTAGCCAAAACATTAAACTTGAGGCAATGCGCTACGCTTGGTGTTCATATTGTACCCAAGGAGCACACCATAGTTTTTCTTTTCAGCTACCAGCAGCAGCTTCTAGGCAGCTCCCCTGGCTGGCTATCCAGCCAAAGCTGAAGCAACCCAATGCACCTTGGAAGCTGACACAATCCGCTTTCTTGCGCTGCTGAAATTGTGAGGCTTAGCCCAGTGGCTGGCTCAGGAAGCTACGAAGAAGCTGCTGCTAGTAGCCCAAAAGAAAAACAGTGGCTCCCACCTTGACCTCTTGACCCTTTCAGAGGCTATGGTCTGGGGGTTCGGGGGGCGGGGCCACAATCAGCTGTCCAGGACTGCTGAACTATATGGGTGAAGCACATTGGCTGGCTCAGGGAGCTGCCTAGAAGCTGTTGGGAAAAACTGAAAAGTGAAGCCCTGGGCACACCAAGGTAACCAGAAAAACTGGTTGTGTCCTGTAGTTGGAAATTGTAGCCGTGTCCCAGGTCAAGCAAGCATGGGCGATTCCAGTGCTGATCCTCAAAACTCAGTAAAATTTATGAGGTGCTGTGCCCATGCCGTCTCAATCACATCACTTCAGGTGTTAAGGCAGTGTAGGCCAGTATTTGTGGGGTAGTAGGACGGTATTTGTGCTTGTGGTGTGCATCATCAAGACTCATTAAGATTCATGAGGTGCTGTGCCCACGCCGTTTCCACGGCATCACTGGAGGTGCTAGGTCAGCAGCTTTGGGAGCTAAACTTCGTGCTTGTTGTGCTCATCATCGGCACAGTAGAGCTCATGAGGTGCTGTGCCTATGACATTTCCACCGCCTCACTACAGGTACTATACCAGCAAATTTGGGAACTAAACTTTGTGCTTGTAGTGCTCATCATCAAGACACAGTAGAGTTCACGAGGCGCTATGCCCATGCCGTTTCCACGGCATCACTAGAGGCACTATGCCAGCAGCTTTGGGAACTAAACATTGTGCTCGTGGTGTTCCTCATCAAGACACAGTAGAGCTCATGAGGTGCTGTGCCCAAGCCGTTTCCAACGCATCAGCAGAGGTGCTAGGACAGCAGCTTTGGGAACTACAATTCGTGCTTGTAGTGCGCACTATCAAGACACAGCAGAGCTCATGAGGTGCTGTGCCCAAGCGGTTTCCACAGCATCAAGGCGCAGCACAAGCGAGGCAATGAGCTCAATCAGGGCCTTTGAACCCAAGTGCCCCTCACTGTTCACCTGCCCACCCCTCGACTGTTGCTCCCCGGCAGCAAGCACGCGAGCATGGGCGAGAAAGCGTGAGTCGCTTCTGCCCCGTCGCACATGGTCCAGCACTGCTTGCTGGTCAGTTGGCTTGGGCACGTATGCTATCAACTCTGAGAAGAGGGCGTCCATGTCCAGCTTGACTTGCTGGAGTTGATTTTGAGCCAGGGTCTGGGGGCTAATAGATTTTTGGTACTTACTGCTCACAAGCAGTTGCTTGTCAAGGACCTGGAATTAGGTTGTTTAAGGGGATGTCAGTGCTGGAAGTAAGGTTGGGCTCTGTATGGGTTTGAGTGGTAACCTAGGCACATGCAGTTGTGGACGACCTGGAATGAGGTGGTTTAAAGGGATGTCAGTGCTGGAAGTATGGTTGAGCTCCGTATGGATCTGAGAGGTAGCCTAGGCACATGCAGTTGTGGACAACCTGGAATGAGGTGGTTTAAGGGGGTGTCAGGGCTGGACGTATGGTTGGGCTCTGTATCGCTTGTCAGACGGGGGAGCTCAGCCAGAAATGAAAGCTCCAAGTTCCAAGTTCAAGTTCAAAGTTCAACGAAGTTCAAGTTTAACAAGAAAAAGATGAAAGCTCACCTGCAGGACAGATGTGAGCGCTGCTGTCAACAGAAATTTCTGGCTCACTGCTTGCGGGTGTACTAAGCACGCCTTCAGTGGCACCATTAAGACAGCGATGACCTTAGAAGTACCTGAATTGCATAGGGAGTGGAGTTGGAGAAATGATGTTATCACGATGGATATGAATAAGGGTCGGCTATGCTATATAATATTAGTGAATAAATAACATTATGTAATATCAGGTAATATTATATAATACTAGCCAGACAAGCCATCTCACCAGAATTTCGAATTTATTTGAAAGCCAAATATTTTTGTGACACTATGATAATATTAGTTCATATTAGTTTTTCAAACACTAAGATTAGTTGCCGTTCCGTAGATGTAGCACAAGTGCTAAATGTTGTGCCTTTGTGTTTTGGGGGCGCTCGTTCCCATCTTGAGGGTTTGCTTTATTGTTAAAAAAGCTGAAAGGAGATCCCCAACGGCTGCTAGGAGCACCATCGTGCTATGGAAGACACTGATAGTTGCCGTTCCTTAGATATGAATGGATATGGATATACACAAATGGATATGGATTTACAAGAATGGATATGGATTAACACGAATGGATATGGATATACACGAATGGATATGGATATACATGAATGGATATGGATATACACGAATGGATATGGATATACACGAATGGATATGGATAAACACGAATGGATATGGATATACATGAATGGATATGGATATACACGAATGGATATGGATATACACGAATGGATATGGATATACACGAATGGATATGGATATACATGAATGGATATGGAGTGAACGAATGATAGGGATAACACGATGGAATGTTCCACGAATGGAATGGATGTACAAGATATGGATATGGATACAACGAACGGATGGATATACGGATGTACAACGAATGATTAAATGGATATACAAACGATGGATAGGGATGTACAACGATGGATATGATATCCACGAATGGATAGGAAAGACACGAATGATATGATTACATGAATGGATATGGCTATACACTAATGGTATGGTATACACGGAATGAATGTATATACAACCGAATGGATATGGATATACACGAATGGATATGGATATACACGAAAATATATGGATATACACGAATGGATATGGATATACATGAATGGATATGGGATGTCAAAACGATGGATATGGGTGATATACACTATTGAATATGGATATAACACGAATGGATATGGCTATACTGAATGGATAGGTTACATGATGGATATGGATATACAACGATGATATGAATATACATGGACTGGATCTGGATTAACCGAATGGATGTGGATATACATGATGGATATTGGATATACAAGATGGATAGGGAAATAACATAATGGTATGATAACAACAACCAATGGATTGGTATCTACACGAATGAGATGGATGTACACGAATGGATATGGATATACACGAATGGATATGGATATACACGAATGGATATGGATATATATGAATGGATATGGATGTACACGAATGGATATGGCTTACACGAATGGATTAGGATATCAACGAATTGGCATATGGATATACAAAACGAGTGGATATGGATTACATGATGGATATGGATATGCAGAATGGATATGGATATACATGGATGGATAATGGCTATACAACGACTGATTAATCCACACGATGGATATGGAATATACAATCGGATATGGAATTACATTGAATGTATTATGGGATAAACATGAATGGATATGGATATACATGAATGGATATGGATATACACGAATGGATATGGATATATATGAATGGATATGGATACACACGAATGGATATGGATATACACGAATGGATATGGATATACACGAATGGATATGGATATACACGAATGGATATGGATATACACGAATGGATATGAACAAGCCATGAACAAGCCTTATGCAGACTTGCTTGCGACGCAGAAAATTGCTGGAGAGTGTTGACAACGGAACGACAGGTGGCAACGACGGAGCTGACCGAAGCCAGTAAGTATGAGACAGTTGGCTGACGTGTCAGGCTTCGCCTCGGTTGTCTGTCAGACGGACAATGGGGTGAGTCTGCGGGCTCACGCCCCCCTGAAGAGGGGGCTCTGCAAATTAGTACACTGTGAGAAGATCTGCATATACTCGTGGGAGTGTACTCCAATGCAGGAGTAGTGAGGAAGTTAGCCCCCAGTTAAGTTCAGGCCCCAAGTGAAGTCAATCCACCCTGCACCCTAAACCTAAGTATATATTGGCTTCTTGGTGGGATTCCAATCTAGACTTAGAGCACATTATTAGAATATATCTTGATTTCATTTGAGTGATTCATTCTGGTGCATTCCGTAAGTCACATATTAACACACGTGCATAAGCGATGAGAATGCAGATGAATAAGCGTGCATGAATACTGCACTGGTGGACTTCACTGTGCACCGAACCTTTCGTGGGCTGGGTTGAGGGAGAGGTGATCGCCCACGTATCTTTATGTGCCTCCTCGTACACGCCACTTGCCACTTCTAAAAACTCAATCACCAACGTTGAGCTAGCCCTCATGACAGCATCTCGAACTGCAAACAGGAGTCCCTGCAGGCGGCACAGCAAAGCCTGCTGCACTGCGTTCAGGTTGCCACTGCCAAGAGGGGGTTCCCAGTAGCTGGCCATCTCTTGCAACACAACCAGCCCAGCTGTCCCATGGCCCCCCTCCTGCGTACTGTGGGTCCCCTTGGTCCCACCTGTCATGTGGGTCCTATCAGTCCTGTGGGTCCTAGCTGTCCCACCCGTTCCATGGGTCCCCTCCTGCGCACTCCCGGAGGATGCAATGTGAGCGAGTGCGTCTGGAGACACAGACTTTGAAGAGGACTGCTCAGACCCAGACGCATCTCCCCCCCGCTGCTCAGACCCAGATGCATCTTCCCCCCTCTGCTCAGACCCAGAGGCATCTCCCCCCCGCTGCTCAGACCCAGACGCATCTCCCCCCTGCTGCTCAGACCCAGATGCATCTCTGCCCTGCTGCTCAGACCCAGAGGCATCTCCCCCCCCCCTGTCAGACCCAGATGCATCTAACCCCTGCTGCCCAGACCCGGACGCATCTCCACTCCGCTGCCAATCATGGGGGTGACCAGGTAAAGTACGAGTCTCGGCTGTAGCTCCAGTTTGGGCACGGAGCCCAGTTGCGCTCACAGCGGCACTGTGAACTTGAGGCTGGGACTTGGCTTGGCTTGGATTGTAGTTGGCTTGGCTTGGAGGGACTTGACCTGACTTGGAGGCCACAGTGGTAGCAGCTATGACGATTGTCGGTGCTTCCGGCACCTTCTTGGCAGTGCCCATCGGAAGATCGAACAGCAGCTCTCCTAGAGCAGGGAGGGCTGGTTCAAGCAGCATCGCGCTGCAGGCTATGGATGGAGCACCCGATGCGCCGCCCCAACAGAGGACCTCCTCTAGAGCAGCAGCTGTCATAGAACCGTTGGTTAGGGGTAGGACCTGCATGGACAGAGCAGTGGTGAGGTGGTGGTGGAGTGGTAGTGTGGTGGTGGTGGTGGTGAGATCATAGAACAGTTGCCTAGGGGTAGGACCTGCATGGGCAGAGCAGTGGTGAGGTGGTGGTGGTGGTGGAGTGGTAGTGTGGTGGTGGTGGTGAGATCATAGAACTGTTGGCTAGGGGTAGGATCTGCATGGACAGAGCAGTGGTGAGGTGGTGGTGGTGGCGTGGACATGGTGGTGGAGCGGTAGTGTGGTGGTGGTGGTGGTGGTGGTGGTGGTGAGATCATAGAACTGTTGGCTAGGGGTAGGATCTGCATGGACAGAGCAGTGGTGAGGTGGTGGTGGTGGCGTGGACATGGTGGTGGAGTGGTAGTGTGGTGGTGGTGATGGTGGTGAGATCATAGAACTGTTGGCTAGGGGTAGAACCTGCATGGACAGAGCAGTGATGAGGTGGGCGTGGTGGGGTGATGGTGGTGGTGGTGGGGTGGTGGGGTGGTGATGGTGGTGAGGTGGGCGTGGTGGGGTGATGGTGATGGTGGTGGGGTGGTGATGGTGGTGAGGTGATAGAACCATTGTCTAGGGGTAGGACCTGCATGGACAGAGAACATAGCGGATCACGACAGATAGGCGCACAGGTATTAAGCAGGCAGGCAGGCGCACAGGTAGACAAGCATTCATGCGTGTGTGCAGGCAGGCAGACAGGCATCTGACAGACAGGCAGGCTCCAGGCAGACAGGCAGGCACGAGACAGGCAGGCAGGCAGGCAGGCAGGCATAGACTGGCACCCACACAGTTCCCTGTAGGACCGCACCTTATCCTGTCCTTGACCCTACTTTGCGAAGTAAGTTCGTCATCCCCGAGGCTCTCTGAGTCTGCATTAGTGCGTGCATGCTAGCCGCGTGTACATGCACGCCAGCCTTGATCTTGCCAACCCCGTCCTCCCCACAGAGCATCTTCTCCGTCGCTTTCTTATCCCCCAACCCCTCCCCGCAGACCCGCACCTTATTATTGGACCGTGTCCTCGACCCTACTTTGCGAAGTAAGTTCCTCATCCCTGAAGCTCTCTGCGGATGCGCCAGCGCTACATGCAGGTTAGCCGCGCTCTTGTCAACACCCTCCTTCCCATGTAGCATCTTCTCCGGCCCTTTCTTCTCCCCCACCCCCTCCCTGGAGCTGAGCAAGCTGCAACTCGTCCCCTGGGAGACGAGCTGTATCAGTTGGGAGGGGCTTGGCTTGGCTCCACTGTGGCACAGGCTGAGCAGCAGGTGCAAGGAGAGCTCTAGCAAGCGCTGGAGAGACAGGGTGAGAGAGGTGCCAATGCTCTGGGCCAAGCACAGGTCGCGCATGGTGGCAGTTTCTGGGTATCTGCGCCACAGTCAGGATGAAGGGTATTAGTAGGGGGTTGTCAATATCGTACTGGTTCCTGGAAATACGTTGTACGTGGTGACATGGTAGATGGTTAGGGTGAGAGCAGTGCCCATGCTCTGGGCCGAGCGCAGGTCGCGCATCGTGGCAGCTTCTGGGTATCTGCACCACAGCTAGGATGAAGGGTATTAGTAGGGGGTTGTCAATATCATACTGTTTCCTGGAAATACGTTGTACATGGTGACATGGTTAGGGTGAGAGCAGTGCCCATGCTCTAGGCCGAGCACAGGTCACGCATGGTGGCCGCTTCTGGGTATCTGCGCCACAGCCAGGATGCAAGGTATTAGTAGGGGGGTGTCGCAGTGGTCATTGTAGGGGGTTCCCAGAAATACGTTGTACATGACAACATGGTTAGGGTGAGAGCAGTGCCTATGCTCTGGGCCGAGCGCAGGTCACTCATACTGGATATCTGCACCACAGCCAGGATGAAGTATTAGCACGGTTGTCAAATTTTTGAATTTTTGAAAGCATGCTACAAGACATATTTGTAGAATGGATGTATGCAGAAGTATTGCAAGTTAAAACGTATATTTTGTAGACCAGACCAGACCAAGCCAACACTTATCCTGGCTGGCTACCCACCCTGTGGTTACATTCTGTGCTCGGGAGTGTGGTGCAGTAGTGTTCATACTACCCATGCTCTCTCTGCATGCATGTGGGGGGCAGGATGAACGGCTGATATAACATATTACCAGAATAAGCCATACCAGACAAAGACCCACCAGACAAAGCCAGACCAGACCAAGCCACACCAAACCAAACCACACCAGACAAAGCTAATACCAGACAAAGCTAATACCAGACCAAGCCACACCAGACCAAGCCACACCAGAGAAAGCCAAACCAGACCAAGCCACACCAGACCAAGCCAATATCCACCTGCTAGTTGTTTGCAGACCAAGCCACACCAGACCAAGCCAGACCAGACAAAGCCACACCAGAGCAAGCCAATCCCCACCTGCTAGTTGTTTGCAGAACAAGCCACACCAGACAAAGCCAGACCAGACCAATCCACACCAGACCAAGCCAATCCCCACCTGCTAGTTGTTTGCAGAACAAGCCACACCAGACCAAGCCACACCAGACAAAGCCAAACCAAGCCAATCCCCACCTGCTAGTTGTTTGCAGAACAAAGGCTGCCAATTTTTTGAAATTCTGAAAGCATGCAACGAGATATATTTGCAGAATGGATTTATGCAAAATTATTTAAAACAACGTATCCTTAGTAGACCAGACTAGACCAGACCAAGCCAATAGCCACCTGATAGTTGTTTGCAGAACAAAGGCAGCCAATGGCTGCAGCTCCGCAATACAGCCATGTAGAAGCTTCTCTATCTGAGGCAGAAGCACAAGACATGGCGGCAGGCTGAGTTCACCAGCCTCACCATCAGTGCAGCTGGTCTCCTCTAGCCAACCCAGTAATGCCATTGAGGCCACTTCGGCTGAGGGGGGCTTGGACTGGGGGGCAGACGGATGAGGTCTGGGCTTGAGTTGTGTGGTAAGTCTTGCGGCCTGGATCACCCCCCCCACCCAGTGGGCCAGGAGAGACACTGAGACGTTCTGAGAGGCCTGCAGATGGGTCAGCCTACTGTGCCCCTCACCGGCCACTCCTGGGCCGACAGGCAGCCCTTGAGGGACGGAGAAGCAGGCGGCGACGGGGAAGCGATAGATGGTCAGGCTAGGCCAGACTTGGATCTCATGACGAGGTGGGGTCTTGGAAGCACCGGGCTGCCATTTGATAGGGGGAGGGGCTTCGCCTTGTACTAGAGTTTGATGGTTGCTGGATGCACTGTCGTACGTCTCCTCCCCCCCCAGGGATGATCGCTGGTTCTGGGTGGTGGTATGCGGCAGGCCAGGAGAGTGGGTGGGCCCACCAGCTCGTGTTTGAAGCGACGGAGCGGATAGGTCTGTGAATAGGGACGTCCGGACAAGCACGTGAGAAGCCAGCATATGTGATCGAAGGTGGTGGTGGAAGTTTGCAAGGGACAGAAGGATGAGGGAGCCCAGAGCGCAGCTGTCGTCCCTACGAGCTGCACGTCTGTGTGCACCAGCCACCTTGTCCTTATCAGACCGCGTATCAGCAGGCTCCAACAGCTCCCCCTCAGCAGCCCCTTGCCCGGGGATGAGTCCCCCTAAAGCATGTGGTGGAGGCGGAGGCAGTACAGGCTCCGCTGGGATCGTACTTGCACAGCTGGGTGCGGATGCAACTGAGTTGGCAACTGAATCCACGTTCAGCTCAGAAGTGCATAGAGATAGCAGGGCAGGGTTGAAGCCTAGCCTAAGCATCCGAGCGGAGCTAGACCCTAGAGTGGCAGCCACCTCCCAGCTAGTGCTTACATTTGTTGAATACTTGAATTGTGAGGAATACGAGGTGGGCTCAGGGGGGCTGTGCCCACTAGCCTGTTGTGTGGGCACTGTAGAGGTCGGGCTGGGAGGGGCTGGGGAGAAGTTGCCTAGTAGCTGATGTAGCTGGGTGTGACTGGCTTGCAGAAGCAGGCGGGAGGAACCCATTGCCAGGCTGCTGGCTGTGGTATGCTCATGGCTCTTGGCAAGTAGCGCCACATTCACGCTACAGGCAACAGCGCTTATCTGCAAAGGTGGCAGAAAAGTTATTGATATGGTTAGACTGGGTTAGATATGGTTATATATGGTTATACTGGGTTAGATATGGTTATATATGGCTGTACATGGTAAGACTGGGTTAGATATGGTTATAGATGGTTATACTGGGTTAGATATGGTTAGACTGGGTTAGATATGGTTATAGATGGTTATACTGGGTTAGATATGGTTATATATGGCTGTACATGGTTAGACTGGGTTAGATATGGTTATATATGGTTATACTGGGTTAGATATGGTTATAGATGGCTGTACATGGTTAGGCTGGGTTATATATGGCTATATATGGTTAGACTGGGTTGGATATGGTTATATTTGGCTAGATATGGTTGGATATGGCTAGAAACACTTGGGATGGTAGGAAGACCAACCCCAGATTCGAAGGTGTGGGCTCGTCTTGGTTCAATACTGGCCTGTATAATGTAATGTCATCTCAGTCGACATCATTATCTCTGTCAAGCTGCTCGGTGAAGGGAGTGGTACTTGTCAGGAATAGCTAGGCTACGGGAGCTCTATAGGACATCTAGATCTAGATGCCGATATAGCATCCGTGTGCCTGTAGTTCACAACTCTGACAGTACTTGATATAATGATGTATAGGGATGCAGGGATTTTTAGCGGAGCCCCCCCATATGGGATTTTTAGCGGAGCCCCCATGTTTACCCATTTGTCCGTCCGACCATCCGTCTGACCGCAATGAAGCCTGACACGTCAGCCAACGGTCTCGAAACTAACTCGCTTCCGTTGCCACCTGTTGCTCTGTCGCGATCACTCTTCGCCATTTCTAGCGTCGCAGGCGAAGCTGCATAGAACTTGTCCAGGTAAATTTTGTTTTCCTGCGGAAGACGGCGAGCAGCCAAATTGCTGGCTGAAGCTATCTGTGACCAAGTTAAAGTTTAGGGATTTCAATACCGTACTGGTCTGCAAGATCAGCAGGCGACAAATCGTACAATATCGTATGATATATCACATAATATCGTCGATGTATCATATGACATCGCCGATAAATCATACAATATTGTACGATATATCATATGATATCGTCGATATATCTACTGGAATACAATATATCCTAGTTGACAACCCAACGTATGATATGGGATTGCATCCACCATCCTCACTCCCCCCCCCCACCACCACCACCACCACCTCCCCCCAACCCCCCCCCCCCCCCCCCCTACTCCCCACTCCTCTTGCCAGTTTCCATTGGCAGCTCGAACAGCTGCTCTCCTGGTGCTGGGAGGACACTCAGACCCACAAAACAAAACAATGCACTTTCTAGCCTTTTCCTAATTCATGCACACACTGCCCTCTGACCGCCACTGACTTGTGCATACTAAGTGAGGAGCGAGGTAACGCCACAGCGGATACATGACCCCCCCCTTCACACACACACACACCACCCCGACTCACCCCACCCCCTACTCCCCGCACCCACATCCGAGTGACAGGCACTCGAGTGACCGCCACTGACCTGCGCATGCAAAGTGAGGAGCGAGGTACCGCCACGGTGCCCCCCCACCCCACCCCTCCCACCCCACCCCCTGCACCCACATCCTACGCTCCATGCCCCACACCCAAGTGACCGCCACTGACCTGTGCTTACAAAGTGAGGAGCAAGCTACTGCCACGGATGACACACGACCCCACCCACCCACCACCACCACCACCCTACCCCTCACACACAATACAGCCCACAGCCCACAGCCCACACCCGAGTGACCGCCACTAGAGAGAACGCCACTGACCTGTGCTTACAAAGTGAAGAGCGAGCTACCACCACGGCGGACACACGCCCCCCCCCCCCCCTCCACACACACACCACACACCACCTACGCCCCACACACGAGTGACAGCCACTCGGGTGACCGCCACTGACCTGTGCGTACGAAGTGAGGAACAAGCTAGGCAATAGCGGACACACAACCCCCCCCCACCCCCCTCCACACACAACACCTACGACCCGCACCCTTCACTCACCCTTCTCCCCACAACCCATGCCCCACACCCGAGTGACTGCCACATACCTGTGCTCCTGCCACCCTACCTGAAGTGAGGAGCAAGCTACTGCCACGGCGGACGTAGCTTGCTCCTCACTTCAGGTGCTCCTGCCACCTACCTCTGCTCACGAAGTGAGGAGCAAGCTACTGCCACGGCGGACACACGACCCCCCCCCCCCCCCCCCCCCCCCCCCCTCCACAAACACAATACAGCCCACAGCCCACACCTGAGTGACCGCAACTGACCTGTGCGTACAAAGTGAGGATCGAGCTACTGCCACGGCGGACTCCCCCCCCCCCCCCCCCCCCCCCCCCCCCCCCTCCACACACACACAATACAGCCAACACCCCACACTCGAGTGACCGCAACTGACCTGTGCTTACTAAGTGAGGAGCGAGCTACTGCCACGGCGGACACACGCCTTCCCCCCCACTCCACACACACCACAGCCCACACCCGGGTAACCGCCACTCGAGAGACCGCAACTGACCTGTGCATACAAAGTGAGGAGCGAACTAGGCAACAGCATGCCCCAGGCCTCCACCATGGTCGCTGCCACCCGGTAGCTTAAATTAGTTTGGCTGCCGTTGGCAGGGACGCTACCCCTAGCAACGTCAGTCACCAGAGCAGCGGAGGGCAAACAAGTGAGCAACAGCTGGGTGCCTCTGTCGGCAGCTTTGCCCTGCGGTTGTGAGTCCTTCATGTCGAAGTTCAACTCTCCTGCGGATCTATTTCTTGGCATGCTGGTGCCTCCCCCACCCACTACCAGGCCCCGGGGGAAGGCAGACATGGAAGTTTGCTTCATCAGAAAAGACGAAGGAGGTGCTGACCAGCCCCTGTCCCCACCCTGCAAACTAGTCTGCCTATGCAGACACTGGGGGGCTGATGGCTTGGCCCCGTTGCATGACGGCCCTGCAGAGCGGGATCCCCTTGGACCCCCGTTGAGTGATTGCCTGAAGGGAGGAGCTGAGGGATGGAAGTCGGTACCGGAGTTTTCTTCGTCGATTCTGTCAGCTCGAATCGCTGCACTGAATGCGTCCTTTGCTCGGTCTTCGCTAATTTTGTCAGCTCTTAACGACGCATTGAACGATTCCTGTGTTCGGTCCACTTCCTGGGGCGAAGACGCGCCGAAGGTAATCATGGAATGCAGGTGCCCCCGCAGTCCAGCTGTAACCGCCGCGCTCCTCCGCACTACTGTGAGCAGAGAGGCTGCACGTGGAGCTAGCCGCGAGGCCTTGCTACTTTGCTGCGAAGGCAGCTGGGAGTGAATCCGAGGCCGAGGTTGGGTCTTGGTGGTGGGAGTTGTGGACGAAGAAAGGGTGGGATAGCGTTTGCGCTGTGGTGAGTTCTGCCGGGCCATTCGGGCTTGAGTAGGGATGCCGGAACTGGGGGGGTTGCCCAGGACAGCGGCTGAACGGCAGGTGAACCAGGTCTGCAGAGGAGAGACAGGGGGGGTAGGGGTAGGGGGAGGGGGAGAGGGAGAGATTATTTATCATATGTTTGAATATATGACCGATTCCTAGTGTTGACTAGTGGTGTTTATATTTACTGTGCGCCTGGACCGATAGCCAACACTCTCCACCAATTTTCCGCGTCGCTTGCGACGCTGCTTAGGACTTGTTCATGCACATAACCTTACATTTAACTTACACTTTCACTTAACCCCTACCAATGCACCCCTTTCACTTAACCCCTACCAATGCACCCCTTTCACTTAACCCCTACCAATGCACCCCTTTCACTTAACCCCTACCAATGCACCCCTTACCCTTTACCCCTACCAATGCACCCCTTACACTTAACCCCTACCAATGCACCCCTTACACTTAACCCCTACCAATGCACCCCTTACCCTTTACCCCTACCAATGCACCCCTTACACTTAACCCCTACCAATGCACCCCTTACACTTAACCCCTACCAATGCACCCCTTTCACTTAACCCCTACCAATGCACCCCTTACACTTAACCCCTACCAATGCACCCCTTACACTTAACCCCTACCAATGCACCCCTTACACTTAATCCCTACCAATGCACCCCTTACCCTTTACCCCTACCAATGCACCCCTTACACTTAACCCCTACCAATGCACCCCTTGCACATACACTTAACTAAACCCCTACTAACGCACATAACCTTACATTTTACTTACATTTAACTTAGCCCTTACAATGATTTTTCACATTTATTTCGTGTATGGAACATAACACTATGCATGGGTGCAATGCACATCCCTGTGCCATGTGCACGTGCCTGACCCCCAGCCAATCCAAATATAGAAGGCTCCTCTCCCTTTCTGATGACTCAATTACAAAAAAATGTCGCAACACATCAAAACAAGACCACAATAGGAACCCACACCATGGAACCCATGGAAGCTTGTCTTCATTGACATTATCTACAGGTGGCATGGTGAGTTATACCTGAGTATGAAAACATACCAATAAATTTGCCAAGCCATGCTGTTGTGGCCATGTACTATGCATGAATTACTACCCACACCCCCAAAACCACACCCCCATGAACATCCCATTCGCACTGAGACCCCCTTGGATCTATTGTGGCATGTCATGGGGTGGTAGGCCACGGGCCTTACACTCATGTAACATGCAACACCTAACATCGCTCTAGCATTCAAGGCCTTTGGCATGCAACAACTCGCCGCTGCCCCAAAATACGCACCTCTTAGCTTTCCACATGTCAAGGTTTCCGCCACCGCCAACCACTCCCGCGAGCACCAGGAAGATTTCCCTAAGCACAGGACTTGCCACACACCCTTGACCCACCACATTTATGGATCTTGCCTTAAAAAATAGTTTGATTATAATTGTGAATGTTACTGCCGAAGACGGCGAGCAGCCAAATTGCTGGCTGGAGCCATGTAACCAAGTTGAAGTCCCAGTCCTAGTTCAAGTTTAAGTTGAAGAATCTCGCCTGTGTGTCTTTTTGCAGTCCAGGGGTAGCCAAATAGGCTAAAGGGAATTTCCCAACCTTACAAACATAAAACGCAGTTTAAGAAACAAGAACTGGTGAACCGAACCCCAACAAATCGTAAACGACGGGGGTCCAGAGTTCGTGGTATGCACACATGTTTGAAAATAATCTTGCCCCTAAGGAGCTTTAATATGTACCATGTATATAGGGACCGGCAATATGATATCATATGATATCATGTCATCATATGATATCATATGATGCCGGGAGTCTGACTAGGCTTAAGTTACCATTTATATACAATATCATATGATGCAATTTATGAGATCATAAGATGCCGGCAGTCTGACTAGGCTGAAGTTACCATTTATGTGACATGTATAGGGACCGGCATATCACATGAAATTGACCAAAGCGAGTAAGATATCATATGATATTATACAAACTGCATCATACGATACTGTATATAAATGGTAACTTCAGCCAAGTCCGACTGCCGGCATCATATGATATCATGTGATGACGTGACATCATATGACATCATACTGCCATTCCCTAGGCATTTATAGGGTTGACAAGTACGAAATCAGGGATATATAGATCGTATGACATATCATATGTTTCTGCACCCTACGGAACTCAGCTAAAATGCACATTTTTAAGCCCCAAACGGGTGCCATAAACCTCCAAATTAGCAGTGTTTATGCATCGTACCTGAAGGGAGCTAAAGCACTCCAAGTAGAGTCGATGGCATCGCAGCCACAAATCTGAGCAGCGCACATCCAGTTGAATGGCCGTCTGTGCCGTGGCAGTGCTACACGTGGCTTTACCTGCGTGCTGCTGTGCTGGGTTACCATCTCCCGCCAAGGCCGCGTTCGTTGTCAAGCCCGCTGTTGGAGCTAGTGTGTCTAGCAAGATTGAGGACAGGTCTGCAGCAGCATCAATCCAAGCATCTACCAGGGTGTGCGCTGCAAAGTGGCACTGCTGCAAGTGGCTTTTGACAGAGTCGGGAGAGGAGGACAGGCTTTGTGCTTCCTCCTCCGACATGTCGCAACGAGCTGCAAGATGGGGGTGAGGGGTGGGGAGGTGGGGGGGGGGGGGGGGGGGGGGGGGGCAGGCAAGGCGTTGGATCCATGCACAGGCAGACAGGCAGAGATAATGATCAAACAGGCTTTTGACAGATTCAGGAGAGGAGGAAAGGCTTTGTGTTTCCTCCTCCGACATGTCGCAACGTGCTGCAAGGTAGGGTGTGCGTGTGGGGGGGGGGGGGGGGGGGGGGGGGGGGGGGCAGGCAAGGTGTTGGATCCATACACAGGCAGACAGGCTAAGATCATGATGAATCATCGTGGCTTACCAGATTCTTTAAACCCAACAATTTGTGTATCATTAATCATGAAATATTTTACATCATTAAAACCTTTTTACTCATTAAGCGTTAACGAGATTCTATTATTATTAATCTTAAATGCGTTGCTAATATTATATAATACAACATAATTTGTTAATTGTTAGGCCACCCCAAGAGAGATTACTAGATGGTGGCTATGCATCCATATGACCACCCTTGCATCATCATTGGGGTTGTCAAGTACATTATCGTATATATATAATTATATTGTTGAGTTCAGGTATGTATTTGAATGTACATTTATTTAGTTCACTTAACACTTGTTTAGGATTTAACTTGTTGAGTTCAGGCATGTATTTGAATGTACATTCATTTAGTTCACTTAACACTTGTTTAGGATTTAACTTGTTGAGTTCAGGCATGTATTTGCATGTACATTCATTTAGTTCACTTATAACTTGTTGAGTTCAGGTATGTATTTAAATGTACATTTATTTAGTTCACTTATACATCTAAATGTACATTTATTGATATCACTTGTGTATTTAAATGCGAATTCATGTAGTTCACTCATAACTTGTTTACTTCAGGCATGTATTTAAATGTACATATTAAGTTCACTTATAACTTGTTGAGTTCAGGTATGTATTTAAATGTGAATTTATGTAGTTCACTCATAACTTGTTTAGTTCTATGTCACATATGACTGGGGCAGAGCTTTTTCCCGTTTCAGAACTGGTAGCTTTCAGGGATTTGGTACTTTTCAGAGGTGGGGTTCAGGTAGTGATTTGGGGCCATAGGGCCGCCCTTGGGGGTACAGTAGTATTGGCATAAGTTGTATCATCATTTGCAGTGCACGAATGCACATCTTTAAATCGATCTTGATAAATCATGATTGTGTGGATATTATCTTTATATTTCTCTATCAGCGTATTCAGGGGTTTGGGTGTAAGGGTAGCGGAATATTGAGCCAAAATGGGGTCCCATGTAGCGATCACTACAGGTAGTGGGGGAAAAGTTCTGGACTGGGGTGAACTCACCTATGATTAGGGAACGGCAATATGATATCATATGATATCATATGATGCCGGCAGTCTGACTAGGCTAAAGTTACCATGTATATACAATATCATATGATGCAGTTGTATGATATCATATGATATCATACTCGCCTTAGGTCAACATCGTATGATATGCCGCTCCCTACCTATGATGTCCCTGGGAGCCGTCTCGAGGGCAAGCCACTTGTCCTTGCGTTTGCATATGTAGCTTAGACAAGCTTCGCAGCGCTCTAAGACTGCCTGGGTCGTCTCGCCTGCTGCAGGCTGGCTGGGAGGACTGCTGATTTGAGTACCTGAAGATGCCAAGGGTTTAGAGTTTAGGGTTTAGGGTTAATGGTTTAGGGCTCAGGGTTTTGGTGTGAGACGATGTAGAGGCGGGGTGTGAGAAGATGCAAAGGGTTTAGAGTTTAGGGGTTAGGGTTCAGGGTTTTGATGTGAGAAGACGCAGAGGCAGGGTGTGATGTGATGCGAAGGGTTTAGGGTTTAGTGTTTTGGTGTGAGAAGATGCAGAGGCAGGGTGTGAGAAGATGCATAGGGTTTAGAGTTTGGGGTTGGGAGTTTTGGTGTGAGAAGATGCAGAGGTTTCAGTGTTTAGGGTTTAGGTTTAAGAGTTTTGATGTGAGGAGATGCAGAGGCAGGGTGTGATATGATGCAAAGGGTTTAGAGTTTAGGGGTTAGGGTTAAGGGTTTGGGTGTGAGAAGATGCAGAGGCAGGGTGTGACAAGATGCAAAGGGTTTAGAGTTTAGGACTTAGGGTTGAAGGTTTTGGTGCGAGAAGATGCAGAGGCAGGGTGTGACAAGATGCAAAGGGTTTATAATGTAGGGGTTGGGGTTTAAGGATTTGGTGCGAGAAGATGCTGAGGCAGGAAGTGAGACAACACATCAGTTGGGCTTGTTAATTGACGTGTAATTTCATGTGTAACCCAAGACAAGCTCATACCACAACCTGGTGCCCCACCCACCCATCCATCAATCCACCCACCCACGGCCACAAATGCCCACCTACATCCACCCACCCATCTCACCACGACCAGCATCCATCTCATACACCCCACCCCACACACACCCAACAAACCCACCCCACACACACACGCCCCACCACGCCCAGCATACATCCCATGCACTCCACCTCCACCCACACCCACACACGCCATGCCCATCATACATCCTATGCCCCCCCCCACCCACCCACCCACCCACCCTCCCCCACCCACACCCACACTAACCACCACGCCCAGCATCCACCCATACCCCCACCTCCACCTCCACCCACACACGCCATGCCCAGGATCCACACACACACCCCAAAACGCCCAACATGTACCTATGCACCCACCCCACCATGACCAGCATTCACCCATGCACCCACCCCACCCACACACTCCACCACGCCAATCATCCACTCGCACACTCACCCCACCCACACACCCCCCCCTCAACTACCCACCCCACCATGGCCAGCAACTCACATAGGTATCCAAGCTCTTTCCACGCCTCCTGCTCTAGCTGAGTCCAAAGCAAGCACAGGAACTGTCGGCTGATGCTGTTGAGGTAGTTGGAATCCAACAGCTTGGGCTTGTCAGCATCAGAGCGTCCTGCAAGGCAAGCAGTGGGGCTTGGTGGATTAGGACTTCCACCAGGGATATTTTTTCTAATAAAAAAGAGGAAATAATATTCCTATTTCTTTTATTCTCCTTTTTTCCCCTCACAAAACAGGATCCTTATTCCGATTTGGTCGATTCGGGTCATTTTTGTTCAATTCAGTAAAAAAAAGTTTCTTATTCCTGCAATTTTGGCCAAAACGGGGTCTCGTACTCCGATCGGAATATATTACGGGAAAAAATATCCCTGACTTCCACTGCCACTACCACATACAAACACAACCGCTACCACTATCAAACGCTACTGCCACTACCACTACTAAATACAAACACGGCCGCTACCACTACCAAACGCTACCACCACTACCACTACCAAATACAAACACATACAAACACGACCGCTACCACTACCAAACGCTACTACCACTACCAAACGCTACTACCACTACCACTACCAAATACAAACACATACAAACACGAAGACAAAGTTTCTTCAAGAAGGCTGGCATGAATTTCTATCTGGCAAGCAGAAGGCGAAGGAGTGGGCAGAGGCTCTCAGACAAGGAGCTTTTAGACAACTCACCCACACCCACACCCAAATTCACAGCCCCACCCACAGTAAACAAAACATTAGCACCAGCTCACTGGGCTTTGTCCTTCTTGGTCCTGTTCAGGACTACCACCCTCTCACACACACTGCCCCCAGCTGAGGCTGGCATGAACTGGTACCAGGCCAGCAGGAGGCAAAGGAGTGGGGGCAGATGCTCTATGAGAAGGAGCCCTTAGACACACACACACACACCACACGCACAGTCCCACCCAACGACCCAACGTCCCACATAAACACCGACCTAGCAGTGGGGGATCACCAAGGAAGCTGGACAGGATACGACACACACAGACGCCTGCCCTCCCATGAGCTTACATATGGAAACCAAGCCAAGCCGTGACCCAAACCAAGCTAAGCCAAGCCTACATGGAAACCAAGGCAAGCCTTAAAGTCACACTCCATCCTCCCATTGGACCCACACGACCCTACCCTGGAGTTCGCAGCTACGCCAGCCTGCTGTAGCCTACACTAAGCCCAGCCATGCCATATGTATAGATAGGCACAGAGGCCCTCCAGGCATCTAAATGAGGACCCCGGACGTTGGGTCAAGAGTCCAAACCCAACCCAACCATCATGAGCATCATTCTGCCGTCCACCCCATCACAACTGCACCAGCATGTGGCCCCAGGCCCCTTTTCACGCCCAAGGGCCACCCCATTCTACCGACTATCTATTCCACCGGTTCTTCCCTCTATCTCTCTCCCAGATTCTGCTCTCTGTCAAAGCGCACCTAGTGACCGCAGCGCGCTTCGGAGGTTGCTATGCTTCGTCAAAATGCAGAGCCCCTCCAGACCCAGCTCCGAGAGCTCATAGCTGCTGGTCTGGGGCTCGAATTGGATAAATATGGGGAGCTGCATGTCATGCTAGCCTTTCCTGCTTCCACGCGGCACTCAAGCCGGTCATTGTCCGAATCAGCAATGCCGTTTGATAATAAAAGCTATCTACTATATTCGGAGGAGTACCCAGTTTAGATTGCTCTTCAGGAGTGATGGACCTTATGACTTCGGCACACTTGGAACTATGACTCGCTCTGTCAAACTTCTTAGAACCGTGACCGTACTGCAGTATGGATATCCGTTTCATTTACTTGCGAACCGGGTGACTTGCGAACGACCCCCAAGCTGGACCACGCCACGCCAACTGTCGAATGTGGGCAACCAAACAGCCCCGAACAGCCCCTCGAACCGCCCTCGCCTGCCCCTGAACCGCCCTCGCCTGCACACAGTCCCACCCCTG
This sequence comes from Chlamydomonas sp. ICE-L, assembly GCA_013435795.1. Lineage (NCBI taxonomy): Eukaryota > Viridiplantae > Chlorophyta > Chlorophyceae > Chlamydomonadales > Chlamydomonadaceae > Chlamydomonas > Chlamydomonas sp. ICE-L. The sequence goes on from JACBWV010000610.1 coordinate 73,869,702, forward strand.
GGGCCTGGGGGGGGCCTGGTCCCACCGACACAGTCCGGTGGACACAGTCCACCGGACACAGTCCTGGGCCGCAGGGTCAGGCAGGCCACGCCACATCTACCGCCGGTCGCTCTTTCTCGACTCCTCGCCTACGGCAACATCACTATCAGCATCAGACATCGACCAAATTGGCGTTAACGTTCGTAGAGCGCATTGGATTATTGTATGCATGTTGTCGTATTCTTTCCGAGGGCCTCTACATAGGGGAACCATCAGCTGGTAGACGGCTGTCATCTTTCACCCTAGCCTGTCCTGCTGCCTAAGAGCCAAACCACCTCCACAATCAAGCTCCTCTGACAGAGCGTCTTCCCTCCGAGCATATCCCAGCACCCTAGCTTTCCCCTCTCCACAAATCACCCTACAGCAATTCCCAAGCATCCTCCTACTCCCCCGAAGCGCCTACTATCCTCGCTGCGCACCGTCTTGGCTACTGGCCACTTAGGCAGGCCTAGCAACTGAGCCCTTCTAGTGAACTTCCAGTTGGGCCTAGCACCTGGTCATAGTACCCCAGTCCCAGAGCTTTGTGGCCGTCCCTCTTCCCTCTTGCTGCTGACTCTTCTAGCTAACTGCCAGTTGGTCCTAGCAACTGATCATATAACCCCAGCCCCAGAGTGTTGTGGCGGTCCCTCTTCTCTCTAGCTGCCGAACTGTCTAGCTACCTGCCAGCTGGGCCTAGCAACTGAACACAACAGGTCCATCTCAATCGACGAGCTAGCATGGTGAAAATGTGAGTTCTACCGGAGTATGGGCTGGTTATAAGAGCGTTACCTTGCTTTCCCCCACTCCCAAGCACGCACACAAACACACAGACACACAATCACACACAAACACAAACACTAACACACACATGCAGACAACCATGTGCACAGCTTACCCAAACCGATTTAGACTCCTCTATTGTGCATGTATGTGCATTTGCATCATGCCTCTGCATCAACCTTAGGACGCATAGAGCTCTATCTTTGAGGCTGGTGTCTGCTGGTGAACCGGTACCCTACGTCTGCAGACAACACTACCAGGCCTTATTGATACGTGCACCTTGGGCACATACCTGTTCATTCTGCTTGTTGCATTACCTTATCTTGCTTGCAACCTGCTACCGAAATATATGTGCCTAGCGGTAGCCCATGCTGGTAGACAACGTAGAGCAGGTCTTGCTGGCACAAGCACCTCTGGTCCATAGCTGTAAATGTATGTGCCTATACCAAGGGCGCATATATGTTCAGTCTGCTTTGCCTGCATTCTGCATTGCCTTATCTTGCTTGCAACCTGCTATCTAAATGTATGTGCCTAGCGGTAGCCCATGCTGGTAGGCAACGTAGAGCAGGTTTCACTGGTAAAACAACCACAGCAATTTGACCCTTGTATTGGCCTGATAATAACAACAACCGGTAAATCAACTGGCGACTTACTCTTTAAAAGCAACCCCAACCAGTAGCTTTCCGTTGTTCTTTTGCTAGTGTCTTGCTGGCACATGCAGCTCTGGTTCATAGTCGTTAATGTATGTGCCTACATCTTGGGCACATAACTGTTAATTCTGCTTGTTGCATTGCCTTTTCTTGCTTGAAATCTGCTATCTGAATGTATGTGCCTAGAAGTAGCCCATCCTGGTAGACAAGGTAAAGAAGGTCTTGCTGGCACAAGCACCTCTGGTCCATAGCTGTAAATGTATTTGCCTATACCAAGGGCGCATGTATGTTCATTCTGCTTGTTGCACTGCCTTTTCTTGCTTGCAACCTGCTATCTACATGTATGTGCCTAGCGGTAGCCCATGCTGGTAGACAATGTAGTGCAGCTCTTGCCTCTAAAACAACCACGACAATTAGACCCGTGTATTCGCCTTATGACAACAACAACAACAACAACAACAACCGGTAAATCAACTGGCGACTTACTCTTTAAAAGCAACCCCAACCAGTAGCTTTCCGTTGTTCTTTTGCTAGTGTCTTGCTGGCACATGCACCTCTGGTTCATAGTCGTTAATGTATGTGCCTACATCTAGGGCACATAACTGTTCATTCTGCTTGTTGCATTGCCTTTTCTTGCTTGAAATCTGCTATCTGAATGTATGTGCCTAGAAGTAGCCCATGCTGGTAAACAAGGTAAAGAAGGTCTTGCTGGCACAAGCACCTCTGGTCCATAGCTGTAAATGTATTTGCCTATACCAAGGGCGCATGTATGTTCATTCTGCTTGTTGCACTGCCTTTTCTTGTTTTCAACCTGCTATCTAAATGTATGTGCCTAGCAGTAGCCTATGCTGGCAGACAAATTAGAGCTGGTCTCACTGGTAAAACATGCACGACAATTAGACCCTTGTATTCGCCTTATAACAGCGACAACAACAACAACAACAACAACAACAACAACAACAACAACAACAACAACAACAACCAGTAAATCAACTGGGGACTTACCCTTTAAAAGGGACCCCAACCGGTAGATTTCCGTTATCGTTTTGCTAGTGTCTTGCTGGCACGAGCACTTCTGGTTCAAAGCCGTAAATGTATGAGCCTATACCTTGGGCGCATACCTGTTCATTCTGCTTGTTGCACTGTCTTATCTTGCTTGCAACCTGCTATCTAGATGTATGTGCCTAGTGGTAGCCCATGCTGGTTGACAACGTAGAGCAGTTTTCAATGGTGAAACAACCACAACATTACCTTATCTTGCTTGCAACCTGCTACCTTAATGTATGTGCATAGCGGTAGCCCGTGCTGGTTGACAACGTAGAGCAGCTCTTACTGGCACAAGCACCTCTGGTCCATAGCTGTCCTTTTATTCTCACCTATGAGCTGCAGCCTCTAGGCAGCTTCCCTGCCTGTCTATCCAGCCAAACCTAGAGCAGCCTATTGTGCCTGGATGCTGACGTCATCAGTATTCTACACCTGCTGAAATTCCCGGGCAGAGCCCAGGGGATGAGCCAGGGGAGCTGCCTAGAAGCTGGTGCTCGTAACTGAAAAGAAAACACTGGTTCATGCTGCGCTATGCGCTTGCCCTCTACTTTGCCTTGCTAGCAACTTGCATACATAAAAAAATTGCCTAATTCTCAAGGTATTTTTGTGCATGCCCCCTACTCCTCAAACACCGGTTACATTTGTTCCTTACTCTCATAAAGCGATGTAGGGTGTATTCAGCTGCACGCAACCATGCGTTCTGCGTCGCACTTCATCATTCCACTAGCCCTATTTCCTGTGTGGCTTAACCCCCGATAGTACATGGCCCCACATGCACTGGCTGTAGGATTTTCTGTCCCATCTATCAACCCAACTTGACCCTTAACCCTAAACCTTAAATCCTAAACCCTAAACCTGATTTTCTGTCCCGTCTATGAAGCCAACTTGACCCATGTGATCGCTCTCTGTTCTTAGGAGTGTGGTCTGGTATTAGTCTTTGTCTTCCTGCCCATGCTTGCTCCGCCCGGAAGCAGGGAGCAGCCTGAAGGCTGATAGGCGATGTGATTAAAATAAACTCTATCAAGCCAACTCATACTCTTCTCCTTTCGATGCAGAACTGCGCAGAATGCCGGATTGTTAACAAACTCGGAGGTCATGCAGGTGAGATTTGGTTGGTGGTTGGTGGCAGTGGGGTGGTGATGGTGGCAGTGGTGGTGTGGGTGGGGGGTGGGAGGGGTGCCCTTTGGACTGTGATATACATTGGCATGGTCTATCAGCCTTCAGGCTGCTCAACCTCTTGCAGATGGCAGAGAGGGCACATTTGGAGCCCGGTAGGGCACCAGGACAAATGTAATCATCATCATCATTATCATCAGAGTTACCATGAGAAGCATGAACACTGCTGCACCACACTCCCGAGTACAGAATATAGTCGCACGTCTGCAGACGGTGAGGGCAATTGAGGAAAATGTCTCAATATATTTGGGGGGCTACACATTGCAGCTTTCGGCCAGCTCATTAGCCAGTCATTGGGTCAAGCCCAAAGCTTGCAGCTGCATTGGAATACCTGCCATGTCAATTTTAAGACACATCAGGTAGCTCTTGGTTCTGCCAAAGGATGGGGATAGAGAATTGCCTAGAAGCTGCTACGTGTAGCAAAAAAAACGAAACAATAAGGGATATGCCTCGTTATCAGTTTTTGTTTTCCGCTTCCTTAAGCGATCGCTACCTGGGACCCTGTTTTGGCCAAACCTTCTGCTACCCTGAGACTCAAATAGGCCCGCCCACCCCGAACCCCACGGGGCGGCCCTTCAGGCGCCTACCCAAATCACCACTGGAGCCCACCCTTGAAAGACACCAAATCCCTGATTTCTACCAGAAGACCCTCTTTCTGAAACGATAAAAAAGACCAGTACGATAAGGATTTGGACAACCCTACAAGTTAGCATGTAAGCCCTGATTAGGAAGTAAGCCGACCAATCAATTTGCACTGTGCACTGTGCATACCAGGATAGAAACATCTTGTTACATTTGTTAATAAATGTGACAAGAAACGTCAATTTAAATTATCTGCTTGGCAAGAACTCCGGGCCCCCGTCATTTATGATTTGTTGGGGTTCAGTTCACTAGTGCTTGTTTTTGTATATTGCCTTTCCTGTTTTACGGTTGGGCATTGCCCTTGAGCCTATTTGGCTACCCCTGGACTTTACACATACCTGCATACATGCATACATACATACATACATACATACATACATACATACATACATACCGTGGTGTTTTGTTGTGTGTTGTGCAGGTGCTGCAGGATCGAGGTGTAGGTGACACTCTTCATGGCCGAGCACTTCCCTCCGAGAAAATGGTAAGCAATGCATGATAGCTCTGCCCTAGGCATCCAGAGGATTCTACTGCTGTTAATCATTTATCAGTCCGGTGTAATGATAACGCCTGGTGGGGCGTGGTATTAAGGGAGCCCCCTCGGTGGGGAACGGGCTGCTACTTTACCTGGACACAGCTACCATGGCGGTTGACAGCGACCGCAAACACTAAGGCGCACCCGTGGGGATTCGAACCCGGCACCTTCGTCGTTCAAGGAGCTCAGCCATTGAGCCATTCGTTGAACAGGGATCAATCAGTCCGGTGGGCTACCGGTGGTATAGCCCAGCACACAGATATTGGGGGGATCTATGTCGAGTCACTTCCTCTTATTCCTCACCCTTGTGAGTGTATTCAGTGCTCAAGACTGTGGTGTAGCAGTTTGTTTACTTCCCATGTTGACTCCACCTGTTAACTTCCCATGTTGACTCCGCCTGTTGACTTCCCATGTTGACTCCCCCTGTTGACTTCCCATGTTGACTCCACCTGATGGTGAGTAATCTGACAACAGACAGACCATATAATCAATCAAAATTCAAATTAGAATCCAATTATTACCCACTCATGGTTGCCACCCTTGCCAAGTACTTGTGGCTGGTTGCTCTTCTCATGGCATCATGTTTGCCCTTCAAGACATTCCTGCGCTACTGATGTCAAAAATAAATTGAAATGAAAAAGAAAGAAAAAATGAAATTATTGCCCTTTGTGCATTCCGGTGCTACCGTTGATCATTAATGCATTTTCAAGCCCTGCTTGCATTCACTCATATCACGTTTTCCTTTCAAGACATTCTTGCGCAGCTGTTGTCACTTCTAGCATTTTTTAAACTTGCTTGCATTTGTTCATCATGTTTGCCCTTCAGATCATTCCTGTGCTACCGTTGACACTTCTTGCATTTTTCAAACTTGCTTGCAGTTGTTCATGTACCTCCAAGATAACACCCCTGACAAGAAGAGTCCTGAGCAGCTCCTCGAGTTCACAAAAGATATGGCGGTACGATGAAGCTATTGTTGTGCAACCAACTTACCTGTCTGAACTGCTTGAGTGTGAACTTACTCTTTTCGAAAGAGTAGATTGATTGATCGCATAGCTGTTAATTTGTGTAAGTGTATATGTGTGTGTTTGTGTGAGTGAGAGGGGTACAGAGAGCGAGAGAGAGTTGTCAGGTCGCGTACAGTTTTCCAGATCAGAGTCAAATGCGGCCATGCCAAATTCCTCTCTCTGCTTGTCCCAGTGGGTGTCTTAGTGGAAGGGGAGAGACTTAATTTGTACTCATACTACAGCTAATACGACTAATTTAAAGCATTTTAATACTTTTTAGGATCAATACAGTCTGACTGACAACCCGCGTTTTTAAATGAGATGTTAACACCCTACCCTAACCTTGTGTGAATAATGGTACCTTGGCCGTGGTGGCCATTGCGAAATTGAAGCTGTACCAGTTATTGGGTTTCCAATTCCAACAGAACAAGATATATGGCTGAATTTATGAAGCACGCTCTCCATGAGCCAGACCTGCTCTTAATAGCAGATTTTATTTCCACCCCATCTCGTGTTTTCCCCTCTTACCATCCCCCCCTCTCATACCGTAGTTCCTTGTCTTTCTTTTCCATTTTGAACCCCAACAGATGCCATTTTTAACCAATACTGTCATTAAGGTACCAAATCCCATGAAGTCATTAGTCCACCAGAGTTAAACAACGCATAGAACCAATCAACATAGCCCGCCACCATCGACAAAATCCTTGAGTCTAGGGCTAGGGCACCAAGACCCACCCTTTCAGGCAAAAATCCTTCTAGTCTAAAATATATAAAAACAAATAGAGTAAACAAAAAACCAATTCAACAAAAAAATCAAGTCCACAAAAATCCTTATAATCTAACAAGTATGAAAAAAATCAAGTCAACAAAAAACATTTTCCATTTTTGTCAGGTCTACAACTTGTCCAGAGCCGAGTTGTTACAGATCATCAACCTGGTGCCCTTCTCTGTTGTTGAGGTGAGAGAGACCACCGCTACATTCTAAGCTTGGTTATCTTTTCACTATCCAATATAAGACCCTGTACACTCTATCGTTATCGTACGATAAATCATACAATCTTGCGCAATTATCTTGAAAGGAGTACGATATCGACAACGCTATTCAAGTGTAAACAAAGCCTGCACTGTGTGTATCCACAGGGGCAACATACTGACCGCCTTTAGCCCATACCCTTTGTCATCGACGCTTAGTTCTGTGCACCTTAGACTGCATAGTAATGATAACGCCTGGTAGGGCGTGGTACTAGGGGAGCCCCGTCTTCTGGCGGCAGAAAGCGGGCGGCTACTTAACCTGGGCAAATCCACCATGGCGGTTGACAGCGACGGCGAACACTAAAGCGCACTCGTAGGGATTCGAACCCCGAACCTTCATGTTTCAACGAGCTCTACCATTGAGCCATTCGTCGAAACGGGATAAGTCATCGACGCTTAGTTCTCTGCACCATGATGCGACTGTATTTCTGTTTCACCCTTCGCCTGTAGCTTGCCCTTCAGTGAATCGTCCAAGGTTCTCTGGGTAAGTCAAGGGTTTGGAGGGGCAAGGGTGGTTAGGATTTGACGGGGCAAGGGCGGGTTGGTTTGGGTTGAAAGGGGCAAGGGTGGGTTATGTGAGGTTGGGTTGGGTTGGAATAGATTTGGTTGTGTAGGCTTCGTTCTCTGCACCATGATGCGACTGTATATATGTTTCACCCCTGCTTTACTCGCCTCTCTGGCAATCATGACTTCAAAGAGGTTCGACTGCCCTCTATTGCCCCTGCCCATGGCGATGTTCACCATCTTCAGGAGATCCGCATTGCGATCCTTTTCTGCACAATGATGCGACTGAATATCTGTTTCACCATCAAGACCACCACCCCATGCCCATGCAGGTGTGTCCTACTCTACAATACTGTCACCAAGGCTAACACAAACCATCTCACCAGCATGACCACCCCCCATGATGCGACTGTATATCTGCTTCACATCTGCTTCGCCTGATCCCCTGCTTGCGGGTTGTTAAGGCTTCGGCAATGGGAGTTAGAGCCCCACTGCCGGAAGACGGCGGGTGGTTTCTCGAGGCCGAATGTAGAACGGTGTTGTTGCACTGCTAGGACATGAGCCCCCTGCAATCTTTCTGTCTTGCAGGTGCATCTGATTGTTGAGGATTGTGAAGACCGGCTAACTGAGGAGCAAGTGGAGGAGGTCCTGGCACTAGTAGGGAAGCACTTGAAAGCTAAATAGTGATGGTGTCCGTCTTATCGACTGTACTTGAACTATATATATTCTTCAGATGGTACACTCTTCTCTTTACATTCAAAATAGTTGTGTTTATAGACCCACCTCTTTGCGAGAAAATCCCCTACATTACCAAGGCCCGCCACCTTGGAGGAGAATCCCATGACATTAGTATGCATGTGGGGGGTAGTGTGGGGGGATTCTCATCAGTAGAGAAGCACTTCAAAGCTAAATAGTGATGGTGTCCGTCTTATTGACTGTACTTGAACAGGATCTGTTCTTCAGTTGGTACACTCTTCTGTTTAAATTCAAAATAGTTCCGTGTCCGAAGACCCACCTTCTTGTGGGAGAACCCCTTGACATTATCCCCCCCCCCCCACACACACACACACACACACACACACACACACACACACACACACAATAAGACACACACAAAATGGAATGAGGCAGAACAATCAACCGTTCAGCCCCATACCTCTTTGAATCCTGGCTAGCCAGAATGCAGCGCTTCCTGCACTTATGTCATTTGGTGCCTTGCTTGCAATGACATGCCAAACTGCTGATGAATGTGGTTCTCATACGTGCTATCATTTGTGTGAATCGAATCTTTAAAAGTCGCATGGAGGGGCGTGCTGTTAAGGTGACTCTCCTGTACGCCGCACAAATCGGATCTACGTTTGTGCTGAGTTTGCTGTCCTCAGCCTTTTCATATTCATAGATCGTGGACTCGTGGCATATCAGAATTTGAATTGCTACATGGATTTCCAGCCAACTCTGGCCTGCTCACCGTCTTCCAAATCCAAGTCTTGATGCGTTTTTTTTGCGGAGCTTGAACGTACCGGTAACAGGATTCGATGAGTCTGAAAATCAACGACATGAAATCATGCGCGATCGGTTAAAGATGAAGCCAATTCTCGTTTGCAGCAGGGTTGGGAGGTTCCTTGCTGCAGGGGCCTGTTGCATGAACTTGAACTTGGTTACATGGATTCAGCCAGCAATTTGGCTGCTCACCATCGTCGGCAGTATAAGCAATACGATTGAACAGATGTCCGTGTATGCAAAAGGTTGTTCTTCTGATAAACCAGAGCATATCTTGCTATTGAGTGCATTCAGGAAAAGAAATCTCGAAGGTCCATAGTCTATACTCCATAGAAGCTCGGTGTAATACAGATAAATCAGATAACCCTTACCAGATCATGTCATGCATCAGGAATTAATTCCCCGTAATATAGATCGGTGGGTGCAAAAAAGCATACGGCCCACCTGTCCTTGTTATTTATGATTAATATGACGTGCTACAACACTGGCTACAACAGAAGTACAACCATACATATTTCACTCACCAAAGTATAATTGATCCAATCTTTTCATACGCAACAATATAATTCTGAAGTGAGGCGTCTTTTCTGCGTAGATTCGGTACCTTCAATTGAACATTACCTCAGTACCGGTTGATGCAAGGATTTGGAGCCCCTGCCTGCCCCTGCCCCCGTCCTCCCCTGGAGGGCTCCGCCCAAAACTCATATACCGGTATTGGCGCTCCGGAGCACGTAGCACCGCGTAGCACGCTCCCCTCAGGGCCTGCGTATTGGCGTCCCCCCCGCCCCCGTCTGCTTGCCCTAGCTACTTCAGGACCTAGTCAGCAAGTAACAACCTGCTGAATCACGTTTGCGCAGACTCTCGATCGAAATTGTTCCAATTGTTCCAGCTCCAAAATCTGATAACCATGGTGGAAAAAGATAAAATTAGAGAGCACCTAGCTTCTGTGACCTTGCAGGACCTAATCAATGAAAGATCCTCTCAGCCCGAGGTGTTCTGCCTGCAGCACGATATGACGATCGCCGAAGGGCTCAAGGCGCTTTCCAAGCGTAAAATATTGTCAGCGCCTCTAATGGTTTCCGTCGGTCTCGAAGACCTTGAGGTCACTGAAGTGCCCCAAGAGCCTTCTTTGTTCGGCTGGGTAGGCGCTAATTTACCTAGGGCTTATGTCCAGATGTCGCTGTAGATCGATATATAGTTCGTCCGTTAGGATCTAGGTTCTAACCCTGGAATATTTATGCCCCCGCAGGTCGACGTCAATGATATCCTGCGAGGCCTGCTGAGCTGTAAGATGCCGTCTCGTTACTTTTTGATGATTAACCTGATTTCATGCTGTTGGGTCTGATTCCACCTCTTCCCCCCTTCCTGTCCTTCCAGATCTGCATGATAAGCATAAGAAAGACAAGCTACCCTCCAACATGCTTCAGCTCATGACTGAGCTGGAGGGAGAGGGTAAGACCTTTGGCTCCAAGTCGCTGGTGTCTCTAGCAGGTGAGTGATGTGATGTCAATCAGTCCAAGTCTAGGTTGCTTGTTTGTAGAGAAAGACTGCTGGATTGACTGCGCTATCAGCTGAACTGAATTGTCCAAGTAAGGGATCGAAAACAACTTCAACTAGGAAGTTAATGCGATCATGTATGCAATCAATTAATTTATTAATATAATTGTATTCATTCATTCGTTCATTATTTATTTTGTTTACCCAACCAAGCATCCATCCATGCATCCATCCATCTGTCCATCAGTCTTGGCATTCATACGTACATACATACATCCATGCATCCACCCATCTGTCCATCAGTATGCGCATTCATCCATCCATCCATCCATGCATCCACCTATCTGTCATCCGTTTTGCATTCATACACACATGCATACATCCGTGTATCCACCCATCCGTCCATCAGTCTTTGCATTCATCCATCCATGCATCCATGCATCCACCCATGCACCCATCAGTATGCGCTTTCATCCATCCATCCGTTCATGCATCCACCTATCTGTCCATCCGTCTTTGCGTTCATCCATCCATCCATCCATCCATCCATGTATCCACCCATCTGTCCATCAGTCTTTGCATTCATCCATCCATCCATCCATCCATGCATCCACCCATCTGTCCATCAGTCTTTGCATTCATCCATCCATCCATCCATCCATCCATCCATGCATCCACCCATCTGTCCATCAGTATGCGCATTCATCCATCCATGCATCTACCTATCTGTCCATCTGTCTTTGCATTCATCCATCCATCCATGCATCCACCCATCTGTCCATCAGTCTGTGCATTCATCCATCCATCCATCCATCCATCCATCCATGCATCCACCCATTTGTCCATCAGTCTGTGCATTCATTCATCCACCCATGCATCCACCCATTTGTCCATCAGTCTGTGCATTCATTCATTCATCCATCCATCCATCCACCCACCCATCCATCTATCAGTCTGTGCATTCATTCATCCACCCATGCATCCATCCATCTGTCCATCAGTCTGTGCATTCATCCATCCATCCATCCATCCATGCATCCACCCATTCATCCATCCATGCATCCACCCATCCATCCATCAGTCTGTGCATTCATTCATCCACCCATGCATCCACCCATCTGTCCATCAGTCTGTGCATTCATTCATCCATCCATCCATCCATCCATGCATCCGCCCATCTGTCCGTCCGTCGGTCCCTCCATTTGCCGAATCCTCAATTTTCCTTGGTTCTGTTTCGGTACCTGTGCATTTCTCAATATCTTTGCCAAAATCTGCGAATTTGATACCTCTACTTACCGCCCTTTGAATGCTGCATGCAGGAGGAGAAGATCGCAGTCTCATATTCCAGGCTGATGCCACCACCAAACTCCTGGACACAATTAAGTAAGAAGCTGCTTTGCGCGTTAGTCCGAGCTCAGGTGCACTAGCGGTCTGAGAAAACAAATGCACATGGTAGACTTCCCCAGAGCGATTGAACATGAAGGTTCCCTTCACTTCACCCCCACTTGTGAGGCGCAACAATTTACATTTTAAGAAGCTGCTTCATACTCATGTTTCTGTTCTTCAAACTTATCCACAAATCTCCCTGAGAGGCACACACAGACTAGCCTCAACACACAGCTGTCCAACGGACACATTGGCACGCACCTCCTCATACCTTTCTCTAACAGAGGCGCTCACGGATGCACACACACACTCACTTAACTTGAACTTGTTATATAGCTTCTGCCAGCAGTAAACATACATCTACCATGAAAACACACAGCTGTCTGACAGATGCCAAACACACATGATCATGCACAGGGATTCATTCCTCAAGACACAGAGCAACGGGCGTGTGATTCATCGGCTGGCTATTTTTGATGCCCATGGGGCCATCACGAACATCTTCGCCCAGCTGGATGTCATGAAGTGAGTGGCTTCAACCTGTTATTTTCACATTACATCACATTATATTACGTGGTCATAGACAGGCCATAGTTGACCCAAGGCAAGCCCTCTCCACAACATCCGGTGGGGTCTTCCAACCATCCACAAAATCACAGGATGCAAGCAGTAAAGCAATGGGGCAACCTACTGCTTGCTCAGTTGCACTCTTGGATTAGTGTTCTCCTCCTGAATCCCACTCCCTCTTCTGTTGTTTCCTAGCACCCCCTCTGTATGTACGAATGTGTCAGTTCAGAAGAAGCCTATTAGGCTCTAGGGACTTGCCCAACCTCAAATACTCAAGACAATTACGGACTATCAGAAGGGGCTGGATTAATACGCTCATAATGACCTGGTATGGAAGTACACGGGTTACAAGACATAGCTTTTCTTGTCGGCTATGAGCAGCAGCTTCTAGGCAGCTCCCTGAGCCAACCTCTGGGCTAAACCCCAAGATGTCAACATTTTGTGAAAGCTGGTTGCGTCAGCTTCAATCACTGTGTTGATTCAGGTTTAACTGGGTTGTAAGCCAAGGGAGCTGCCTAGAAGCTGCTGCTCGGAGCTGAAAATAAAAGCTATGTTACAAGGGTTAAACAATCACAGCTGATGAGGTGATCCCCTGTAAAATTGACTAGAGAGTGGCCGCCCTCAGCAGGTTTTGGCGTGGTGTGATATGGTGCGATGTGGTGTGGTGTAGGTGAACAAATAGTGGCGTGGGATGGAGGCTTCCGTTCAGCCTGAACTGTTAGGCTTACGCAACTCCCCTCCTTTTCGTGCTTCCGGAAGTACGCCTGCCGAACATAGTTTGCTCCCTCAATCAGGCACAGTAACTAGCCCCACCCTCAGCGGTAGGGGGAAGCTAGTCCGGGGGTGGGGGTTTAGGGTAAAGGGTTAACCGGTCACCGCCAGACTGGCTACTCTCCAGACTAGCTTCCCCCTGCCACCCTCATTTTCAGGGAGTGATCCGACACCATATTTGCCACCTCCACAGGATGAGATATAAACTTAGAAGACAAAGTACGTGTTGCTTTAATTTAGGATTCTAAGCTTGAAAGTAGAAGCAAAACAACTAGAACTAGTTGGCTACGAGAAGCAGCAGAAGAAAAATAACAAGAGAAACCCGAGAGAAATAAAATAATATCGGGCACGGTAATTTGCCCCATCCTCAGCAGCTGCGCATTGGCTCACTGTGATGCACTCGGCTGCTCACACACTTATGTAGGAAAGGGCAATATGATATCATATGATATCATATCATCATATGATACCGGCAGTCTGTCTAGGCCAAAGTTACCATTAACATACCATATCATATGATGCAATTTGTATGATATCAAACTCGCCTTTGGTCAACATCATATGATATGACGGTCCCTACATATATGAAGTGCCTCAGTCGTCACCCCCTACATCCTAATCAGCAACTAACCCTGATCAGCAACTTACCCTGATCAGCAACTAACCCTGATCAGCAACTAACCCTGATCAGCAACTAACCCTGATCAGCAACTTACCCTGATCAGCAACTAACCCTGATCAGCAACTTGCCCTGATAAGCAACTAACCCTGATCAGCAACTTACCCTGATCAGCAACTTACCCTGATAAGCAACTAACCCTTACAGCAACTTACCCTGATCAGCAACTTACCCTGATCAGCAACTAACCCTGATCAGCAACCAACCCTGATCAGCAACTAACCCTGATCAACAACCCTAACCCTAATCAACAACTTACCCTGATCAGCAACTAACCCTGATCAACAACCCTAACCCTAATCAACAACTTACCCTGATCAGCAACTAACCCTGATCAACAACCCTAACCCTAATCAACAACTTACCCTGATCAGCAACTAACCCTAATCAGCAACTAACCCTAATCAGCAACTAACCCTGATCAACAACCCTAACCCTAATCAACAACTTACCCTGATCAGCAACTTACCCTGATCAGCAACTAACCCTAATCAGCAGCTAACCCTATTCAGCAACTAACCCTAATCAGCAACTAACCCTGATCAATAACCCTAACCCTAATCAACAACTTACCCTGATCAGCAACTAACCCTGATCAGCAACTAAACCTAATCAGCAACTAACCCTAATTAGCAACTAACCCTGATCAACAACCCTAACCCTAATGAACAACTTACCCTGATCAGCAACTAACCCTAATCAGCAACTAACCCTAATTAGCAACTAACCCTGATCAACAACCCTAACCCTAATCAACAACTTACCCTGATCAGCAACTAACCCTAATCAGCAACTAACCCTAATTAGCAACTAACCCTGATCAACAACCCTAACCCTATTCAACAACTTACCCTGATCAGCAACTAACCCTAATTAGCAACTAATCCTGATCAACAACCCTAACCCTAATTAGCATCTAACCCTGATCAGCAACTAACCCTGATCAGCAACTAACCCTAGTCAGCAAAAAAAAAAAAAAGATAACGCCTGGAAGGGCGTGGTGTTAAGGGGACCCTCCCGTACGCCGCAGCTGGGGAAAGTCACCATGGCAGACATGGTAAGTGTCACCCTCCAAGCGGGAGGGACTCCTTCATGCGACGTGTGGCAAGAATGCTGGTACAGGAGGCGATAGATTCTCTGTGCAGCTTAGATATGAGTTTGTCTACGTGTTCGCGACTGATCCCTAAGGTGGAGAGATTGGTAATAGTTGTGATTGGTATGGTACCAGTGGTACCTATGGTGAAGACTAGGTAGTGGACAAGGAATCCTTGTTGTTGAAGGATACGTTGGAGTTCCTTATGCTGAACGCTCTTTTCCTGGAATTTGATGTGGTGGTTAGTGTCTGAGCAGTAGCCCAGTTCAACTAGGTAGGCTTTTCTTGGTTTGGATTCGTCATCAATGAGGAGGAGATCAGGCCTGTATTTATCCCATGTGGCGTGGGGAAGATCAGGGGGTTTGAGGGTGGTTGGGGGTCTCGTGGGAATGTCGGATGTCGCTTCACAAGTGCCTGCATCCATGTACATGGGGAGAGCCCCTAGTCAGCAACTAACCCTAATTAGCACGTAACCCTGATCAACAACCCTTACCCTAATCAACAACTTACCCTGATCAGCAACTGACTCTAATCAGCAACTAACCCTAATTAGCAACTAACCCTGATCAACAACCCTAACCCTAATCAACAACTTACCCTGATCAGCAACTAACCCTAATCAGGATGTAACCTGTGCCTTGTCTTTCACCGCTGTTTTCAGGTACTTGTGTAACAATGCGCCCCTGGTGTTCGGGGAGCTTGGCAACTCAAGTATAGAGGAATTGGGGTTTCTGTCAAATAGGATGCCTGTTACTACCGTTGTGCCCAACAGTGAGTGGTGGACTTAGTAAATATTAATTAAGTGAACGTTGTAAATATTGTAGCAGTTTAGCAATGTAGCTGTGTCAAAGTCCAGGGCAGCCAGATAGCGTGAAAGGAAGTGTATGGTATCTGATAGTTGAGTCAGCTGCTGGAGCACCCCATCCCGATCCCAAACCCATCATGCCTAACCAAACCTAGCCAAATCAAACCATACCATACCACAATACCTTGACATGCCATACCACAACATACTGCACCATGCCATACTATGCCACAATGTCATACCACACCATAACATGCCACCATGCCATACCATAGTACACCATACCATACCATAGTACACCATACCATACCATGCCACCATGCCTTGCCATACCATACCATTCAGTACCAAACAGAACCCAAACAGATCCTCCACCGCACTTCACTTGCAGGTCCCACCATTTTGGCATTTGAGCAAATGATCAGTGACGGTGTGTCTGCCGCCGCTGTGATCTCCGAGAAGGGTGAGATGATCGCCAACCTGAGCGTGTCGGATATCCGATGCATACAGCCTGAGCACCTGGGTGTGCTGGCACTGCCAGTGGCGGAGTTCCTCGCCCTCCTGCACCAGACAGCGTACTTGGGATATAGCCAGCGTAGCAGCGAAAGTAGCCAGCATCCTTTCTTTGCTGGTAGCCCGAAGGTACGTAGATCAAATCTCTCTTATTTTAAAGCTATCAATCAAAGAAAATCTGTCCAAAAAGTGCTGACAATTATTTATTTAAGCAGATAGAGGGTCATCACAGCACTCCTCCCTTCTGCGTCTGACTCCCTGTGATCGGTCCACATAATGGTTATGAGGTTCTCGGTTGAGTAACCCTTGATGTTAAAATGGATCAGTGGACAGTGGTGGTGAGCAGACCTTTTTGGCGAGGCCCCCCTTCTTGGGGGCGGGGGCCCCTATAGTCACCCCCTTGTCCTGTTAATTGTTTCTAGTATTGTCGTTTTGTCGACACGTAACCCTGGCTTTGGTCCGCTGCACTCGATTCCGGTGCCATATGTCGCCCTGATAGCCAACACTTTCCGCCAATTTTCCGCATCGCTTTTGGCGCACTTAGAACTTGTTTTATTTCAGAAAAAGGGTATTTTAGGAGCTTTCAGGGATTTTGTACCCAAAGCCTCACCTATCCCACCATGTGTCCCCAGTCATGCCTCCCGCCTCTCCCCCTCTTATCCCACCCCCTCTCTCACCCCCCTCCACCCCCAACCCCGTCCTCGCACCCCGGCCACCCCCGCTAACCCCCAAACCAACTCCCTGTGTTTGCCACCTAACCAAGTTGCTATGTAACCGCCTATCCGACCTGCTTTCGCCCAGGTGCGCCCTTCCATTGTGATTCCTTTCTCCCCCGGCAATGCCCCAAGCCATACGAACATGTCCTCCGGTGAGATGAATGATGCTGAGGTGTCCACGAGGCCTCCCCCCCACCCCACCCCACCCCACCCCACCCCACCCATCACGATCCCCCCACCCACCCTCACATCACTATCCACCCTCACATATCCCCCGTCCACCCACCCACCCCCAGGTGCGCCCCTCCATCGTTATTCCTTCCTCCCCCGGCAATGCCCCAAGCCATATGAACATGTCCCCCGGTGAGATGAACGATGCTGAGGTGCGCTTGATTGCAGCCAAGCCAACCTCTACACTGCGCGAGGTGCTCCAGCTGCTGTCGGATAACCACGTACACAGGTATGTGCATGGGTGGTAGCGTGGGGGACAGTAAGCCAGTCAGATTTGTGTTAGCATGAGTGGGTGTGGTAGGATGGTGGGCAGGAATGGGGGGCAGGAAGGGGCACTGTTTCTTTATTGAGCTACGAGTTGCAGCTTCTAGGCAGCTTCCTTTCCCTGTCGAGCCAAACCCGAAGCTAGCTACTGCGCCTGAAAGCTGATATGCAAGTCATTCAAATGCAGCTGAACGCTTTGGGCTTGCCCCAGTGGCTGGCTAATGGAGCTGGCGTGAAGCTGCCATGTGTAGCCCAACAAGTCCTATGCAGCGTCGCAAGCGATGCGGAAAATTGGCAACAGAATGAAAGGTGGCAACGATGGAGCTGACTGAAGCGAGTTAGTTACGCGACCGTTGGTTGACGTGTCAGGCTTCAATTTTGTTTCAGTCGGACAAACGGACAAATGGGTAAACATGGGGGCTCCAGCTCCCTTGAAGAGGGGGCTCCACCAAAAATGAAACAGTGGGAAGGGGTTGCACTTTTTGGATAGCCATGTGCACAGGGATGACTAGGAGTGGTATGATAGGGGGCAGTTAGGGGATTGCACTTGCACAGGTATGAGTGGGCGTGGTAGGGTGGAGGGCAGGAAGGGGTTTGCATTTGTCAGGTAAGCAATAGGACAGGTGGTAGTGGGAGTGAAGGGGTAGTGGTCAGGATAGAGTTGCAGACTAGGACGCAAATTGTGGTGCTGACTGTGATGCCAAGGATGAACCCTGAACTCAAAATATCATGCACTAACTTACCATGCCATTGCACAGATCAGAACAGAACACAGCATGACATAACATAACATAGCATTAATTGTTCATTCATTACGGAACATTACGGAACATAACATGAAGGAACATGAAGTGAAATGAAGGAACACGAAGTGATATAATTTAATACAACGCAACGGAATATGGCACTGTATACCATAACATGCTAAGTCATAACGTACCAAACCATATTATACCATATCATGAAGTGAATATTTGCCCTCCTTCCCCAGGGAGTTTGGCATACCATATAATACCACAGCATCAAGTAAATCTGTTCCCTCCTCCCCCAGGGTGTACCATATCATACCATATCATATCACACTATTAAGTACATCTGTTCCCTCCTCCCCCAGGGTGTACGTCATGGATGCCACCAAAACGCCCCAGGTGGTGGGCGTCATCACGCCCACTGATATCTTGAAATGGGTCTTGGCATAGCTTTTCAGCTATGAGCAGCATCTTCTAGGCAGCTCACTGAGCCAGCCACTGAGTTAAGCTCCAAGATTTCAACTGTTCTGGAGAGCTGATTCTGCCAGCTTCCAGATGCACTAGGCTCCTTTAGGTTTGGCAGGGAAGCAAGTCAGCGGAGCCGCCTAAAAGCTGCTGGCTGTAGCCAGAGGGCCCCTGGTGTAGGCCATGCACCGCCCTACCCACAAGATGAACAGATCCAACTGTCAGGGCTTGAGGGCTGTGGATCAAAATTCATGTAGCTCCTTGACTGAAGAAAATCAGGCTTAGGTGCTTTGGCTTATGCCCTGTATGCATTCAAGGCTGTAGACGATCAGGCTTCAGGGCTTTGGCTTGCGCCCTGTATGCCTTGAGGGCAGTAGCCCGTCAGGTCTCGGTGCTTTGCCGTGTACTCTGTATGCCTCGAGGGCAGAAGGCTGTATCTCTTCCCTGTTTCTCAGGCCCCTCCCCGTTGCGTCTTCTGTCTTAATATCAGTTGACTTAGATTTTAAACTGGTTAGTCAGTTATAGCTGAAGCTGTTTTAACATATAAAATTGAAGGGGCCACCCCCAGGGGGGATAAGGTGGATGATGTAGGGACATGTGAACCAGGGCCGTTTAGGACACAGTGTTCTGCGTCGCATACGCAACGTGAACGGGTCCCTTGCTGGTGCAAACCGCCATCCCCTCGAGTACGCTATCGCACTGAGTGCAAGTCGTTGGAACTACCTCCTTACACACCACCTGGTGCTCGCTGCGAGTACCAATACACAACTGAGGTGCGGTACTGCTACCTAGGTGAGACTGGATACCGTAGGCGCCTGTATTGTTGGCGCTTTTAATTGTTGGCGGCCACAATTTTTTTTGCACCAAATGACTCTGTGCCAGAACTTTGGCGGTAATTTACAATTTGGGAGAAACATAAATTGGCCCAAGTGCCATGCACTGGCGGTTCCATTTTAAAACACATTCTTGGCCATGGCTGCTCCATTTTAAAACACATCCAATGCCCCATAAGCAGTTGTTGTTATTATTACAGTCCAAGGGTAGGCCAAACAGGCTAAAGGGACCTCCCCAACCAAAAAGGAGGGGCTAAAAAAGGTATCACGCGTGGACTTCCTCCTGAGCTTGGCCTTCAGCTTCTTGGCAAACTTAGTAGCAATTTGCTGCAGCCTTTGCTCTTCGGCAAGGATTTCCTTGGCGGCTAGCCTTGCAGCGGCCTGCTCGAGATAAGCTTCAATATCGGCAGCCTTCTTCTCGGCAATGGCAGGCTGGTCGAGCTTGATAAAAAACGAAGAGATGAGAGATTGGCCGGGACGTTGTTGTGGGATAGGGCGGGGAGCACCACCTTGAAGAGGGGACAGGGAGCGAAGGCCCAACGTCCTTGGAGAATCCATCAATTGTGACAATATGCAGAAGCGAACTAGCAAGACCACATACCGGTGTTTGACCCTCTCTAAGGCTGTATGTTGCTGTATGAGTGTGTACTGCACTGTAGTCCAGCTGCTCGCGCCTGAACGTTGGCGGTTGATCCGGTTTGTGCTCGAACCGGTTCTGGCCTACACACCTACCTTGCAGGAACATGGCGGTACCCCAACCGCCAAATTTACCGCCAACATTACAGGCGCCTACGGTACTTGGAGTGGAGATCTAACAAATGTAGCATGATATTACCTATTTGTACAATTAAAGTATTCATTACACAATTGGAAGACGGTGCAAGAAAACGGGCTGCCCCCCTCAAATTCACGCTCTCGTAATAAGGCGAACTATTGATTTTTAAGGCATACGTTTGATTTGTTTAAGACAGTGCGCAACTCAGAGTTGGCCGAAAAACCCATGTAACAATACAATCCAATCTCGTAGGCGTAACACAATCAGCTGAGCCCAGCAAGCAAGCACACTGCATGATGGAAACGGCGAAGCTCACATTGTGACAACGCTTGCTGGATTGGTGCATAAAAAATGTAATTCAAGAGAGCTACACAAACCAAGTACTAAACACGTCTGGTGCTGGCCAGAGGGCAGAAGTAAGCAATTAACCACACTGCTGCAGGTTTCCGAGAAAACAGTAGTCAAAACCAACACTGATTGGTGGTTGGCCCCGGTGCACCCTTCAACCTCAAGCCTAATAAGGCATATTATTTATTTATTTTATTTATCTGTTATCCAAAAGGGGTGAACAGGGCCGCAGATAAATTCTCAACAAAGTGGGCCATATTTTCAACCATATCGACAGCAGAAATGACCCACAAGCACACCAACTGGACTTCTTGTTGAATATACATGGTTACTTCTCTAGTTATACATACACAATTTTATAATTTATCTGATAAAATCATTACTATTAATACATATCATATGCAGCCAATATAACAGTGAGTAGTGGATGTACTCAGTTGTTCACATTTGTCTAATGCAGAACTGCAGCACCCAAGAAGAGCACTGTCTGCAGCCATGTGATAACATTCTGTACTCGGGAGTCTGGGCTAGTAGTGTTTATACTACCCATGTTGACTCCGCAAGCAGACGGTGAGCAGCCTGGCGGCTGATTGACCATGTAATCAAACCAAGCCAACCAAGCTAAGCTGAACCAAGCCAAGCCAAGCGGAACATGAGCAGCTTGGAGGCTGATTGACCATGCAATCAAAACAACAACTAGAGTGCATCTATGCACTCATATATGTTGGGTCGGCTCATTATTGGCAAATAAATAAAAAAATGCAATCCAATATAATCATGTAATTTAGTATACCGGTAATAATATAAATAATAATATAATAATGAGGATACCACAACAGGGCATTCATTCCGATTCATATCAGCATGCTCTTCTCCTGCTGAAGCACACACATTTTATTTCAGAAACTTTTATTCATGTTGTCTTATTATCCATTCATCTCAGCATGCTCTTGTCCTGCTGAAGCACACGCATTATATTTAAGGAACTTTTATTCATATTGTCTCATTATCCATTCATCTCCACATGCTGTTCTCCTGCTTAGGTATACACGTTTATTTTTTGAAATTATTTTAATATTTTATCATTATCCACGCATCTCTGCACACTCCTCTCCTGCTGGAGTATCTATATTCCCACTGTTTCTTTTGTGTACTTCGCATGGCAGCTTCCCGCCAGCTCCACTAGCCAGCCACTGGGTCAAACACAAAGCTTGCAACTGCACTAGAATGCCTGCCATGACAGCTTTCAGGCGCGCTAGCTAGCATAAGATTTGACCCAAGGACACGGGAAGGGAACTGCCAAGAAGCTGCTATGCGCAGCTAAAACAATAAACAATGCCTATGTCTAGGACACCTATGCATTTGATACCTAAGTGCCCGTGACATACCTATGTATACACCAATGCATGTGTGTGTTTTCAGTCTTGCCGGTGCACAAGGTTGTTTAAGGTTTGGATGAAGAGAGAGCCCGGGAGCTGACTATTAGCTGCCGCTTGAAGCGGAAAAGAAAAGCTTTGCTTGATTGTTATGCTGAGCCCCCCCCCCCCCCCCTTTCCCCCCTCTTCAACCCGTCCCACCAACCCAACCGATTTCAACTGATGTCCTGCTCAGCTTCACCTGGCTACTTCCAGCCTGTGGAAGGTACACACCCAGACACGTGCTCACGGGGACGTTGGCTTTCAGGACGTGTGAAGCAAAAGAGGTGGTGATGGTCCTTATGGAACCGTACTACCCACACACTCCCTAAAACCCATGGTACTCTTAGTTCGAAGGGGCACTCATGGTGCCGTTGCCATTGCCATTGCCGACCCAAAGAGGTTGTGATGGTCCTTATGGAACCGTACTATATGGAACGTACCCACACACTCCCTAAAACCCATGGTACTCTTAGTTCGAGGGGGCACTCATGTTGCCGTTGCCGTTGCCATTGCCGACCCAAGATAGCGCAGGCTTGATGATATCCTCCTCGTTAGCATCGCCATGCACAATTCCGTTCGAGATGCCTGACCCGTTGGTCTCAGCCCCTACAAGACCGACTAGCTCCTTCTGCTCTCTCTCCTTAGCCTCCTTAGTTGCCCTCGCGGCGGCTACCATAGCGTCAGCAGCAGCTTGCGCCTTGGCCTTGAGCTCGGCAACACGCACGGTTGCTGGATTCTCCACCTTAGGACCCTTTGTCAGGGTAAGTCCAGTTGGACCACTGCGAAGGGCATGGTTGAGGTATGGTCAGCAGGCATGGCAAGAGTTGCATGGATTGGGTAGGGGTTGATTTGGGGTCGCCTGTTTGGTTTCCGGCTCCAGGGGCTATTTAAAATGAACTCATCTCATCTCAATTCACCACAAATGATCTCATGTAGGTTAGTTTTGTTCAGTATCCTTACGGGTGCCCTCTAGTGTTTGAGTAGCAGCCCGTTCCCTACCGCTATGGGACGGGGCTCCCTTAATACTACGACCCACCAGGCGTTCTCATTACTTTTAGTTTAGTTTACTGCAGTGTGGATGTGCTGGAATGCCATGGTGGCGTACGGGACAGTCCCCTAAACAACACGCCCCAGCAGGCGTTCTTTTTTCATTCTGTGGAGCAAACCAAGGAGTGTGTGTTAATGTTTGTCTTCCCTTGATTGATACTATGCGTCAGTGTTTTTTGCTCTTGCTTTGTCGCTGCCCAGTTTTTTGGTTTCCCAGTCCTCACCAGAAAACCCTAATAAGCATCACACTAGGATTCATGATTCAGATGATTCAGCCTCATGGTATTTACGTGCCTGTCTTCAAAATGTTTTAATTTTTTAAAGTTAAAAAAAAAAAGGTTGGGGTAGGAAATAAGCTCCTGTACCCCATCATTGCTTTCAATAGAGCTTATCCGCAGGATCCAATTACAACTGTTTTTTTTACCCAAAATAAAGTTGAACAGGAAGTTAGAGCCCCCCAAAGTGTTTTTGGCCCAAATCTTAACTTGGCGATAAATCACGTTTGGGCAACCCCTTGCAAGTTGCATAATAAGATAGGCTATGAAAATTTATTTCAAATCACCCCCATCGTCGGGGTGGGGTGGGGTGGGGTGGGGGGTGGGGGGGGGGGGAGTAAAAAGTTGTTTTCAACTTTATTTACCCCCTCCTTCTTTAGTCTGGAACTTCCAAACTTCCGACTCCCATCTGAATCGGACACCGTATATATGATACAGTCCAAAATCTGTCTTTCTGCCCCTCCACTAATAAAAAAGGTATCTTACTGTACCACCTGGGGTGGGTAACTGTACACAAATACATTTTTAACAACTTTTCGTGCAGATTTCCTTACATTTGACCTGAATTATATAAATCAATCAGTGGAAAGCTGGGGGAACGTTGCATAAAGGGGTCATATGTAGGGAATGGCAACATGTCATCATATGATGCCGGCAGTCTGACTAGGCTAAAATTAGCATGTATATACATTACCATGTGATGCAATTTGTATGATATCATACTCGACTTAGGTCAACATCATATGATATGCCGATCTCTACTCCTATTCAACCCACCTGGCAGCCTCCACAATGACACTGTCGTCCTCCTCGAAGTCACCGCGCAAGAGGGCCTTGGCCAGGAGGGTCTGGAGCTCACGCTGGAGCGCCCGCTTCACAGGACGTGCGCCGTAGATTGGATCGTAGCCGACCTGTTGGTTTGAAATGTGTTAAGGTTTATGGTTTAGGGTTAAGAGTTGTAGGGTTTAGTACATATTTTTGTAGGGTGTAGGGTATAGTACATGATTCTGTGTGTGCACACTTGTACATTTGGAAAGGCAACGTAGATTGGATCGTAGCCGACCTGTTGGTTTGAAATGTGTTAGTACATGTTTTTTTGTACATGATTCTGTGTGTGTGTACACTTGTACATTTGGTCGTGCGCCATAGATTGGATCGTAGCCAACCTGTCGGTTTGAAATGTGTTAGCACTTGTTTTTTTGTACTTGATTCTGTGTGTGTGCACACATGTACATTTGGACAGGCACCGTATGTTGGATCGTAGCCAATCTGTCGGTTTGAAATGTGGTAGTACATGTTTTCTTGTACATGATTCTGTGTGTGTGTACACTTGTACATTTGGACAGGCGCCGTATGTTGGATCGTAGCCAACCTGTCGGTTTGAAATGTGGTAGTACATGCTTTTTTGTACTTGATTCTGTGTGTGTGTACACTTGTACATTTGGACAGGCGCCGTATGTTGGATCGTAGCTAACCTGTCGTTTTGAAATGTGCTAGTACATGCTTTCATATACGATTCTGTGTGTGCATGAGTGTACACTTGCACATTTGGACGGGCGCCGTAGTGGACTGGCTGGGGTGGACACAATAAAGAGTCGGACAGGGTGTAAACAGTATCCTTGTCCTTGGCTTTCTGAGCGCCTGTGCCAAGTAGGCCGTCGGTCTCTGAGCGCCTGTGCCATGTAGGCCGTCAGTTTCTGAGCGCCTGCGCCAAGTAGGCCGTCGGTCTCTGAGCGCCTGTGCCATGTAGGCCGTTGGTCTCCGAGCGTCTGTGCCAAGTAGGCCGCCAAGGACTAGCTTTCAGGCCATGGAAAACCATCACAAATTGTCCAGGGATTAAGTCCCTATCACCAAGGCGCTCTTCTCGGCAATGCGCTGCACTGCAAAAGGCTGCAGCTGCATTCGCTTGCTGCCCGTGCTGCTGACCAGTGATGTGCATGAACATAATGGTAAACAAAATTCGTAGCACCAATGTGCTTATCTGGGCAATGTGTAGCACTAGGCTGCAGCTGCATGGGCTTGTTACCAGTTCACAAAAGTGTGTACCAATGCGCAAGAACAAAACCGCAATGAAAATTGATAGCACCAAGGCGCTCACCTCCGCACTGCGTTGAACTGCACTAGGCTGCAGCTGCAGGTGATTCTGCGTTGAACTGCACTAGGCTGCAGCTGCAGGTGATTCTGTGAAGTGGTCCGCCATAATGCAGCCCACTTCACAAAAGTGTGTACCAATGTGCAAGAACAAAACCGTAAACAAAATCAATAGCACCAAGGTGCTTACCTCCGCAATGCGCTGAACTGCACTAGGCAGCAGCTGCAAGTGCATTCGCTTGTCCGCCATACTGCTAACCAGTCGCTCGGCTCGCAGCAGCACAATCTGATGGATCTGCTCCATCTTCAGCGGCAAGAAGGTGATGAAGTCATCCACACGGTTGATGAACTCCGGCCTGAAGTGATCGCGCACATGCTCCATGACCTGTTGGGGGAAGGGTTTAGGGTTCAGGGCCTGAAGTGATCGCGCACATGCTCCATGACCTGTTGGGGGAAGGGTTTAGGGTTCAGGGCCAGAAGTGATCCCGCACATGCTCCATAACCTGTTGGGGGAAGGGTTTAGGGTTCAGGGCCTGAAGTGATCCCGCACATGCTCCATAACCTGTTGGGGGAAGGGTTTAGGGTTCAGGGCCTGAAGTGATCCCGCACATGCTCCATGACCTGTTGGGGGAAGGGTTTAGGGTTCAGGGCCTGAAGTGATCGCGCACTTGCTCCATGACCTGTTGGGGGAAGGGGGAGGTATATATTTAATTATTTAATTGAAGTCCACCGCAGAAAATTATTATTAATAAACCGAGTAAACCTGAAGTAAATGTCAAAATGTCTGAAGCCAATTCACAACTGCAAAACAAGGAAACATATAAGGCGGGAAATACAAAAGAATTTACGTAGGTGACATGCTTTGCTTTAAACTGGCATCACATCACAAATATATTTTAACAGCCCCAATAGGCTCAAGGGACTTGCCCAAACTTAAAGCAGGAAAGGCAGAAAAACAACCACTAGGACCAATAGCAAATGGACAATGCTTCCTCTCAAATTGTCCTTGAATTAAAAACAAACAAAATGTCCTTGAAGTTACGTAAACAGAAACAAATTTAGGTGACATGTTGTGCGTGACACAGGCATCATCAGAGCAACAGCTAATCAAAAATACTCCAGTCTCTTACCTTCCCCTTCAAAATAACCTTGCCCTTCTCAGCCCACCCTTCACACAACTTCACCCGACTACCCACCCAGTCCTCTCCCCACCCCCTACCCAAATCACTACCTGGACCCCACCCTTGGACAGTACCAAATCCTTGAAAGCTACCAGAAGACTCCCTCTTGTGAAACGGAAAAGGCTCTGCTCCCACACCCCGTCCTCTTTTCTTCGTGGTTTTCAGGGCTTACGGCCCCTTTAGGCTAATTGAGTGGTGCAGGGATTTTATTCCCGCTATATATAGCGATCGCCAGTTTCGACCCCGATTCAGCGAAATTATCCCTATAATAAAAGTATAAAAACAGTTTTTGTGCCCTATGATAAATGGCCCTAAAAAGCAACAAAAGGCTATAAAAAGCTATAGAAAACACTAAAACGCTGTCCCTGGAGGAGGTCTAACCCCCATAAAGCTAGAAGAACCCCACTTTCAGATTAAAAAAAATATCACTGGGCGGTATACAAGCAACTTCCTTGATCCCCACTGTGCTCCCCACACACCTTCTCCTACGGAGAGCAGTAAGGAAGTTTTTAAAACTAGTACATATGATCTCTCCCCCCCTCCCACCCCCCCCTCTCTAGGCCCTTATCTCCTTTAGCGATTTTAATTAACTGTCCCCCCCCCCCCCCCCCCCCCCCCCCCCCCCCCCCCCGTCCCGTGCTCTTCACCTCAACTAGCCCACTTG
The DNA here is from genome assembly GCA_013435795.1 of Chlamydomonas sp. ICE-L. NCBI lineage: Eukaryota > Viridiplantae > Chlorophyta > Chlorophyceae > Chlamydomonadales > Chlamydomonadaceae > Chlamydomonas > Chlamydomonas sp. ICE-L. Next base: position 73,896,955 of record JACBWV010000610.1, read on the forward strand.
AATCAACTCCAACAGATAAAGCCTAAGTTACCGCGCACACTACCAGAGACCACCCTCATTGTCCTTAGACCCCCCCCCCCCCCCTCCACCCAAAAAGGTCTCCCCCCCTCACCTTCTCCTTCAGCATTTCTAGGACCCCCCCCCCCCCCCCCCCCCCCCCCCCCCAAAAAAAGGTCTCCCCCCCCCCCCCTCACCTTCTCCTTCAGCATGTCCTTGCCCTTCTCCGCCTCGGGGAGTGCGAAGATCTCCGCGCTACCCAGGTTGGAGGTCATGATGATGAGCGTGTTCTTGAAGCTGACGGTGTGGCCCTGGGTGTCCGTCACGCGGCCGTCATCCAAGATCTGTAGCAAGATGTTGAACACGTCCACGTGTGCCTTCTCGATCTCATCGAAGAGGACAACGGAGTAGGGCCGACGTCGCACCTTGAGGAATAGTGAGGGGAAGAGGAATAAATCAGATGCAGGGATTTTTTGTCCAGACCTGCAAGTGGGTTGTTTCTACTTTCATTGCGTCAAATTGGGCTAAAACGGGGTCAAGAGTAGCGTTCGCTGTACATAGGTCGGCGACGCACCTAGAGGGAAAGTGAGGGGAAGAGGAATAAATCAGATGCAGGGATTTGTTTTTCAAACCTACAAGTGGGTTGTTTCTAGCTTTATAGCCTCAAATTGGGCTAAAACGGGGTCAAGAGTAGCGTTCCCTGTACATAGGTCAGCGACGCACCTAGAGGGATAGTGATTGAAAGAGGAAATGGGTGATAAGCTGTGTGGTTATCTACAAACAGCAAGAGGAGCGAGACATCTGACTAGCCAACAAGATGGCAGCATATGCCAGGGATTTTTATAACCACTTTATACAGCGATCGCTAGTTTTGACCCCGTTTTAGCAAAAATATCGCTGTAAAAAAGCAAACAATTTTTTATTTATCTATTTTTGCCCTCAGTTGCCCTAAAAAGCTACAAAAAGCTGTAAAAAGCTACAGAAAGCACTAAAACACGGGGTAACCTGGCTGACCTAACCTGGGTAACTTAACATAACCTAGGTAATCTAATGTTTCAATCTGAAGGTAAACTCTGCACTTGACACATCCACTTTTTTCTAGGACCTTAATTTCATCCTTAGTTGTAGCGTGGTACACACCGCGTCTGTCAGAAGTCCGCCCTCGTCATAGCCGACGTAGCCAGGTGGAGCACCGATCAGGCGGCTGACGGCATGCTTCTCCATGTACTCGCTCATATCCAGTCGCACTAGCGCGTCCTCGCTGTTGAACATGTTGGCGGCCAGGGCCTTGGCAAGCTCGGTCTTGCCAACACCTAAGAGAGAGAAAGGGTGTGTGTGGGTGTGTGGGGTGGGGTGGGGGGCAGTGGTGGTGGTGGTGGTGACGGCATGCTTCTCCATATACTAGCTCATGTCCAGTTGCACTAGCACGTCCTCCCTGCTGAACATGTTGGCGGCCAGGGCCTTGGCCAGCACAGTCTTGCTGACACCTAAGAGAGAGAAAGTGTGTGTGTGTGTGTGTGTGTGTGTGTGTGTGTGGTGGTGGTGGTGGTGTGTGTGTGTGTGGGGTGGGGTGGGGTGGAGTGGGGTGGGGGGGGCAGTGGTGGTGGTGGTGACGGCATGCTTTTCCATATACTCGCTCATGTCCAGTTGCACTAGCACGTCCTCGCTGCTGAACATGTTGGCGGCCAGGGCCTTGGCCAGCACAGTCTTGCTGACACCTAAGAGAGAGAAAGTGTGTGTGTGTGTGTGTGTGTGTGTGTGGTGGTGGTGGCGTGTGTGTGGGGGGGGTGTGGGGGGGGTGGGGTGGGGGGGGGGGGCAGTGGTGGTGGTGGTGACGGCATGCTTTTCCATATACTCGCTCATGTCCAGTTGCATTAGCGCGTCCTCGCTGCTGAACATGTTGGCGGCCAGGGCCTTGGCCAGCATGGTCTTGCTGACATTTAAGGTAAAAGTGAGGGTGTGTGGGTGTGGGCGGGGGACTGGGAGTGGGGGTCGGGTGCTTATAGTTGCAGGCCCGTGCCTGTACATGGGTAGGGGCCTTAACCAGCTCAGTCTTGCCGAAACCTAGGGAGGTGATGGTGAGGGTGTGTATGCGGTGGGGGTGGGGGGTGGGTTGGGTGCAGGTGCTGATAGTTGCAGGCCTGTGCCTGTGCATTGGCGGGGGCCTTGGCCAGCTCGGTCTTGACACCCAAGAGAGAGAAAGAGGAGGTGTGTGTGTGTGGTGGTGGTGGTGGTGGTGGTGGTGGTGGTGGGCAGTGGTGACGGTGGTGGTGGTCGTGACGGCATGCTTCTCCATGTAATCACTCATGCCCAGTCACACGAGCGCGTCCTCGCTGTTGAACAACGCCAACGAGATCATATGTTGGTGGCCAAGGCCTTGGCCAATTTGGTCATCACAACACCTAAGAGAGAGGAGGTGTGTTCGTCGTGCCGAGGGGGGGGGACCGAGGAAGGGGGGGGGGAGAGTGCTGGGGTAGCTACTGGTGCCGGTGCAGGTGCAGGTGAGGGTCATGGTGCGGGTGCAGGTGAGGGTGCAACCTGTGCGGCGCACCCCATGTGGTGCAGGTGCAGGTGATGGTGAGGGTGTGTTTGTGTGTGCGTGTGCGTGCGTGCGTGCGTGTGTGTGTGTGTGTGTGTGTGTGTGGTGGTGGGGGGCAGGGTCGGGGGCAGGTGCTGATGGTTGCAGGCCTGTGCCTGTGCATGAGCAGGGGCAAGGGCCTGGGCAGGAAAGCACCACCTTCAGGGAAACCACTAAGCGTGGAAATCCTTTCAACCCAAAGCAAAGGACATCGGTATGACCACGCACATGGGCATAGGCATGGGAACGAGCATGCACACAGTGATTTTCTTTTCAAATCTGTGGGTTTTTCCTAGCTTTATGGCTTTTAGGCCTCCTCCAAGGTCAGCGTTTTAGTGCTTTCCATGGCTTTTTGTAGCTTTTAAGGTAGAAAAACAAACTTTTTATTTACTTTTTTAAAGCGATAATTTCGCTGGAATGGGGTCAAAACTAGCGATCGCTATAATATAGCGGGAAAAAAGTCCCTGACACAGGTTTGTGGGTGGGTGGGTTATCACTATCTGGGATGAAAATCCTTTCAATAAAACATAAAAATTGGCGCAAGCTTGGACATGGACACAGACAGAACAGACAAGGGACTGGAGCTGACCAAAGCCAGTTCGTTGGCTGACTTGTCAGGCTTCAACTGTTTGGTCGGTCGGTCGGTCGGTCAGTCGCACGGACAGACAGACAAATGGGTAACCCTGGGGGCTCCCGCCCCCTCCGCAAAAAAATGGCACAAGCTTGGACATGGGCTCAGGCCTACCTGTGGGTCCCAGGAACATGAAGCTTGAGAAAGACACACACACATGCACACACACGCATACATGCACACACACACACTCTAGCATGGGCACAGGCCTACCTGTGGGTCCCAAGAACATGAAGCTTGAGAAAGACACACGCACATGCACACACATACATGCACACACACACTCTAGCATGGGCACAGGCCTACCTGTGGGTCCCAGGAACATGAAGCTTGAGAAAGACACACACACATGCACACACGCATACATGCACACACACTCTAGCATGGGCACAGGCCTACCTGTGGGTCCCAGGAACATGAAGCTTGAGAAAGACACACACACATGCACACACACGCATACATGCACACAAACACACTCTAGCATGGACACAGGCCTACCTGTGGGTCCCAGGAACATGAAGCTTGAGATGGGACCGTTGGGGTCCACGAGATCCGCTCGAGAGCGCTGGATGGCCTCTGCCACGGCCTCCACCGCCTCTTCTTGTCCGATGATGCGCTTGTGCAGCTCATCTGTGAGGTGCAGGAGTCTTGCCTTCTCTGAGGCAACCAGCTTGGTGACAGGGATACCAGTCCAGCGACTGATCACCTAGGAGCAGAGGGAGGTGAGAGTGTGCATTTGGATACGCATTTGGGTGTGTGAGTGTGCGTTTGTGTGTGCGCGTGCGTGTGTGTGTTTTTGTGTGTATTTGTGTGTGTGTGTATGTGTGTGAAAGTTGTGTGTGTTTTTGAGTGTATATGTGTGTGTGTATTTGTGTGTGTGTTTGTGTGTATTTGTGTGTATAGTGTGTGTTTTTGTGAGTGGGGGGGCCCTCCATGGAGGGTTTAAGATCTGGGGACAGGAAGACAAGCGGTAGAGGATGAGCAATAGCAACATAGTGAAATCATATGTGATATCCTCTAGATATGATCCTCTACAGATGATCCTCTGTATTTTCAAGGTGCATGTAATCCTCTTACCTTAGCAATATCAGCCTCCTGAGCTTACGCACCCTCTTACCTTGGCAATATCAGCCTCCTGAGCTTACGCACCCTCTCACCTTGGCAATATCAGCCTCCTGAGCTTACACACCCTCTTACCTTGGCAATATCAGCCTCCTGAGCTTACGCACCCTCTTACCTTGGCAATATCAGCCTCCTGAACTTCCGCCCGCTTCTGCATAGCCTTGAAAGCCGAGGTGTTCATGGCGGCACGGCGCATGTCTTGAAGGTCACCCTCCAGAACTGAGGCACGGGTGCGCATTTCGCTTGCTTCAATCGCCTGCAGGGAGGATGAAATGTGTGTGTATGCGTGTGGAACAGAGCGCAATTGTGTGTGTGTGTGTGTGTGTGTGTGCAACAGAGCGCATGCTTCAACCGCCTGTAGGGAGGATGGTGTGTGTATGTGTGTGTGTGTGTGTGTGTGCAACAGAGCGCATGCTTCAACCGCCTGTAGGGAGGATGGTGTGTGTATGCGTGTGTGTGCGTGTGCAACAGAGCGCATGCTTCAACCGCCTGTAGGGAGGATGGTGTAGAAGTGTGTGTAACAGAGCGCAGTGTGTGTGTGTGACGGAGCTCAAGTGTGTGTGTGCGTGACAGAGCTCAGATGTGGGTGTGTACGCATTACTTGGTGCAATTTCCAACTGCCAGCCGGGAAGATGGTGACTGTGTGTGTGTAACAGAGCGCAAGTGTAGTATTCATGCATTCCAGAGAGGAAGCTTCAACTGTCGGCTGGAAGGATGGTGTGTGTGTGTGTGTCAATTACTGAGCTCACGTGTGTTTATTGCAGATTCCGTGTGCATTGCAGAGCGCAAGCTTCTACAGTCATGTATATGTGGTATTTGGTCGTTGCCGCTTTTGGTTGCATTTCATGTAACATTTGTAGGGAACGGCAACTAATAATAGTTTTTGAAAAACTAATATTAACTAATATTATTATAGTGTTACAATAATATTAGTTTTTCAAATGAATTCGAATTTCTGGTGAGACGGCTCGTCCGACTAATATTTTATAATATGATATAATATTATCTATTCACTAATATTATATAACATAGCCGACCCCTAAACATTTGCGGCAAACAACCGAGGTACGACCGTGAGACAACCGTGAGACATATCAATTCCAAGTACCGGCCCTCTGGGCGGTACTCTGTGTCAGTGTGTGTGGTGTGTGTACGTGTGCTTGTGGTGGGAGGGAGCAGCACCTGTGATACTCATGTAGTGGTGTGTGTGTGTGTGTGTGTGTGTGTGTGTGTGTGTGCTGAGATAACACCTGGATGAGAGTGACCTCCTCCTGCAAGATGTGTGTGTGTGTGTGTGTGTGTGTGAGTGTGTGGTGTGAGTGTGTGGTGTGAGTGTGTAGTGTGTGTATGTGTGTTTGTGGTGGGAGGGAGCAGCACCTGTGATACACATGTGTACTCTGTGTGAGTGTGTGTGGCGGTACTCTGTGTGAGTGCGTGTGGTGTGTGTGTATTGGATTAAACTGCCCAGTTCCTTCATTGGGACGGCAGGCAGTTGAAACACTCAAACTCAAACTAATGGCAGGTGCAGTAATTTGTTGAGCCGTTAATGAAACTTCCATCCAAGTAACTAGACCGGTGGTTGGCCTCAGTGCGCAGGGGGGTGGTGGTGGTGGTGGGTGGTGGGTGGTGGGGGTGGTGGGGGGGGGTGGGGTGGGGGGGTACCTTAGGCTGCCTAACTACGTTCCTTTCTCTATTTGTGTTGCAAGTACCAGCCTGTTTCAGTGATCCGATTGGCCTAGTGGTACACCAAATAGCTTAAACGACTAAGGGTCGGGGGTTCGATTCCCCCTACGGTCACCCTTCGCGTTGCAGGTCATTGTCAACCACGACGGTAGCTTGTCAAGTCGTGGTGGTAGACCGTTCTCTGCCCGCGTACGAAGGGATCCCTCAACACCACGTCCCACCAGGTGTTATCATTACCTTGGCAAGTACCGGGCCTTTGGCCGCTGCTTGGATTTTATCGTGACCCCTTGGGGGTCTACTGTGAGAGAGTACGCCAAGCAAACAGCAGACTTCCGCTGCCCTCTTCGTCAGCCTCGTCAGCGTTAGAATTCATGGTGTGCGAGAGTATGTGTGTATTGTTACAGTCCAGGAATAGCCAAATAGGCTGCAGGGACTTGCCCTATCATAAAAAATGTGTGTGAGAGTATGCAAAGCAAATAGCACACTTACGTTACCCTCTTCGTCAGCCTCATCAGCGTCAGCGTTCAGGCTATCAATCTCATGGGAGATCTTCAGCATGCCTTGAACCTCAACCTTGTTGGTGGGAGCAGACTTCTCTTGAGCCCCCACAATCACCGACCTCTGATCCTTCAGCTCAAGCAGTTTCAGCTCAATCTCTGACAAGTGGTCCGCAGCTACCTTGTCGGTACCTGTGTGTTCGGGGTGGGTGGGGTGGGTGGGGGTGGGGGGTCTTTACCAAGACTAACAAGCAGCTTCAGCTCAATCTCTGACAAGTGGTCCGCAGCTACCTTGTCGGTACCTCAGCGTGTGTGTGTGTGGGGGGGGGTGGGGGTGGGGGGGGGTGGGGGGGTCTTTACCAAGATCAACACCAACACCAAATGCATGTGCTCATGTGCATGTGTGTTTTAGCATGCCTGCGTGTGTGTTCTTAACCAAGACCAACATCAACGCCACCACCAAATGTGTTTATGTGCGTGTTATCGCACCAAGACCAACAACAACACCAAATACACGTGTGTGTGTGTGTGTGTGTGTGTGTTTTTGAATGCATGTGTGTGTTCTTAATCAAGACCAACACCACCACAAAATGTGTTCATGCGTGCGTTATTGCACTAAGACCAACAACAACACCAAATGCATGTGTGTGCTCTTCATCAAGACCAACAACAACAACACATGCACCTGACACAAATGCAGTGCTCGTTTACAGGTTGTGGCTGTTCAAATCTTTAAAAGAAAAAGAACGCATGGTGGGGCGTGGTGGCGTGGTGGTGGAACTTACCCAACTGTGATAGAAGGGCTTGAACAGAAAAGGCACTGATGAACTGAACCCCAAACAAGTGTTTTACCGACAAGGGCCCTGAGTTTGTGCTACAGTGATGAGGTAAGAATAGGGGTCGGCTATAGTATATAATATTAGTGAACAAATAATATTACATAATATTAGTCGGACGAGCCGTCTCACCAGAATTTCAAATTTATTTGAAAAACTAATATTATTGTGACACTATAATAATATTAATTAATGTTAGTTTTTCAAACACTAATATTAGTTGCCGTTCCCTAGGTAAGAAGGATTGCTTCCAGTCCTGTGGTCGTCCAAGATTCAGAGACCAGCACAAATAATGCAACAAACACAAAGCTGAGTTGGTCACAGCCTTAAGGCAGCTTAAAGTTTTAGAGCAGGGATTTTTATTTCCGCTATATATAGCGATCACTAGTTTTGACCCCGTTTTAGCAGAACAAATCGCTTTAAAAAAAGTACAAAAAAAATGGGTGTCTTCAATGGCCCTATATAGCTATTAAAAGCTATGGAAAGCTCTTAATCGCTGTCCCTGGAGGAGGCCTAAAACCATTAAGCTAGGGAAAACCCACTTTCAGATTTGAAAAATCAATCACTGTTTAAGAGAGCAGTCAACACATTTATCACTCGGTGTCAAAGGACTAGTGTTTATTATTTCAGGTTTCTGTAGTCCAGGTTGAATAGCAACATGGGCTACTCAACCCTGATTTCAGAATAGCTGCGTAGCCATCGCATGGCGGAGCGCGAAGCGCAGAGCCTAGGGGGGTCGGGGGGGCAGCGCGTTCCGATATCGGGGGGTCCGGGGGGTGCAGTATTCTACAGAATGGCGACGGAATGGCGACGCGTCGTCGAAAAATGAAACACTGCAAAGGACTCACCGCATAGGGTGAAAAATAATACAACACATAAAAATATGGTACGCTTTATTACGAGGCGTGAGGTTCAGGGGGGCAGCCTGTTGGATTGCACTGGGGGCAACCACCAAAGGGTGAAAAACAAATCATAAAAGAACAGAATCTAGCGCTTTAGTTCCATTCTCACATTCTCAAGCCCCTCTCTCCAATGAACACTCATTAAAACAAAGGTTATATTCCCACTACCACAAGCCCTTCTCTTCAATGAACACTCATTACAACAAAGGTTATATTCCCATTCCCACAAGCCCTTCTCTTCAATGAACACTCATTACAACAAAGGTTATATTCCCATTCCCACAAGCCCTTCTCTTCAATGAACACTCATTACAACAAAGGTTATATTCCCATTCCCACAAGCCCTTCTCTTCAATGAACACTCATTACAACAAAGGTTATATTCCCATTCCCACAAGCCCTTCTCCTCAATGAACACCATCTCATTCAAAAACAAAACCATGGAGTCATAGTTATATCCTCACCGGCCCTTCTCTTCAAAAAGCGCTCCTCATTCTCTAGCTGACCCACAAGGCGGTCGATCACATCCAAAGCCTCAGGTTTCAAGGTGATCTCCATCTTCACCTGGAGTTTAGGGGTGGGATGTTTTTGGTCATGCGTGCGTGTGTGTGTGTGTGGGGGGGGGGGGGGGAGGGGGGGGGGGGGGGGGGGCTGAACCACAAGGCGATCGATCACATCCAAGGCCTCAGGTTTCAAGGTGATCTCCATCTTCACCTGGAGTTTATGGGTGGGATGGTTTCGGTCATGCATGCATGCATGTGTGTGTGTGTGTGGGTGGGTGGGTGGGTGGGTGGGGGGGGGGGGGGGGGTAGAGGGGAATTGGGACTCGATCTTGGTGTTCTGCATACTCTCTTGCCCATCCGCTAGGGGTGGGATGGTTTTGGTCATGCCACGCATGCAAGGCCCATGGCTGGACAATTACATAAAGGCTGGACAGTTTATACAAACAAAAAACAGGAAAGCTGAGGAAGAACTAGGACTGTAAAGCTAAACGACCATACTAAACATGCGTAGATTCTGGTTGAGATGGTTTTGACACGTACAACGCCCAAGACAGAGCAATTTACAATAACACACTTCAGTACAAGAAAGGACTGAAACACGTGCTAACCCAGCAGCAGGTCAACACTTATCCACCTACCCACCCATCCACCTACCCATCCATGCCTCCATCCATCCACTCACCCAGCTCACCCAGCTACCCCTACTGTCAGCGTGAACTACTAGGACATGAGTGCATCATTGGCATCTGATCAGACAGATTACCCAGAGGTTCCACTAATCTACTGCCAAGCTTTCGGCTTTGGTCTTATGATTGGGGGCAACTTAGTACTGATCAGACCCGCACCCCGCCTGTGTACCGCGACCTTCTGGGGAGGATCGAACCCCCCCGTTTCCCTCCCAGGACATGCATTATTGTCAGCGTGAACTACTAGGACACGAGTGCATCATTGGCATCTGAATCAGATGCCAATGATGCACTTGTGTCCTAGTAGTTCACGCTGACACCTACCAGCTACTGAAACACGTGCTAACCCAACAGCAGGTCAACACTTATCCACCTACCCACCCATCCATCTGCCCATCCATGCATCCACCTGCCTATCCATCCATCTACCCACCCACCCACGCCTCCATCCATCTACCCACCTATCCATCTACCCACCCATCCATCTACCCACCTATCCATCTACCCACCCATCCATCCACCCACCCATCCATCTACCCACCCATCCATGCCTCCATCCATCTACCCACCCATCTATGCCTCCATCCATTTACCCACCCATCAACCCACCTGTCCATTTACTCACCCATCCATGCCTCCATTCATCTACCCACCTATCCATTTACTCACCCATCCATGCCTGCCTCCGTCCATCCACCCACCCAGCTACCCTTCCCTTGCAAATGCGCTCCTAACATGGGCAGTGGCCTCATCCATTAGATCAACGGCCTTGTTAGGCATGTGGCAGCCCTGGATGTAGCATGAGGTATCCAGGCGCCCATCCATCCATCGATCCATAGTTGTTCTTGATTTCAACCTAATATGAAGGCTGACCTCCCCCCCACACACACCCACACACCCACACACCCCCCCACACACAACCCCTCCCTAGCGAATGCGCTCCTTACCTGAGCAGTGGCCTCATCCATGAGATCGATGGCCTTGTCAGGTAAGTAGCGGCCCTGGATGTAGCGTGCAGCCATTGAGGCCGAGGCAACAAGGGCAGCTTCAGAGATGTCAGCGCCGTGGTATCCCTCGTAGCGCTGTCGCAAGCCTCTGAGAATGGAGACAGTTTGTTCCACGCTGGGCTGGGCGACAAACACCTAGGCGAGGGTTCGTGAAGGGGATGTGGTGAGGGGATGTGGTGAAGAAAAGTCATAAGGGATTGTGATTAGGAAACTCAGTGAAAAAATCTAATCTGAAAGTGGATTTTCTAGCTTTATGGTTTTAGGCCTCCTCCAGGAACAGCGTTTTGGTGCTGTATTGCTTTTTGTAACTTTTTGTAGCTTTTTAGGGCCATCTAGGGGAGAGAGAGGGGGGGGGGGGGGGGGGGGGGGGGGGGGGGGCCCTTTTTTGTTTACATTTGAATAGTGATAATTCTGCTAAAACGGGGTCAAAACTAGCGAGTGCTATTTATAGCGGGGAAAACATCCCTGAGAGAAGTCATGAAGGTATGTGTTGAAGGAATGTGGTGAATTGGTTGGGGTCAAAGGGTTGAGAAGCCCAATCCTAGACTAAACAGAGTTCATGAACATGCTGCTCGTGATTATGACCCCTCACAAACCAGTGAAGTGATTGGGTTAGCACCCCCCCCACACACACCATCCCTTCACCCTCAATACCCTATCCCCCAACCCTCTACCCCATCTTCATCCCACTACCCCATCCCCCACCCCCACCACCCCATCCCCCAACCCTCTACCACATTTCTCATCCCTGTGTCCCATACTTCAACCTCCACCCCCCACCTCCCCCAATAGCCACCTGTTGGAATCTCCTCTCCAAAGCCGCATCCTTCTCAATAGTCTTCTTGAACTTGTCGATGCCGCTGCAGCCAATGCATCGCAGCTCCCCACGACTGAGGGCGGGCTTCAACAGGGCACCACCATCCATCATAGAGCCTCCCTACCATAAGCAGGTTGCACAATGTGAGTCAGAGGCTAGGCGGTGGGAGTTGCTCAAACATGGATGCTTGACTTGGTCTGGTTTTGGGGTACACACACACACACCATCCATCATTGAGTCTCCCTACCATTAGCAGGTTGCACGCATGAGTCAGAGATTGCGAGGACAGTCACCCCAGGGGATATTCACCCACATTGCCTCATGTTTATACAATTATATAAGTTAAGTTAAAACTGATTTACATGAAGCTTTATTCGTGATTCATCTCCAGCAGTTCTTCATGAGAAACCAGGATTGACCTCTGCGTGATTGATTCTTTTATTTGTGGCACATACCTTTAAGGATGAAGATAGGCGTGTCTGATTCTTTTATTTGTGGCTCATATCATTAAGGATGAAGATGGGCTAGGTGGTGGGAGCTGCAGAGTCCGGATGCTTGACTTTGTTTGGTAAAGTGTTTCACACACAAACACACCACCATCCACCATGGAGCCTCCCTATGATAAGCAGTTTGCAAGATGTGACTAATCATCTCAACATCACATGCCATCAGGCAGGGATTTTGTTTTCTAGCTAGTTCACCCCGTTTTAGCAAAATTATTATAAAAAGGAAAACATATATTAAAAATTGTTATAAAAATTACTACAAAATTATAAAATTATTATAAAATTATTAGAAAAAGGAAAACATATTTTATATATCTATATATCTATATATCTATATGTGTGTGTTCGGCTTACCTGACCTCCCATCGCAGGGACCAAGTTATGGATGTCGTCAATGAACAAGATAGCTCTGTTGCCCAAAGCAGCCATCTCATTCAGCACAGCTTTCAACCGCTCCTCAAATTCTCCGGGCATCATGCAGCCAGCTGTGAGAGAGCCCAGGTCCAGTTCATGGATCTTCACATTCATGAGGGCCATGGGCACATCTCCAGCGACAATACGCTGCAAAGTGTTAGCATAATGAGCAGGTGCTGAGATTTTGTTTCCATTCACTTTTGATTTACAAGCACCATGCAGCCAGCTGCGAGAGATTCTAGGTCCACTTTAGATCTTCATATTCATGAGGGCCATGGGCACATCTCCAGCGACAATACGCTGCACAGTGTTTTTATATTATATATATATTATTATTGAGATTTGTTTTTTTGTTAATTCGCTTTTTTTTTACAGGCAGAAAGCAGCCAGCTGCGAGAAAGCCTGAGCTCAGTTCATAGCCCTAGACATTCATGAGAGCCATGGGCATGTATACAGAGAAAACGTGCTGCACAATGTTTTTGTAGTATGATATGATTTTTTTTCCATCGCTTTTAATGTACACATCGAGTTGCTTAATTGCTAAAAGCAACTGAACCTGCATTGATGGGTTCAAAATCATAATCAATACAGCTATATTCAGATTCGTTTTCACATCCTCCGATACACTGGTCCTGTTCGTACTATGCCTCAACAATGCCCCCCCCCGCCTCCACCCCCCCGACACAATCCCCATACCCAGGCCCATGCAACTCTCAGCCCCAGCCCACTCCAACTGCACCCCTCCTCCACCTCCCCGCTTCGCTTTCTTACATGAGCCAAGGCCTCTACAATAGCGGTTTTTCCAACTCCACACTCTCCGATGAGGACTGGGCTATTCTTGGTGCGGCGTGAGAGAATGTGCACACAGCGGCGGATTTCCTCATCACGACCGATGACAGGGTCTAGCTTGCCATAGCGCGCAGACTACAGGGGTCAGGGATGGAGTGGGGCGGGGTGGGGTGAGGTAGGGTGGGTAGTGGTAGTGGTACTGTTGGTGTTGGTGTTGGTGTTGGTGTTGGTAGTGGTAGTGGTGGTGGTGGTGGTGGTGGTGGTGGTGGTAGTAGAGGTGGTGGTAGTGGAGGTGGTGGTAGTGGTGGTGGTAGTGGTGGTGACGTTAGAGGTGGTAGTGGTAGCTGTGCTGAATTCAGTCTGAAGTCAAAGCACTGATAGACCTGAACAACAACAACAACAACAACAACACCTATACCACCAGCACCACCAACATGTTATGTGGAAGTGAAATACATCAGCATCAGCAAGAACTTTAACCTGAGTGAGTGGCCGGTGGGCTCCAGGCAGACCCAACATTAATTCCATCGTGTCCTTGAACCACCACCACCAATCACTACCACCACCAACAAAAGCAGATACTGTGGAGGTGAAAAACATAGGCATCGGCAAAGAAACGTACCTGAGAGAGGTAGGTGGTAAAACGCTGTAAGGCAGACTTATCAGCAGACACGTCGCACAAAAAATTATTTCATCGTGTCCTCAAACTACCACCAACAACAACATATTGTGTGGAGGTGACATACGTTGGCATCAGCAAAAAAACGTACCTGGGTGAGGTCTGTAGTGAACCGCTCCAAGGCTGACTCATCAGCAGACGCGTCGCACAAAAAATGATTTCATCGTATCCTCAAACGACCACCAACAACAACATACTATGTGGAGATGACAAACGTTGGCATCGGCAAAACAACTTACCTGGGTGAGGTCTGTAGTGAACCGCTCCAAGGCTGACTCATCAGCAGCCATACCTCCAGGCGGGCCCAACATTTGTTTCATCGTTTCCTCCAACTCTTTCTTTGTCAGGTTGTCACCTGCAGGGCAACAACGTCATGCATCAACGCGTCAATGACATCAACAAGTCAACAGGTGTACAAAATCAACGAGTCAATAACATCATCGAGTAAAAAAACAAAAAGGTCAGGAACATCAACAGGTCATCAGGTCAACAAAATCCATAAGACAATTGGTCATCAGGTCAACAAAATCAACAAGTCAATTGATCATCAGGTCAACAAAATCAACAGAATCAACAAGTCAAGTGGTCATCAGGTCAACAAAATCAACAAGTCAATTGATCATCAAGTCAACAAAATCAACAGAATCAACAAGTCAATTGGTCATCAGGTCAACAAAATCAACAAGTCAACAACAGTCAACCAGTCAACAAAAGTCAACAAAATCAACATGTCAACAATATCAACAGATGTCGACAACAGCCACAGATCACCAAGCTATCACATTAGAGTGTACACACTTCATGGGGCAGTAGGATTGAAGATCCTACAGTCTCATGAAATGTGTACACTCTAATGTGATAGGGTCACATGCAGGTATACAACCACTGGTACCACGTTTGTAAAAATGCACTATGAGATTACTACTAGCCACTACATCCAATAATCCCCCATCATTCTGGCTAGGTTTTCTTGCATTCCACTACAAACACGATGCTTACAGCACTGTGTGTGGGTGCATGCAAAGCATGTAGATCTCTTGGTGCTTGCTAGGTATACTGATCAAAGAATCTAAGGCACAGGCCAGGCCATGCACAGGCCAGCACATGTAGTCTGGTAATGTCAAGAGAGTGCTTGATGTTCCTCCAAAAATCTCTGGTCACGACAAGACACGTGCTTCCCTGGTGCACTACTGGACTCCACATGTGCCTGCGTTTTGATAGAGTCAAGGGGGACTCATGTGCTTGCTGGTGGAACAGCAAGCACTATATTGCACTGCGAGACGACATGCGGTTGCTGCTACATGCACCCTTAGATTCTTGGATCAGTATGCATAGCAAGCACCAGCAAATCTACACGCTTTGCAGGAACCTGCGCGCAGAGCGGTATGCATTTTGTATGCAAATATATTTCAGACTTCTTTCCATGTGATGCACACATAGCCTCGTATGATTTGGGTTTTTCAGGGTGTTCCTATTCAATCTGCTTCTCGAATATATTGTTTTAACTGCCCAAAGATGGTGAGAAGCCTGAAAAATAGTATTCTTCAACTACTAGAATGTTTTCTCCTCCAATTAGTGTTTTTTGGCAGAGCCCTCTCTTCAAGGAGGCAAGAGCCCCCAGGGTTACCCATTTGTCCGTCCGACCGACCGAGATGAAGCCTGGCACGTCAGCCAACAGTCCCGTAACTAACTCGCTTCCGTTGCCACCTGACGTACAATCACGATCACTCTCCGCCATTTTTTAGCGTCGCAGGCGACGCTGCATATAACTTGTTCGTGACTTATTAGGGGTCTCGACACATTTCATTGAAGTGGATGGACTGCTAGGCTGCAGGCTGCAGCATGCTTAATCTGTTCCATTCCTTTGTATGTGTAGTGTAGTAGTGGTTTTTATGGCTCATAGTATTGTTCAACGCGAAGGATTGTTTTCTCCTGCAAGTTATATGTTTTAGCGAATAATTAGGCGACTCAACAAATTTTCCGAATATAAATGGATGGACTGCTATGTGGTAGGCTGCAGACATGCGCACTCTGCTCTGTTCCCTAAGTATCTTACTGGATTAAATTTATCTTGCAAGTTGTATTGGTCAGCGAGTCCTCCATCACAGTCACAAGCTGACTGGACATAGTGGACACGTGGCCTCTAGCAGGTACCTACGTGTGCCACAAGCTACGGCATAAAAGCCGTCATAATTTGAAATCTCCTACCAGCAGTACTGTTATAGCCGTTCAGCGGATGATTTGGATTTGGATCCCATATTCGTGGATCGTTTTCAGGCCAAATTCCCGAGGATTCTCATAATTATTAGAATGGTCGATTCTCAGGCCAAATTCCCGAGCATTCTCAGAATTATTAGAATGGTCGATTCTCAGGCCAAATTCCCGAGGATTCTCAGAATTATTAGAATGGTTGATTCTCAGGCCAAATTGTCAGAATTATCGAGCCAAGTTCGATACAAACTACAAAGTGTTTCGAAAAAACAAATCCAAATCATCCGCTGAATGGCTTTAAGTTTGATGCTCCTAGCAAGCAGTATTGTTGAGTTAGGAGTATTGTCTCCTCCTGTCTGTACCTTTTTTAAGTATTATTGTTCAGTTTGTTCCTCGGAAGTTGTATACATTGCTTGATAGTACTGTCTTCTCCTGTCAGTAGCTTTTTCATCAGTAATATAGTTCACTTTGTTACTTGAAAGTTGTATTTATTGGTTGGTAGTACTGTCTTCTCCTGTCAGTAGTTTTTTTTATCAGTAGTTATGTTCAGTTTGTTCCTCGGGAGTTGTACTTATTGGTTGGTAGTACTGTCTTCTACTGTCAGTAGTTTTTGTTGAGTAAGTTATATCGTACAGTTTGACGTATCCAACAAGTAGAATTATTAAGTGAGGAGTATTGTTGTCTCCTGTCAGTTTTTTTTGTGAGCAGTGTAGTTCGGTTTCTTAGCAAGGAATAAATTTCCAGTCAAAATTGTACTTCAAGCAAAGGAGATCAGCCAGCAAGCCTACCATTAACATGCATAAAACATTTACCCCGATCAGCCCTGTTAAGTACCATCAACAACTCCACCTCCATGTGACCCACCACTGCTACCCAGTCACCCACCCACAATCCACTCCGCCCCTTCCCTAATATGATCAAGTCATAGTTTATCTCGGACATCGACCTCCATGTGATCTGTGAACGCCACAGATCACATGGGCGCATATCATGATATCACGGGGAGTGTATGTATACCTAAGGGAGCTGCAGCAGGGGGGGGGGGTACCCCACCAACAGCAATCTTGCTGGCCCCTGTCTCCTGCATAGCCATCATGACCAGCTCCAGACTGATAGGGCCCTTCTGTCCCTTGGCCTGCTGGAGGGCATGGGCCCTAGAGAGCAGGAAGTCCACATCCGAAGCTACTGGTGCCTGCGAGGCGGGGCATGGCGATCACGATGGTAAAATTATCGTCAACATAAATGTGCGTGCACAGGGCAGCACACAAAAGAAGTGGGATGGCTTGAGGGGATCTCGCGTCAGAAAACAATTATTTCCGGCCACACATCCGTTCCAAAATCAGGTATAGTGGTAATGCAACGACAAGGTTGGATCATGCATGATACGGGGTGAAGGAGCTCTTACGCGCTTCTGTTGCGAGAGGAAAGACGCCGCCAAGGCGGTCGCAGCAGCGCATACCGCCCCGCTGACTGCTATCGGGAGGCCGTTCGTTATCGTCATCTCCTCAACTTCTAAATCGCAGCAAATGTTCGATCAGTAAAGCTAAAGGACTTGGGAAGGAAAAAGATGCCACAAAACATTAACAGTGATCTGCATGGATAAAAAGCAAGAAGGATCGATCAGATATGCTGGCCATAGTTTCGGTGTGTGTGTGTGGGGGGGGGGGGGGGGGGGGGGGGGGGGGGGTAACGAGGAGGGGGGTCTACGATTTCGACCAGAGAGATTTCGACGAGAGACCAGGGGGTCTCTGATTTCGACCTGGACCCGACCTGGACCGACCTGGACCCGGTATCATACGACTTCAAAGGGCCAGGGAGGGAAACTCGGGGGAAACTCCCTCTGGTCGCCTCTGGTTGGTTTCGTGTTTGTCGGTCCGGGTTTGTCAGTCCGGGTTGTGTGTCGTTTCGTGTTTGTCGGTCCGGGTTGTTTGTCTGTTCGGGTTTGTTCGTCCGTCGGTTGTTTGGCTTGTCAGCCAGTCAGCTTGCCTGGGACTGGGGACCCAGGGCAGGGGCTGTCCCGGTGGTCAAATGGCTGGTATTCAGCAATACGTATTGTACCGGTGAAATCACGAAATACCAGCGAAATCACGAAAGAGGAGCCGAGGGGGTCCAGTTTTCACCTGTACGAGCCCAGGTTTAACCTATACGTGCCTGCACCCTTTGCCCCAAACCTGCAAATGCCTGCACCCTTTAAACCAAAACTGTACGTGCCTGCACCCTGTAACCCAAACATGTACATGCTTGCACCTTTTGCCCCAAACCTGTACGTGCCTGCACACTGTACCCCAAACATGTACGTGCCTGTACCTTTTGCCCCAAACTTGTACATGCCTGCACCCTTTAAAGCAAACCTGTACGTGCATGCACCTTGTAACCCAAACATGTACCTACAGGCACGTACAGGTTTGGGTGACCGGGGGTAGGTTTCTCTACATTTTGGTGCAGGCACGTACAGGTTTGGGCTACTGGGGGGTAGGTTTCTCTACATTTGGTGCAGGCACGTACAGGTTTGGGTTCCGAGGGTGCAGTTACGTACAGGTTTGACTAGTTGGGTGCAGGCACGTACAGGTTTGGGTTACCAGGGGGTAGGTTTCTCTAATTTTGGTGCAGGCACGTACAGGTTTGGGTTACGAGGGTGCAGGCACGTACAGGTTTGACTAGTTTGGTGCAGGCACGTACAGGTTTGTGTTACCGGGGGGTAGGTTTCTCTCATTTTGGTGCAGGCACGTACAGGTTTGGGTTACGAGGGTGCAGGCACGTACAGGTTTGAATCTTTGGGGGCACGTACAGGCACGTACAGGTTTGTGTTACCGGGGGGTAGGTTTCTCTCATTTTGGTGCAGGCACGTACAGGTTTGGGTTACGAGGGTGCAGGCACGTACAGGTTTGAATCTTTGGGGGCACGTACAGGCACGTACAGGGTTGCTTTAGCGTGAACCCTAGCGTCTCGTATAGGTTGCGTACAGGTTTGAAACCCGGACGTAAACCTGGACCGTTATAGGTCAGAACTAGACCCCCTCGGCAGGCTCTCGGGAACGGGTCCAGGGGAAATGTTATGGTACACCTTATTAGGTGTACCATGCTGACCCTGGGTTCATGGAGTTCGGCCGGATCCGTGACCCTGGACCACAGGCCAGCTAGTGGCTGGTACCGCCAGCCAGCTATGGCCACTTTAATAAGTAGAACAGGCAGGCCCTGAGGCCGCCATCCCTGTTTTTAGCTTTCCGGAGTATTATATCGTTAGTACTGACACAGGGAATGGACTAGGGCGCTGAGCTTACAATCGTGATGGCATGTCAAGCGACAAGGAAAGGATAAGAAGGGAAAGGTGACAGTACCTCAGGGTACTGCCGCCGGTAGGTGCCGGCCCTAACGGGTGGAGGCACTACCATGGAAGCTTCCAGGCGGAAGGCCTGGCGCCTCAAGACACTCTAGCGGGACCGGGAGAACCGGTCTATAACATCCCCCCCAATTCCTGGTATTCTTTGTTCATACGAATTCCTGGAATTAGGAGGTTCTAGGGAAAGGGGAGCTAGAGTGAAAATAGATAACTGGTGCATAGGAGAGCCCGGGGTATGGGCTTCTGGTTTGGCCAGTGTTCGCTAATGGACGGCACTTGACCTTGAGGGGCATATGCAAGTACATTAAGAGAGGAACAAGGGGCAGAGGCAGTACAGTGACTATTATCTATTATCTAGGTAGGACTGGATTCTGTTATTGACTGATTTATATATCAGTCTCTGAGTCGGCATAATGCACACCGGTACCTTTCCCTCCTGGTACCGTGTTGCCTGCCGCCAGGCCTCAGGCTAGCTGTGGCCTGCACGTGACTGCAGTACCCTGCAGTACACATCTCTATTCTATATGATTGCGCCTGTTGCGCTTAATAGCATCTTCTCCTCTATCGAGCCTATGCCGTTGTAACGATCTTACATTAACAGGTTATGTGCGCCATCTTTAGACGCTAACGAAGAACAGCCGCTGATTTCCGCGTTCGGATTCAGTTCCCCTCTGACTTGTCGAAGGCCCGAGTTTTAACTAAGCACCTGGACTCCCTGTGCGGATCCTACTTCCCGCTGCTCCGCCTGCCGCTTCCTACCAAGAATCCTTGGATCTGCCACTGCGTCCTACGACTGGAGCAAGCAAGAGCGACCACAAGTCACCGAAATCTATGAAGTGAGTATAGGACGACGCCCTCACCGAGACCCACACAGTGCTGTATTGATCTCAGACGATCAATTTGTCTACGCCTCCAGCTTAAGAGAAGCTTCTGTCGTCGAACATTGCCGCTTGGCAACGTTCATCCACCGGTAATCCGCTGGATCCCTTTGGATCGCCGATTCCCACACACACTCCATCCCCTCTTCCCCTGCCCCGCCCTCGCAACTCCCCCTATCCCAACACTCCGACCTACAACGCCAAGACTCCTACACAGAAGACCTCACCATGCAACCTCCCCGTATATTCACCGGCAACAACCACTACAACTGGCGCTGCGCCAGGCAGAATATACTCCTCGCCCTCAAATCAGATAGGGATACCATTGCCATTGCTTTCGACTGCCAACAAGCGGTGGTCGCTGGCGAGCCTGCTGACTCTGATGGTTACCCTGCTGATGACATTACTTACCCTCCTGTTGCGGCTGCTGATCCGGCTGTTCCGGCTGCCCCTAGGATTGGTGTCCCCAACCGGATCTCCACCTGGAAGAACAACAAGGCCTTTAAGATCATCATAGATCATGTATCAGATCCCATCCAGCAGGCCATTCATGCTAACACAGATATGGCCACTAGAGCCTTCAGGTTTCTAGATGCCCTGTACTCTGAGGAAGGCAGCAGGCTAGAGCATACCACCCTGACTGCCATAATGGGATAACGTATGACCTCCACTGAATCCCTGCAGACTTACCTCTCTAGGGCAGCTGATCTGTACTCCCAGATTCCCAAGATACGAGGCACCCACATCGTCTCTACCAGCACCTTCCTGAACCTCATTGTCAAGGGACTGAACTCCCGCTCTGAATATGATGGTTACATCAATCAGTTTAACCCCACTGCTGTCACCACCTTTTCTATGCTCCAAAGTACCCTCTTCAACTGGTGCTTAGTGAAGCAAGTTGACCCTGCACCATCCCCTGAAGAGGCTGAGATGGCAGCTGCAGCTTACAGGGCCAGGAAGCCCTTCAACAGCAAGCACCTCCCATTCAGAGACAGGACAATCTCCTACAAGAAGATGACCTGCTGGAACTGTGGGGGAATAGGCCATAGCTCCAGAGACTGCACCAGTGAGGACACTGATCTGGCTTTCAGACCAGCTGACTCAGATGAAGCTGACCATGGATCTAAGTCACCTCCCAAGAACAGATCAGGAGATGACAAGGATCCTGACGACAAGAAGACTCCCAAGAAAACCAGTCCAGACAGGAGGCGTCTAAGAAGATACCCAAGCAGGGGACGCCATGCCCATGTTGCTGATGGTGATCAGTCCACCTCCAACTCTGACAGTGAGGGTGAAGAACACAACTTCCTGTCCCTGGCACTGGATGAGGACAACCTCCAGCCCATAAGATTTGCTACACCAACCAGAGGCAAGTCTGTTTCATTTGCCTTGCCACCTGACCCCCTGGCTAATACAGCATCCTTTGGACAAATAAGTGCTGATGATGAATGCACTATAGAAGATGGAGAAGTTTTCCAGGCAGCACTGCAGACAGAATGGATCATAGATACTGCAGCACACTCTCATGCAACAAGTAACATCTCCCATCTGCATGACATTCAGGACCTCCAACAGCCTATTAGGCTGCAGCTGGCAGATCAAGACTCTCCACCTATCCTCTGCAAGTAGATAGGGAAGGCCAAGATCAAGGGCCATGGCAGGACTCTGATCATCCTGAACAATGTACTTCTTGCTGACTGCAACATGCCCAACATCATTAGCATTCATGCAGCCACCAGCCTGTGCCCAGACCTCCAAGTTCAACTGTCCAAGACTCTAGCCACACTCTCCATCCCAAGACCATCTGGTACCAAACTGCTCCTCTCATGCCCCAAAAGGCATGGACTCTATCTTACCCAAACTTCACAAGCCCCTGCCAGTAATCCCTCTATACCTGTGGACCCTACCATTGCCTACATCATGATGGTTACCAAGCCTCCATCAACTCACACTGACTCTGAGACAGGGCAGTACCCACCCACTCATGAGACCTCCCCCAGTAGAGCTGATCAAGACCTCCAGGACTTCCCCTCTACTTCTGATCCATCTGCACCCCACACTGACTCTGAGATAGGGCAGTACCCACCCACTCATGTGGAGGCAGATCAAGACCTCCAGGACTTCCCCTCTACTTCTGATCCATCTGCACCCCACACTGATTCTGAGATAGGGCAGTACCCACCCACTCATGTGGAGGCAGACCAAGACCTCCAGGACCATCCTCCCCCTATCTGCCAGTACCATTCCCCTTCCACTGCAGACAATCTGGAAGACTCTATTGATGATACTGACAGGGAT
The DNA here is from genome assembly GCA_013435795.1 of Chlamydomonas sp. ICE-L. Lineage (NCBI taxonomy): Eukaryota > Viridiplantae > Chlorophyta > Chlorophyceae > Chlamydomonadales > Chlamydomonadaceae > Chlamydomonas > Chlamydomonas sp. ICE-L. Next base: position 73,919,328 of record JACBWV010000610.1, read on the forward strand.
GATATGCCAGAGCTCATCCATCCAGAGGTACACAAGCCCCAGGATGACCCTGGACTAGGAGTAGATGACCCTCCTGAAACCAATCCAGACCTCCAACAACAGCTGGACAACCTGGGCCTGCAACGAGCCAGAGCAGAGATGGAACTCCTCAGTGACCAGATCAGGACCAACTATGAGGAATATGATGGCCCCATAGATGGGGACGGGCCACTCAAGCCATCTGATCTAGACACAGCAACTACCTGGGACCAATGGATACTGGTCAACAGGTCACCAGACATTGGACTACCACTGGGAGAAGTAAATCAGAATGTCAACAACATCCACTTCTCCAACAACTCCAGCCTTAGTCTCACACGTTTTGGATGCACCCTACACCACCTGAACAGCAGGCCTGCTTCACCAGCTTTCAACATCAAGCCCAGGCCTCCACTGTCCAAGCTCATCACAGCATTCACCAGCAAGTTCCCTACCCTGCTAGCTTCTGAAAGAGAACAGTTCCCACACAGGTCAATGCACAAGGAGCCATCTGATGCCTGCAGCCCTATCATCAAGCACAACAGCAGACTCCAGCAAATGGTGCAAGCCTACCCCACTGTTTCTACCACAGCCAGACCCACTCTACAGTGGGCCATTTGTCTCCAAGCTGCCATGGTCAATGCACATGCTCACACACTCTCATTCAGACCTAAGATGATCATGGACCCCAGGAGCTGTGCACATCCTGGAGGCAAAGTGCTATGTGTCAACCACCTCAGCATGACCTGGAGCCCCATGGACTTCACATTTATCAACATTCTTACCCCCCCCAGCCTAGTTCCCAAGTCATTTGACCAGTTCCTTGCCCAGGTCTGCCAGCAACTTGACCTTGATGGCTTCCCCAGCAAGCCAGGCACTTAATTCAGTTTCCAACATTGCTCTTCATCTTTTGGATTGACTTGAACACTCTAGATTTTTTTTTTTAGATTACCTGCCTACTGTACTGCCTCATGTACTTCCACAGGCAGCATCCCTTCTGAATTTAGAATTCTTCTAGTCTCTCCTTGATGTCTTTGCTTTAATTTAGGGCCTACCTAATGTAGCTCACCCAAATTATGGGGGGACTAGTCCAGACATCATGTCTAAATGACAAATCCTCTAGTCTCGAATCATGCAACTTTTCGTAGCCAAGGATATTTTCACAAGCCTTCACCAAGCCTGGACTTCCCTTCCCCAGCTTCCCATAGCAGCCTATCTGCTCTAGCCTGCAGCCTACCTGCAGTTTCCTTACACCTTCTCAGCAGCCTCTCTGCTACCTAGCCTGCAGCTTACCTGCAGTTTCCTTGCACCTTCTCAGCAGCCTTTCTGCTACTTAGCCTGCAGCCTACCTGCAGTGCCACTTACCTAGCCAGCTACCCCAGAAGACTGACATTTCTTTGAAGACCCCTGCTGAAGTGATTTCTCCTTTTCAGCTACTAGAAATTCTCGAAGTCTCCCTAGTTTTAATACTTTAATTTTCTTATGCCCCTCAGTTAATTCCAGGAATTCTTGAGCTCAAGAATACCTTGAATTGGGGGGGATGTTATTGACTGATTTATATATCAGTCTCTGAGTCGGCATAATGCACACCGGTACCTTTCCCTCCTGGTACCGTGTTGCCTGCCGCCAGGCCTCAGGCTAGCTGTGGCCTGCACGTGACTGCAGTACCCTGCAGTACACATCTCTATTCTATATGATTGCGCCTGTTGCGCTTAATAGCATCTTCTCCTCTATCGAGCCTATGCCGTTGTAACGATCTTACATTAACAGATTCCAGCTGGGGGGGCTGCCAGGAAGGGGCAGCCATAGGGCTTTGCTCAGCTAAAAGGGGCTGGATAGCAATCTGTTTGATTTCCATTAATAAACAACTTTAAAGTAGACGTCCCCCGCTGGCTCATGACTATCATTCCAGATGGGAGGATATAGTGAGGTACTTCCAGTATCATCTATAAAGTATCATAAGTCAGGATCTGAAGATCACTATGGGGTCAAAGGGAGGAGTCAGGAATGGACTGCAAGGGATCTGCAGGAAGCTGCAGGAGGGAAACTAAAGAAGGCAGGTAGCTCCCCATGATCAAGGATATGAGTGATGCTATATCACAGGTTCTTGATCAAAGCTTCTATAGTTATTCCATTTTGAGCTTGCCAGTGCAGCCAATCTTTTCTCTGAAGTCACAGAACTTGGCCCTGGGCAGAGCTTTGGTGAGCATGTCAGACATGTTGGCAGCAGTTGGGATCCAGTTCATTTTGATACCCTCTTTCTTGGATTGTTCCTTGAGGAAGTAGAACCTGGTCTCCATGTGCTTCAGTCTGGATGACAGCTTCTCTTGGTTCCAGGCACTAAGGGCAGCTTGGTTGTCACCATTAAGGGTGAGAGCAGGGGGAACTATGCCTGTGGCAGAGTGTTGTAGTTTTCTCAACCACATTCCCTCCTGGGCAGCAGAGGTAGCTGCCATGAACTCAGCCTCTATAGTGGACAAGGCTGTAGCAGATGCCTGGATCTTGGATGCCCATGAGATTGCTCCCCCTTGGTTGAGGAATACGTAACCTGTAGTGGACTTCCTTGTGATTGGGCAGGCAGCATGGTCAGAATCACAGTAACCAATGAGGGGTTTGTTGGAGAAGGTGTAGGTGATGCCATGGTCTGGTGTATTAGACAGATACTTGAGGATACCGGTTGCAGCTTCCATGTGGTCATGCAACGGGTGTGCACTGTGCCTGGCCAATCTGTTGACTGCTTGGGCAATGTCAGGTCTTGTGTTAACTGCCAGGTAGTTGAGGGATCCCACAATTTGGGCAAGTGGTAGGCCTGTGGCTGGGGCATCTTTGCCAGCATAGGGCAGGAGAGCATCTGGTAGGAGAGGCACAGGGAATCTGGTGCTGTTGGGTTCAGGAAGCATGTTGTGGGCACGCAGCAGGTCCTGGATGAACCTTGACTGGCAGATGTGGAGGGTGCCAGCTGATGCATTTCTTGTGATTTCATAGCCAACAAACACTGCGGGGTCACCGAGGTCTCTAGTCTTGTACAGCGTCATGATGGTGGTTTTGTACTTGTCTAGGATGGTTTTGTCAAAGGACAGCATAAGGAAGTCATCAACCCAGAGGAGTACCCAGATGATGGGCTTGTTGGCTGACTTGGGGAGCACAAATAGACCTTGGTCTACGTCTACTTCTTTGAATCCTATAGCTGTCATATCTTCTTTGACTTTGAGGTACCACTGGCGAGAAGCTTGTTTGAGGCCATAAAGGCATTTCCACATACGGCAGACCCTGTGGTCCTGTTCGAATCCTGGTGGTTGGGTGCAGTACAGTTCTTCTTCAACTATTCCATTGAGGAAGGCTGTGGAAACGTCTAACTGTGCTAGGTATGCCTTGGGGTTTGCTGCCATTGAGAGGATGTAACGAATGGTAGCATGTTTGGCCACTGGTGCAAAAACTTCATCAGTGTCCATGCCTGGGCGTTGGGCATACCCTTTGGCAACTAGTCTTGCTTTGTATCTGACTATTTCTCCATCAACTGACTGTTTGATGTCAAAAACCCACTTGGTTCCTATGGCTTTTGCTCCTGTTGGGAGTTCTGAGAGGGACCAGGTATTCATCTGTGCAAGTGCTGCTAGTTCTTCTTTCATAGCAGCTGTCCATTCTTTGGCCTGGGGGCTAGAGAGGGCTTCTCTTTCATTTTTGGGAATGATAACTTGGTCTGCAGCTAAGAAGGCTAGAAAGTTTGGTGAGTGTCTTTCTCTGCCAGTTCGTCTAGGTTCAACTAGGGATGGGTCTACCTCTGGGGGTGGGGGAATGTCAGGGCTAGGAGGTGTGGGTTCAGGTAGCTCCTGGCGTGGTGGAGATGGGGGGTTAGGGGGATTTTCAATTTCTTGAGGGATGTGTTCATCTCCTTGTTCTACCGTTTGGTTATGGGGTGTACTGGCTGCTGGTGTGAGAGTGGATGCTGGTAGAGTGAAGGTAGGCTGGTACACTGTTTCTGGGTTAGAAGAGAGGTTATCTGGTAGTCCCCACGCTTGTGGGTTGGTCTGATATTTAGCTTGTCTGACAAGGATGTACTCTCTTTCTATGAGTTCAGATTGGGTGGGGATAGCAGGGGCAGGTGGTGTAGGGTCATCTTCATCAATTTCAATAGGGATATCGTCTTCATAGTTTCCTAGTACCACAGCGTCTGCACCTGGGAATCCTTTTTGACCTGCCAGGTTTTCAAATTCATTAAAAGTTATATCTCTGGCATCAAAAAATTTGTGTGAGGAGTCTACCACTCTGTAGGCTTTCCTTGAGTCTGAGTATCCAATGAGCCTAGTGATCTTGGCTGAGGGTGAGAATTTGAAATCCCTTGATTTGGGTGGGACATGTACATATGCTGTGCAGCCAATTGTCCTGAGGTGATCTATCTTAGGCTTGATACCATGGAATAGTTCATATGGTGTTTTGTCGGATTCAGAGGTTGGTGAGAGGTTTCTGAGGATACTTGCATTTTTGACCATTTCTGCCCAGTACCTGTTGGGGAATTTAGATGAGAGGAGAAGGGCTGTGGACCTGTCATGCAGGGTTCTGTTCAGGCGCTCTGCTGCACCATTTGTAGACGGGTTGCCTGGAACTGTGAAGTTGAGGGTCATTCCTTTCCTCTTGCACCAATTTTTGAATTTGTTGCAAATGTATTCTGATCCATTGTCACAAAAAATGGTTCCAATTTTGTTCTGGGTGAGGACTTCATACCGTTCAAGCTCAGTGATTGTAGCATTGGCTACTGCATCCTTGGTTGTGTGAAATGTAACAATGGAGTATTTGGAGTAATCATCTAGAATGCCTTGGAAGTAGAGGCTGCCATTCAGGCTAGGAATTTTCATTTTTCCACTCATGTCAATGTGAATGATTCCCATGGGTCTGGTAGCTCTGGTGTGAGATGTGGGGTAGGGGTTTTTGTCCATCTTAGATAGAATGCAGATCTCACAGGTTTGCTTACTAATTTTCCTAAATGCAGATGATGTGATGTCGTTTCCAATGACCATGTCTTCTGAGGCCATTCTTGCTAAGGAGCTGTAGGCTAGATGTCCTAATCTGATGTGTTGAAGTTCAGCTGTCATAGGTGTCTTTCTGGAGACAGCTGCCATTGCTACAGCTGTGGTGTATTCTGATCCTCTGATCAGTGTAGGATCATGTTTGACTACAGGGACTAGGTACAGGAGTCGTCTTTTGGATCCTGAGATGATGATTTTGTTATTGATGGTCATGGTGCCTTTGTCAGATGTGAACTTGATTTCCATGTTGGGTACATTTTTGATGGCTGATGCCATTGAGAACAAGTTGTGTGTGTTCTTGTCTGAGTTAAGGTGGACATTGAGGAGGTTGTGAAGTTTTCCATTTTCTCCTCTGATGAGGGCTGTGCCAGACTTTGTAATGTAGGTGTGGCCAGAGGCTGTGAGGACTTTGATGGGGTCTATGTCTTTTATGTCATAAAGAAGACTGGCATCTCCAGTCATGTGAGAGGTTGCACCTGTGTCCATGATCCAGTTTTTGTATATGCTGCGTGTGCTGCGTGTGGTAGCATTAAGGGCATAGTGGGTGCATGGTTTGTTGTCTGGCTCTGGTTGTTGAGGACTTGTGCTGGCTTTAAGGGATATGGAGTCCTCATCCTTGGTTTTGTAGAAGTCTATTCTGTTGAACTGTGGGTATGGCACAAGATCTGTGCAGGGATCTATGTTCTCAAAATACCAGTCTGCATAGACATCTTTGAGCCAGTACAATAAGTCTATGTGCCTGGAATCCTTGTACCGTATCCTGAGAGCAGGGGACATGTGGTGCAAGATGTAGATTCTAGATCTAAGTTTTATCTGAGGGGGGGGCTCTCTACTCTCTTCCTCCATCACCTTAATGTCCTGAGAGATGTCCTGCAGCCATTGGTGAAACTCTGTAGCGTTAGACGCCGACGGTGCATTCATTTGAGAAGGGCTGGGACGACTCAGGGTAGAAGATGGGGGGGGGGGGGGGGGGGGGGGGGGGGGGCACAGGTGGCTTGCGGGGCCGGTGAGATAAGGAGATGGCGGAAAGGGAGGAGAGGGGACGATGGGTTGACGCAGTGGGAGGGGGGGGGGGGGGGGGGGGGGGGGCTGGTGTTCCAGCGGGGTGCCTAGCAATCAGAGAAGATTCTGCAACTGAGATCCTTTTCCTTCGGTTGTTGCGGCGGCAACTGTAGAAAGCACTGCAGGTGCGCGGGAGCTCGGGATCTACGGACAGGGTAACAGGCTTGATGCGCTCAAGTCTGTTGCAGTGGAACACGGGACGGCAGTGATGAGCGATAACCTTTAGCTTTCCGGAGTATTATATCGTTAGTTCTGACACAGGGAATGGACTAGGGCGCTGAGCTTACAATCGTGATGGCTTGTCAAGCGACAAGGAAAGGCTAAGAAGGGAAAGGCGACAGTACCTCAGGGTACTGCCGCCGGTAGGTGCCGGCCCTAACGGATGGAGGCACTACCGTGGAAGCTTCCAGGCGGAAGGCCTGGCGCCCCAAGACACTCTAGCGGGACCGGGAGAACCGGTCTATAACACTGTTGGCTACTTTGCTACCGCAAGATCTGCTTGCTACAATCTTGACACAACGATATAACAAGTGTGTAGCATCTACCGTCTCATTGCCCTATCGTCTATGAGAAGCAAAGAAAACTACAGAAAAGTTGTCTCTAGACCGCGTTGCTGATGCTTCAAATGATAAAGCTGAATGAATTATTGCTACAGGACGTTGGGAAGACCATGCGCTTAACAGATAGCCAAAGTATTACTCGGCGAGTTCAATCGAGGTCAGATAGTACGGTGGACATTTGTGAACTCGCCAAGACCTCACATCGAGGTTATGTCCACCACAGTACGCGAGCTCCTGCGGTTCCAAGCGTCCACCCCTTTCAAATCTACGAATGGGAGGTACTATCTCTACCTATCTATGTAGCAATGATCCTACTATCTAGCAATCTGGAAAATTGCACAACTTATAGCATACAGTTCATAATATTGATCGCCCTGGAAAATGCAGGGTCAAAAATCCGGTTTGGCTAAGACCCCCACGCCCCCATTTGACGCTGATGCCCTGTGGTCAGATGATACAATGAATTGTACCTACTGTAGGCGCAGGATCAATTGGCAAGATTAAAAGTTGGCAAACCCCGTTTTAACATATACATAGCAGTGGCGACTCATTGTCCATCACAACTGGACTGTAAATATGGACCAGATAGGCACCTACGTAATTCCCCGTGTGCTGGAAAAAGAACTCTTAGCTCTTTAGAAAAAAGGGTCGAAGATTCCCATACCCTCATGACAGTCTATAATTGTTTTTATTCTACTGTACCTTAGTGTTCGGTAGTTGTTTGTAGTTGTGAAAGGTATTTCACCCAAGTGGGTGGGTCTACCGAAACAAACCAGCGATACCGAACGGTTGACTTTCTCAAGTCCTCCACAAAACCACATGGGTAGAATATGCTGGGAGGGTGCAATCTAGTGATCTGTATTAGCATTTGTGAACTACAGGCACACGGATGCTATATCGGCATCTAGACCTAGATGCCGATATAGCATCTGTGTGCCTGTAGTTCTCAAATGCTAATAATAATGCATGCCCCGGGAGGAGGAACGATGATTACCCAGCGGTCCCGCACATTGCACAGAGGGTAATTCCATATGCATATGTCGGCGACTTAGTACTAGACCTCACCCACATCGGGCGTAGTTCCTACTTGAATTGTGTTTCCAACTTGGACAACTTGGATTGTGTTTCCAACTTGTATAAGACTCAGCAACCACATGTACCGCAACATATGTCCACCGCCGTCCATCGTACCACAATATGTACATCAGCGGGGGGGGGGGGGGGGGGGGGGGGGGGGGGGGGAGCATCCCCAACTCGCCCCAACTGCCACAAACCTCCGAGTGCCGAGTGTCAGAACTCGACTAAAACTGGGATGCGCGAAACTTTAATAATTTGAGCCTTCGCGCCCTCTTCCATCTGAGGCGATTCTCTCTGTGGAGGTCGATTTATCTCTAGCACTACAGTCAAGTGATGACTGTTCTGCTCTGGCCTGCCCCCATTCATTGGGGCCCCTGCCCTGGCTTCGTCAATCTAATTGTCCTTTCTTTATCCACTGACCACTCAAGACACTGCTGGAATTGGGATTCCTCTTCTTCGTTCATTCTGATCTCAAGCTGCAACGCTTTGTGCCGAGTGCTCGCTTGCGCGCCCCCCACCCCCCTGCCCCACCCCTGCTTCCCTCTGATCCTCCGTTTGTTGGTTTCTCGAAATGTCTAAACCCACTGTGTTCATTGTCGGCGGAGAGGAACATGAGCTGTACGATCTCAAGGTATTCAAAGCACAGGACTCGAACATCATGGGTCCTGTTCCCGAAACACCGCGGGCGACGATTCCGCAATGATTCTGTTCCCCTGCTTCACCTTCATTTCACTGTTCACTACTCAGCGCCTGGTAGTTGATAGCTCCACCGATGCGCTCGGTGCTCGTTCAATTCCCTAGCTCTGCCAATGCGCGATTACCCAGACACCTCAGAAGATGACGAATGAAAAACGAATCATGCTTATTCTTTCGCTCTGCCTCAACGCCATTGTCCATCTACTGCTGCAGGGAGCCATCATGGCCGGAAGCAAGAAGATCGGACCTATCAAGATTCTACACGCTGAGAAGCCCGTTGACATCGTCGCGCGGATCCAGGTACTCCCCTCTACACAGTCAGTTGCTAGTACAAATGACGGAGAATCAGCAACGGAAACATGACTGAGTATCAACAACAATTGCATCAGTCGAAAGCTCCATTTTTCCAACCGCCTCGCAAGCTTGGTGGAAAATAAAACCATAGCAGTTGGGCGCTCCCATGGGCGCAACCGCTTCTGCCCACCCCCGTCTTGCCGCGTCCCAACCTGCGTCAGCTAAAATATGCTTCAGTGCTTCAATCCCTATGTGACTTGCTGTTTTTCGTGTGACTACGCCGCTGCCTGACTCGCTCAGCCTCCTCGGGGTGTTCAATGCGCGTTCTTATAAAAAAACGCTCACTGGTTTACCAGCAGCACCAGCATCTGGCCGGCCCAATTTCGTGCACGACACCTGCTGTGCCGTCATGCTCTCGCTCCAGAACCGTCCATCCACTCGATGCCGCGGGGAATCGAAACCCAATAGAAACCTAATTGAAACCCAAGTGATCATGGCTACATGCATTCGAATTCCTGAGAAATTGTTTCAGTGGTGTTCCATCCAAACCCAGAGATAGGCTTCCAGAAAGTATATGAGTTACTAACTTTAGCGCCCATTTTTCTGCAAGCCCTAACACCCTTAGATCTAAGTTGTACTGCCAACTGCTAAAAGCCAACGACCAAGTACCACATGTAGTCAGTGCCAACATCCCACATATTGGTGTGGGTATGGTGCCAATTTTTCTGCTAGCTATCAAACCTTAAGAACAATGTTGTACTGCCAACTGCATATCCTGCCCTCCTAGAATCTTGCCTCGGAAACATGGAAACAGTGTTTCAAGCCTCTCTTGATGCCCCCCCCCCCCCCATGCATCCTGTCACAAACCATGTTCCTGAAGCCATGCCTCCTGGGGTCGTCTTTCTTTATCTGTTTCCTTTATCAACAAACGTGTATTTGTTATAGTATGTATATACGTCCAACCACCTCCCCTGTACCTTCTGTATCGCAGCAAGCTGGTCCCAGCCTGACTGGTGTGTTCTTGAACCACTGTTTGACATGTCCAGGCAAGGAGGAGTTCAGTGACGTGATCCGAAAGGTCTTGAAAGAGAAGTATGTCGATATCCCTATCATCTGCTTTGGCAGGCCCTCCAAGGGTGGAACAGTGGGAAAGCACTACCATTATCAACTGGTGGGTAGTGCGGGGCGTAGTCTTGTAATTTAAAGAATGTATTTTACAGCCTCACAGGCTGAACGGATTTGCCCGACCCTGATCATGCATGGTAAAAATAAATTCTCTTTCCACCTCGAACCTCATAAAACATCACCACTTCAGGCTGTTTAGTATGCTATATGTATCGGCAGAGCTAGCGTTTGTCCTATAACTTTCCGTGAGGGCTGTCTTCTCTAGTCAAGTCTCCTGGTTTCATCCGACTACTGGCCCCTCAGAGAGTTTTGAGGTATGCTGATGAAATCTGACGCCTGATAGTCATTTTAATACCTGGATATATCCGAGCCATGCCCATTCTTTACAACCATGATTATTGTAGTTTGAATAGTTTCCTAACCCCAACTTCTGCAATTTTGATTATTGACTGCAGCACTGGGAACAAAAGGAATGCGATCGCTCTGAGGTGCTGAACTATGTGGTGAAGATGCACAGCGGCGAAATGAAAGTGAGTGACATGCAACGCTTTTAAAGTGAGTGATAGCGTTACACCCTTAAAGTGAGTGATATGTCACGCTATTATTAAAGTGAGTGATTGCGTTACACTCTTAAAGTGAGGGATAGTGCTACACTCTGAATGTGAGTGATATGTAACGCTATTCTTAAAGTGAGTGATAGCGTTACACTCTGCAAGTGAGTGATATTTTACGCTTTTAAAGTGAGTGATAGAGTTACACTCTTAAAGTGTGTGATATTTTACGCAATTTAAGTGAGTGATTGAGTTACACTCTTAAAGTGAGTGATATGTTACACTATGAGTACAACTGTCATCTAGTTACACCAGTACACTGATTGGCAGCACAATTTGTGTCCTGTCGCTATTTGTAAGCTCATACTATTCGTATGTCGATTTGCAAACTACAATTATTTGCTGGTTTACATGGATGGTCCATGTGCATTGGTTTATCATTGTGTTTATGTTATATCTGCTTTGTTAGGTTGCACATGCACTGCTCACTGTCTTTTTGCTGCCTATTTAAATGTATATGTTAAACAGTGCTACACCATGTGTTGTGCATTGTTATATTGCTGTATTCAAGTTGGAGATGAGAAGAATTGGATTGCAGGGGTGCCTGGGAATATGCGTGTACCTTGGTTTGGTTTGGTTACATAGTATATGAGCCCTCAGGTTTCCCACCGTTTGTAGTTGGAGTAAACATGGATAGTATAAACACTACTACACTACACTCCTGAGTACGGAATGTAATTACACGGGTGAGCCTTGATCTGCATATCTGTCAGTGTCAGAGTGTTTGGGTGCCCATATGTGTGTATGTGTGTGTGGGGGGGCGGTTGGTTGTGTTTGGGTTTGACTGGTAGATAGCTCCAACTGCAGCTACACTCACAATACCAGGGATGGATGCAGCCAGATTGGTCATGCCCAACAGGGTGTAATTACACGGGTGAGCCTTGATTTGCATATCTGCCAGTGTCGGAGTGTTTGGGAGCCTACATCTGTTTTTGCATAAGCTGTGTGCCAGCATGTCTAAGTGAGCTTGGTATTTCCTGGCCAGCCATGTGGCTACTGAGCTGCTCAAAACACAAAATCTGTGTTGGTTGATACGTGTAAATTGTACAAATTGCAGTCAAACATACTTATCTGTATAACTAGGCTATTGACTCGATTATACCCTATTTCAGATACTAAATTGATGTCCACATTCATTCTGCAGTCCATCTGGAATGAAAGCAAGAAGGATAAGAAGGCAAGGTAAGTAGCAGGGTATTTCAACTTTGTCGATATTGAACATGCATGCACCATACTGCAAAGCACATATGTAGATCGGGCGTATTTTTCGGATTTTATGGCCCCCAAAATGAGGGCAATCAGAGGTCTGGTTGAAATTTGTCCACATTTATTCTGCAGTCCATTTAGAGTGAAAGCAAGAAGGATAAGAAGGCAAGGTTAGTTGCAGGGTAGTTCAACTTGGTCGCTTATTCGGTGGTTTGCCTCATTCGGGCCAGATACCCGCACAGGGCAAAATCGTACTTTCCGCCAAACCAGAATCTGTGGGCTTGACTCAGTCGCTGGCTAATGGAGCTGGGTGGAAGCTGCTAGGCGTAGCCCAAAAACGAAATAGTGATCCTAGTGAGAACTAGACTCATAGCTCTCAGCTCCCTCTTGCACCTCCTGATGTACACATGCAACGAGCAGCCTTCCGCAACTTGAGACTCACAAAAATAAAGATCTGATGTGAACACAATCACACACCTTGACCCATCCACCCACACAACCCCACTAACAAGCCTTATCATCACATCTCCTTGTATCATCATGCTATCATCACTGTTTTTTCCCGACAACGCCTCGCAATTCTGTCGCTGCATGGCGAAGCATGAGTCTATCTTAACTAGTCAGAAATGCCCCCCCGAACCTTCCAGGCTCCGCCTCGCGCTCTGCCGTGTTCGGGGGCAGCACGTCGCACTGGGGTCGCACGAAGTCGCTCAATTTGCGGCGCATCGCACACACAAAAACAGTGGCTATCGTTTCCCTCGGCGCACTTGTAACCTGTCAATGATCACCTGCTTCGACCCTGAGGTGAAAATCCTTTCGAAACATTTCTCTCAGAATTCTCTAGGTTACTGGCTTGCGCAAGGGGTCCGGCCTCCTAGGGTGAATTTTTTCTAAACTATAAACTTCAAAATTTGAACATTACAAAGCAATATAAAGCAATACAAAGCAACACAAAGCAATACAAAAGACAGACCTAGTATGCCTTCTCCTCCTAAACCCCACAGGAAGTCAGTGGATGGCAAGGCATCTCCTCGTCCCAGTGTAGACGAGAAACCTGCACCTGTGCGTCGCCCTAGTGTCGAAGCCAAGTCCAGGGCTAGCGCAGACCCTGCAGTCGCAGTCCGCCGTCGCTCAATCGAAGCTGGCAGTGATGGCAATGGATCTCCATCTATCCGCTCAATGGATGCTGGTGGGGCCAGGCGCTCCAACTCCGTTCAGAAGCTGAGGCAAAGTAACGAATATGACCAGTGGGCGTTAGGAGGCATGGGTGGAGGAGGATACAGCGGCATGGGCATGGGAGCTGGTGAGACAATAGATGGCTATGATACAACGCATCAAACCTAGCTATAATTAGCATTACCACTTTGTCCACTTTTCGAAATAAGAAGAAAAATTACATGTCAAAACATAATAATAAAAACAGATATGTACGTTAAGTATTCATCTTCCACATATGAATAATTCAGAGTGCCAAACACAGTGCAGTTTGAAGTGATGGCTGTAATAAACCTTAGACAGTGGCTGAAGAGATGGAGTGTGTGGATGAACAAATGGTCTTATTAATGCATGCGTGGACAGATGGGTGGATAGATCTGTGCATGAGGGGGGATGGGAAGGGAGGGGAGGGAAGGAGGCTATACTCTCCATGGTAAATAATTTGAACTTGCTTTGCAATACTCGTTTACTTTCATGCTTGGTTGTCATTCCCTCGCAGTTTGTATTTCATACCTTGGAAATGCAAAGTCTCACCCTTTTGCTTTATTGTTTGCAGGTGGCATGGGCGGCATGGGTGGGATGGGCGGCATGGGTAGCATGGGTGGCATGGGAGGGAGCATGGGTGGTATGGGAGGGAGCATGGGTACTGGAATGGGTGGTATGGGTGGAGGCATGACTGGTATGGGTGGAGGGATGCCTGGTATGGGTGGCATTGTTGGAGGCATGACTGGTGCAGGCATGGGTACGGGCATGGGTGCAGGTATGGGTGGTGGCATGGGGGGTATGGGTGGTGGTATGACTGGCATGGGTGGTGGCATGACCGGCATGAATGGCATGGGAGGTGGCAGGCCCAGTATGGGCGCCCATCCTGGCATGGGTGGCATGGGCGTGGATGGTGGTGCCGTTGGCATGGGAGGTGGCATGCCCGGCATGAGTGCTGGCATGCCCGGTATGGGCGCCCAGCCTGGCATGGGTGTAGGCATGGGTGGCATGGGGGGGCAGCCCGGTATGGGAGGCATGGGCAGCATGGGTGGAATGGGGGCACAGCCTGGCATGCACGGATTGGGTGGCCAGCCTGGAATGAACGGAATGGGTGGCCAGCCTGGTATGAATGGAATGGGTGGCCAGCTTGGTATGAATGGAATGGGTGGCCAGCCTGGTATGAACGGAATGGGTGGCCAGCCTGGAATGAACGGAATGGGTGGCCAGCCTGGAATGAACGGAATGGGTGGCCAGCCTGGAATGAACGGAATGGGTGGCCAGCCTGGAATGAACGGAATGGGTGGCCATTCTGGAATGAACGGAATGGGTGGCCATTCTGGAATGAACGGAATGGCTGCCCAGCCTGGTATGAATGGAATGGCTGCCCAGCCTGGTATGGCTGCTATGACTTCCCAGCCTGGAATGAATGTAATGGCTGCCCAGCCTAGTATGGCTGGTATGACTTCCCAGCCTGGTATGAATGGAATGGCTGCCCAGCCTGGTATGGCTGGTATGACCGGTATGCTAGCAATGCCTGGCATGGCCCCTGCTCCTGATGCAACGGCTGGTATGTTAGGAATGCCAGGCATGGTCCCTGCTCCTGATGCAGGAGCTGCACCTGCTGCTCCTGCCCTCGGTGTGTCGGACCTCGCCGCCCAGTTAGCTGGCATGAACACTATGGGATCAGCAAATGGGGAGTTGATCAAGTCTCTGGCTGATGAGGTGGTTCGCCTGCGAAAGATGCTGGAGGAGAAGAACGGTGCGTCACCTGCAGCTGTTGCAATAGCAGCAAATTTCAACCCCGCGGTCTAGTCAGCACTATGTACAGGCCCCCTTGAAGTTCCGACTGGGAGGGACACGGGGGCTCAACCACTCTTGGCAGCAGCCTGTGGTTCCTTGGTGGATTTAATTAGGTGACACCGGCGGGGGCCTGGCTTGCCTTGCCTTGGCTAGACAGCGGTCTGTGGGAATACTTGACCTCCATGGCCTCCAGTGGGTGAGAGGCCTAGGGGCCCTACCACTCTTGCCAGCAGTCTGTCAGTCCCCAGTGTGTGAGGGACCCAGGGACTTGCGACCTTTGAAGAGACTGGAACTCTTGAAGTCGTTTGGTAAATATGTACGTGAACCTTGACAAGCTGCATGGACTGGTCTCAAAATCTACTGGATCCTGGACGCTGCTTTTTTTCCGACGACGCCTCGCCATTCCGTCGCTGCATGGGACCGGCTAAAGTTATCAGAAATACCCTCCCAGGCTCCGCGGGGTTCGGGGTGCAGTATGTCGCACTGGGGTCGCACCAAGTCGCTCAATTTGCAACATATCGCACGGAATATAAACAGTGGTCTTGGAACATCTTTGGCTTCCCTGTTGTTTGGTCTGAAAGCTTGAACTTCCTTGTGAGGGAACTCCACATGTCTAGACAGCAGTCTGCCTGTGTGCCCATCGTCAGGCGATCTATCAACATGGGCAAACAAGTGTGTTT
Source organism: Chlamydomonas sp. ICE-L (assembly GCA_013435795.1). NCBI lineage: Eukaryota > Viridiplantae > Chlorophyta > Chlorophyceae > Chlamydomonadales > Chlamydomonadaceae > Chlamydomonas > Chlamydomonas sp. ICE-L. Next base: position 73,934,678 of record JACBWV010000610.1, read on the forward strand.
TGGGAAGAGGCGATGGAGAAGGAGGAGGCGGAGGAGAAGGGCGGATATGTCGGGTATGCATTTGATTGGATTGTTACATGGTTTTTCAGCCAACTCTGGGCTGCTCTCTGTCTTAAAATGCCAAGTACCCCCGTGCGATACCTACAGAAACCAGGGGGCCAACTAACTGGATTTCACATTATGAAGACTTGTCCAGCTGTTGGGTATGACAATAAATCATGACAATAATTCACAGGGTGAACATCACGGTGACCTGTCACACAGATATGTCCTGAGCATGTCCAGAATACTTGATCTACATAGAATATGGTGGGATGGAAAGAGTTTTTTCCAGTGCGAGGGCACCTACATATGCATCTATATTCCATGCAGAAATTTAAACCCAGCATGAAGGTGTGACTTGTGAGCGCCTCATCAGAATGCATGTGTATTGGATGTACCGTTTTGGATGGGTACTTGGTCTAGCAACCAAGGTAGATTGGCGGGCTTTCTAAGTTTTACACGCGTTTCCTTACAACACCTCATCTATCTAGTAGCTAGCGGTGTTGAGTGATTAATCTAGGTATATTCATTATTGTTGTTGTCGTACTTGACATTGAAGTTACGGTATGCTTCCTTATTTGCTTCAGGCAACCAGAATCCTTCTTGAGGGAGATTCTTATGAGCTGGTACATGGTAGGAAAGAACATGCCCGGTCTGCCCTGCAAAAGGGGCTGAGCAAGGCTATCCTTATTCCCCAATATTTTACTCACTCTTTGCAAATGATGTACTGTTGTGCTTCTCTAGCAGTCTATGGCCCCCCCTTGGCCTAATTCTTCTACGCTTATACCCAAGTATCACCTTGATGAATAAGGAGGCCGGGGTAAATAATAAAATAAACTCTCCCTAGCTCCTCGGCCATTGTATCGGGTGTAAAATTACAAACCATCGTATTGTGTTTTTTGACAACTCAGTTGTCTGTTCTGTCACATACTAGCCTCAGCTTCCGGCAGATATCCTCAAACCGCTTTTTTTAGCCCCCAGGGTGACCATGTTGCCTGTCCGAGTGACCGACCGACCACAAGAGGCCCGAAGCCAACTGTCTCATCTAACTGCCTTTGGTCTGTTGCTACCTGCCGCTTGGATAGCCAACACTCTCCGCCAAGGACTTTTTGCATGGAACCGGATGATACTTACCTACTTAATAAGGTGCCCAAACTTCTACAGCATACCGGTACAATTCCTCCCCCCACCCCCACCCCCATCCCCACACACCCTTGACTGTACAAGTGTAGGCTGAGCTATTAGCATTGCCCCAAAGTCTGTCAGATATGTTTTTAAAACGTGTTACCAGATATTTTACCAATATTCTTGGTGACTATAGGCTCCGGCTTACGCTATGGTGTCCTTAACTTCACGTCCTGTGAGTAATTGTATTACACGGATGTAACAATTTCAATTTCAATACCAATATCCTCACAAGCTTTGGTAGCCCCTTTAACACCCTTTGGAAGAAGACGACCTTACCCTTGTATAGCACAGGTGAGGGATCAGGGAGACAGGGATCGGCGAACTTCATTTTTCAACAGAGGTTGAATTATCTGGCTGCTCAAGCCAGGCTCAATCTAATGTTTTTATGATAGGAATTTCACCCCAGGAGGTGGGTCTCCCGAGTCCCGACACAAACCAGCACCCCCAAGGATTCAGTTTGTATGGTATTGTCACTCCTAAAAACATAATTGGCGCAATTGAGTTCCTTTAACCTATATGGCTAACCCTGGTCCCTGGACTGTAAAATACAAGCACGCATGTAGACAGAGGCCTTCAAGGGAATTTGAAGTTCCGCACCAGTTTGCAGACTTGCAGGTATTAAAAAAAAACTGTTTAACATGGTCGCCTTTTTATGCTTCGTACTGCATTGCTTGCTGATAATGCAACGACTTCCGAACTGGATGTTGGGTTGTGTTATATGAAGCGGTCAATGCAATTCAAGCAGGCTGGGTTTGATCGGTTATGGTCAGGCCCTGAGGGGCCCTGGTTATGGTTGCATGGCGCGGGTCTGTGTTCACCGACCAACCGACGTTGGAAGCTCGAAGGACGAGTCTCTTGGCGGTTCTCAAACACACCACCACCTGTTGACATCCACCCCTTCCCGTGTGCTGCACCTGCACCTTACACGATTGGGCTAGCTAGTCTACCACTCTCCATGTCCCTTGAGCTATAGTATGCGTTCCGGTGCCCTCATAGCTTTCTCGGGGGGGGGGGGGGGGGGGGGGGCGGAACTGCGGTTGAAACAGTACGACAGTAAATGACACATCATCAGCCTGCAGGGTTACAACCTGCCTGACAGCCAGCTCAAAGCAACTTGCCCTGCCAGGATTCGACAAACCCTTTCGCAGGAGCGTTATCCGATTTTATTTGTGTGAAAAGCGTGTGATATGTGTGGCAGAGAGGAAGATCTAAAGAAGGAATTCGCAGGAGGAAAACTAAGGAAGAGAGTCTTACAGGCAACTTGTGAGACCTCCGATCCAGCTCAGTCGCAGGTCTGCGCGTTGTACATATGAAAGAAGTACATTTGCTATGCTGCCTTGCATTTCTTCGTCTTTCTTTTCAAAAATCGCGCGGCTTTCCTGCCATGACTGCATCCCTAGGAAGAAGCTTTCTACCGTGCACGTGATTCAGACCTTGTGGAGTTTCAACTTTTTCTTGATGTCCCCCAACCTGCAAATCCGTTTATCCATTACGCTTCCTTGATCATATGGCGCCAGGCACGGGATGCATCTAGGCTTCATTCTGAAAGCAAATGGTGTATGGTCGAATCTCTAAAAGAAGTGCCGATGGCTCTATGAACCCTGATGAAACAGTACCTGTTGTCTCGGATCCTAACGGAATAACTAGCACAAGCTCGACGGAAACAAGCAACGCCAACGGAAGGGCTCGGAATGCTCGCCCTGGTAGCTCCAGCGCAGATGCAGCCACAATGAGTATGTCGCAGAACGTTATCACACAGGTTACCACCCGTCAGGTGGCCCCAACTGCCACCTCCAACACCTTCAATGTGGAACCTAATGCTGGGAGGAGAGATCTCATGGAGGGATCAAGCTGGAGCTCCAGGATGCGCTCCTTGTTCTGCTGCTTTGCTCCCAATAGTAATGGATATTTCAAGAGCGTGGATGGTGTGCACGGAGGGATGCAACCCAGAATGGCCCCTCCCCAGCCCCCTGAATTCAATAGACAGCACGTAATAGGCCCGAAGAGGCAAGATGACTTGCAAAAGAAAACTCTGGTTCTTGACCTGGACGAGACACTGGTCCATTCTTCCTTCAAGCCAGTTCCCAACCCAGACTGGATCATTCCAGTGGAAATCGACGGTGCGTGCTTAACCTTCGGTGGGCAGAATGTGTAGGTAGCGGGTGCGTTGGAGGAACATATGGGGTCAGGTCAATATTCTTGCTGATTCTGGTGTGTGGTGTATGTTCTGTGGTGATTGTTTGATATACTAGGTGTATGTATGTGGTGGTGGTGTATGTGTAGGAGGGAGATATGCCTAGTCAATCCATCTGAAGGATGTGCTGGCCATGCAATAGCGTGGTTCAGTGATCGTTCCCAGTCCTTTTTTAAGGTCAAGGCTGAAGGATATCCACGCACAAGCGCTCCAATGTTGGGAGAATATGTCTACGCAATTATGAACGGTTGACACTCATGTCTTGTGGTCCAGAAACAGAAAGCATACTCAAAGATCACAAACAACATTGAGAAACTAGCTTCTGGGTGCCTAGCCAAAGTAGACTCCAGACTGGGGGCCAGTCTCGGGAACTATGTGGTGGTTTCAGTAGCAGTATTTGTTTGCAATCCTGTGCTAGCTCAAAACTGACGAATATCTATACACGTGCCAATGTTGATGTGACATTAGAGGGTGGTGTTTGAAAGTGGAGGGATAGTGCGATGCATTTATGAGGGTGTCCAGAAAAAATGTTATTTTGGTAACTCTCTCAATTGAAGATCTTGCCCAAGCACCTGCTCTGGGTGTAACCCAAGGGTCTCAGCTCACCCAACCATTTCTCATGTTTTTGATACTTGATTTCTGACCCTTTCCTCTTGGCTACAGGTCGGTTTAAGCCATATCTAATCATATACCAACTCTTAGGATTTTTTCGGACGATGATGATGTTTTTTTCATTATGTACCGACCTTTACAGATCACAACTGATTGTTGGGTAAGTGATTAGGAACACACATGAAGGGTTTGTGAAGATAACTACCTGGGCGGTACAAAAATTACACTAGGGGGCCCTGAGGACAACTGCTTGGGTGGTACAGAATACTGAAGAGGGGATCATGGAGATAATTGCCTGTGTGGTTAGAAGCACTCTTACGGGGTTCATTCCCAGGTGTGGTGATACCTACCTGGTGGTAGTGGTTGTGTTGGTGTTGTTGTTGTTGGTGGTGATGGTGTCTGCCCTTCATAATGGTCTGCCTGGTGGTGGTGATGGTGGTGGTGGTGTCTGCCCTTCATAATGGTCAAGCATCTCAATCTGACATCAGTTATAATCACTATTTACCATGCAGGCAAGCTGGTGGATGTGTACGTCCTCAAGCGACCTTTCCTAGACCATTTCATGTGAGTTCCAAAAAATGTAAATTAGTACGTCGTGCCACAGGTGTGAGATTGAGGGAACCCTCCCGTTTACATGCCTGTGTACAAACTGGAGAATATGTGAGTTCCAGCCTTCTCCTCTCCCTCCAACACACACGCACACCTGCGCCCAAACTCGCTCAGATTCAGCGTGTGCATATTGGAACATGCTGACAAGACTCTTGTCAGCATGCCCCAATCTGCACACACTGAATCTGAAAGATTGTGGGCACCATTTGTAAGCAGCCCAGATGTACAAGATCAACTTCCAATGTGTACTTTGTACGTGTGTATTATCGGCTACTTTTTGTTTCGTTTTGTATCTTATCATAGCGCAGATGTGACAGATCAACTTCCAAAGTGTACTTTGTACGTGTGTACTATCGGCTACTTGAGCTTTGTTTGTGTCTTGGATATAACCCAGCTGCATAAGATCAACTTCAAATGTGTACTTACTACGAGTGTACTATGTTCTAATTTTCCGTCTTATCTTTAATATAGCCCACCTCATTTGCCCTACTGCGTGCTCTCTTTAAAGGAGCCCTCCTGGAGGTGGCCCCAGGGTGAGCTGCGCACACGCATACGTTCACGTCCACCGTCCCAACCTTGCTAGGGCATCCATGCACACACTCTTCTGTTTTGGATGACCACATATTAAGTGCTGTGTTCGTATTTGCTACCTCTGTTATGAAGCGTGAACCACACCACACCACACCTAGCCAGTCCTTGCGCACATTTGTTCGCCCCCATTTATAACATATCCCCGTTCCGACGAATGGCTCAATGGTTGAGCTCCTAGAAAGAATGAATAAGTTGCTGGGTTCGAATCCCCACGGGTGCAATTTAGTGTAAGCGGTCGCTGTCAACCGCCATGGTAGCTTTGTCCAGGTAAAGTAGCAGCCCGTTCCCTACCGCCGTAAGAGCTCCCTTAACACCACGCCCCACCAGGCGTTATCATTACCTTTATAACGCGCTTTGACTCATGTCTCAACCATGCCTGCTTAGATTCTGCCACAAACAAGAAGCATGCCCCTGCCTACACTATGACCCTCTCCCCCTGTATTTTCTGCTTGAGCGCTTGTTTTTGGTGGGTAGTGGGTGATGCATGGTCCTCAATAGCAACTATGAGTGCATGTGTTTGTGAGTGTGTGTGTGTACATGCAAAGGCTTTGCATGTAGGGGGGTTCCCCATCAACACACCCAAACCCAACCGCCAGCATCCCCTTCCTCTTGATACATCTCACACAATCCTTTACCATTTGTCATTTGTTTTCGATGTGACTCTTGTTGATGATAGGACTTGTGAGTTTTAGCAAGTCATCATATAACAAATATGACTTGCTATGACTCTGAGTAAAAATCTGGTGGGCTACTCAACTTTTCTGAAATCAGACTTGAGTAGCTCACCTAGCTACTCAACCTTGCCTAGAGAAATCTGAAATTAAAAACACTGATGACTCACGAGTCCTATCATAACAACAATCTCTAGGGATGCTATGGGCTGATTTGCTGCGCCACTTAAACTCACACACGCCTGTACACAAAAGCGCAATCGCCACGTAGCATCATTTTCTCATTCACCAAACCCCACATGTGCACTGCCTAGGGATGCTGTGGGCTGCAGATTTTCTGTGGCATTCTCACTCACACACAAATGCACTCACTTGCTCAATTGCCACATAGCATCATTTCCTCATTTGCTAAACCCCACATGTGCACTGCCTAGGGATGCTATGAGCTGCAGATTTTCTATAGCACTCTCACTCACACACAAATGCACTCACTTGCTCACTTGCCACATAGCATCATTTCCTCATTTGCTAAACCCCACATGTGCACTGCCTAGGGATGCTATGAGCTGCAGATTTTCTATAGCACGCTCACTCACACACATATGCGCTCACTTGCTCACTTGCCACATATCATCATTTTCTCATTCGCAAAACCCCACATTTGCACTGCCTAGGGATGCTGTGGGCTGCAGATTTTCTATAGCACTCTCACTCACACACATATGCGCTCACTTGCTCAATTGCCACATATCATCATTTCCTCATTCTCTAAACCCCACTTGTGCACTGCCTAAGAATGCTGTGGACGGCAGATTTGCTGCGCCACTTTTACTTGCAGACACATTTGCACACTTGCTCAAGTGCATGATTTTCTGCACCACTCACGCAAATGCACACAAATGCGCACATTTGCTCAGATGCATGATTTCCTAATTTTCCAAACCCCACATGTATTCTCCCTAGGGATGCTGTGTGCTCAAGGTTTTCTATACCACTCTCACTCACACACACATGCGCACATTTGCTCAAATGCATGATTTCCTAACTTTCCAAACCCCACATGTGTTCTCCCTAGGGATGCTGTGGGCTCCAGGTTTGAGGTAGTGGTTTTCACTGCCAGCCTGGCAAAGTATGCAGATCCTCTGTTGGACCTTCTAGATAAGAACAACGTTGTACGGTGGCGCCTGTTTAGGGAGGCATGCTGTCCATACGAAGGTGAGGCATGGAAAGGGGTGGTGTGTGTGTGGGGGGGGGGAGGGGGGGAGGACGCACCCTGGATGGTAGTCTCTGGTGCAGCGGCAGAATGGACCTGGACAGAAACGGAATGGTGAGCGTGTGTGTCCCAATGTTGTAAGGTGGCGCCTGTTAAGGGAGGCATGCTGTCCATACAAAGGTGAGGCATGGAAAGGTGGCAGGGGGGGCGGGTGTAAATCCTGGTGTGCTTGGACATTTTGTTCAACTTTGCCTAAATCCACATGAGAGACCACAAATTGATAGCGCTCATTGAGACGATCACTATACACCCTACTTTGACCCCCTAATTATAATTGGAGGCGGAGATATGGGCCTCACAAGCTTGGAGGGGGGGGGAGGGTGGGGGGGGGGGGGGGGGGGGCAAAGTACACAAACTTCCTAATGTAGGGTCTGTAAAAACTTCTTAACTGCCCCCTGCAATTTGTGTTTTGCTTGCATGTCTCGAAATAATACAGGCATTGTATTTTATCTTTCAAGAGCTTTAGCTTTAGCTTCAGCTCTAGCTTTAGCTCTAGCTCTAGCTCTAGCTTTAGCTTTAACTTTAGCTCTAGCTCTAGCTCTAGCTTAAGCTTAAGCTTAAGCCTTGTTAATGATGGATTGATTTCCAGCAGCCTATTTAGGCGTATTGCTTTTGTGAAGCTGGGACCTAGGAGGCATGCCCAAGGAGGAGGGGGGAATGCCCAGGAAGAAGGGCGGTACAAGGCAGAGGGTAGAAACAATGGGGACTCGGCGCTGGTTCGGATATTCACATGGCGTTCAGTCCTGGCAGGCTGTTCATTAAGTCATGCCTTATGGTGAATTATTCCTTGCTTGACTGACTGACTGACTGACTGACTGTTTGCCTGCTTGCTTGCTTGCTTACTTGCTTGCTTGCCTCCTTGCCTCCTTGCTTGCTTCTGCTGAACGTTTTCCACCCACCCCATTCCACCTGCCCACCTCTCATCTGGCAGGCAACTACGTGAAGGACCTGAACTGCCTGGGTCGGGACCTCTCCCACACCATCATCGTGGACAACTCGCCGCACTCCTACGTCTTCCAGCCCTCCAATGCAGTGCCCATCGGCACCTTCATCGACGAGATGGACGATCAAGAGCTCCTTGAACTCCTTGCCACGTTGCTTCAGATAGAGACCGTGGGGGATGTGCGACCCGTCCTCAATCAACTCTTCTCCCAATTATGAGCGTGTACAGGGCAGGGCACATCGGCACCTTCATTGACGAGATGGATGATCAACAGCTCCTCGAGCTCCTTTCCGCGTTGTTATAGATAGAGACGGTGGGGGCTGTGAAACAAGTCATCAATCAAATATTCTCCCAATGAGCACATAGAGGGATGAGTCCTTTCAAAAGTTTGGATTTTGAGGATTGTTTTCGAATCAAGGTACCTTCCCATTGGACTGCCCGTCCTCAGAACATGAATGGATGTTCCCTACCCTGCTCCCCATCCCATACAGCATCATGTGTGAAATCATCAGGTCCTTTGTCAAAGCTTCTCTCAATGGCGAACGGGGTTTGGCTTGCCACATTCTCATGTTCTCATTTCGTGCCTCATGGTTTCACCTCGTGTGATCATGTCATGTCTCATGTTCCCATGGCATGTGATCATGTCGTGTCTCATTTTCCCACGGCATGCGATCATGTCGTGTCTCATGTTTATATCTCACAACCTCACGTTTTGTCTCATGGTTTCACCTCATGTTATTTCCCATGTTTCATGTCATGCGATCATTTCATGTGTCATGACCTCATGTAATTTCCAATGTCTTCATGTTATGCGATAATGTAATTTCCCATGTTTTCATGGCTTGCGATAATGTCATGTCTCATGAACTAATGTCATGTCCCATGTTTTCATGCCATGCGAATTCTTATCCATTTGGTATTGGGCAGATGCAAATGGAGAAAGGTGTAGTACATCATGTGATGGCTGTATGCTTCACTCATGCTATGCAGTTGGCAGATGTACATGCAGGATTGTGTTGTACAGCATGGTACAGCTGTCCTGTCCTCCCATTGTTGGCAGTTGGTAGATATGCATGAACCAGAACGCTGTGCAGTACAGAAATGCTGTACCGCAAGCTTTACCACTGGCTGTGCAGGAAGCTGTGAAGCACATGGACACTGTACTACTGCTCTATCTTTGGATTTGCTTTGAGTAGCTCTAAGACAGCTGGAGTTTGCTTCCAGCATACCGTATATAGTGTACAGACTGCATAGCTCAAGGCTACCACAGGACTTCAAGGGAACACGATAAGTGCATGTGTGACACGACTAGTGGATGTTTGGAATCAAACGGAATTTACAGGCGTCAAGTATTTGTCCATGTATGCACCATTTTTGGCGGAGCCCCCCTTTTTGGCGGAAACCCCCAGAGTATTCCCGTTGTTGTGCATACTTTTTCAAATCCATATCCATTTTGCTGCTCATTTGTTGAAGAATCGTTACAGCAGCGCGTCCCCAGAAAAGGGGGGACTCGCATGCTTAACATCATAGACCTTCTGCTTTAGATATCACATTAGATTACCCCCACCCCGGTAGCTTCACCCATTGCTCAGGCTGTGTATTGTTATGGATTGTGCCTTGGTAGAGGGTGAAGACCATTTCATGTGAATGCCTGCTGTGTGGAAGCAGCAGGCCCATACATAAAAGTATGTTTTTTTATAAGAGGGAAAATAGGTGTGCCATGGTATCAGCAAAAGCTGGGCCGCTCACCATCTTCCAATGATAAGTCTGCCAGGTATATCTAGGACAGCACTGCTGGTATCGACATAGCAGCTTTTTTAAAGCAACTTCATTCAGATTTCCGGACCATAGTGTATGAGTTTATCAGATGGGCGATCGGGCGGTCTTCCCTAGGGAGACTTCAAAATATGTGCCTGAGACTCAACTGTTTACACAATCTGCGTCTCATGGCACCATGTGACTGTGCCTCACTGCGTCTGACCTACTGGATCTTCGTCTGAGACGCACGGACCTTCCCCAATCTGTGTCTGAGGTGCATGAAGTAGCGCCTGGACCAATCCTGCATGGAGGCCCCACGACTCCTCCACACTTGTGTTGCTGTAGCATTCCATGGTAGCACGAACTTCCCACGTGGAAGAGTAATGCTTCTTATATTTGCTCTGTTCTCCGCGAATATTCTGCTCTGGCTTTTCTGTCTGTCTAGAGTGTTGACTCTTGGTGTGTAGATGATGGACCCCCACCACCCAACAGGCGTCACCTCCTGGGGTCCACCCACCCCCACCCAACAGGCGTTGTGTGGTGGGGGCTTGTCTCAATAGACATGGCGATGACTGCAATCACTGTTTTTGTTCGTATGCATAACAGTCGAGGGTGGCTGATAGATTGAAAGGACTTGGTTGCCTGCCGTCGAGTGTGGTAGAGAGTTGGTACTCTTGTTTTAATTAATGTAAAAACTGTACACTTTATGTGTCACTCATCATTCAACCAGGTGCACATTTCCGATTGTTGTACATTTTTACAACAGGCGTTGTACAATCTCGATTGTCGAGCCATACGGGGTATATCGATAAGGGCGGATAAGGGGTAGGTCACACTGCTCTTGGTCCGGCCGATTTTGGTCGCTTTTGCCTATCGCCAAAATCTTAGTGGTCACACTACAACATTGACCAGAATCGATTTTGGTCAGGACCAAAATCGGACCAAAAGCAAAAGCTGAATCGAGCAAAAGCAAAATCGGGGGGGGGGGGGGGGGGGGGGGGGGGTATTTGCCTCGATTTTGCTTTTGGTCCGGATTTTTTTCTGGAACTTTATATTGTTTTCTGTTGTTATCTTTTCCGTATCTTCGTTGTTTCACTCATACATTTTCTTATCCAATTCTTAATTATTGTTGCTTCTAGTCTTCAAATTTTTCAGAGGGTGCGGCACAGTCCCAAGCTGATATTGTGTTGAGATATGGCCCAAATAGCTGCAAATGAGAAGGAACATGTTACATAAATTGTATATAAAATATACGAAATCATCCAACTCTCTCTCGCGATTGGGGATGTCTCTTCAGCCTATTGGGCTTGCACATGATCATTAGGTGTGTGCTGTCAAGCAACTGCCTACTCAGCTTTTTCAACGCTTTTTCTTTCAGCACTTCTTGTCACGGTTGGGCAAGTCTGTCAGCCTATTTGGCTTACCCCTGGACTGTCACACACTGACCTAGACATGTCATAGGCTGACCCCTAGACTGGCACTGACTAACCTAGAAACCGGGGCCTGGGCAGCCTAAGTTTCTAGGTCAGAACGAGGATGGTGCCTGCTATCCCTCAAATCCGAGTGGGCCATGAAAAAGGTTTCCCAACTGTGCGTGTGTGTAGGTTACGGGCTCAACCCCGAGCACCCTCTCCATCTAGGAAGCTAGCAAGTTCCTCTTGTGACCAGATGCACCCATGGTACCAGGTTCTCAATTGACTGTGTTGATATCAGAGGGAACAACAGGTTCCATCTGCATGTCTTGAGGATAAGGATGCCTGCGCTCCAAGAAGTTGTGCAAGGCACAGCATATCCGAGAAACCTGGGGATGATAGAAGGGAGAAGTCGAAGGAGGACAGAGACATAGAGAGGAAGGAGGAGCAGAGGCTGTATGATGAGAGGAGGGAGGAGAGGAGGCAGGAGAGGAGGGAGGAGAGAGAAAGGGAGGATAGAGAGAGGAGGGAGAGAGAGAGGAGGGAGAAGAGTGAAAACCGGTTGGAGATGATGACACACATGTCAGAGATGAACCGGCAGACCACTCTCATGATTGCCAACATTTTTGGAGGGGGCAATGCGATGATGGGTATGAACCACTCCATTCCTGGCAGCTCCACCCCACACAATGGGGGTGGGATGATGGGTCCTACGATGTCCACCCCACACAATGGGGCAGGGATGATGGGTGGTGCCACACAGGCGTACCCCCAGACGTACCCTATGGGTACGTCTGGGGGTACGCCTGGGATGATGGGTGGTCCATTCATGCCAAACATGAGCCAGAACCCCCCTAGCTAGATGGCTATACTGATTTTTTGTTGCATGTCGTTGGCACATTACTCGTGCGGTACCCACGAGAGAGATTGTCACTTGGTAACATGAATTCAGGAACCTCGTCGTATTTCCTATGTAGCAAGATTTGAGAGGTTGAATTTAAAGTGGTACATTATTCCTACTTGGTACTTCATTAGATGTTCCCAGCAAGCGAATTGTTACATTATTCCCCAATTGAACTTGGCTACATCCCTCTAGCAAGCAACTTGGATTTCTGTTCTTAATGTTATTAATTGACGACTTGGTAATATAATTTAAACCGAGGTTGTAACAGAGGTTCCCAAATCTGCATTGTTTCCACTATCCAGTCTCCCTACTTGCAGCTCCCTGTGGCTCCGTCCCTGCTGCGGGCAGCTCCCAGCTCCCTGCTCCCTGCTCCCAGCTCCCTGCAGGTCCTCCAGGTCCTCCAGGTCCCAGCACCTTGCAGGTCATGCAGGTCCTGCAAAAAAAACAAAAGCGCACCAATTAAAAAACTGGTGCGAGCGCACTTTTTCAAAGGCAAGTGCGCTTTTTTGACAGCGCACATTTTTTGAAGGCATCGGCACTTTCGGGGCTGTCAAAAAATTGTCATCAGTTCAAAAACATTACAGCTTGTAGACTTGAAAACAATTAGTTATACTACTGTAGTACCTGACCAATAGCAAAATCGAAAGCAAAATTGGATCAATAAATTGTCTCAAAGACCAGATTTTGCTTTCGATTTAGCTTTTGGTCCGCTTTTGGTCCGCTTTTGGTCCCCACCAAAATCGGACCAAAATCGGACCAAAAGCAAAAGCTAAATCGACCAAAAGCAAGAGCAGTGTGACCTACCCCTAAGGGTACAAGAAGTAACTCGATCGAAGAAGAGTCCTCCGAGTTGTGAAAAAATGGCGAGATGGGAGCAGGGTTGTTCAGATGGACCCCCAGCTCTGCGTCCTGGGACGCAACCAATTCTACAGCTTGCGTCCCGAGACGCTACCAATTGCATAGCCTACGTTCTGTGACTCAACCGACCCACTGAAGCTTATCAACTAAACTGGGCCCCGTGGCAGCGTTTGCAGTGTGTCACATTTGTCTTCTGCAGATCGTCAGATCTGGATTATCGGAATGATAGCTCCTACTCAGCATTTCTGAGACGGCGTTATCATTCGCCCCGCTTGCCCATGCGTAGGCCCATTGAACTTCACGGCTAAGACTCAGGGAAATGTAGATAGACTGCTACCGACTGTTACTCCTGAACAGAGGCGTCGCGAAAACGAGATCGCCCCCAAATTAAGACCCGCCCCAAGTCTCGCTGATAGGTCAACCAGCTCCTAGGCATAACAAGCAGGCAAAGCGTTACATGCTGAGGAGCTGCAATTCATGAGCGGTACTCCCATATGATGATGACGATGGCGGTTATTTTGTCCTGGTGCCTCATTCCCGCAGCTTGTCGGAGTCAAGTGGGACTTGGTGGGACCGGCTGCGATCTCCTGCGTGGTCGTACGGTACAGCTGTCACCCTAGCTGTCACTCTCAAACCCCCAAGCTAACCGCATGCCGCACGCCACAACCAACATATTGGCCCACCTCCCCACCTCTTCTTCGCCATTCGACGCTCCATTGAGCAGTCCGATTACAAACTGGGATTTTTTTCCTTTGCGAATTCGCAGCTCAATCTAAAACAACAAAAGAGCTAGCTCTCCATAGCCGCAGTCATGCAAACGATGTCGGTTCCAAACTCGGTAGGAGGTGTTGACCATGGTTCATGGTGCCAGGTCCAGTTCGCTAGCCGACCGACTTCGGTTAAAGGTGCCGCAGCGGCAGGGCTCAGCCAGGCCGAGATGGTTGAAGAGCTTACTGCTCAGCATCAGGGGCAACGGGAGCCGGAGCCGGAGGCAGTGGTCGAGATAGCCAACGCCAGGGTGGACTTTCTTGGGAATGTGTCGGACGCCTTCAACGGCGAGGTCATCCTCTTCTCGATCAAAAACTTCAACGCAACGGTGAGTAAGGAATTCGGGGTCGGGCCGGTAGGACGCTAGGCGTGTGGTGTGTGTGTGTTTGTTGGGGTGGGAGGGGGGCGTTGGCTTGATTACGTAGTCTACCAGCCTTCGGAAGGCGCTGGTTGGAAGGAGGATGGACACGATTTGGGGGCTAAGCCGGTGGTGTCCGGTGTAATGGAGTTCGTCTGGTGATCGGGTTCGTCAGCTTCATCGCCGTGGTGGGGTTTGTGTCTCCGTTGTAGGGTTCGTCGGGCGATGGGGTTCGCCCGGCTCGTCTCGTGGTGGGGCTCGTTCCTGTAGCCAACTCACCCTGGCTTCAGTTAGAAAAGAAAATGCCCCATCCCAATAGTCTCCCATAACTCAGTAAAGTCGCAGACAAATTTTGACGCCAGTAGAGCACCCTGATAAATTGGTGTTCTACAAGATCACAACTACCATCATCAATACCGGGACCGACCAACCGTCATCAACCACAATCCACCCATCATCAATACCGTCCGTGTATCTATCATCATCAATACTATCCACAAGTTCAAACCTACCACCACAGATCATTATTTAGCCCACACTCTCCATCCAACATAGGTTACGCTCCAGCCAGGTGCCCCTGGCATCCGCATCTTGCCCCACCCCAAGCTGGACTCCTCCGAGTACACAAGCTTTGAGGACCTGGACAAGATGATCAATGGCTTCGGCTACTATGGGGGAGTTCGCCTCATGCAGGTACGCTTTGTGTGATCCCTGGTTTCTGTGGGTATCCCATGGGGGGACTTGGAATGGGTAGACAGTGAGCGGGTGATCAGCCCAGAGTTAGCAGAAAAAATATGATATAATTCAAATTCAATTGCAGGTAACTAGCTGGAAGATCCTTTTATTTTTACCTTTTACCTGTGGGAGTGTCGTTCACAATTGCATCATGCTTCCATACGAATAAGGAGGCATGCACCATGATCCCTTCAGGTTTGATCGTACCCTATGATTTTGAGGATGGTTGGAAACCCCCTGCGAATGTTGTGGAGCGGGCTTGTCTCAGGGCAACGATGGCCTGTCTATGACTATGCAACTTGTAAAATGCAAAATAATTCCCTTCCCTTTCTCTCTCCCAAGCCAATCATTCCCTCCCCATACTCTCTCCCATGCCAATCACAAAAGAATTCCCCCCCCTCACTCTTCCTTCCCCTTACTCTTTCTCCCCCTTACTCTCTCCCACGCCAATCATCCCTACCCAGGCCACTTGCAAGCACTTTTTTGCTTGGTGCAAGGAGCATGCTGTGGAGCTTGACATGAGCAGGACTGGCTTCAGCATGTCCTACGACACCACGATCCCACGTAAGGCAGGCATGTCAGGCTCCTCGGCTATTGTCTGTGCAGGTAAGCAACGTCGTAGGGTTGGCTTGGGCATGGTAGGGTTGTACTGCTGCATGGGTGTGTACTGCCGCATTTGACAACTGCGTACACCAGTATTTATACCATGAATTCATGATTGCTATGGTATGACTGATTACATTGCTGCACATGACAACTGCGTACAGCTGTCTGTCTGCATTCCCAGCTATTGGCCTGCCTGGGATTCGTTATCTCTTTGTCTTTCTTTTCTTCTGTTTGGATGTTGAAGTGAGCTGCTCAATTGATGCATACACCAGTCTGTCTGCATACCCACCTATCGGCCTGCCTGCTTCCAATTGCTGCAGCCTTGAGGTGCCTCTTGCGCCACTATGATGTGGAGATTCCTGTTGTGGAACAGCCTGCCTTTATCCAGCAGACAGAGAGGGAGCTGGGCATCAGTGCTGACCTGCAGGACAGAGTGGTGCAGGTGAGACAGCAATGGCAGCAGTGTTGGTTCAGTTGCAGTGGTGCTGTGGTTGCACTGGTGCCGGTGCTGTGGTTGCTGTGGTGCAGTTGAGACAGCAGTGGCAACAGTGTTGGTTTAGTTGCAGTGGTGCAGGTGCAGTGGTGTAGGTGAGACAGCAGTGGCAACAGTGTTGGTTCAGTTGCATTGGTGCCGGTGCTGTGGTTGCATTGGTGCCGGTGAGACAGCAGTGGCAACTGTGTTGCTTCAGTTGCAGTGGTGCCGGTGCTGTGGTTGCAGTGGTGTAGGTGAGACAGCAGTGGCAACAGTGTTGGTTCAGTTGCAGTGGTGCCGGTGCTGTGGTTGCACTGGCGCCGGTGAGACAGCAGTGGCGTCAGTGTTGGTGAAGGTCACTCTCTCTTGCAACTTGGCTGCATGGCTCCAGCCTTAGTGCTGCTAGCTATTTTGTTGTCCTCACACTATCAGTCATGTCGTTCCACTACATGCAACAGACTTTCGAAAACCTCTGCTTTGCCAGATTCATTAGCATTACATTGTCATAGGCAGGCAATTGTGGGCCATTCATCTTAGCTAGTTTCATCTCAGCTATAGACAGGCCATTATGGGCCATTCATCTCAGCTTTTTTATCACAATTGTTGGTAGAATGTGGGCCTTCAGGTCGAGCCTTCATATTTATTGATTTATAAGTGCATTCTAGCACGTTCAGTTGTCCGCTGTTAAAACCGGGCTGCCTTTTTGGCCTGCCCGATTCCAGGATCAGGCTGCACGTATCTCCTTACATTTTTACCAATAGAAGAGCTATTGCATTCGCATCTGTAGCTTTAGGGCTAAAAAGTGGGCATTGTTTTTAACCTAGTATTGTTTTGTTTTTGGCTGCGGAAGTTATGTCATATCTTGTTTCATCATGCCAGGGGCACTAGCTAGCCTCAGGATTGGCCAGAAGATGGGGAAGGGTAGGTTCCTAGAAGCTGCTCTATGAGCCAACATATATAAGCCATCACCATGCTAACCTCACCTTGCCTTCGACCACAGTGTATATTGAATGTTGAGCGCCAACTGTCCTGCTATACAAAGTGCTATAAGCTTGGTCACCAGCCTCAGCAACAAAATGTTGAAGTCTTCTGACTTTCCCTTCAACTTTCCGCATCTTGTGGTGGGGGGGGATTAGCCCCCACTTAATTTTAGGGGGCTCAACGGTTTAAGGTTCAGGGTTTAGGTGGTTAAGGGTCTAGGTGGTTGGTCGGCCCCCTTAGGGGGACAGACCTATGCGATACTTACGCGATATCGTGCTGTTTTTCAAATCTTCACATCTTCAAATTTCCCAAGAACGCCGGTCAAAATTGCCGGTTCATCTGACTGGCCTGAAATCGTTCCGACTCGTGTTCGATTCCCGTCGGGGGCGGATTACCTCGAGGGCACTTTTTCGCATACGTATCTCAGGGTTGCGGACTGTGGACACGGCGTTTATTTGTCGTTTCCCTCCTGTCCTGTGGACTCAGTCTAGGGACCTGGAGCATGTCTACGATTTCCCCTTGAAGAATTCGTTTCTTCGTGACTCTCGTAGCTCATTACATCAGCGCATTGTGCTTGACAAGGAAATCTGCTCTTCCGCACTAGTTCCTGCAGGTTGCGAAGTAGCAACTGTAGCCTCGGGAGTTGCTGCACCTGCCTCCATGGAACTTCGGGATGTCAGTGAGCTAATAAGTTCATTAGCCTTACAGGGCACCAAGTTGAATAATAATGCCATGCCATGCTACATTGATTCTTGACCCTCCCAATATTAAATTGAACGGATAAGTAAGCAACTGCTTGTGCATCCATCACCAAGGAGGCTGCCACTGCAGCTTGACGAACATTACACCACCCCCGGGGCCGACCTCCAGGGGACCCGCCAGGGCCCCCTACTATTTTAGGTCAGTGGGGGCTAACTGAAGTGGAGGCTAACTTCCCCCTACCCCATGCTATTTTAGGTCAGTGGGGGCTAACTGAAGTGGAGGCTAACTTCCCCCTACCCCATGCTCTTCATGCTCAGGTGTTTGGTGGATTGATGCACCTTGATTTCTCTGACCTGGATCTCGTCACAACCGATGGATGCGGCACCTACAGTGCTCTTGAGCCATCCAGGCTCCCTCCCCTGTACTTGATGTACTGCGGTGAGGGTAGCAAGTCCACCAGTGAGCTTGAGGCAATTGAAATCATG
This sequence comes from Chlamydomonas sp. ICE-L, assembly GCA_013435795.1. Classification (NCBI taxonomy): domain Eukaryota; kingdom Viridiplantae; phylum Chlorophyta; class Chlorophyceae; order Chlamydomonadales; family Chlamydomonadaceae; genus Chlamydomonas; species Chlamydomonas sp. ICE-L. The sequence goes on from JACBWV010000610.1 coordinate 73,952,840, forward strand.
CAGGCTAACTGGCATGAGGGAGATGAGAGTGTGCGTGAACGCATGCAAGAGATGGCTTCGTGTGCCCGGCAAGGACGAGTTGCCCTTGAGCGTTGGGACGTTGGCACCCTGGGACAGCTGATGACAAAGAACTACGAGCTCAAGCGCGACATCATGGGAGTTGAGGCCATGGGCGCTTCCAACATTCGCATGGTCGAGATGGCTCAGGCGTTCGGCTGTGCTGCCAAGCCCTGTGGCTCAGGGGGATCTGTGGTGGTGCTGTGCCCTAGGGGCAAGCCACAGGTAGAGCAGCTGAAGGCAGCTGCGCAAGCAGAGGGTTTCCACTTTCTCCAGGCTGAGGTTGCACCTCGTTAGGGTTCCCACTTTCTCCAGGCTGAGATTGCACCTCGTTAGGGTTTCCACTTTCTTCAGGCTGAGGTTGCACGTTAGAGCAGTGGCACTGGTTTGTGTCGGGAAAACCACCTACTGGGGTGAAATTCCTTTCACAACTTCAAAATAGATGTGGGGCACCCGTAAGGATCTCGTGGATTTGGATTCCGATTGATAACATGGTCTATCAGTCTTCAGGCTGCTCACTCCTTACTGGTGTCAGTCCATTGCCCTAGCCCAGCCTTGATGTCTTTGCAGACTACTAACTAGGGTTCAGTGGGCATACCACTTTGGCAACGTATGAATGTTAACTGGAAATGACTACACTGTGGTGAGTTAAGCATGGCAGTACAGGAGTCCTGGCAGCACAGACAGCAGCCAACAAGTGTCAGGGACTCTCGCCCAATTTAGCTTCCACAAGCACATGACTGTCATCAAGTACCACTTTGGCAACGTATGTACGCACACAAGTCAACAAATGCCCCAAGCCAACACATACCCATATGTGTGGACTTTTATAGGGTCTTTTCCTGCTGTTGTTTTCTACACATTGTGTGGTATGGTCCACTGCAATGTGTGGTATGGTTAAGTAGAGCCTCCTTACTTTTTTACCTGCCTTTCAGCTGAGTATGCAGAGAGCTACTTCATGCATATTGGTGTGTGGTCACTATGCAGCAACATTGAGTTCATACATCATGTTGTTGTATAGGTGACCACACCAAAACTAGATTCTCACTTCCCGCAGGACTTTCTAGATTTCAAGTAATTTTCTGCACATATTTATGAAAGCACTGACTAAATTCTTTATTGTTGATCCATATGCCTGGGATTCGTTATCTCTTTGTCTTTGTTTTCCTCTGTTTGGATGTTGAAGTGAGCAGCTCACTTGATGGGAGGTCGCCAACACAAATGTAACTTGCTCTTTTATTTTTTGTTACTTCAAACTTGGTTATATGGCTCCAGCCTTGAATGGCTGCTTACCATCAATCGGCACTAATTTAATTGTGAACTTGGTCACATGGCTCCAGCCAGCCACCAATTTGGCTGCTCGCCAGTAAAAATAGTTACGAGGGGGAGAGTTATCATCATCAAAAAATCAAAATCTAAGCATTTTAATAAAAATATACTTGATCTAATCTCATACATTCATGCCATGATGTCATGGACAAACAGAGGTAACTGCACACTAACTTGTTTATTGCACTACACTTGAACTCTGTTATATTCTTCTTCTACAGCCGGGGCCGTAACGCTTGAAACGCAGACTCTGGCTCGAAGACGTAGATGTTTGCACATGGAACGTAGATTGTTAGTAACATGAAAAGTATATCTTAATCATGAAACGTAGATTTTTGTCCATGAGTGAACCGTCCTGTCTGCGATATCCCTTGAATAAGCCTGCTAGAGTGCTATGTTTATATGTTATTATGTGTATTCCGTAGTAATATTCAAGTGCTCTTCTTCTGAACCATAAAAATGAAAAACAGTACAATCATTCATACCTATCAAATAAGACTTGATCCAGTCTCTTCATACCTTCTGGGGCTTTGATCTGCAGCTAGGGCAAGCTGTTCCCTTGTCACCCTGAGATGGAACGAACTTACCGAAAATTGTGCCAGCTTTTGCAGATGTTCATGAGATTAATGAGATGATGACATGGTAATCCTTGAGAGCGCATGTCAGCATGCGAAACAACCCTAAAGATACCTGCGCCTAGAGCGTTCATAGTTTGTAGACCATCCCGCGCGACCGCGCTCAACCAGGCCATCGACCAAATCTGCCGTTCACTTCAGCAGTGAGCTCGTGGGGTCCCACTCTGGTCCTACTGGGCTTAAAATGTCATGCCAGGTCATGCCACACAACCCAACCGAATTATCCGTTCTCCCCTCCACCTCAGGCTTCAATGACCTGCCTTGTGTCACAAACTTGCTTTTCTCGTTTTTCCTCCTCAGTGGTTCAACTGAGCCACGATGAACACCCTTCAGCGTTTTTCTGCTGATCGCGCTGCCGCTTGCAATTTGCGAGCCTCCCCTGCTTGCGTTTCAGCCGCTTTCCCGATTCGTGCTGCTGCTCGCACTGTCCGCACCGTCGCTTCTGCAAACCGTCCCGAGGTGCGACTTATGTCTACAATTCTATCCCACTGCTACAAGCAGCAAGCAGGAGCGCCCTTGTCGGTTGTCGGGAGATATTCGCCAAGCAACGTTACAATTTCCACCTCATCCTGCTTCACTCGTAGGTCCGCACCCTGGCATCGAAGGTCAAGTCCGTTGCTCCTCTTGTAAGTGCGCTGACCGAGTAATGTCCGATTTTTGTTGGTGCCATCTTCCCGGCAGTTGTACCATATATCCGAGAGCTGGGGCGATCTGAGCCGTCATTGCTCTCAACCTCACTGCAATGCCTTTTATCAGCAGCTTCAACCGCTTTCGTCGCTTACTCCTAAATTTTCCTGCTCCCAGGCCAGCGAAGACTCCACTCCCGATGTATACATCAACGAGCCAAAGCCCCTGAGGGAGGGCGAGCAGAAGCGTATCATCTCTGTCTTCGTTGCCGATGAGTCGGGTCTGATTAATCGTGTCACCGGCGTGTTCGCACGACGAGGTTAGTTATAAGTTAGTTAGGATCTCACCTGATCTCACTTGATCTTACCATGTGCATTGTACACCCAACCAGTTAGATTAGTACTACCTGTGCATCTGCCTGTGTGTGTGCGCAATGCCATGCAGATCCAGGTCATGTACACACAACCAGGTGTGCTCAGTATGTGCGTGCCTAAGCGTGTGAGTGTGTGTGTGCAGTATACCATGCACATTCTAATCGCATCCTCACGACCAGTCAGGCTTGTCATGTGCATGTCTAAGTTTGTGTGTTTGTATGCAGTACACCACGCAGATACAAATAGCATTTACCCAACAAGTCAGGCTTGTTATGAGTGTGCATGTCAACTGTGTGTGACCCCCAGCCCAACCCAACCCAACCCAACAGGCGCCAACATCGAGTCGCTAGCCGTTGGCTTGACCTCATCCAAGGCATTGTTCACCATTGTGTTCACTGGAAGTGACTACACTGTGGTAAGTTAAGCATGGCAGTACAGGAGTTCTGGCAGCACAGGAGTCCTGGCATCTGACAGCAGCTAACAAGTGTCAGGGACTCTCGCCCAATTTGGTTTCCACAAGTACATGACTGTCATCAGCCTATGGCCACACAAACACACGCCCCCCCCCCCCCCCCCCCCCCCCCTCCCCCTCCCACCACCACACACACACACACACACACACGCATGCACAAACACACGCACACACACAGCATCCTATCACCACCCCCATTACCACCGCCACCGCCGCAGACACAGAGAGACACAGGCTAAGGCACAGACGCTCACATACATTCACACACACAAATCACACATACATGCTTGTAACCCACCCGCCCACCCGCACATACACCCACCACCTGTGACCCACCCACCCACCCACATGCACATGCACATGCACATGCACCCACGTGTGATCCACCCACCCGCACATGCACCCACCACTTGTAACCCACCCACCCACCCACCTGTACATGCACCCACCCACCCGCACATGCACCCCCCACCTGTGACCCCCCCCCCCCCCCCCCCCCCCCCCCCCCACACACACACACACATGCCCCCCCCCCCCCCCCCCCCCCCCCCCCCCCCCCCCCCACACACACACACACACACATGCACCCTCCCACCCACACATACATGCACCCACACACTCACACATGCACACACACACACCCGCACATGCACAGTCCAACCTTGTGAAGCAGCTGTCCAAGCTGGTGAACGTTCGATTTGTGGAGGATGTCACTTCCGCTCAGCGTCTAGGTGAGATGTAGGGCTGGCTGGTGTGTGAGTGTGGGCAAGATATAGGTGTGAGGGAGAGCTGTAGTGCTGGGTGGTGTGGCTGCGAGATGTAGGTTGCTTGAGAGATGTCGGGCTGCGTGGTGTGTGAGTGGGATATAGGTGTGGGGGAGAGCTGTAGTGCTGGGTGGTGTGGCTGCGAGATGTAGGTTGCTTGAGAGATGTAGGGCTGCGTGGTGTGTGAGTGGGATATAGGTGTGGGGGGGAGCTGTAGTGCTAGGTGGTGTGGCTGCGAGATGTAGGTTGCTTGAAAGATGTAGGGCTGCGTGGTGTGTGAGTGGGATATAGGTGTGAGGGAGAGTTGTAGGGCTGGGTGCTGTGTGAGTGAGATGTAGGGCAGGGGTATAGATGTAGGGCTAGGTTGTGTGTGACTGGGATATAGGTGTGAGGAATAGATGAAGGGCTGGGTGGTGTGGGTGAGGGATATTTGTGTGAGGGAGAGCTGTAGGGCCGGGTGCTGTGTGAGTGAGATGTAGGGCAAGGGTATAGATGTAGGGCTAGGTGGTGTGTGAGTGGGATATAGGTGTGAGGGATAGATGTAGGGCTGGGTGGTGTGTGTGAGGGATATATGTGTGAGGGAGAACTGTAGGACTGGGTGCTGTGTGAGAGAGATGTAGGGCTGGGTGGTGTGGGGGCGAGGTGTAGTGCTGGAGGAGAGAAGTAGGGCTGGTTGGTGTCTGTGAGATGCAGCTATTGGTGGTGGCGGAGGAGTGGGTTGGGAGATGACCTGGTGGCGTAGGAACAGGTGTAGGCGGAGTGGCCAAGTGTGGGGCTGGTGGAATTTTTTAAATTTCAGATTTCTGTTGGTCAGGTGGAGTTGCTACTTGGGCTACTCAAGCCTGATTTCAGGATTGTTGCGTAGCCATCGCAAGGCAGAGCGCTAAGTGCGGAGCCCAGGGGGGTTGGGGGGTAGCGCCAAACCCATGTGTCGCCTTGCGACGACAGAATGGTGACGCAGTAGTGACGTGTCGTCAGAAAAATAAGTAGGGTCCCCCGGAGGGTCCTCTGGTGGTCTGCCCTGGGGGTTGTGTTATGTTTGTGAATTAGCAGTGGCAGCCTCCTTGGTGAAAGGTGCACAAGTAGGTGCTTTGTTTTCCATGCAATATAATATTTGGTGGGTCGAGAATCAATATAGTAGACTAGTACACACTTTTATTTCCTTGATGAATTTTACATAATAGCGATAGGGCCAGAAGGCCTGGGCAGTGGCAGCCTCCTTGGCAAAAGTTGTGCAAACTGCTTCTTCTTCTCGAGGGGACCCCCCTCCCGTTAATGGAATGCGACTCATCCGTATCCATCCTCTGCGAGAATCAAACACGTGTCCCTTAGATGTGAGTGAAGTCAGTTTAACCAGCTAATTTGACTGGCTTTTCCGTCAATATCGCCAAGATAGCCAAGTAACGGTACTCCTCGCAGTCTTAGCCCTTGTGTTACTACCTAGACAAGTGTGGGGCTGGTGGGGTGCCAGAGGGCTGGTGGTTGTAGTGGTGCTCCGGCCAACAGAATCAAACAAACAAACAAAATGGTTCCTTGAATGTTAAACCCACTTGAGGGGCCACAACAGATGCGTGTTGTTGGAAATACTCAAGAATGACGAAATACCCAGCCCAACCCAGCCCAACCCAGTCCAACCCAACCCAACCCAACCCAACCCAACCCAACCCAGCCCAACCTAGCCCAACCCAGCCCAACCCAGCCTAACCCTACCCAGCCCAGCTCAGCCCAGCCCAGCCCAGCCCAGCCCAGCCCAACCCAGCCCAACCCAGCCCAACCCAGCCCAACCCAGCCCAGCCCAACCCAGCCCAGCCCAACCCAGCCCAGCCCAGCCCAACCCAGCCCAACCGCTGAGCGCGATATGATGCTGATCAAGGTAAACGCCCCAACACAACCCAGCCCGACCCAGCCCAGCCAGCCAAAACAGTACAATACAAACAAAACCTTACAAAATTCATTTCATTGCTTCCCCTTAATTCAGCACGAGATGATGCTGATCAAGGTTAATGCCCCAACACAACCCAGCCTAAGTGCTTAACCTGACCCAGCCCAGCCCAGCGAACCATTATAAACAAACTTGAAAAATAAACTTGCAAACAAAACATTATAAAAAAAAACTTGCAGACGAAACATAACGAAGCTATACAAGATGCCTCTCCCCTCATCTCTGAGTGCGAGATGATGCTGATCAAGGTGAATGCCCCAACCCAGCCCAACTCAACCCAAACCAGCCCAACGCAACTCAACTGAACTGAACCCAACCCAGCCCTACCCAACCCAACCCAGCCCAAACAACCGAGACAAGAAGAACAAAACCTGACAAACAGAAACTGAATAAATCCAATAGACTGTTTCCCGCTCTCTCAGAGCGTGAGATGATGCTGACCAAGGTGAATGCCCCAAACCAGCCCAACTCAACCCAAACCAGCCCAACGCAACTCAACTGAACTCAGCCCAACCCAACCCAGTCTAAACAACCAGGACAATACAATACAAACAGAAACTTAACAAATCCAATTGACTGTTTCCCCTTCTTTTAGAGCGTGAGATGCTGCTGATCAAGGTGAATGCCCCAACCCAGCCCAACTCAACTCAGCCCAATCCAACCCAAACTAGCCCAACGCAACTCAACTCAACTCAGCCCAACCCAACCCAGCCCAAACAACCAAGACAAAACAATACAATCAAAACCTTACAAACAGAAACTTGACAAATCCAATTGACTGTTTCCCCTTCTCTCAGAGCGTGAGATGATGCTGATCAAGGTGAATGCCCCCCCGGGCCCCGCCCGTACCGAGGTGCTGGAGTTGACCCACATCTTCAGGGCCAAGGTTAACGATGTGTCAGACCATACCATGACTATCTGCGTCTCCGGTGACCCTGGAAAGGTAGGTTGGCCGAAGCCAGTGTTTCTTTTTTCGACGACCCCTCGCCATTCCGTTGCCATTCCGTCGAAAGCTGCACCCCCTGGACACCCCGACATCGAGACGCGCTGCCCCCCGAACCCCCCAGGCTCCGCGCTTTGCGTTCCACCATCGGATGGCTACGCAACTATCCTGAAATGAGGGTTGAGTAGCCCGAGTAGCTACTCAACCTGGACTACAGAAATCTGAAATTAAAAACACTGGACTAAGCTGCCGGTAAGGGGAAGTTAGCCCCCACTTCAGTTAGCCCCCACTTACCTAAACCCTGAACACACCTAGACCCTAAACCCTGAACACACCTGGACCCTTAAACCCACCTGCACCCTAAACCTTGGAATCAAAACCTAAAACACAAAACCTGGAAACCCCTGAATATGAGCGGGGTTGTACTTCTGGGGAAAGAGGTTGCTCAGTCCTTACTTTAGACCTGTACCAGGAGAGGGTTGAAAGGCAGGGGGAGAGGGAGGGAGGCAGGGGGGAGTTACAGGGTGTGTGTGTGGGGGGGGGAGGGGGGTGGGAGTTACAGGTGTGTGTGTGTGGGGGGGGAGTTACAGGGGGGTGGGGGTGGGTGGGGGGGGCTAACTCCCCCCCACCAATGCCGCTGTTGTTTCTTACCCTGGGAAAATAATTTTTAAGGTGGGCATTGAAGGCTGCCAAATAATTTTTAAGGTGGGCATTGAAGGCTGACAAAACAAAGTACAATGGAAGGCTACCAGTATAATGTGCGTTAAGTGAAGCTGTGATTTGGTAGCCATAGGTAGTAGCAAACTAAGCCTTATGGAAGGGGAGGCGGGCCACTGTGACCCCTCAGCACCCGTAGACCCCCGCCCCACCCCACCCCCCACCCCTCTCACGCGCCCAGCCCGAACCTACCCGACCCGACCGCACCCCTTTTGATTGCAGATCCTTGCCATTCAAAAGGTGATGAGCAGGCTCGGTGTCCTGGAGATCACACTGAGACCCCCCCCCCCCCCCCCCCCCCCCCCCCCCCCCCCCCCCCCCCCCCCCTCTCACACACCTGACCCAACCCAACCCAACCCGACCACAAACCCCTTGCCTGCAGATCCTCGCCATTCAAAAGGTGATGAGCAAGTTCGGTGTTTTAGAGATCACACGAACTGGCCGTGTGGTGCTGAAGCGAGGAGAGAAGTCTTCGGAGCAAAGAGATATTTTGGGGATCGATGAGTTCATCCAGCCTAAAGCCATACCCACCAAACTGGATACTGCGGAGATGCCTGACCCAATGTAAGCAGGGCTGTTTTAGTGCTTTTTACAGCTTTTTAAAGCTTCTGCAGCTTGTTAGAGCAATCAAATACTTGTTTTTTCTATTTGATGATGATGATGATCACATTTTCCTGGTGGCCCTACTGGACTCCAAATGTATGTACTTTTGTATAGCGATATTTTCGCCACTTTACTGGATTCCGCGGATATTCCTGAGCCAATTTAAGGTCGAGAACGACAATGTAACCCGAGCCACCCAAGTTGGGATTGACAGTGGAAGGACTTGAACCTCAAGCATAGCGTTTGGCATTGTAACTGAATGAGCAAGGGGGCTGAGTCAGGTGGCGAATACGTCAAATAATTACAACATATGGATAAAATGCTATATTTATGAGTACCATTGGGATCACTGATTGTTCCAGCTACTCTACCACGTCTTGTGCCAGCATCATGTGTATCACTTGCACCATTTATTTCATGTTTGGCATTCCCACTTGGGTGGGTAGTACATACCCAAAGGACTTGAACTCAAGCCATCCCTACTTGGGTGGCTGGTGGTGGTGGGTAGTGCATACCCAAAGGACTTGAACTCAAGCCATCCCTACTTGGGTGGCTGATGGTGGTGGGTAGTGCATACCCAAAGGACTTCAACTCAAGCCATCCCTACTTGGGTGGCTGGTGGTGGTGGGTAGTGCATACCCAAAGGACTTCAACTGAAGCCATCCCTACTTGTGTGGCTGGTGGTGGTGGGTAGTGCATACCCAAAGGACTTGAGCCACAACGTAAGGACTTGAACCTCAAGCCATCCCCACTTTACTGAAAACTGCGGATATGCCTGAGCCAATGTAAGCAGGGCTTTTTTTCAAATCTTTTATAGCTTTGTAGGGCAAAACAACAACTTGTTTTTCCTTTGAATAGCGATATCTTCACCACTTTACTGGGTACCGCGGATATTCCTGAGCCAATGTAAGCAGGGCTTTTTTTCAAATCTGAAAGAGGTTTTTTTCTAGCTTCATGATTTTAGGCTTCCTCCAGGAACAGCGTTTCAGTGCATGTTTTAGCTTTTTTAAGCTTCGTAGCCTTTCATAGCTATTTAAGGCCGTTTAGGGCAAAAAAACACTTTTTTATTGTACAGTGATATTTTAGCCTCAACGGGGTCAAAACTACCACTTAACTGGGTACCCGAGGATATTCCTGAGCCAATGTGAGGACTGATAATAATCATAATAATAACGATCATAATCATAATAATGGAAGGACAAAAAAGCCTGGAGGGGCGTGGTGTTAAGGGGACCCTGCCACAGCTGGTAAAAGTCACGATGGCAGACATATTTAGTGTCACCCTCCAGTTAAGTACTTAAAATAATAATAATAACCAGAATCATCATTATCCTGGAAGTAACTCCCCATTCTACCTCACCCTCCCACACTCACTCCCACCTCCTGCAAAATGTAGGCATACACAAATCATAGCTTTCCTTCTCAGCTACAAGCAACAGCTTCTAGACAGCTCCCTGAGCTAGCCACTGGGCTGAGCCCCGAGATTGTATTATTACTAGAAATATCAGTCCGCCAGCTTCAAGATCCACTAAGTTGCTATAGCTTTCACTGCGTCCTTACAAAAAATCTAGGTTGGCATAAAGATCTAGGCCATATCTTTATGGGGTCTCGGGTTCGATGCCGGCTTTCTGCCCGCGCCTTTTCGCTCGCTTGCAGACGCCTTGAGGGCAGCGCGCTCACCATGGCAACAGCAATGAGAGTGGTGAGCATACATGCTCCCTGTTCATGCTATGCACTTTTGGTGCTATAGGTGGAAGTATAGTTTGGGGCTTCAAGTGGATGTGTAGTTTGGTCTAAGTTTCACTGGGCAGCCAGCTAGGGGAGCTGCCAAGAAGCTGCTGGTGGTAGCTAAAAATAAAAGCAATGAAACAAATCAAATTTGCATCAAATCTCAAGCCATCCCCATTATACTTGATACGTGGGAAATTCCTCAGCCAGTGTAAGAACTCCCCCTTGTACCCCACCCTCTCACACTCACCCTACCCCACACTTCCACCCTTCACCCCTTACCCCCCACACACAGTGAGACACCCAAGGAGCTGGGTGTGTACGCCAGTGCCGAGACCATAGACCCTACCCTACCCTACCCCACCCTTCACCCCGCACCCCGCACCCCCCACTCACAGTGAGACACCCAAGGAGCTGGGTGTGTACACCAGTGCCGAGACCGTAGACACTAACCCTGGTGTGTGGACCATCAAGGACATCCTCTTAGAGACTGACGGCAGCGACGGCAGTGTCCAGCTCACGACATTGGACGGCATTCCAGTTGTAGGCGCCATGGCCCATACACTCAACATTGAGGTGTTGGATGCCCCCGGTGTCCTGAACCAGGTTAGTGAGGGAAGGGAGGGAAGGGAGAAGAGGGAGGGGAATGGAGGTCAGGGAGGGAGGGAATGGAATGGAGGGAAGAAGGTCTGACAGGAGGGGTTGACGATTTTCTGGGGCCCGATGGTGGGTGCCATGGCCCGTACACAGTGAGGTGTTGAATGCCCCCGGTGTCCTGAACCAGGTGAGTGAGGGAAGGAGGAGAGGGAGGGAGGGAATGGAGGAGAGGGAGGGAGGGGATATAATGGAGGAGAGGGAGAGGACTGGAGAAGAGGGAGGGAATGGAGGGAGGAAGGTCTGATAGAAGGAGTTAACGGTTTGCTTTGCCCCGATGGTGGGTGCCTTGGCCTGTACACTCAACAGTGAGGTGTTGAATGCCCCCGGTGTCCTGAACCAGGTTAGTAATGGGAGGGAGGAGAGGGAGGGAGGGGAATGGAGGAGTTGGAGGGGAGGGAGGGAAAGGAATGGAGGGAAGAGGTCTGATAGGAGGAGTTCACAATTTGCTGGGCCCCAATGGTGGGCGCAATGGCCTATGCACTCAACAGTGAGGTTTTGGATGGCCCCCTTTTCCTGAGGCAGGTGAGAAAGGGAGGGAGGAGGGAGGGTCTGAACCAAAGCAATCAAAACAAAGCAATCACAACGTACCAATCCAATCCAATTCAAACAAACCAATCCAACTAATCCAATCCAATTGATCCAATCCTAACATACCAATCCAAATATGCCAATCCAAATATACCAATCCAAACCAAACCAATCCAAACCAAACCAAACTCTCAGGTCACCGGTGTCTTCTCCCGACGAGGCTACAACATCCAGTCCCTGGCTGTTGGCCCCTCTGAGCGCCTTGGCATGTCCCGCATCTGCATGGTGGTGCCAGGCACGCCCGGAACTATCTCCAAGCTGTTGAAGCAGTTAAGCAAACTGGTGGTGGTCCAGTCCATCGATGATTTGATTGACACCCCTTTCGTCAACAGAGAGCTCATCTTGATCAAGGTGGGTGCTGGGCACCAGTGAAGGGGAAATGGGCAGCAGGCACCGGGTGCTTAGCACTGGGAAAGGGGAAATGGGCAGAAGGCACCGGGTGCTTAGCACTGGGAAAGGGGAAATGGGCAGCAGGCACCGGGTGCTTAGCACTGGGAAAGGGGAAATGGGCAGTACGCACCGGGTGCTTAGCACTGGGAAAGGGGAAATGGGCAGCAGGCACCGGGTGCTTAGCACTGAGAAAGGGGAAATGGGCAGAAGGCACCGGGTGCTTAGCACTGGGACAGGGGAAATGGGCAGCAGGCTCCGGGTGCTTAGCATTGGGAAAGGGGAAATGGGCAGCAGGCACCGGGTGCTTAGCACTGGGGAAGGGTAAATGGGCAGCAGGCACCGGGTGCTTAGCACAAGGACAGGGTAAATGGGCAGTAGGCACCGGGTGCTTAGCACTGGGAAAGGGGAAAAGGGCATGCAGGCACCGGGTACTTAGCACTGGGACAGGGGAAGTGGGCAGCAGGCACCGGGTGCTTGGCACTGGTAAAGGGGAAATGGGCAACAGGCACCGGGTGCTTAGCACTGGGAAAGGGGAAATGGGCAGCAGGCACCGGGTGCTTAGCACTGGGAAAGAGGAAATGGGCAGCAGGCACCGGGTGCTTAGCACTGGGTAAGGGGGAATGGGCAACAGGCACCGAGTTCTTGGAAGTTGTAAAATGGGAAATGGGTAGCAGGCACCGGGTGATAGGCCCTGGGCTCTAAGTCTCTAAGAACGGTGCAAGTACTGTTTACAAGGTCAAAAAGGTACCTGCAAAGGCAAAGGCGCCTTTTAAAAAGAAGCGTAAGAGGATGTCCTTGATGGTCCACTCACTAGGGGAAGGGTCTGCGGTCTAGGCACTGGTGTACACACCCATCTCGGGCGTCTTACTTGCAAGTGAGGGTGAGGGGTGAAGAAAGAGGGAGCATGGAGGGAGGGGGAGTGAAGAGAGGGAGGGGGTGTTCATCAGACACCTTTCATCAATCTCAGTACGCACTCCTATCACCACCTTCACTACACACCTTGCCCCGCACACATGCCACCCAACCTTGCCCCTCCCCGCCAGGCCTCCCCACACACTACTATCACCACCTTCACCACACGCCTTCAATCAACTTCAACCCACTGCTATCATGATCCTCAACATAGTTATTTCATCACCGTCACCACACCACTATCATCACCTTCATGCCACAACTACCATCACGTTCACCACACTACTGGCATCACATTCACCACACTACTGGCATCAACCTCACCACACTTCTATCATCAACCTCACCAAACTCCTATCATCAACCTTACCACACTTATATCATCTCCTTCACCACACTCCTATCATCAACCTTACTTCACTCCTATCATCAACCTTCATTTTACTTCTATCATCAACCTTCCATCACTCCTATAATCAACCTCACCACACTCTTATCATCAACCTTACTAGACTCCTATCATCAACCTCACCACACTCTAATCATCAACCTAACCACACTCCTATCATCAACCTAACCACACTCCTATCATCACCTTCATTTCACTTCTATCATCACCTTCACCACACCCCGATCATCAACCTCACCAAACCCCTATCATGAACCTACCCAGGTCAAGTGCCCCTCGGCGCGCCGTAGTGAGCTAAAGGACTTGTGTGGCATGTTCCGTGCCGATATTGTTGACGTCAGCCCTAACTCATGCATTGTGGAGATCTTGGGCAAGGGGGACAAGATGAGGGCTCTGACTTTGTTGTTACAAGAGTTTGGTGAGTTTAAAAGCTACAGCTTTATTTCATCCTTAGTGTGGCTTATACTTAGGGAACCGCAATATGATATCATTTGATGCCGGCAGTCATGCTTGGCTTAAGTTACCATTTATATACAATATCATTTGAAGCAGTTTGTATGATATCATATGACATCATAGTCGCCTTAGGTCAACATCATATGGTAAACCAGTCCCTAGTTATATTTGTAAGCGTACATTTGTGGGTAAAGCTGGTATGGTGCCATGGCATCTGTGAGCACACGTGGCTGGGGAGTTAGTTAGTGATTCAGCTGACTTGCTTTGTTGAGAGCGATTTTCTATGGCGGGTGGCAGAGTACAAGTGGGTAGGGTGTGAATGGGTGGTTCAGCATCATTACTTAGTTGAGAGTGATTTGTCATGGCGTATGTCGGAGCTCAAGTGGGTGGGGTGTTGGTTGATGATTCAGCTGACTTGCTCGGTTGAAATTGAGCTGCCAGAGAGTATGAGCACAAGTGGGTTGGGAGTTAGTTAGCGGGTGGTTCAGCTTTCCTGCTTGGTTGAGAGTGAGTTGTCATGCAAGTGGGTGATGCCGTGAAAGTGGGTTGGGAGTTGGTTGGTAGGTCAGAGAGGACTTAGCTCGGCTTCCTTTCTTGGTTGAGCTTTCTTGGTTGGTTGAGTTTGGTGGGTCGGTTGAGGTTTCTTGGTTGGTTGGTTGGTTGAGGTTTTCTTGGTAGAGCTTTCTTGGTTTGTTGGGAGTGGCTAGTAGGTTGGTTGCTGTGGGAGGTTGGCAACACTTGGTTTGGTGGGTGCCCTGCCCTGTCCCGCCATGTCTTGCTCTGCCCTGCAGACCTGCCTGTATTACTGGCAGAAGTATTCCCCTGCCTGTAGTACTGTCTGTAGTACTGCCCTACCTGAAGTACTGCCTGTAGTACTGCCCTGCCTTTGCTTCTGCTCTGCCCTGCCTGTACAACTGCCTGGCCGAGCCTCTGCTCTAAGTCAACCACCTGTAGTACTGCCTGTATTCGTACTGCCCTGCCTGTGCTTCTGCTATGTCCTGCCTGTACAACTGCTTGGCTGAGCCTCTGCTCTTAATCAGCCACCTGTAGAACTGCCTGTATTCGTACTGCCCTGCCTGTGCTTCTGCTCTGTCCTGTCTGTACAACTGCCTGGCTGAGCCTCTGCTCTCAATCAGCCACCTGTTGTACTGCCTTTATGTGTACTGTCCTTCCTGTGCTTCTGCTCTGCCCTGTCTGTACAACTGCATGGCTGAGCCTCTGCTCTATATCAACCACCTGTAGTGCTGCATGTATTTGTCCGCCCAGTCCTTGCTTCTGCTATGTCCTGCCTGTACAACTCCCTGGCTGAGCCTCTGCTCTATATCAACCACCTGTAGTGCTGCATGTATTTGTCCGCCCAGTCTTTGCTTCTGCTATGTCCTGCCTGTACAACTGCCTGGCTGAGCCTCTGCTCTTTATCAACCACCTGTAGTGCTGCATGTATTTGTCCGCCCAGTCTTTGCTTCTGCTAAGTCCTGCCTGTACAACTGCCTGGCTGAGCCTCTGCTCTATATCAACCACCTGTAGTGCTGCATGTATTTGTCCGCCCGGTCTTTGCTTCTGCTATGTCCTGCCTGTACAACTCCCTGGCTGAGCCTCTGCTCTATATCAACCACCTGTAGTGCTGCATGTATTTGTCCGCCCAGTCTTTGCTTCTGCTAAGTCCTGCCTGTACAACTCCCTGGCTGAGCCTCTGCTCTACATCAACCACCCGTAGGTATCCTGGAAATTGCTCGCACCGGCCGCATTGCCATGATCCGTGAGTCAGGGGTGGACTCCAAGTACTTGGAGAAAATGGCTGCACAGCACGTCTGGTAATCATCCCTCTGCTTGGCAGCCCATGTGTCTGGGCAAAAAATGAATGGGGTTGCCGCCCCCCTGATCAGCAGCTCTTATATTGCAGCCAATATCGGATGTTATCACCACCCTGCTTGTCAGCTTATATGTCGTGGCCAACATGAGATGTAATTACCACCCTCAATGTAGCAGAGGCTCCACTGTTACACCGGGTGTGGTGCCACTTATACCTGAGGGTTCGGCGTTGGCCAAGGCATCTGGCCCACGCCGCCTGCGCATGAATCCGCGACATGGGCCAGCCACCTCAAGTTGATAAGAGGGCGGTCATGTTGTTTGTCACCCCTCTGCTAGTCAGCTCATGTGCTGTGGCAATTGTTGGATATGGTCGTCTCCCCTTAGCAAGTCAGCTGATTTGCTGTGGCCAGCGTTGACGATGAAAATGTCGAAGATGGTTTCATTTCCTTTATGCCCTGTTGGACTATAAATATTGAATGTGGTACTCACCACGCTGCTAGCCAGCCCATCGCTGTTTGCTACTTAGGATTGTTCCGTTGTGTGAGGCGCTAGTGCTTTGACAGTTTACAGACTTGTCCAGGTCACCCTAGTGCTAGTGAACTTGCGTCCTGCGGCGAAGGGTCTGTTACGCCCCGAGACACACCGTGGGAAGGGTCCGTTGGGTCGCAGTCGCAGCTTTAGTGGGTTGGTTGTGTCGCAGGACGCAGGCTATTGGTCGGTTGCCGCCTGAGACGCAAGCTGTTAAATCGATTGTGTCTTAGAATGCTGAGCTGGGGGTCCTCCTGAACAACTGAGAGAATGACACCGATGGGTGGAGAAGGATGGACAGAGATAGTTTAACTCAGGCAATGATTAAAGGAAGGGGCACCGATAAGGGCGACCCAGGAAGGTCCTCTCAGGTGAGGTTATGGGTAAGACCTGCGGCTGTGTCCACGTGTTCACACGCGTGTACACGCCACAGACAATGAGACTGACCTACTGGTCACTGAACTCTGACAACAACCCTGGTAGCCAGCAGGTAGCCAACCACAGTCCAGAACTTGGAAGGTGGTCACACGGTTCTAGCCTGTTACTACTAGCTACTAGGCTACTAGGACCTACCTTCAGCTGTTACTGTTTCTACAACCACCCGCTTGAAATCGAACTTGGTTACATGGCTGCAGCCTTTACGGCTGCTCGCTGTCTTTGAAAATGCGCATTAGTCCATTGAGGTATTTTGAGAATGGATCTGGGATGAGTAACGAACAACATTATAATATATGTTAGCTGTTTGAAAGATCATGTACGGCTATCCTGAAGACTGTAAAAGTCAAACCATAAATCGGGGTGTCCCGTCTATTGATCTCGTCTGCCTGAGTGTAAATGTAAGGTATGGACAGGTATGGAATACATTAAAAAATAGCGACTTTAATATCGGGGTTTCTCGTGAAGAAGTGGAGCAAACGACAGAACCACGATCAAGTACATTAACACGTAGTGTGAAGTCTGCAAATTCCCACAACCATCCGCTTGAACTAAAACTTTGTTACATGGCTCCAGCCTTCAAGGCTGCTCTACGTCTTGGCATAGTTGGTTGGTCGCCCCCCTAAAAACAGCCACGCGCGAACTGTATCCTTATCTTCAACCTACATACCCGAATGAAAAAAATCTTCAGATTCTTTGAAGAGGGATTAGCCCCATTAAAATGTCCGTTAGTTCGTCCGTTCGTCCTTGTGTCACCAACCACATTTTCAGGTTTTATGAAAAACATAAAATAATTGAACATTCTATATTTTGACGAATTATAAGACTTATTTACACCGGACAAATTCTCACCAGAGCACACATGAGCATCGCAATTCACGAAAAGGAGCTCAGGTTGGGCCAAAAAGCTACTATTATCGATTAACAATTTGATTTCAGGGTGTTTTGAGCTAACATTTCAAATTTGAACCACTTAAACATGTGTATATGCATAGGTTTGGGAGCAGAATTGTCGTCAAAAATTCGAGGCGAAACATGTAAGCATCACAATGGACGAAACATTCCCCTAGGGCACTTGTGCTATAATTAGCCCACGGACCCTACCTCGGGGCCGTGCGTGGGGCATGGGCGGGGGCAGGGGCGGGGGCGGGGGCCACCGGGCGGGGGCAGAGGCAAGCCACGCCACCTGCCGCTGGCCAAAAACCCGTTCAGGAGGACGGGACATACCGTTCACGGGGGCAGGGGCAAGCCACGCCACCTGCCGCTGGCCAAAAACCCGTTCAGGAGGACGGGACATACCGTTCACGTCTGGGCTGGGCCGAAACATGCAATATCTTGTACAAATCCCGTAAAATCAACCATACACCTGATTGGCCTCATTTTTCTTGCATCAAATTCTAATAAACAAATCACTCTACATACATGCATTTCATTACATTACAGAAACGTTCAATACTGCTTAAAAATCAACAACCCTTCAAAAACTCTCTTTTTCGTCACTTTATACTTAACAATGCTAAATCATCCATCTATTCGTTGGAATTCAATTTATTTAAAACCTCCAGGCGCCCTTCAAATTTTATCCTTTTCGAACTGATACAATTTAAAGCAATTACATGCATTCAAATCACGTAAATTAAATTAAATGGAAAGGAATAAATCGAATTAAAATAACACAACATTAAATACAATTCAATTTAATTAATATAATACATTGAATTAAGGATTCGAATAATTTCATTCGGGACGCGCCTCCAGGCGCCCTTAATAATTGAGTGAGATCCGGAACTGTTGCAGGAGCTCTCGGCGTTCTGCTCGCGATTAGCTGTACGCATCACTGCGTGCCCCAGCCTGGCATAGGCGTATCAATACCACTACTGCGCAACTTTGTGTGCCATCGTTGCTTCCAGCTGCGAAGGTAACCTCATTCTATATGCATGCTTGCTGAAGCAGCCGATCAGGCTACAGAGAACCGCACTCAGCAATTCACTGTCATGAATACTAGCCTAACTGCCTGACTCATGCCTTGGCAATTTAGTGTGTGTTGCTGCAGCACTCTACATCCACGACACCCCAGATCTTTAAAAACAAAAATCTGTTTATTTTTACTGTTTTCTTGCAGATGTGTGTTTGTATAATTTGGTCACTTAGGAGTTTATGTACCACCTGTATATTAATAACAAATGAAACACCCTCGTGTTGTGTGCGTGAGTGCTAAGTTATTACATGTCGGTTGGTGGGTTTGGTTTGGAGGTCACGCTACATTATGCATTCATTCCACATACACACATGATTCCCATGCAAGCTTCACCTTTTTGACCCGCATTCATTTCACATACACACATGATTCCCATGCAAGCTTTCCTTTTCGGACCTTTTCCCTTAAGTACATGATGTGCAGTCTTTGGGTCTACTGCCCCTTGCATGACCATCAGTGACGTACAACTCCAATCGTGTGAAGATGGTGAATGGGTGTGCAGTCATATAAAAACTGTTGCGCGGGATAATTATGGTTGATTTTGCCTTCATCTTTAGTGATAACTACCTCTCAGGTAGTTCAAAAAGAAATACTGATTGTTTTGGATTCACCGAATTATGGTAAGCTTGAACACCACATTTGGTAAGACGGTCCAAGAGTGGTGCCTACGAGGTCTGAATAATAATTTACCCTGTCATTGTCCTGATTGTCATTTGTTGAGGACCGGAGTTGGATAGATTTGGACTACGTGTAGGTGTGGACTAGGTAGATGTGGAGGCAGATGTGAAGTGAGGTGCCATTTTGAACTTCACCGAACTGCGCTGTGCTGCACTGAACTGCCTTTTCCCCCTCCATTCATGAACATGTACATAGGATAAATCAAACATTGATCTTGGAAATATCAGTGTTGCCCCTGAGGATGTCATCTCATTTTTTCTTGCTTTTCTGATTAATACTTATTTTCAGTATGAAAACTATACGTGTAAATAGACAACTGTACACAGTTCTTAGCAATTGCAATTTGCAAAAGCATCTCACTGCACTTTGTTCACGTTGGAACTCCCTTGGCATGTACAACTGAATACATATATTACATATATTTCAACGTTCAAAACAAATGTAACAATTTTAGACAACTGAACTACGTTCGAAGAAGCCATCGTTTTCCGTACCCTGCCCCGGGGCCGACCTCCAGGGGACCCGCCAGGGCCCCCTACTATTTTCCGTACACCACCCCGGGGCCGACCTCCAGGGGACCTGCCTGGGACCCCTACTATATAATGTTTGCACGGCTCACGTCAAAAAATGCATGGTCTACTGCTTTGATCTTTCGCTTAGCTTAGTAGCTTCTCGGCAGTTCCCGTGGCTTGCACAGAAAAACTACAGCCTGGTGCAAGTCTGGCAGTAAAACAATTGTTGGCTTTCCAGTGATCCTACAGTGCTGGGCTTTTACTTTTACTTGGTGACATGGCTCCATTGGTGGTTGGCACCAGTGCATTAGTGCAAGCAAACGGGCTGTCCCCCTTAACTTCACGCCTTGTAATAAGGCGTACTATTTTACTATTTATTTTAATGGCTCGAGCCTCAAGGCTGCTCGCTGTCTTAGGCAGTAACATAATCAAAGCTAAAATAAGGTGCTGCGATCAGATTCGCTTAGTCTGTCCCCTGGTTTCCGTGGGGGTCGCAATGGGGGACTTTGAGTTGGTAGTTAGTGAGCAGCCAACAATTGGCTGGAAAAGCATGTGAAAAACCTGGTGAAAACCATGTTTATTTTCTGCTTTTCTAGTGTCTGCCAATCAATACATAAATCTACCGGTATTAATCGAGGTATTAATCAACAAAAATAAAAATGAAACTGAACCTTGTTCGAAGCTTTTCTAATGTTCATCGATCAATCAATCAAACTATCTATGCATCAATACAAATAAAACTGTCCCTTGTTTGATGCTTCACAGCACCCCCAATGTACACACATCACACGCCCCCACTCAAATGTACACACATCATGTAGATCATCACATCATGTACATCATCACACCATGTATATCATGCACATCATGTAGATCATGTAGATCATCACATCATGGATATCATGCACATCATGTAGATCAGGTAGATCATCACATCATGCATATCATGTATATCGTGCACATCATGTAGATCATGTAGATCATGTAGATCATGTAGATCATCACATCGTGCACATTATCACACCATGTGCATCATGCATATCATGCAAATCATGTAGATCAGGTAGATCAGGTAAATCATCACATCGTGTACATTATCACACCATGTACATATGTATATCATGCACATCATGTACATCATCACACCATGTATATCATGGATTTCATGCACATCATGTAGATCGTGTAGATCATCACATCAAGTACATCATCGCACCATGTGTATCATGGATATCATGCACATCATGTAGATCATGTAGATCATCACACCATGTACATCATGCACATCATCACATCATGTAGATCATGCACATCATTTATATCATGCACACCATCACATCATGTACGTGATCACAATCAACGGCTCATTTCCATTCCTAAACAGCTCCAGCCAGGTTGTCAACTCGGTTATTGCTGTTGATCTGCGATCCTTCTGTACGTTCCTTCTGTGCTGCTTTTGCTTGGCCTGGGCCTGCCTTTAAACCAATGTGATTGTATTATGTACTCAAGAGTGTGGTGTAGCAGCGTTTATACTACTCAGGTTTACTCTGCCCACAGACAGTGAGCAGCCAGAAGGCTGGTAGACCATCCATCCATCTCCTGTGCTGCTTCCTGTCCTGATGCAAACTAAAGCCAACAGGGCTAGCCAAAGTACCTGGACCTGGACAAACGGGACCAGCCAACGAACCTGGAACTGGAAAGATTTTTAAACTGTCTATAACGCTTAGTATGCTCCCTGGTTTCCGCAGGAATTGCACGGGGGGACTGGGTAGAGGAAGAAGGCAAGCAGCCCCGAGTTGGCTAAAAAAACACGCAACAATACAATCCATTCTAAGTATGTTCCGAAGAGCTGAGGTAGGTATCTCGAGAGAAGGGCCCACGTATCAAAACCAAAAAGGACACCATGCGCCTTCAGAAAAGAGCCATGGCATTTTGAGAGAAGAACCTGAGCCTCTTCACAGAGAAAAGAGAGATCTTCAGAAAAGAGCATTGGCAATTTGAGAGAAGAGCTTGAGTCTCTTCAGAGAAGAGGCAATATATTTTCAGAAAAGAGGCAATGTATCTCGAGAGAAGAGCCCAAGCATCTTCACAGAGAAGACGCAATCGGGGTTTATATTTTCGGCTTTTCGTAGGCAGCTTCAAGGCATATTCATAGCAGCTTCTAGGCAGCTCTCTGAGCTCTCGAGAGAAGAGCTTGAGTCTCTTCAGAGAATAGGCGCCGTATATTCAGAAAATAGCTGAGGTATCTTGAGAGGAGAGCTCACGTATCTTAAGAACAGATCCAATGTGTCTTCATAGATGCTATAGACTGATTTATATATCAGTCTCTGAGTCGGCATAATGCACACCGGTACCTGTTCCCTCCTGGTCCCGTGTTGCCTGCCGCCAGGCCACAGGCTAGCTGTGGCCTGCACGTGACTGCAGCACCTTGCAGTACACTTCTCTATTTCTATATGATTGCGCCTGTCGCGCTTAATGTTATAGACCGGTTCTCCCGGTCCAGCTAGAGTGTCTTAGTGCGCCAGGCCCTCTGCCTGGAAGCTTCCATCGTATTGCCTCTGCCCGATAGGGCCAGCACCTACCGGCGGCAGTACCCTGAGGTACTGTCGCCTTTCTCTTCTTATACCTGTCATGTCGCCTGACATGCTATCACGATTGTAAAGCACACGCCCTAGTCCCTTCCCTGTGACAGTGCTAACGACATATCGCTCCGGAAAGCTAAAGGTTATCGCTCATCACTGCCGCCCCGTGTTCCACTGCAACAGATTTGAGCGTATCAAATCTGTTAAACTGTCCGTAGATCCCGAGCTCCCGCGCATCTGCAGTGTCTTCAACCGTTGCTGGCGCAACAACCGAAGAAAAAGGATCTCAGGCCCAGAAACACTTCTGATCGCTCAGGCAACCCGCTGGAACACCAGCCCCCCCCTCCCCCCACTGCGTCTACCCATCAGTTCCCCTCTCCTCTCCTTCCGCCACCCCCTATAACACCGTTGGCCCCGCAAGCCAAAACTGCCCCGCAAGCCAAAGCTGCTCTCCCTCCCTCTACCCCTGTTCACCAGCCCCCTTCATCCCCGTCTGACGACGGCGACTCTACAGCTCCACCGACACCAACCTCGGACGGGGAGCCATCAGATCTCCGAGCTTTCGAGGATGCAGCAGCCGCCGCGGACTTGCTACGTGGAGCCATCCCTATGCTCAGTGCATGGGGAATCAACTATGAAGTATCCGATCTAGTGCCCCCTGAACCCAGGCCAGAAAACCAACTACAAGGTATGTGGCCACCTGCATCTACCCAGTGCCTCATATGTACAGGGTTTGGGCATACTGCCTCCATATGCCCAAACACTTCCCCCTTTGCTTCAGTAATTCACAACTGTGATAACTGTGGGGGACTCCGACATCATGAGGGACAATGCACCAGTTGCCAGAGGCCCAGCAGCCCATCTATCAGCCCTCACACCAACAAGCTGACAGAGGTCTGCATCAAATGTAATGGCAGAGGGCACTATGGCAAGCAATGCTTCTCATCCACCAGGGTCCACTCAACCAGCAGGACCTGCGCAGACTGTGGAGGCTATGGTCATCATGAGTCAAGATGTCCCAACCCCTGCCAGGCCACTACTCAACTGGAGTCTCCACCCCAAGACTCTGGAGATGACTCTGGAGATGGTAACGAGCCCAAAACCGGTGAGAACCCTGATACCACTGACTCTGAGCTAGGACAGTTCCCCCCCACTCATGAGACTTCCCCCAGTGATTTATCTACTTGCTTCCACGGCCACTGGTGTCTCACCACAGACTCTACCTGGCACATGACTTCAAATGCTGATTGCCTTATCAGAATCACACCCCTCAACCCACCAGTGTCAGTCCTCCCCCCAAACTCCTCTACACCAGTTGTCTGCTGCTACACTGGCACAGCTGTACTTCAGGGTATAGGACTTGTAGTGACACTGCTAGATGTCCTTCTTGTGCCCGTGCCCAACTCCTTCAACCTCATCAGTGCTCCTGCTATCATGGCTTATGACGAAGACATACACATCCATACTGACTGTTGTACTGCACAGATTGAGCTACCTTACCAGCATGGAGACGGTCTGATCTGCTATACTACTGGCCTGGAATGCTCAGTATCATCAGCCAGTGGACTGTACACCACTAGTCTGTACCAGCCCTCTCAATCTGATCACCCAGACAACGACCTTCCTGATGACCTATGGTACCTTGAGCCCTACACCATGGTCCATCATCTGGCGCAAGCAGGCAAGTCCAAGTGGAGACAACGCTTCTCTACCTCTCCCCCTGCACCTCCTCCTCCTGCCCCACCTCCCCCACCTCCCCCTCCTCCAGCCCCACCTCCTCCCCCTGCACCTCCCCCTGCACCTCCCCCTCATCCCAATCATAGGAAAGAATACTCACGAGACAGAATCCCCTCAGATCTTGTGACATGCTGGAACTGCGGAGGCTATGGTCATAACTCCACCTCATGCCCTAGTGCCCCTACCAACCTTGCTTTTAGACCACCCAAGATCCCAACTACTATCCCTGACCCACAGGCATCCAATGCAGCAGATCTCAAAGATGTCATTCAAGGTTTCTTAGGCCACCTCACACCCCCTGCCACACCCAATGTGTCTAAACAACCCCTGCAACCACCCCCAGGATTTCCAGACGAACCCTTAGACTGGCCAACAGTCCAAGACCTGCCCTCCACATGGGCAGAGGGCTGTAAAGCAGCTGGATTCACCCCCATTCCCAACCTTCCTACCCCACCTACTGTACCTACAAAAAATACCAGGTCAGCAACCAAGAAACGCAATTCAGACGCTCACAAAGTCCTTGGCCACCTGACCAAAATGCATGCAACCCTGACCCACATGTACCACAGTGTCACAGTTGCCCTCCAGACCAACGTTGCAAACCAACCCTTACCCCAGCCCCTGCAGACACAACAAATCCCCACGCCACCCCAAATCAGAAGCCACCCAACAAACATATTCAAATTAAACCTGTTGGTATCACAGACTTCTCCCCACCCCCATCCCCATCTTCATGTGACTATGAATCTGATGATGTCCCAAACAACAGCACTGCATGCAGAGTCAGCTTCAAGTCCCTAGTAGGAACCCACCCAGGACACTATCCCCTAGGTGAACTCATGACCATTCTGGAAAAGATATGCCAACCCACTACAGTACCACCTCAGCTCCTGGTCAACATGTTCAGAGTACCCATGTACCAACTCATCAAAGCATTTTTTGACCGGTACCAAAACCTCAGATCACTGCCCAATGCCATATGGTCAACATCAGATATGCCTAAACACCCAGCCATGATCATTTCACCCCTTCACCTCCACACTAGCAGCTTAGCCACACTAGTCCACCAGTATGACACCTGCTCCCCCCACATCAAAGACCAGCTCAAATGGACCATCTGCCTGCAAGCTGCCCTTGTTAGTGCATACTCCCTGGCTACTCATAGACAGCCTGGCATACTCATGCATTCCCACCAGGTCAGAGTTGATAATGAACCAAGTCCCTTCCTCATCTATATTGATGAGATCATCCTCCCCTGGAACCACCAGGACTACTTCATCCTCAACTCATTTCCACCTGAGTTCCACCCTCACCCTACACCTGATCTGTGGGATGATTTCCACCAGTGCATCACCAAGAGGCTCCAGCGAGATGGCTTCTACCAAGTGCTATACAATCCAGACCTCCCTGCAGAGGACCCAGCATAAATTGAAGGCACCCCTGCCTCCCCAATTTCAGCTGGACCAATACCTCCAAGCACAAGCTCTCCTATTATGATAAATCTCTTATCATGGGGGGGAATATCCTGACTTGTGCTAATGTGCTCCTAAGCTGATACAGATTACAGAACATAGGTCCCCCTAGCATTAATCTGAGATCCTGACTTGTGACACCTTATAGATGATACTGGATGTACCTCATCATGTCCTTCCATATGGATTGATAGTTATGAGCTAGCGGGGGACGTCTACCTTAAAGTTGTTTACCAAAATGGCTAATACACAGATTGGTATCCAGTCTCCTTTACCTGAACAAGGCACTATGGCCGCACCTTCCTGGCAGCTCCACAGCTGGAATCCAGTCCTATATGAATAATAGATGATAGATGGCACAGCTCCAGAGAATGCATTGGTGAAGACACCGACCTGGCCTTTAAGCCAGTAGACTCTGATGAGGCTGACAATGGATCCAAGTCACCTCCCAAGGATAGATCAGGTGATGACAAGGACTATGACAAGAAGAAGCCCTCAACTCGCTGGAGAAATGACAGGAGATCAAAACCAAGAAGAAGCCAAAGCAGAGGACGCCATGCCCACGTTGCTGATGGTGACCATTCTACCTCCACCTCCAACTCTGACAGTGAGTATGAGGAGCACAACTTCCTCTCTCTGGCACTGAATGAAGACACTCCACAGCCCATGAGCTTTGCTGACCCAACCAGAGGCAAGTCTGTATCATTTTCCCTGCCACATGATCCCCTGGCTGACACAGCATTCTTTGGACATATGAGAGCTGATAATGATTGTACTATACATGATGATGAAGAAGTTTTCCAAGCAGCACTACAGACAGAATGGATCGTAGGCACTGGAGCCCACTTCCATGCCACAAGTAACACCTCCTATCTGCATGACATTCAGGACCTCCTACAGCCTATTAGGCTGCAGCTGGCAGACAAAGGATCTCCACCTATCTTCTGCAAGCAGATAGGGAAGGCCAAGATCAAGGGCCATGACAGAGCACTGATTATCCTGAATGGTGTACTCCTTGCTGACTGCAAAATGCCCAACATCATTAGCATCCATGCAGCCACCAACCTGTGCCCAGATCTCCAAGTCCACCTGTCCAAGACCAAGGCCACTCTCTCCATCCCTGACAAGTCTGGCACCAAGCTACTCTTATCATGCCCCAAAAGGCATGGCCTGTACCTCACTCAAACCTCCCAAGCCACCCACAGTAACCACTCCAGTGGACCAAACACTGCCTACATTATGATGGTTACCAAAGCTACTTCATCCCACACTGGCTCTGAGACAGGGCAGTACCCACCCACTCATGAGACTGCCCCCAGTAGGGCTGATCAATACTACCAAGACCCTCCTTCTACCACTGAGCCATCTACATCCCACACTGACTCTGAGACAGGGCAGTACCCACCCACTCATGTGACTACCCCCGCCCAGTGTTCATGAAGACCCTGCTGGAACTAACACCCCCTCCTTTCACCATCACACCACACCTTCCACTTCAGAGAACTTTCTTGAGGAGAATGACAGTGACAGTGGCATGGAAGGATTGCCAGACCTCATAACACCAGAGGTCTACTCCCGGCTCATGACAGAACGTGCAAAGGTTTCCAAGATTCTAACAAGAAACCAGCAGGTTGGTGATCCACCTGACATCCCCACTATCTCTCCATCCACCCGGCAACGTCATCTCCTGCAAATCATCTCACCTACATCTGATCATCTGGACAACCTGACCCTGCAACAAGCCAGAGCAGAGATGGAACTCCTCAGTGATCAGATCAGGACCAACTATGAAGAGTATGATGGCCCCATAGATGGGGATGGACAACTCAAGGCATCTGACGTAGTCTCAGCAACCACCTGGCAACAGTGGATCCTCCAGAACAGCTCACCAGATATTGGGACCCCCCTTGGAGAAGTCAACCAGAATGCCAACCACATCCACTTCTCCAACAACTCAAGACTCAGCCTGACCAGGTTCGGTTGCACTCTACACCAACTGAACAACAGACCTGCCTCACCGTCCTTCACTATCAAGCCCAGGCCTCCGCTCTCCCAACTCATCACTATATTCACCAACAGGTTCCCAACCCTGCTGATGACTGAGAAGGAAAAGTTCCCACACAGATCAATGCACAGAAAGCCATCTGACGCCTATGCCCCTATCCTCAAGCACACTGGCAGACTCCAACAGATGGTGCAAGCTTATCCTACTGTCTCTACAACAGCCAGACCCACCTTACAGTGGGCCATCTGTCTCCAGGCTGCCATGACCAGTGCACATGCATATGCTCTCTCATTTCGACCAAAAATGATCATGGACCCCAGGAGCTGTGCCTACCCTGGAGGAAAAGTGCAGTGTGTCAACCACCTCAGTATGGACTGGAGTCCCATGGACTTCACTTTCATCAACATATTTGCTTCACCCAGTCTGGCTACCAAATCATTTGATGAGTTCCTTGCCCAAGTCTGCCAACAGCTTGCCCTAGATGGTTTCCCCAGCCTACCAGGCACCTAGTACACTAGTTAAACATTGCTCTCCCTCTGTTATCTTAGACCTGAACACTCCAGAATGTATTAGATTGTATGCCACCTGTACTGCCCCATGTACTAACACAGGCAGTCAAACTTTGAATTCAGAATTAACCTAGTCTCTACCAGATGTCTGCGTTTTAATTTAGGTTACAAGCATTCCAGCTACCACACCCAAATTATGGGGGGACTAGTCCAGACATCCTGTCTAAAACAAATCCTCTAGCCTCAAATCATGCACTTCTCGTAACCAAGGTTATCTCCACAAGCTTTAACCAAGCCTGGAAGTTTCCTTCCAGCTCCCTAAGCAGCCTCTCTGCTATTTAGCCTGCAGCATATCTGCAGTTTCCTTACAGCTTCCCAGCAGCCTCCCTGCAACCTAGCCTGCAGCTTATCTGCAGTTCCCTATCTAAGCCAGCTACCCCAGTAGACTGACATTTCTTTAAAGATCTCTGCTAATGTGATTTCTTTTTCATATCAGCTATTAGCAACTCTCTTAAAGTCTTACTAGCCTTTATATTATTATTTCCTTATGCCCCTCAGTTAATTCCAGGGATTCTTGAGCTCAAGAATACCTTGAATTGGGGGGGATTTTATTGACTGATTTATATATCAGTCTCTGAGTCGGCATAATGCACACCGGTACCTGTTCCCTCCTGGTCCCGTGTTGCCTGCCGCCAGGCCACAGGCTAGCTGTGGCCTGCACGTGACTGCAGCACCTTGCAGTACACTTCTCTATTTCTATATGATTGCGCCTGTCGCGCTTAATAGCATCTTCTCCGCTATCGTGCTTACACCGTTGTAAAGAACTCGCATTAAAAAGAGAGGATCCTTGGCATTTCAAGTATTTTAAGAAAACAGGCAAGGTACCGGTATCTCGAGAGTGGAGCTCAATTATATTCAGAGAAGAAGCAATGTATCTTGAAAAAACAGGCAAGGAACCCTCGGAAAAGAGCCGATGTCTCTCCAGAGAAGAGACAAAATATCTTCAGAAAAGATGCAAGGTATTTTCAAAAAAGAACCAACGTCTAAAACAAAAGGCGAGTTATCTTAAAATAAGAGACAACGTATCTTGAGACAAGGGCCAAGATAGCTTCAATAAATCATAAACTCTGTCCAAAAGAGAGGCGGCATATCTTCAGACAAGAGGCACAGTATCTTCAAGAAAGCATCAACTCTGTCCAAAAGAGAGGCATCATATCTTTAGACAAGAGGCACAGTATCTTCAAGAAAGCATGAATGACTCTCAATAAGAGAGGCGACATATCTTTAGACAAGAGGCACAGTATCTTCAAGAAAGCATGAATGACTCTCAATAACAGAGGCATCATATCTTTAGACAAGAGGCACAGTATCTTCAAGAAAGCATCAACTCTGTCCAAAAGAGAGGCAACATTTCTTTAGACAAGAGGCACAGTATCTTCAAGAAAGCATCAACGTCTCTCCAGAAGAGAGGCAACATATCTTCAGAAAGGAGCCAAGGTACCTAGAGTGAAAATCCCAAGTCTCTTCACAGAGTAAAACCAATCTATCTCCGAAAGATAAGCGAAGTATCTTCAAGAAAGCATCAACATCTCTCAAAAAGAGAGGCAACATATCTTCAAAAAGGAGCCAAGGTATCTAGAGAGAAAATCCTTAGTCTCTCAACAGAGATTATGGGCGCCTGGAGGTGCGTCCCTAATGAATTTTTCTAATTTATAATTAATTTAATTTACCCGTAATTGAATTTGATTTAACTTGATTTAATTGGATAATTATATAATTTGTTTTGTGAAAATTTCAAGTCACTCCACAAAAAACAATGTATCTCCATCATCACATCACATCACATCATGTACATCATGTACATCATCACAACATGTACACACATCATGTACATCACCACAATCAACGGCTCATTCCCAACCACAAGCATGTTTTTCCAAAACACACACACATAAACACGACCCCCCCCACCCCCACCCCCACCCCACACACACACATAAACACAAACCATTGTATCGCCAAAAGAGAGGCAAGTTATCTTCCTCCCTCCATGCTGTCGCGTGGTAGTCCAAGCTCAGGCACAGTTGTGGTCTGCGAAACCAAATTAACCCAACGTAGTAGCCATGCTCCAGTATGCACGGTACATGCAAACGGGAGGGTTCCTTCAACCTCACGTCCTTTGGGAGCCCGTACTCATTTTCAATTTTCGTTTTTTCTTTCGATTTTCATATTTCACTGTTTCGTTTGTTGGCTACGGATGCCAGCTTCCAGCCAGCTCCATCAGCTATCCACTGGGTGAATCCTCAAGCCCGCAGTTGCATCGGAACCTCACGTCCTTTGGGAACTCATACTATTTTTCAATTTTCAGGCAAGGTATCTTCATAGAAGAGGCGAGGTCTTTTGAAAAATAGCAGGGTGACCGAGGCCCCCTCATGGTCAGGCCTGGAGCGTGTATGGGGGACTTCAGGGGTGCTGGCATTGTCGGCCCTGGAGCGTGTATGGGGGACTTCAGGGGTGCTGGCATTGTCGGCCCTGGAGCGTATATGGGGGAATTCAGGGGTGCTGGCATTGTCGGCCCTGGAGCCTGTAGACGTGTCTTCATCGCGCCTGCACAAACTGCTTTACTGCCGGGTCTAGAGATACTGCCGTGCATGCAGGGCCGACCAACGAGCTCCAGCCAGGCTCTTAATGTACATACCGGAATTCAGCCTGTAAGCAGTATGACAGTATATGGGTTGTGAGAAAATGGATTTGTTTTATTTACCCCCCCCCCCCCCCCCCCCCTTCCAAGCTTGTGAGGCCCATATCTCCTCCACCAATTACAATTATGGGGTCAAAGTAGTGTATAGTGATCGCGGATGCAGTACAGAAGCAACTTCTTAGACCCCCCCCCACACCCCTCCTGTACCTCGTGCATTATCATCTTGTCGTCCATGAATTAGAACCACCGCCACCACCACCGCTGCCTAGCAACTTACTAGACCCCCTCACTCCCCCCCCACCCGCCCCCCGTACCTTGTTGTGCATTATCAACTTGTCGTCCACGAAATAGAAGCTATCGGACTTGTGATCATAGGGTGACTCAATCTGAGAATGGTGAAATGAGGGACAGAGGGGTTTAGGGGTGGGGTATGGTGGGGCATGGTGGGGCATGGTGGGTTAGGTAGGTGGATGGGTAGCTGGGAGATATGGTCGTGTATGGTGATGTGCGGTGGGGTTTGGAGACGGATGGTGGGGTGAGGCGGTGCATGATGGTGTATGGTGCGCTATGGTGTGGTGTGTGGGGTATGGTGGGGCAGGGTGTATGGTAGGGCAGGTATTAGTGTAGTGTAGTGTAGTGTAGTGTAGTGTAGTGCAGGGCAGGGCGGAGCATGTTGTAAATGGTAGTGTATGGCGGAGCAGGCAGGGCCCTATCATGCTCTCTTAAACAAAAAATGCGAGTGCAAGGAATGATATCGCATTTCACACGCTCTTTCAGCTTACACATTCAGCAAGCTCATATGGCCATAACATTAGGAAAGGCAACTTATATTAGTGTTTGAAAAACTAATATTAACTAATATTATTACAGTGTCACAATAATATTAGTTTTTCAAATAAATTCAAAATTCTGGCGAGACGGCTTTTCAGTCTAATATTAACTAACA
Source organism: Chlamydomonas sp. ICE-L (assembly GCA_013435795.1). NCBI lineage: Eukaryota > Viridiplantae > Chlorophyta > Chlorophyceae > Chlamydomonadales > Chlamydomonadaceae > Chlamydomonas > Chlamydomonas sp. ICE-L. The sequence continues at coordinate 73,984,338 of JACBWV010000610.1, forward strand.
TTCACTCATATTATTCATTCACTAACATTAACTAACTTAGCCTTTCCCTACATATCATAGCAATACAGCCGATGATTTGGATTTCGGTCTCGTTATACATACTTCCTATACCCCCACTTTTTCAGGCCGAATTCCTAAGAATTCTCATAATTTAAAAATTATCGGGCGAAAATGTCAGAATTCTCCGGCCAAATTTCTCAAGTTTGAGGTACGAAGTACAAACTATGAAGTGTTATGAAAACCCAAATCCATATGAGCAGCTGAACGGCTATAGTGTATTGATTTCATCTCATGCATGCTCTTATTTTGCACATGCCTCGATCCCATCTAATCATTGATCTCCCATAATTTGATCACACGCATATTCCTTAATTTCAAATATTCCTTGATCTCCCACATTCCTTGATTTCAAATATTCCTTGATATCACACATTCCTTGATCTCCCATATTCCTTGATCTCCCACATTCCTTGATCTCCCATATTCCTTGATATCACACATTCCTTGATGCCACATATTCCTTGATTCCTCAAATCCCTTGATTTCAAATATTCCTTGATCCTACATATTCCTTGATCCCACATATTCCCTCTTGTTCCACATCCCTTTTTGTTCCACACATTCCTTGATATCACATATTCCTTGATTTCAAATATTGATTGATGCCACATATACATTGATGCCACATATACATTGATGCCACATATACATTGATGCCACATACATTGATGCCACATATACATTGATTCCTCAAATTCTTGGAGCTTACATATTCTTTGATCTGCCAAGGCTCATTTTGAGGGACGTCATAGATGGCCTCCCATGAGTTGACGCTATCAGGGATGCAGAATCCAAAGGTGAAGTCGTAGAGGCGCACTAAGTTGTCCTGTGGAGGAGGGGATGTTTTTGGATGTTTTGTAAGGATGCGTAGAGGATGTGTGAAGGATATATATATAAAAAGCAAATTAATTTTAATAATAATAATAATAATAATAATAATAATAATAATAACAATACTACTACTACTACTACTACTACTACTACTACTACTAATAAATATAAATGTATCTCTGAGATAAAGATAAAGATAATAATAATAATAGTAATAATAATAATAATAATAATAATAATAATGATAATAGCAGGAGGATGACAGGAGCCATAGAAGTCCAGCACGGTCCATGTCAGGGTATCGAGAAGTTGTTTCCGTTAGGGGATCACGTGATCTATCGATACCCCCGGGTCCGGTGCCATTCTGAGGACTTCAGGGCAGCCCCCCCCCCCCCCCCCCCCCGGCCCCATATGAACTATTTCCTAAAAAAACATCTCACTGCTCCATTTTGCCTCTGGATAAGTGCAACGATTTCGTCTCAATGCAAGCGTGCTGATTCTATAGTTTTCAGACACCTGCTATGTAATTCAAGTTCGATTTTGATTTCAAGTTCGAAACCTTGTTTCACCGGTGATCTCCTGCTTATCCTGGTTCAAGTTCGGCATGGATACATCCAATAGAACTGCAGAGACGAATGCGACCATTGAAGAGACTAATCATGACGAAAGTCCGTCCAAGAGGCAGCATATGGAGCATCTGGACCTGACTGATAGCCGCCTGGACGAGGACGACGACACATGTCCTGTTTGTGCTTGGTCGGCAACTGGATTCGCGAGGCCGCAACAGTTCGAGCAGCACAAGAAGTTCTGCCGAGGTACTCAGGCAAAAATCCCTGCATGTCAGTGTGGGAAGGTCTGGAGAGCTGATGATGGTGTTGAGAGGCACAGAGCATCTTGCTTTGTGTGCAAAGCCCTTGAAAACCTTGTTGGACAGCTGAAAATCAGCCACTTCTTTGGAGTCAAACCAGCCCAGCCACAGCCACAGCTGCAGCCCCTTGATGGAGATAATGCAACTGCAAATGCTGAGCCCCAAACACACACCCTTGATGGAGATGATGCAACTGCAAGTGCTGAGCCCTAGCCACAGCCCCTTGATGGAGATGATGCAACTGCAAGTGCTGAGCCCCAGCGAACTATTTGCCAAGGTTGGAAGGCTGTGGAGTGGCCTCAACCTCTCTGTAAGAGCTACCCCTGCCAGGTCCACCGTCAAACCGAGGCCCATCGTGTAACCCAGGTGTCTTGGAGTTGTGATAAGGAAGATGGCAGTTGTGATGAGGAAGATGAAACCTCGACAGCCTGGACTTCAGTTTCTTGTCTGGTGTGCATGTTGGGGACCAGAGCAAGTCGAAGGCCTGACAGGGGTCTAACCAACCTAACAATAGCTTATTGTTGTGTCTTCAGAGCATAGCAATTTATGGACCCATACAGACCCATACAACGATTCGAGACATAGCTTTTATTGTAGGCTACAGGCAGCAGCTTATAGGCAGCTCCCCTAGCTGGCAATTCAGCCCAAAATAAAGCAAGCTAGCTCACCTTGAAGCTGACATAATGATGGTGGGCGCAGGTGGGCGTTATATTTAGACCTTTTGATGGGCTTCATGTAGCAAGCCCATGCAGTTTCATGCCAATACTGGGCAAGTCAGTTATAAAGGATATTGAAGGAAGGAAAGGAACTATAAGGAGGCTCCGGGAAGCTGCAATGTTGAGATATCTAGGTTGCGTATTGGATTAATTTGAAATCGTGTTCAGGCCGTGTTTAAAAACATTCCACTAACATTTTCAGAGTTTTAAAAATGCAGGGTACTAATGGAGATGATTTGCCACACTATAGGCTAGGTTTCATCTAAAATGGCAGGGTCCGCCCCCCCCCCCCCCCCCCCCCCCCCCCTTTTTGACTTTTCCAACTTTTGGGACGGGGTACCAGATATTTCCGTTTGTCATCCTCCTGATAATAGTAATAATAATAATAATAATAATAATAATAATAATAATATATAATAGTAATAAATATAAACAAATACATATGTTGGCTGCAGCCCACCTTGAAGAAGTGAAGCTCTATCATTCGAAAGTTGTTCAGGGGATTGCTTCCAACTTTGAATTCCAACCTAGGGAGACAACAGTGTGTTAGGGGCTTGCTGAGGGGGTTGTTTAGGGCTTTGTTTAGGGCTTTGTCTAGGGTTGTGCTTCCAACTGTATACTCTAACCTATGGAGATAACAGTGTGTTAGGGGGCTGCTCAGGGGGTTGCTTAGGTTTTTTCTTCTTTGTTTGCTTGCTTGTTTGTTTGTGTTTTTTGTTTGCTTGTTTGCCTGTTAGAGGTTTTGTGAAGGGTTTGCTTCCAAGTTTGAATTCCAACCTAGGGAGACAACAGTGTTTTCCTTGTTGTGAATTGGAAAGAAAGAGAAAACTGAGTATTCCTTGTGATGAAAAGTAAGAGAAAGCGGTTCTTTCCTTGTTATATGGAAAGAAAACTTTGTATTTCTAGTAAGATGGAAAGAAATAAAAAAGTATTTTCCTTGTTAGATAATAATAAAAGAGACAACAGTGTTTTCTTTTCTGTTAATCGGAAAGAAAAAGAAAACAGTGTTTTCCTTGTTGGATGGAAAGAAAGAGACAACAGTGTTTTCCTTGTTAGATGGAAAGAAAGAGACAACAGTGTTTTCCTTCTTATATAGAAATAAAAGAGACAGCAGTGTTTTCCTTATCAGATGGAAATACAATAAAAACAGTGTTTCCTTATCAGATGGAAATACAATAAAAAACAGTGTTTCCTTATCAGATGGAAATACAATAAAAACAGTGTTTCCTTATCAGATGGAAACACAATAAAAACAGTGTTTCCTTATCAGATGGAAATACAATAAAAACAGTGTTTCCTTATCAGATGGAAATACAATAAAAACAGTGTTTCCTTATCAGATGGAAATACAATAAAACAGTGTTTCCTTATCAGATGGAAATACAATAAAACAGTGTTTCCTTATCAGATGGAAATACAATAAAAACAGTGTTTCCTTATCAGATGGAAATACAATAAAAACAGTGTTTCCTTATCACATGGAAATACAATAAAACAGTGTTTCCTTATCAGATGGAAATACAATAAAAACAGTGTTTCCTTATCAGATGGAAATACAATAAAAACAGTGTTTCCTTATCAGATGGAAACACAATAAAAACAGTGTTTCCTGATCAGATTGGAAATACAGAAAACGTGTTTCCTTATTCAGATGGAAATACACTAAAAACCTAGTGTTTCCTTATCAGATGGACATACAATAAACCAGTGTTTCCTATCAGATGGAGAAAACACAATAAAATACAGTGTTCCTGATTCCGATGGAAACAACAATTACAAACAGTGTTTCCCTTATCAGATGGAAAATACAATAAACACAGTGTTTCCTTATCAGATGGAACTACCATTAAAAACAGTGTTTTCCTATCAGAGGAAAAACACTAAAAACAGTGTTTCCTTATCACATGGAAATGACAATAACAAGTGTTTTCCTTATCAGATGGAAATACACTAAAAAACAGTGTTTCCTTATCACGATGGAAATAAATGAAAAAACCGTGTTTCTTATAGATGGCAAATTACAAGAAAAACCGTGTTTCCTTATCAGTATGGAAATACAATAAAAACAGTGGTTCCTTCTCAGATGGAAATACAAAAAAAACAGTTTGGTTCCTACAGATGAAATACAATAAAAAAACAGTGGTCCTTATTCAGATTGAAATTACAATAAAAACAGTGTTTCCTTATCCGATGGTAAATACAATAAAACCAGTGTTCTTATCAGATGGGAAATACAATCAAAAACACAGGTTTCCTTATCGATGGTCAAAATACATAAAAAACAGTGTTTCCTTATCAGATGGAAATACAAATACAACAGTGTTTCCTTATCAGATGGAAATACAAAAAAAAAAAGTGTTCCTTACGATGGAAATACACAAAAACAGTGTTTCTATCGATGGAACCACAATACAAACCGTGTTTCCTTTTGATCAGATAGAACACACAATAAAAAACAGTGGTCCTATCAGATGGAAAAAAACAAATACCAATAAAACAGTGTTTACTTATCAGATGGAAATACAATAAAAACAGGATTCCTGTATCAGATGGCAAGACAATAAAAACAGTGTTCCTATCAGATGGGAAATACATAACAAACAGGTTCCTGATTCAGTATGGAAATTACAATAAAAACAGTGTTTCCTTATCCGATGGAACTACCTAAATAACCGTGTTTCCAGCAGAGGATAAATTACAATACAAATAACAGTGTTATTATGGCCGAGGACAATACAATAACACCAGTTGTTCCTATCATGATGGAAATACAAATAACACAGTGGGTCCTATCAGATGGACCTACACGATAACAAACAGGGGTGGCCTGATCAGAGTGGGAAATACAATAAAAACGGTTTCCTTATCAGATGGAATACCTAATAAACAACCCAGTGTTTCCCTATCAGATGGAAATACATAAAACGTGTTTCCTATCAGTGAAATACAATACAAACAGTGTTCCGGAGAAGCTACGTATTTAATATCAATGGAAAATAAACAATAAAAACAGTGTTTCCTTATCAGATGGAAATACAATAAAAACAGTGTTTCCTTATCAGATGGAAATACAATAAAAACAGTGTTTCCTTATCAGATGGAAATACAATAAAAACAGTGTTTCCTTATCAATGGAAATACAATAAAAACAGTGTTTCCTTATGCAGAGGAAACACAATAAAAACAGTGTTTCCTGATCAATAGAAACAAATAAAACAGTGTTTCCTTATCAGATGGAAATACAATAAAAACAGTGTTTCCTTATCAGATGGAAATACAATAAAAACAGTGTTTCCTTATCAGATGGAAATACAATAAAAACAGTGTTTCCTTATCAGATGGAAATACAATAAAACTAGTGTTTCCTTATCAGATGGAAATACAATAAAAACAGTGTTTCCTTATCAGATGGAAATACAATAAAAACAGTGTTTCCTTATCAGATGGAAATACAATAAAAACAGTGTTTCCTTATCAGATGGAAATACAATAAAAACATTGTTCCTATCAGATGGAAATACAATAAAAACAGTGTTTCCTTACAGATGGAAATACAATAAAACAGTGTTTCCTTATCAGATTGAAAAATACAATAAAAACAGTGTTTCCTTATCAGATGGAATACACTAAAAACAGTGTTTCCTGATCGATGGAACTACAATAAAAAGTGTTTCCTGACAATGGAAATCATAAAAACAGTGTTTCCTTATCAGATGGAAATACATAAAACAGTGTTTTCCTTATCAGATGGACATACAATAAAAACAGTGTTTTTCCCTTACAATGATACAGAAACGTGTTTCCTTATCAGAGGAATACAATAAAAACAGTGTTTCCTTATCAGTGGAAAACAATACAAACAGTGTTTCCTTATCAGATGAACACAATAAAAACAGTGTGTTCCCTTAATCAGATGGAAACACAATACAAACAGTGGTTTCCTTTATCAGATGGAAATACAATCCAAACAGTGTTTCCTTATCAGATGAAATCCCCTAGAACAGTGTGTCCTATCAGTTGAATCAATAAAAACAGTGTTTCCTTATCGTGGAAAACCATAAAAACAGTGTTTCCTTATCAGATAAAATACAATAAAACTGTTCCTTATCATATGGAAATACATAAAACAGTGTTTCCTTATCATATGGCAATACAATAAAACAGTGGTTTCTTATCAAATGGAATACAATAAAAACAGTGTTTCCTTATCAATGGAAATACAATAAAAACATGTTTCCTACAGATGGAAATACAACCAAACGTGTTTCCTTATCAGATGAAATACAATACAACAGTGTTTTTCCTTATCAGATGGAATACCATAAAAACAGTGTTTCTTATCAGATGGAAATACAATAAAAACAGTGTTTTCCTTAGCGATGGAAATACATAAAACCGTGTTTCCTTATCAGATGGAAATACAATAAAAACATTGTTTCCCTTATCAGATGAAATACAATAAAACGTGTTTCCTTCTCCAGATGGAAATACAATAAAAACCTTGTTTCCTTATCAGATGGAAATCCAATAAAACCGTGTTTTCCTTATCATATGGAAATACATAAAAAATGTTTCCCTTTCAGATGAAACACAATAAAAACAGT
>JACBWV010000610.1:73992132-74354338 GCA_013435795.1 Chlamydomonas sp. ICE-L
GTTTCCTTATCACTGGAAAATACAATTAAAAACAGCGGCTTTCCTATCAGATGGAAATCCAATAAAAAGCAGTTGTTCCTGATCAGAGGAAATACAATAAAAACAGTGTTTCCTTATAAGATGGAAATACAATAAAAACAGTGTTCTTTCAGCGGAAATACAATAAAAAACAGGTTTCATGATCAGATGGAAATACAATAAAAACAGTGTTTCCTTATCAGATGGAAATACAATAAAAACAGTGTTTCCTTATCAGATGGAAATACAATAAAAACAGTGTTTCCTTATCAGATGGAAATACAATAAAAACAGTGTTTCCTTATCAGATGGAAATACAATAAAAACAGTGTTTCCTTATCAGTGGAACTACCAATAAAAAAACAGTAGTGTTTTTCCTTATTCAGATTGGAAATACAATATAAAAAACAGTGTTTTCCTTATCAGATGGAAATACATAAAAACAGTGTTTCTTATCAGATGGAAATAAATAAAAACAGTTGTTTCTTATCAGATGGAAATAAATAAAAACAGTGTTTCCTGTCAGAGGAAATACAATAAAAAAGTGTTCCTTATCAGATGGAATACAATAAAAAAACAGTCTTGTTTCCCGTATCAGATGAAATCCAATAAAAACAGTGTTTCTGATCAGATGGAAATACAATAAAAAAGTGTTCCGTATCAGATGGAATACAATAAAAACCAAGTGTTTCCTTATCAGATGGCAATACAATAAAAACAGTGTTTCTTATCAGATGGAATACCATAAAAACAGTGTTTTATCAGCTGGAAATTACAATTAAAAACAGGTTTCCTATCAGATGGAAATACAATAAAAAACAGTGTTTCTTATCAGATGGAAATACAATTAAAACAGTGTTTCCTTATCAGATGGCATACAATAAAAAACAGTGTTTTCTTATCAGAGGGAAATACAATAAAAAAGTGTTTTCTTACGAGGGAAATAACAATTTAAAAAACAGTGTTTCCTTATCAGATGGAAATACAATAAAAACAGCATAGTGTTTCCTTATTCAAGGAAATTACAATAACAAACAGTGGTTCTGTATCAGATGGAAAATACAATAAAAACAGGTTTCCTTATTCAGATGAAAATACAATAAAAACAGTGTTTCCTTATCAGATGGAAATACAATAAAAAACAGTGTTCTTATCAGATGGAATACAATAAAAACCGTGTTTAATTATCAGATGGAAAATACAATAAAAACAGTGTTCCTTATCAGAGGAAATACAAAATACAATAAAAAACGTGTTCCCTATCAGATTGGAAATACAAAAAAACAGGGTTTCCTTATCAGAGGGAAATTACAATAAAAAACAGTGTTTCCTTAGCGATGGAACACAATTAAAAACGGTTTCCGTATCAGATGGAAATACAATTAAAACAGTGTTTCCTTATCAGATGGACAAATACAATAAAAAAAACAGGGTTCCTTATCAGCATGAAAGACAATAAAAAACAGGTGTTTCTTTATCGCTGGAAATACAATAAAAACAGGTTTCTGATTTCAGACGGCAACTGCAATTAAAAACAGTGTTTCCTTATCAGATGGAAATAAAAAAAAACAGTGTTTCCTTATCAGATGGAAATACAACTAAAAACAGTGTTTCCTTATCAGATGGAAAATACAATAAAGACCAAAGGTGGGTTGTTCCTACTCAGATGAAATACAATTAAAAACAGGTTTCCTTATCAGAGGGAAATACATTAAACAGGGTTTCCTTATCAGATGGCCATACATATAAAAAACAGTGTTTCCTATCAGTGGGAATACAATTATAAAAACAGTGTTGCCTTATCAATGGAAAATACAATAAAAACCCCAGGGTTCCGTATCAGGATGGAAATACAATAAAAAAACAGTGTTTCCTTATCAGATGGAAAAATACAAAAAAACAGTGTTCCTTATCAGATGGGAAATACATAAAAACAGTGTTCCTATCAGATGGAAATACCATAAACAACAGTGTTTCCTTATCAAGATGGAAATACATAAAAACAGGTTCCTTATCAGATGGAAAATACAATAAAACAGGGTGTCTCCTTATCAGATGGAAATACAATAAAACGTGTTAGTATCAGATGGGAAATACAATAAATTAAAACACAGTGTTTCATTTCAGGATGGAAATACAATAAAAACAGCTGTTTCCTTAATCAGATGGAATACAATAAAAAAACAGTGTTCATTATCAGATGGAAAATTACAATAAAAACAGTGTTTCCTTATCAGAGGAAATACAATAAAACAGGTTCCTTTCAGATGGAAATACAATAAAAACAGTGTTTCCTTATCAGATGGAAATACAATAAAAACAGTGTTTCCTTATCAGATGGAAATACAATAAAAAACAGTGTTTCCTTATCAGATGGAAATACAATAAAAACAGAGTTTCCTTATCAGATGGAAATACAATAAAAACAGTGTTTCCTTATCAGATGGAAATACAATAAAAAAAACAGTGTTTCCTTATCAGATGGAAACGACAATAAAAACAGTGTTCATTATCAGATGCAATACAATAAAAACAGTGTTTCCTTATCAGATGGAAATACAATAAAAACAGTGTTTCCTTATCAGATGGAAATACAATAAAAACAGGTTCTTTCAGATGGAAAATACAATAAAAAACAGTGTTTCCTTATAGATGGAATACAATAAAATACAGTGTTTCCTTATCAGATGGAAATACAATAAAAACAGTGTTTCCTTATCAGATGGAAATACAATAAAAACAGTGTTTCCTTATCAGATGGAAATACAATAAAAACAGTGTTTCCTTATCAGATGGAAATACAATAAAAACAGTGTTTCCTTATCAGATGGAAATACAATAAAAACAGTGTTTCCTTATCAGATGGAAATACAATAAAAACAGTGTTTCCTTATCAGATGGAAATACAATAAAAACAGTGTTTCCTTATCAGATGGAAATACAAATAAAAACACAGTGTTCCTTACAGATGGAAATACAATAAAAACAGGTTACTTACAGATGGAAATCCATAAAAACAGTGGTTCCTTATCAGATGGAAATACAATAAAAACAGTGTTTCCTTATCAGATGGAAATACAATAAAAACAGTGTTTCCTTATCAGATGGAAATACAATAAAAAACAGTGTTTCCTTATCAGATGGAAATACAATAAAAAACGTGTTTCCTATCAGATGGAAATACATAAAAACAGCAGTGTGTCCTTTTATCAGATTGAAATACACTAAAACAGTGTTTCATACGAGGGAAATTACAATAAAACAGTGTTCCTATCAGATGGAAATACAATAAAAACAGTGTTTCCTTATCAGATGGAAATACAATAAAAACAGTGTTTCTTATCAGATGGAAATACAATAAAAACAGTGTTTCCTTATCAGATGGAAATACAATAAAGACAGTGTTTCCTTTACAGTGAACTACAATAAAAACAGATGTTTTCCTTATCCGATGGAAAACAATAAAAACAGTGTTTCCTTATCAGATGGAAATACAATAAAAACAGTTGTTTCCTTATCAGATGGAAATACAATAAAAACAGTGTTTCCTTATCAGATGGAAATACAATAAAAACAGTGTTTCCTTATCAGATGGAAATACAATAAAAACCTTGTTTCCCTTATCAGACGGGAAATAAATAAAAAACAGTGTTTCCTTATCAGATGGAAAAAATACAATTAAACACAGTGTTTCCTTATCAGAGGAAAATACAATTAAAAAACAGTGTGTCCTTATCAGATGGAAATACAATAAATAAACAGTGTGTCTATCAGATGGAAATTACAATAAAAAAAAGAGTGTCCTTATCAGTGGAGGGAAACAAATAAAAACAGTGTTCCTTATCAGATGGAAATAACAATAAATAAAAAACAGTTTGTTCCTTATCAGATGGAAATACAAATAAAAAAAAGTGTTCCTTATCAGATGGAAAATACAATAAAAAACAGTGTTTCATTAATCGATGGAAATACAATAAAAAACAGGTTGTTCCTTATCAGATGGAAATACAATTAAAACAGTGTTTCTTATCAGATGGAAATACACTAAAAACCAGTGTTTCCTTATCAGAGGAAATACCAATAAAAACAGTAGTGTTTCATTATAGATGGAAATACAATAAAACAGTGTTTCCTTATCAGATGGAAATACATAAAAACAGTTGTTTCCTATCAGATGAAATACAAAATAAAACAGTGTTTCAGGTATTCAGATGGAAAGACAACTTAAAAAACAGTGTTCCTTATCAGATGGAAATACAATAAAAAAAGGTGTTTCATTATCAGAGGAAATACAATAAAAACAGTGTTTCCTTATCAGATGGAAAATACAATCAAACAGGGTTTCCTGATCAGATGGGAAATACAATAAAAACAGTGTTGTTTCTTACAGAGGCAATACAATTAACAACAGGGTCTTCTTATCAGATGGAATTCAATTAAAAAAAGGTTCCTATCAGAGGGAAAGACATAAAAACAGTGTGTCCTTACAGATGGGAAATACACAATAAAAAAAAAAGTGTTTCTATCAGATGGAAATACAATAAAAACATGTTTCCTATTCAGATGGAATACAATTAAAAACAGGTTTCCTCTCAGTGGAAATACAATAAAAACAGTGTTCACTTATCAGATGGAAATACAATTAAAAACAGTGTTTCCTTATCAGATGGAAAATACAATAAAAACAGTGTTTCCTAATCAGATGGAAATACAATAAAAACAGTGTTTCCTTATCAGATGGAAATACAATAAAACAGTTTTCCTTATCAGATGGAAATACAATAAAACAGTGTTTCCTTATCAGATGGAAATACAATAAAAACAGTGTTTCCTTATCAGATGGAAATACAATAAAAACAGTGTTTCCTTATCAGATGGGGAAATAAATATAAAAAGTTGTTCCTTATTCAGATGGAAATACAATCAAAAAACAGTGTTTCCTACAGATGGAAATACAAGAAAAAACAGTGTTTCTGACAGAGGAAAATACAATAAAAAACAGTGTTAGCCTTATCAGATGGAATTTACAATTAAAACAGGGTTTCCTTATTCAGATGGAAATACAATAAAAACCGTGTTTCCTTATCAGATGGAAATACAATAAAAAACAGTGGTCCTTTCAGATGAAATACAATAAAAACAGTTTTTTCCTTATCAGAGGAAATACAATAAAAAAACAGTGTGTTTCCTTATCAGCTGGAAATACACTTAACAACAGTGTTCCTTTATACAGATGGAAATACAATAAAAAACAGTGTTTCTTATCAGATGGCAAATACAATAAAAACCAGTTGTTTCTTATAGATGGAAAATACAATCAAAACAGTGTTTCTTCTCAGATGAAATAAATAAAAACAGTGTTTCATTTATCAGATGGAAATAAATAAAAACAGTGTTTCTTATCAGATGGAAATACAATTAAAAACCGTGTCCGTATCAGATGGAAATACAATAAAAAACAGTGTTTCCTTATCGATTGGAAATACAATAAAAAACAGGTTTTCCTTATCCGATGAAATACAATAAAAAACAGGTTTCCTTATCAGATGGAAATTACATAAAAAAAACAGTGTTTCCTTATAGATGGGAAATACAATAAAAACAGTGTTTCTTACAGATGGGAAATACCAATAAAAACAGTGTCCTTATCCAGATGGAAAATCAATAAAAACAGTGTTCCTTTATCAGATGGAATACAATAAAAACAGTGTTTCTTATAGATGGAATAACAATAAAAAACAGTGTTTCCTTTTCTCAGATGGAAATACAATAAAAAACAAGTGTTTCCTTATCAGATGGAACGACAAATAAAAACAGTGTTTCCTTATCAGATGGCAAATACAATAAAAAACAGTGTTTCCTTATCAGATGGAAATAACAATAAAAAGTTGTTTCCTTATCAGATGGAAATACAATTAAAAAACAGTTTTTCATTATCAGAGGAAATACATAAAAACAGTGTTTCCTTATCAGAGAAAATAAATAAATAACACGTTTTCCTTATCAGATGGAATACAATAAAAACAGTGGTTTCCTTATCAGATGGAAATACAATAATAAAACAGTGTTTCCTTATCCGATGGAAATACAATAAAACCAGTGTTTCCTATCAGATGGAATTTACAATAAAAAACAGTGTTTCCTTATCAGATGGAAATACAATAAAACAGTGTTTCCTATCAGATGGAAATACAATAAAAACAGTAAGTGTGTTTCCTTATCAGATGGAAATACAATAAAAACAGTGTTTCCTTATCAGATGGAAAGAAAAGAAAACAAGATGGTGAAGAGAACGCTGTAACAACACTTGCTGCCACTTGAAATGAGCATGATTTGATTTCATGCACACTTGTTTGCTTTCAAATCATTGAATTTAGGTACCTAACCACACATACACACTAACACACAATCACCACCACCACAACCTCTCTCACTTTCCAAGGCAAACGCAGACTTGTTTGCTTTCAAATCATTGAATTAAGGTACCTATCTACACACACATACACACGACCACCACCACCACACCTTCTCACACACTTTCCAAGGCAAATGCAAACTTCTCTCGTTTCAAATCATAGAATTCATGTACCTAACCACACACACCATCACCACCACCACCACACCCACTCACACAATTTCCAGGGCAGATAAAATAAAGGTATTCCACAGGGAACGTGCATAGCACACATCATGTCAGAAACATACCTCTCTACCCCAAGTCCTGAATGTAGCAACATACACACACCATCATCACCACCACCACCACATCCACTCACACAATGTCCAAGGCAGATAAAATAAGGCAGTACACAGGGAAGGTGTACTGCACACATCATGTCAGAAACACCTTTACCCCAAGCCCCTTAACCTCAAGTCCCTTTAGTCTAATCGACTACTCCCAGACTGTAACAACATACACACACCATCACCACCACCACACCCACTCACACAATTTCCAAGGCAGATAAAATAAAGGCAGTACACAGGGAAGGTGTACTGCACACATCAAGACAGGTACATACCCCAAGTCCCTTCAGCCTAATTGGATGGATCCCCCTGGACTGTAACAACATACACACCCATACCCCATATGTGCTATACATAATCTCCCACTACTACCAGGGATGTTTTTTTCAAATCTGAAAGTGGGTTTTTTCTAGCTTTATGGTTTCATGCCTCCTCCAGGAACAGCAGTTGTGCAGCTTTTATAGCTTTTTGGCGGAGCCCCCTCTTCAAGGGGGCGGGAGCCCCCATGTTTACCCATTTGTCCGTCCGACCGAAAAACGAAAAACTTGAAGCTCGACACGTCAGCCAACGGTCGCGTAACTAACTCGCTTCTGTCAGCTCTATTGTTGCCACCTTTCGCTCTGTTGCCATCACACTCCGCCAATTTTCCGCGTCGCTTGCGACGCTGCATGGGACTTGTTAGGGGCAGTTAGGGCCAAAACTTTTAAAATTTGGTACAGCGGCAATTTGGGCTCAGACGGGGTCAACAGTAGCAATAGCCATCTATAGCAGGGGAAATATCCCTGACTCCTACACTGTGTATCAGGGTACTTCAAAAGGCCAAATTGACCAACGCTTTAGCGCACTTGCAAACAAAAAAAATGCGCTTTGTAGTGCCAAAAGCGCAAAAATTGCTTACAGCGCCCTTAAGGGGGTGCAAAAAACTGCGCTTAAAGCGCAGAGGGGGTCAAAAAGTCAGCGCTCATAAGCGCAAAAGCGCACGCTTTGAATTACCCTGCTGTGTATGCTGTTACAGTCCTAGGGTTAGACAAATAGGCTACCAGGGCTTGAGGTATAGGGGAATGTACCTGCCATGGTGTGTGCAGTACATCTTCTCTGTGTACTGCCTTTATTTTATCTGCCTCGGAAATTGTGTGAGTGGGTTTGGTGGTGATGGTGTGTGTATGTATGTTGTTACAGTCCGGGGCTAGCGGATTACGCTACAGGGACTTGCACGGAAATGATATCAGGAGGGGCTAGAAAGAAAAAGCACTG
Source organism: Chlamydomonas sp. ICE-L (assembly GCA_013435795.1). Lineage (NCBI taxonomy): Eukaryota > Viridiplantae > Chlorophyta > Chlorophyceae > Chlamydomonadales > Chlamydomonadaceae > Chlamydomonas > Chlamydomonas sp. ICE-L. The sequence continues at coordinate 74,000,152 of JACBWV010000610.1, forward strand.
ATGAATTGAACCGTAAACAATCGTTTTACAGACGTAGGCCCTGAGTTTGAGTTACAGTCATAATTTATTTTTGCGATTCTCATCGCATTTTTTAATAATCAAACAATCAGTTTTTTTATTATATTAAAAATGTAATCCACTTTTCCTCCTCCACTGTCAAACCTACATTGTTCGAATTGTTTTGAAGCTGAGGAAGTCTGCGGGGAAGGTGTATCGCACTCGTCGTAACATATCCTCATCAGTGCACTCCAGTAGCTCGGGGATCTCTGTAGGGCTCTGAAAAGGACAGGGGGGATTATGGTTGGTTTAGCTTGGCTTGGTGGATGGGTTCGGCTTTGCTTGGTGTGGCCAGGAAATCAATATCGCACATTTTGTTACATGTTCTTATTAGTACAGTCTGGTAGCTTGGGTATCTCTGAGGGGATCTGATAAGGGCAGGGGGTGTTCTGTTTGGTGTGGTTTGGCTTGGCTTGGTGGATAGGTTTGGCTTTGCTTAGTGTGGTCAGGAAATAAATATCGCACGCATATATATACATATACATATACATATACATATATATATACATATACATATATATTTTGGGGCCATTTTGGGGTATATATACATACATATATCTGGGGCCAGATTTATCTATTTGCCGCTCCCTACTCAGATGGAGGGTGAGCTGCTGGTGCACACATTGAGCAGCCTGGAGGCTGACAGACCATGTTATCACTAAGGATTTTCTTTTCGGCTTTTCTCAGCAGCTTCTAGGCAGCTCCTGAGCCAGCCACTGTGCTACACCTAAATATTTCAGCAGTGCTGGACATCTGATTGTGCAGCTTCATGGTGCACTAGCTTGAGGTAGGTTTGGCTGAATAGCCAGTTAGGGGAGCTGCCTGGAAGCTGTTGGCCATAGCCGAAAAGAAAAGTTATGGTTCTCAATTATCAGTCTAAACTTTGGTTGTTTCTTTCAACAGGAAGCTTCCTGCTGATTAGAATGTGAAAGCTTTTAGGTTTCAGATGAATTTGATATCTCTCTGTAACCCTTGAATATGCCCTATTCCTCATACCACACCTCATGGCTGCATTCTCTATTTCTTCTCCACCGGTTCCTCCCTTTCTCACTACCGCTAGCATCTTGCATGTCGCTCTTACCACGTAGACTGGCATTCCAGTGGCGTAGTCTCCGATCTCAAACTTAAGAAACTCGACGCCGAAGGCATTCGCGCTGAGCGGGCAAGCATAGCCTGCGTTCAAACGAGGTGGTGCTCATCATGCAGGGTTTGGTAACGAGAGCAGCAGTGGGCGGGTTCGTCTTAACCAAGTAGAGCTAGGAAGGGGGTTGTTAGTGCTAGAAACAGGCTGATGCATCGTCAGGCAGGGAGCATCGATGCAGCGCACCATCGTAAGGCTGCGCGAATTCCAACACAGTCTCGGGTGCCAGGCTCTCCCAATGGGAAGCCATGGCAGTAGAGCTAATAAATTCGGCTTGCAGAAACCGAAACAGGCAACAGAGCAAGCAAGTAGGCAGAAAGGTAGGCGGTTGAGAAGGTACCCAAGCGACCTGGCCAAATAGTGAAGGACGGGAGAGACAGATAACGACAAGGCGGGAATGATGAGAAGGAGCAGCAGATAATTCGAGAATGAGAAGATTCGACGCTGTTAGTAGTGATATGAAGATCGGAATGCCAGGTGGGACACGAGGGGAAGTACATTTCTGATCTGATCACGAAGCTGAATTGCTGGCACGGGGTGACTACACGATGAAGTCTAAAGGAAGATGAAAACACGCGCCGATCAAACAACAGAAATAAGTAGACAGCAACCAGGACAGCAACCTGGAGCCTACTAACCTGGAGCCTACCTGGATAAGATCAAACTCAAAGAACGTGAGCTGGGTAAAATCTACGTTCACGAGCCAAAATTCATGTCTCGTGAGCCAAAATCTACGTTTGCAGCAGCGTTCGCGTTGAGCGGGCAAACAGATGAACATACCCTCATAACATACCGTCTGTAGCAGACGTACCATTTTGAACAACCCTTGGCAGGCCCTTGATGTGGGTGTTTGACTGGGGTGGGGTGGGGTGAGGTCTGGGAGGGTATGCGTCTGTGTATGTGTTGGGGGGGGGGGGGGGGGGGGGGGGGGGGGAGGGGTCAGGGAGGGTTTGCATGTGTGGTTTTGTGTGTGTGTGTGGGGGGGGGGGGGGGGGGGAAGTCAGGGATGGTATGTTTGTGTGGATTTGTGTAGGGGGGGGGGGGGGGGGGGGGGGGGGATGTCAAGAAGGGTGTGTGTGTGTGTGTGTGTGTGTGTGTAGGTGTGTGTGTGTAGGTCGGTGGGTGGGTAGGTGGGTGTAGGTGGGTGGGGGAGGTCAGGGAGGGTATGTGTGGGTGGGTTTCTGTGGGTGGGTGTTTTTCCTAAAAAAAGGAAGCTGACGTCTGCCTGCGAAATGACGGAGTGACAGATTGACAGATTGAAAAATTAACCCTGCCTGCAAAATGATCGAGTGACTGTATACAACTTATGCACTGTGTAGCTCATTAACCTGCATTATAGAAGCCTGATATAATTACATGTTTGTTACGGTACATTCCAGTAGGGATAGGCAATATGATATCATATGATATCATGTCATCATATTATACGATATGATATTATAGGATTCCGGCGGCCTGGCTAGTCTAAAGTTACCATTTATATACAAAATCATACGATGCAATTTGTATGATATCATATGATGTCATACTCGCCTTTGGTCATTATCATACGATTTGCCGATCCCTACATTCCAGGGGGATCCTGAATTCCTGATTCCCCAGCCTCATACAAATAATATTAAATGCAGACTGTAGATTATCACTGTAGCACGAACTCGGGGCACCCGTCGGTTAAACGATTGTTTGGGGTTCAATTCATCAGTGCTTTTTCTTTTTAAGCCCTTCCTATACGGTTGGGCAACTCCCTTAAGCCTATTTGGCCTATCCCTGGACTGTTACATACACACAGACTGTATGGAAGGCATCGTAATTTTGAATTAGGAAATTCCTCAATCAGTTTTGCTGTGCATGGCACTATCTCCATAAGGAATGCATGTTTCCGGTCCGCCTTCTGCCGAGGACGGCAAGCAGCCAAATTGCTGGCTGAAGCTATGTACCCAAGTTAAAGTTCCCGTCCGCCTTCTGGCACGGACACGGGTTCCCTCACGGTTGCGAGCAGCGTATATCAGGAATTCACATAGGCTTATTTTCTCTGTGATGCAAACAATAATCAGTAAACAGTCTTCAGTGGAGCCGGATTGTGAAGCCACTCCGGATGTTTAGACATGAACCAATGTAAAATTTGGCCCAAGCCAACTTTAAATACAATTTAAACACAATTTGTATGTTGGAACAGTTTGGAAAGTTCATTTTATTGCATACCGGTATTGTAAAAGAGGAGATCAGGACGTTGGATGAAGAAGATGGCGCGTTGACAAGTAATTTCTTAAAGTCAACGTTAAAAAAAGCAGAGTGCAGAAAAGGTGGGAACGCCCTTGATGTACAGGCAGTATAAATCCTGCTAATATTAGACGGCTCGGCCGACAAATATGAATTAACATTCACTAATATTATTCATTCACTTCAATTATTGAACATAGCCGTTCCCTACAAACGAGTGATTTTGAGATCCATCACTTTTCTTTTCGGCTACGAGCAGTCTCTGAGCCAGCCCCTGGGCTAAGCCCCAAGATTTGAACAGTTATGGACAGCCAATAATGTCAGCTTCCAGGTGCACTATGTTGCGACAGCTTCGACTGAATAGCCAGCCAGGGGAGCAGCCTAGAAGCTGCTGCTCGTAGCTGGAAAGAAAAGCACAGCTAAGATCCCCCTATCCTACCTAAGATGCCCCCCCCCCCCCCCCACCCCCGCCCCCCCCAATGTATATGCGATAATTTGGCCTGAGAATCCTGACATTTTGGTCTGAGAATTGATACGTATGAAAAATTCTGATAATTGTCAGAAAGTTGCCCTGAAAAAGTGGAGGTACGAACTACGAGACCCAAATCCAAACCATCCGCTGAATTGCTATTTAGCAACGAGTGTCAGCAAAGAGCACTAAATGGATGCCCATGCTTGCAATTAGAAGTAACAAGTTCAAGCTGGTAGACCCAGGCAGCCCCGTGAGGCACCCAGGCTAACCCTGGATATACCCAGGGTAACCCAACATGCTATTCGTCAATACTTGCACGATACTCCACGACACCCTAGGCTAACTCAGGCGATTTTGTGACATTTCGGGCTATTTCGGGCTCTCCCAGGTAGACCCAGGCAGCCTTAAGGCTAAAGAATCAGAATCAAATCAAGCTGTTTGCCTGCAGCTGTCACAGGGAGATATGAGTAATGAACGGAAAATCGTATGATGTTGACCAAAGACGGGTATGATATCATACAAAAATCATATGATTTAATATCATATGATGTGATGCCCCAGGCCAAAGTCACCAAATCAGACCGCCGGCATCACATGAAATCACGATATCATATGATATCATATTGCCGACCCCTAGATATGAGACAGTGTGGGAGATGATCGACTAGACAGAGGTTCTCAAACTCTGTCAGCAGTATTGGTTGCCCCTCTTGGGGTTTCTGATGAGACTATCCCAAATGAGATAAGCCTCAGTTTCTGGTCTTGGGTAGTTAACCTAGCCCTATCAGCCGACACAGCCTGTTCCTGCAGAAGAAGCCCAACCTGGTCTGCGACTGGGATAAGGCGAACCCTATATGGGGCTGATCAGCTAGCTAATGTAAATTCATTTCCCCTGTTAATTTATTCTACTGCCAAAAACGGCGAGCAGCCCAAATTGCTGGCTGGAGCCATGTAACCAAGTTCAAGTTATGTAAGTTTGAAAGCTAGATTGGGGGTTTGCCCCAATCGCAAGCCCCATTTACATGCGTGGGTACAACTCACACTTAGCTTGACCTGGTCACTAAGTTAAGCGTGGTATTGCTTCGCTTTACTGCAAATGGAAGCATGGTTGCATGGCAATGCATGCCCATGTGATAGCATTCTGTACTCGTGAGTGTGGTGTTGCGGTGTGTGCCCATTCAATTCATCAGCATTCTTTGATTTTTTTCTGCTCAAATGGAAGCATGGTTGCGTGGCCATGCAGCACTCTACCAAGTGTGCCCCTAACATTTGTCCCCAGCTCTGGAGGACGAGCCTCAACAAGGCCACCCCTAACATGAGGTCCAAGCTCTGGAGGACCTGGACAAGTCTTTAAGCTGCCGAACATGCCTAGTAATGATAACGCCTGGTGGGGCGTGGTGTTAAGGGAGCCCGTCGTACGCGGGTGGGGAGCGGTCTCCTACCTCAACTGGACAAGCTACCATCGCGGTTGACGACGACCTGCAACACCAAGAACATGCCTAGTATGCTCCCTGGTTTCTTTGGGTATCACGGGGGGAGTTGGGAGACGTTGAGTAGCCCAGAGTTGGCTGAAGAACCATGTAAATCCAATCCAATCCAATCCTAGCTCTGGAGGATGAGCCTCAACAAGGCGACCCCTTACATGAGGCCCTAGCTCTGGAGGACCTGCACAAGTCTTTACGCTGTCTAACATGCTTAGTATGCTCCCTGGTTTCTTTGGGTATCACTGGTGGACTTCGTGCACACCTGGCTCCATTATGGGGGTCCACCATAGGTCCCAAGGCTGGTGGGAGGATGGCTGTTGGTGTGTTGGTGTTGGAAGACGTTGGCTGAAGAACCATGTAACAATCCAATCCAAGCCTAGCTCTGGAGGATGTGCCTCAACTGTTTCAACTCACAGCAATCAGGCAATGGGCAATGAGCAATGGGCTGCAAAACTCAACAAATCCACATTAATGATTTGGTGTGTGAGCGCCGTGCAAATGTTAGTCCTCCGTTGAGCTGCTGTATCCCCAACATCTGGCCCTAGCTCTGTAGGATGGGCATCAACTGATTCATCTGATCCAACTGCTTCAACAGATTCAACTGATTCAACAGTCAGCAGTCTAGGCAATGGGCAGCAAACTCAACAAATCCACATTAATGAAGTCACGATGTGGTGCGTGACAGCCGTCCAAATCCACATTAATGAAGTCATGATGTGGTGCGTGACAACCGTCCAAAGTCCAGTCCTCCCTAGAGCTGCTACTGTTAGTTTTGGTCAGCAGTGTCACCAAATGGCAACCTTTTAACCCCTTTTGGGGGTTGTACGTTATTTTTATAGGTATATATAACTAAGGGGTTGTACTCCTGTTATTTTATCGGTATACATCCTGGGCTGTGCTCCTGTTATTTTCTGGGTAGGGTTTCGGGTTTAGGGTGTAACTATATTCCTGGATATAACTCCTAGGTCGTGCGTTTTATGGACATAACTCCTGAGTTCTTCAAAATCGATTTTTGGCTTAGCCCGCCTTGTTCACCTGTTTGTCCGTTCATTTTTTTTTCTGTTAGTCACCCTGTCCCTAGCTTGCATAGCCCAAAAAAGAAACAGTGAGCCTGTGGCAAACTCACGAGTGTCATAAATTATGTTTTTCCATGCGTACAATGATGTACAATGCTGTACGCATTGCACGCATCAATCTAATATATGCGTAACCATGCTTACAATGCTGTACGCATTGCACACATAAATCTAATGAATGTGTAACCATGTGTAACCGTCAACCTGCTCTGCAAAACGGCAAGAAGCCTGGTGTGTTCTCGTTGAACTCAACCGATAGGTAGAGCCCACAGCCAGCTAGCGCCTCTATTGAATCGTCACACCCAAGGCCGATGTTTTGTGCCAAGGCTGCTAAGGCCCCAGTTGCCTGCGAACACGGAGGCAGAGGGGGATCTGAGTCTGAGCCATTGGGATGTTACTGGAGAGGCTTCGAGGTGAAACTGACGAACAAGCCGGGAATTAAGCCAGGAAAAAAATAAGCCAGGAAACAAAGAAACAAGCTGGGAATCAAACCAGGAAAAAAGCAAACCAAGAAACAAGCCAGGAATCAAGGCAGGAGAAAAGCAAGCCAGGAAACAGACTAACAAGCCGGGAATCAAGCCAGAAAAAAATCAAGGCAGGAAACAAACCAACAAGCCGGGAATCAAGGCAGGAAACAAACCAACAAGCCGGAAATCAAGGCAGGAAACAAACAAACAAGCCGAGAAACAAGCCAGGAAACAAACAAACAAACAAGGCAGGAAACAAGCTAGGAAACAAGCTAGGAAACAAACAAACAAGCAGGCAGGAAACAAGCTAGGAAACAAACAAACAAGCCGGGAATCAAGGCAGGAAACAAACAAACAAGCAAGGCAGGAAACAAGCTAGGAAACAAACAAACAAGCCGGGAATCAAGGCAGGAAACAAACAAACAAGCAAGGCAGGAAACAAGCTAGGAAACAAACAAACAAGCCGAGAAACAAGGCAGGAAACCAAAAAGCCGGGAATCAACCAGGAAACAAACAAACAAGCTAGGAAATAAACTAACAAGCCAGCAGGCAAGCCAGGAAACAAACAAACATGGCAGCAAACAAACAACTCTTACGTAGCACCCCCAAAACACCAAGGTACATATTTAGCCCAAGTAGAGCCTTCTGAAGCACCCTGCTCACCTGCCCGAACTTAATCAAGAATATGCTTTGGTCGATCATATTGAGAAAGGTTGCCTGCACTACAGAGATCGAATCTGTGGACAGTGTTTCGATACACTTTAGCTCAGCCGGGGGCAGGACACCCGGGGGGGGAGGGTAGACTGGGGGGCCTTGCCCGATGGGCAATGCCTCATCCCCCATGTTTGCTGTCAAGTCAAAGAGAGCATTCAGCTGCGGTGGGAGAGGGTGACAGGAGGTATGAGTGAAAGGGTAGAAAGCGTGGGGTAGGGGGTTGTGGTGGTGTTTGTGGTGGTGTGTGATGTGTGGTGGTGGTGGTGGTAAGGAGGGGGGGGGGGGGGGGGGGGGGAGAATGGATGGGGTAGGGTGGTGTGTTTGTGGTGTGTGGTGGGTGGGTGGTGGTAAGGGGGGGGTGAGAAAGGGGGGGGGTAAGGGTGGGTTTTGTTGGTGTGTGGTGGTGGTTGGTTGGTAAGGGGGGGGGGGGGGGGGGAGGAATGGATGGGGTAGGGTGGTGGTGTTTGTTGGTGTGTGTTTTTGTTGGTGGTGGTAAGGGTGGGGGTAAGGGGGGGGGGGGGGGGGGGGGGAGAATGTAGATGGGGGTAGGGTGGTGTGTTTGTGGTGTTTGTTGGTGGTGTGTGGTAAGGTGGGGGGGGGGGGGGCGCAAGGAGGTAGAAAGGGGTAGAAAGGGGGGGTAGGGTGTGTGTGGTTGGTGGTGGTGGGAAGGGCGGGGGGGGGAGAATGGGATGGGGGTGGTGGTTTTTTTGGTAGGGTGGTGTGTTGTGGGTGTGTGGTGGTGGTGGTCTGGTAAAGGGGGGGGGGGGGGGGGGGGTGGGGGGGGGGGGGGGGAGAATGGATGGGGTAGGGGTAGGGTGGGTGTTTGTGGTTGTGTGGTGGTGGTGGTGGGAAGGGGGGGGGGGGTAGGTAAGAAAGGGGTAGAAGAAAGGGGGAGAAAGGGGGGATAGGGTGGTGTGTGGTGGTGGTGGTGGTAAGGGGGGGGGGGGGTAGGGTGGAGGGGGGGGTTGGTAGGGTGTGGTTTGTGGTGGTGTTTGTGGTGGTGGTGTGTGGATGGTGGTGGTGGTAAGGGGGGGGGGGGGGGGGGGGGGGGGGGGGGGGGGGGGAGGAGAAGGATGGGGTAGGGTGGTGTGTTTGTGGTGTGTGTTTGTAGGTGGTGGTTGGTGGGTAAAGGGGGGGGGGGGGGGGGGGGGGGGTCCAGAAGCGGGAGAAAGGGCGGGGTGGGTGGTGGGTGGGGTGGTGTGTGGTGGTGGTGGTTGGAAGGGCGGGGGGGCGGGAGGAATGGAGGGGTAGGGGTGGTGTGTTGTTAGGTGTGTGGTGCGTGGTGGGTGGTGGTAGGGGGGGGGGGGGGGGGGGGGGGGGGGGGGGGGGGGGGGGTAGAAAGGGGGGGTAGGGTGGTGTGTTTGTGGTGTGTGGTGGTGGGGTGTAAGGGGGGGGGTGGTTAGGCGGGGGGGGGGGGGTGTGGTGGTGGTAAGGGGGGGGGGGTAGAAAGGGGGGTGGTTGCGGTGGTGTGGTGTTTATGGTGTGTGGTGGTGGTGGTGGTGGTGTTAGGGGGGGGGGGGGTAGAAGGGGGCGGGGGGGGGGGGGGGGGGGGGGGGTAGGGGGGTTGTGTGTGGTGTGTGGTTGGTGGTTGTGTTAAGGGGGGGGGTAGAAAGGGGGGGGGGGGGGGGGGGGTAGGGTGGTGTGTTTGTGGTGTGTGGTGGTGGTAAGGGGTGGTGGTGGTAGAAAGGGGGGGGGGGGGGGGGGGGGTAGGGGGGGTGTTTGTGGTGTGTGGTGTGTGGTGGTGGTGGTGGGGTAGAATGGGTTGGATGACTTGTTTGTACTACGGCGCAGTATCTGCATGCAAGCCCACCCATTGTTTCACCTTTTTGCTTGATTTGAATTTAATTTTAAAATCGAATCAATCCCAGAATGATTAGATGTTGTATGATTGGTGGTTCCCGAAGTCTAACAAGGCATTCATTTTATAGAATTACACCGGCATTGCAGTAAACAAGTTCTATGCAGCGTCGCCTGCGATGCTAAAAATTGGCGGAGAGTGATCGCGAGGGAGCGACAGGTGGCAACGGAAGCGAGTTAGTTACGAGGCCGTTGGCTGACGTGTTGGGCTTCATCGCGGTCAGACGGATGGATGGATGGATGGACGGATGGATGGACGAACGGACAAATGGGTAACACTGGGGGCTCCCGCCCCCCAGAAGGGGGGGCTCCGCCAAAAAATAATTTCCTGGATTGTTGATTGGCAAGCTTTCACCTGTGTTGCGAAGCCAGTTAGTTATGAGACAGTTGGCTGACGTGTCAGGCTTCAACTATTTGGCCGGTTGCACAAACGGACAACGGGGTAACGGGGGACAGGCTTGTCTTGGTTCTACCATGTCCTGCCTATGAAAAAAACAATTAAAAGCACTCACCTGTGTTGCGAAGGTGCGGCACATTGCGGAGTGTGTTGGCAACGGAAAGAAAGGTGGCAACGGACTGGAGCTGACCGAAGCCAGTTAGTTAGACAGTTGGCTGACGTGTCAGGCTTCAATTATTCGGTCGGGCGCACAAACGGACAACAGGGTAACCCTGGGGACTCTCGCCTCCCAGAAGGGGGGGCTCCGCCAAAAATAATATTAAGGACTCACCTATGTTTAGGGATTGGCATATCATATGATATTGACCAAAGGCGAGTATGATATCATATGACATCATACACAAATCACATGATTTAATATCATATGATATGATGCCCCAGGCCAAAATTACCTAGTCAGACCTCCGGCATCATCTGATATCATTTGATGACATGATATCATATTGCCGATCCCTACCTATGTTGAGTCTTTTAAAGGATAATTGGGACGGGCTTGTCTTGCTTCCACAATGTCCTGCCTATAAAGGTTACAATTTAAAGCACCCACCTGAGTTGCCAAGGCGCGGTGCATATTAGCCACCCACCCAGCCACCCAGGCAAAGGTGTTGCCCATTACTTATTTATGCCCATTACTCGGCTAAATAATTGTGGGACCCCCCCCCCCCCCCCCCGGATGTTTGGGACGGGCTTGTCTTGGTTCTACAATGTCCTGCCCATGAAGAAAACCGTTTAAAGCATTCACCTGTGTTGCGAAGGCGCGGCACATAGCCTCCGCTAGGCCCCCTGAATTTCTTATCAAAAGGATGGACACCGGGCAGCCTTGGTTCAAGAGGGGGGGCGGAGGTGGAGGGATGTTGGGGGTGCCGCAGGCGGGCTGAAAGAAGTTGGAAGTCATCCAGTCAAAGCCGTACCTAGTAGCAGAGGGGTCAGGTCAGGTTGGGCATGTGTGGGGGGGCCCAAGGTTGGGGTGGGGGGTCAGGGTGGATATGTGTGTGTGTAGGGGGGGGGGATGGTGGGGGTACCGCAGGCGGGCTGAAAGAAGTTGGAAGTCATCCAGTCAAAGGCATACCTAGTAGCAGAGGGTGGTGGTAGTACTGGCGATGGAGTGTTTTGGGTTGGGTTGGGTTGGGTTGGGGGAGGTCAGGGTGGATGTGTGAGTGGAGGGGGGGGGGGGGGGGGGGGGGGGTAAGTAATCCTTTCATAGCAGTACGTAGAAGCAGAGGGTGGTGGCAGTATTGGTGATGGTGTGTGTGTGTGGGTCAAGCAAGCGGGCTGGCCCCCTCAGCCTCACGCACTGTTTATTTCTTATGTAAATCATGTCAGTGAGATGTCACAACCTGGCCGTGTTTCAATAGCTGTCCAGAACTGCTGATATATTTGCTTGAAGCGTAGTGGCTGGCTTGGAGAGCTGCCTAGAAGCTGTCGAGAACTGCTAATATATTTGCTTGAAGCATAGTGGCGGGCTTGTAGAGCTGCCTAGAAGCTGTCGAGAAAAGCCGGAAAGAAATGCCCTCAATGGGAGAAGGATAATGCTCGAAAAGGCTTACGCTCAAAAGGAGAACGTGGTGGATGCTGCATTGTAGGGGACTGGTACTCATGACAGAGAGATGTCACACCCTGACCTTGCTACGATGGAGTCCCCGCATTTGCATTGAGATTTATGTCACCATTGGTGGCTGGGCCCAGTGCAAGCGTGGTTTGGCCCAGTTTGCGTGTTGTAGGTGGGTGACTGGTACTCACGTGAGAGAGATGGCACACCCTGGCCTTGCTACGATGGAGTCTCCTCATTTGCAGTTAGATTTATGATTATGTAACTATTGGTGGTTGGACCCAGTGCAAGCCAACGGTCTGGCCCCCTCAACCTCACGCCTAGTTATCAGGCACATTATTGATTTCATATGTAACTCACGTGAGAGAGATGTCACACCCTGGCCTTGCAACAATAGAGTCCCCACACTCAAGCCCGTAGGTCTTGGCGATTGCGGCAAACGTGGATTTGGTGTTCTTGAATGCGGTCGTGTACATACGCTCCGAGTTGCTGTCGTAGAGGGAGGTAGAGATGCTCGTGGAGGACCCACCAAACCCAGAGCAGGAGAATCTACCAAAGTTTCCACCTTGTGGGTTGCCGCTCTTAACCACCTCAATGTACAGAATGCCGCTCACTGTTTGAGCCAGGCCATCACACTCACTGTAGGTGAGAGGCAACTTGCGCTCCACCTCGATGGTGATGGAACAGGAGGGGGGTGCGGGTGGTGGGGTGGGGGGGAAGGGGGAGGGTGGGGGGGGGATGGGCGGGGGTGGGGGAGGGGAGGGCGGGGGAGGGGAGGGCGGGTGTTGGGGGCGGGGGGCTGGGGGAGGGGGGCGGCGGGGAGGGATGGCAGATAGAGCCAGGAGGAAAGAAGCCTGGGGTGGAGAAGTCAAAGGTGGCGGCCGCTAGGGGGGTGCAGGATGGCATAGCACTAAGGGAGTCACCACATGAGAGGGCAAACAAGTCCAGTACTGCCCCGCTGAAACGCCGTACCTGTGTGCGGTTGGCAACAGTGTGAGTGAGTGTGTGAGGGAGTTTTTAAGAGAGTTTGGTGAGTAAGGTAGGCACAGGGAATTGGTCCATATCATACGTACATACAATTAGGGACCGGCATATGATATACTGTTAACCAAAGGTATGATATCATATGATATAATGTTAACCAAAGGTGGGTATGATATCATATGATATAATGTTAACCAAAGGTGGGTATGATATCATAAAAATTGCATAAAATGATATAAGCAAATGAACAGTAACTTTAGCCTAGTCAGATTGCCGGCATAATAAGAAATCCTATTTGCAGTTTACATACATTACCAAATACCCCTTTTCGACAAATGGCTCAATGGTAGAGTTCGAAGGAACAAGAAAGTGCGGGGTAAAGTAGCAGCCCGTTCTCTACCGCCATAAGACAAGGCTCCCTTAATACCATGCCCCACCAGGCGTCCTCATCACATTACAAAGCAGGCCCAAGCTCACCTGGATGAAGCTGAGAGTGTGGCAAACAAGTTCTATGCAGCGTCGCATGCGACGCTAACACATGGCAGAGAGTGATCGCGACGGAGCGACAGGTGTCAACTGAAGCGAGATAGTTACGAGACCGTTGGCTGACGTGTCAGGCTTCGTCTCGGTCAGACGGATAGTCGGATGGTCCGTCGGTCGGACAGACAAATGGGTAACCCTGGGGGCTCCCACCCCCTCGAAGAGGGGGCACCGCCAAAAAGGTAAGCTACAGGGAACTGGTCCACGCCATACATACATTTAAATGATCAAACAACATGGAGAAAGGAAAAGGTAGGCTGCAGGGAGCTGGTCCACATCATACATACCGGTACATTTAAATGACCAAACAACATGGAGAAAGGAAAAGGCAACAATAACAGACAGGGTGCAAATGCAAATGCATAGGCCTGTCCTGTGCGAAGATGCAACCCGAGAGGTGCTCGAGTGAGACGTAACTAGTAAAGGTCCTATCCACTGCAGGGTGCCAGCTTATTAGGTAGGACCATCTAGTATCAAATTGCCCTGCAGGTCCTCAAGGGTGGAAGTAAAGTGTTATACATACATACATTTTAGTTGCAAACAAGATCAGGCAGTGCAACAGAATGCACACAGCAGGTATGCACTCAAGGTACTCATATCAATGAGGCCTGGCCGTGTTGTCTGCAGGCGTAGGGTACAGGTTCACCAACATACATACACACATTTAAGTTGCAAACAAGATCAGGCAGTGCAACAGAATGCACAAAGCAGGTCTGCGCCCAAGGTGCTCGTATCAATGAGGCCTGGCTCTGTTGTCTGCAGACGTAGGGTACCGGTTCACCAACATACAGTTAGATTAACAAACAAGAGGAAGACAGGAATAGGGAACAGAAACAGACAGGATGCAAATGCAAATGCATAGGCCTGTGCAAAGATGCAACCCAAGAGGTGCTCGAGGTGGTCACCAACATACAAACAAACAAACATACATACATACATGCATTACAAAGCTCACCTGAATGAAGTTGAACATGACGTTGGCTTCTTGCACAGCGTTTTTGAACCTGCCTCGTACTGTCAATGAATTCCGCGAAGCGACATGGCAGTAGAAGGGCTCTGCCGCTGTGCCCACAGCTTGAAGTGGTAATCCAATGGCTGCTGTTTGGGTGAAAGCAGACGGGTAGATGTCGTCGTCGTTGCCCACGTTTTTCACGTTCTTTGTCAGAAGCTTGTTTGCACGATCGACAAGGTTGCTGCAAGCACATTTGAGGGTGAACGGGTGGGTGGGTGGGTGGGTGGGTTTGCATGTGAGGGAGGGTGGGCGGGCGGGTGGGTGGGTTTGTGCGTGTTGGGTGTTGGGGAGTGAGGCAGGGGGTGAGGTTTATTGGGTTTGTGTCTAGGTGTGCGTGTGTGCTGTAAGGGGGGCAGTGCGTGTGTCTGGGTGTGAGATTCATTGGGTTTGTGAGTGGTAGTGAAGATGTAAGGAGTCCAGATAGCATTGAAGTGGGTTGGGTTCGGTAAAGGTGAGGAGATAAGAAGGTAGCGAGACAAGAAAAGGCTAGACTCACTTGCTGTCCTCCACAGTGAAGGTTACAGATCGCATTGTGGTGGGTTGATCATTTGGGATTGACGTTTGTAGTTTGTAGTTAGTAGTTTGTACCTCTACTTGTTCAGGCAAAATGTGCCACATTTCTCCCATAATTATCATAGTTCTTGGAGTTTCAGGCCAGATCCAAGGTACGAGCTACAAACTACGGCCTGTTTCGAAACAAATGATTCCCACATGATCAGCTGAGTGGCTGAAGAAAAGAAAAAAAAGGCGGGGGGGGGGGGGGGGGGGTCAAAGCTTTTAGACTAGCTGATATTGATCGAAAAGGAAGAAGTGTTAGGACCGGTGAGGGAGCGAGTTTGAGGAAACAAGAGAACGCTAGACTCACGTGCAGTCGTCCACAGTGAAGGATACGGCTTGCCTGTTCAGCAGCACATCAACGGTACACACTGGGAGCGCAGGAGGCATAGGAGGATGGGGGGGCCATGGGGGGCGAGGGCTTGGAGGCCTGGGGGGGTTGGGCTGTGGTGGGATGGGTGGGGGGGCCGGGGGAGATGGTATCGAGGGGGGCAAGAGGGGCCTTTCTGGGGTGGGTGGGGGAGGGGGGGGAGGGGGAGGGGGGGGGGGCTGGTGGGGCTCTGGTGGGAAGGGAATAAAGGGGGGATTGGGGGGACTTTGCACAACGGGCTTCCTAGGCCCACTGGACCCAGTGGATCCAGCCTTGGCAAAGAGGTAGGAGGTATAGCCTCCCAGCACATCCCGACTCAGGGGCCTGATTTGGTCCAGGACCCCCTTAGCAGCTTTGTAGTCCTCAGACTCCGGGGGCGCGATGTACATGTACCACTCCAGGAGGGCGAAGTCACACTTCAAGAGGCATGTGTCTGTTGCCATGGGCATTTGCTCTGCCCGGGCCCGCACTTGAAGCGTCTGGGGGTTGTAGAATCCGCTGCAGGGAAATGGGAGATGGGCTGATGGTTAGGGTTAGTGAGGTGGTGAGGTGAGGTGATGTGGGTTGGGGTGAGGTGAGGTAGGGTGGGGTGGTGGGCGAAGTCGCACTTCAAGAGGCATGTGTAGGTTGCCATGGGCATTTGCTCTGCCCGGGCCCGCACTTGAAGTGTCTGGGGGTTGTAGAATCCGCTGTGCGTAAACGGGAGATGGGTTGATGGTAAGGGTTGGTGAGGTGGTGAGACAGGGTAGTAGTAGGCATATTGAGCAGTCGTAGTAGGCATATTGACAGGGTAGTAGTAGTAGGATTGAACAGCGGCATCTGCCCGGGCCAGTACTTGCAGGATCTGGGGGTTGTAGAACCCGCTGTGGGTAAACGTGAGATGGCTTGTGGTTAGGGTCGGTAAGAGCACAAATGAGCATCGCAATTCACAAAAATGACGGTTTCTACGCCCCCCTTGGGCACTTGGCTATTATTAGCCTGACAAAAATTCATCTTTTTAGAATGCAATCATACAAATATATGTGTGAGGTGGAGAGACAGGGTAGTAGTTGGAGCATATTGAACAGCTGCAGTAGTTGTAGGATCGAACAGCGGCATCTGCCCTAGCCTGCACTTGCAGCATCTGGGGGTTCTAGAATCCGCTGCTGGGGATCGGGAGATGGGTGGACGGCTAGGGTTGGTAAGGTAGGTGGGGGGGGGGCTGGGGGGGGGAGGGGGGCAGGTGAGGGGGTGAGGTGATGGGGGGGGTGGGGGGGAGAGGAGGGGGTGAGGTGAGGGGGTAGGCGTGGGGAGGGGAGGGGCATTGGGGGGGGGCGGATTAGGGGAGGGGGGGAGGGGACAGGCGGGGGTGGGATGACTGGTCGGGGGGGGCGGGGGGAGGGGGGGGGCTGGGGGGGGAGGGGGGGGAGGATTTGTCGGGGGGAGGGGGGGGGAGATGGGGGGGGAGGGAGGGGGGGGAGGGGGCGGTGTAGGGCGAGGGGGGTTGGGATGTGGGGGGGTGAGGTGAGGGTGGGGGAGGGGGTTGGTGATGGGAGGGACCTGGGTGGTGAGGTGGTGGGGGGGGGGTAATGAGGTGAAGTGGGTGAAGGGGGGCGGGGATGGGATTGGGGTAAGGTGAGGTGAGGTGGTGAGGTGGGGTCATGAGGTGAAGTGGTGAGGTGGGTGTGAGGTGGGTTTGTTGAGGTGGAGGTGATGTGAGGTGGTGAGGTGAGGTGGTGAGGTGGGATCATGAGGTGAAGTGGTGAGGTGGGTTGTTGAGGTGGGTTGTTGAGGTGGGGTGATGTGAGGTGGTGAGGTGAGGTGAGGTGAGGTGAGGGGTGTAGGGTGGTGAGTTGGGGTCTGAGGTGTTGAAGTGGTGACTGGTGGGGGGGTGGTGAGGTGGGGGTGACGTGAGGTGGGATGATGTGATGTGAGGTGGTGAGGTGGGGTCATGAGGTGAGGTAGGATCGTGAGGTGGGGTGTTGGGGCGAGGTGGGGTGGGGTGTTGAGGTGAGGTAAGGTGGGGTGTTGAAGTGAGGTGGTGATGTGATGTGGGGCGTTGAGGTCAGGTGTTGAGGTGGGGTGTTGAGGTGAGGTGGTGAGATGGGGTGCTGAGGTGGGGTGGTGTGGGGTGATGATGTGGGGTGGTGATGTGGGGTGTTGAGGTGAGCTGAGGTGGGGTGGGGTGTTGAGGTGAGGTAATGTGAGGTAAGGTGGGGTGGTGAAGTGAGGTGGTGATGTGAGGTGGTCATGTGAAGTGGGGTGGTGAGGTGGGGTGGTGAGATGAGGTGAGGTGGTGAGGTAAGGTGGGGTGGTGAGATGGGGTGGCGAGGTGAGGTGAGGTGGTGAGGTGGGGTCATGAGGTGAGGTGGTGAGGTGGGGTGGTGAGATGAGGTGAGGTGGTGATGTGGGGTGGTGAGATGAGGTGAGGTGGTGAGGTGAGGAGGGATGGTGAGATGGGGTGGTGAGGTGGGGTGGTGTGGGGTGATGAGGTGAGGTGGTGAGATGAGGTGGTGATGTGGGGAGACAGGGTCGTGGTAGGCATGAGAGGGTTGAACAGCGGCAGTAGGATCAGCAACAGCCTCAGATGCCCTCATAAATAGGGACTGGCATATCATATGATGTTGACTGATTAAGGCGAGTATGATATCCTATGATATCATACAAATTACATCATATGATATGTAAATATATGGTAACTTTAGCCTAGTCAGTCTGTCTGCATCGTATGATATCATTTTGCCGTTCCCTGTATATAAAGCTCATGTGCTATATGGTGTACCTCTGTGGGTGCTACATTAGAGTCTTACGGGGTTACTTTGGGGGCCATATTACCGTTCCCTATATGTATAGCACACTTGGTATATGGTGTGCCTTCCTGTTTGAAGGGTTCTACATTAGAGTCTTACGGTGTCACTTTGGGGGCCATAAAACTGCAAGCAGCAACCCATAAGCTACTAGAAGCACTATGGTTCTACGTCTAACGTCAAACTCAAGTCCTGCGCATAAGGCCAGTTGTCTAAGTAGCGTAGCTTTTCTTTTCAGCTACAATCAGCAGCTTCTAGGCAGCTTCCTGAGCCAGCCGCTGGGATAGGCCCCAAGACCTCAACAGTTATGGACAGCTAGTGATGTCAGCTTCCAGCTGCACTAGCTTGCGATAGCTTTGGCTGAATAGCCAGTCAGGGGAGCTGCATAGAAGCTGCTGATTGTAGCTGAAAGGAAAATCACTACTGTGGAGCGTGATCGCCTAAGTTGTCCTCCTCCAGGGTCATCGTTTTTATTTTCAGCTACAAGCAGCAGCTTCTAGGCGGATCCCAGGGATCTCCCTTCATCCAAACCTTAAGCAACCTAGGCACCTGGAATCTGATTTCGTTAGCTTTCCAGTGCTCCTGGAATCTTTGGGTTTGGCCCGGTGGCAGTTTCAGGGAGCTGTCTAGAAGCTGGTGCTGGCAGCCGAAAAGAAAACCAGTGCCCAGGGTGACTTTCAAATGGCAATGCAGGTACCGGCACTTGGCAATAGATAAAGAAAAAAGTCTAAGGCGCGTCGCGAGCGACATGGAAAATTGGCATCACAAAACGGGAGAATGGCAGAGATAGGAAGGTGGACAGTGGTAATGTTTTAGCTGTCCAAGGTTTAGAACCAGAAAAAACAGTTTAGAAGATAAGGGGCTGTATCTGTTAAAGAATGGGCTTTAGCTGTAATATAACGGGCTTTAGCTGTCCAAGGTTTAGAACCAGAAAAAACAGTTAAGAAGATAACGGGCTTTATCTGTTAAAGGATGGGCTTTAGCTGTAATCAAACGGGCTTTAGCTGTCCAAGGTTTAGAACCAGAAAAAACGGTTTAGAAGATAACGGGCTTTATCTGTTAAAGAATGGGCTTTAGCTGTAATAGAACGGGCTTTAGCTGTCCAAGGTTTAGAACCAGAAAAAACAGTTAAGAAGATAACGGGCTTTATCTGTTAAAGAATGGGCTTTAGCTGTAATCAAACGGGCTTTAGCTGCAATAGAAAGGGCTATAGCTGTAATAGAACGGGCTTTAGCTGTAATGTAACAGGCTTTAGCTGTTTGAGAACCAGCATTGGCTGCTTATGTTTTCAGTGTGTGACACGAATTGATGGGCCATCACCTAGGGGGGTTGACTTTGAAAAGATTACCCACTACTTCATAACACTATTCCAGTATATATACAACATTTTATTTAAACAATCACTCATTCAAGCAGAACTTTAACAGGGTTGCCTTTTTTTACAACACATGTCCCTTCAAGTTTCTGATTCAATGCAACCACAGAGAGATGCAACCATACTTTACCAGCTTGCTTGTCCAAGGTTCAATTAAGCAGAGTGATCAACCACAGATCAATTACAGATTAACCAACCACAGATCAATCAACTACAGAGAGATGCAACCATACTTTACCAGCTTGGTTGTCCAAGGTTCCTTGTGATTGTTTGAGGTTGGACAAGTCCTTTTAGCCCATTTGCCTACCCCTGTTACACAACATACAAAACATGCACCCCACCACCAGTATCACCCCAGCCACCCCTGAACTGTTGCACAGCATATACAACATACACCCCACCACCACCATCACCATCACCGCATCCACCCCTGGACTGTTGCACAGCATATACAACATACACCCCACCGCCAGCATCACCCCAGCCACCCCTGGACTGTTGCACAGCATATACAACATACACCCCACCTCCACCATCACCATCACCCCACCACCAGTATCACCCCAGCCACCCCTGGACTGTTGCACAGCATATAAAACATACACCCCACCATCAGCATCACCCCGGACACCACTGGACTGTTGCACAGCAAATACAACATACACCCCACCCCCAGCATCACTCCAGACACCCACCTTGTCAGAACAAGGGTCAGCCTTGCAAGAGCAAAGTTGCCTTCGCTGTACACGTCAACGCCGTTGAACTTGGCTAAATAGGCAATGATAACTAGCCCGGCTTCACTGAAGCCATGGTAGGCAAGCGCACGGTCTGCTCTACCTAATTCCTGCAGGAGAGTCCAGGTTTAGGGTTTAGGGTT
This sequence comes from Chlamydomonas sp. ICE-L, assembly GCA_013435795.1. NCBI lineage: Eukaryota > Viridiplantae > Chlorophyta > Chlorophyceae > Chlamydomonadales > Chlamydomonadaceae > Chlamydomonas > Chlamydomonas sp. ICE-L. The sequence goes on from JACBWV010000610.1 coordinate 74,020,145, forward strand.
CAAGTATCAGGTACATGTATCACCAACCAGGTACACGAGTAAGGGGATTAAAGGAGTGAGAGGAGTGAGACAGTGAAGTACAGTCTGCTTTCCCCAATTCCTGCAAGAGCGTCAAGGTTTAGGGTTTAGGGTTTAAGTATCAGTGTAACAGATTGTCGGGGGCCCCATGTACTACACCTCTGAAACCAAGTGTGACCAATCAAGGACCAGGAGCACTAACTCAGTAACTGATAGTCGGGGGCCCCATATAATACACCTCCGAAACCAAGTGTGACTAATCAGGGACCAGGAGCACTAACTCAGTAACTCATGGTCGGGGGCCCCATATACTACACCTCCGAAACCAAGTGTGACTAATCAGGGACCAGGAGCACTAACTTAGTAACAGATTGTTGGGGGGCCCATATACTACACGAAGACTTCCCCTAATCGGAAACCACGTTTCCCCCATTGGTCGCAGTCAGGTACACGAGTGAGGGAATCGAGGGGATGCTACTGATTGACTACTGCTGGTAGCAAACCTCAGGAGACACTACCATGGATAAAGAAGAGGGGAACGATTTGCTATATGCAGTTGTTGGGACGATAACAATTTTGATATCTGTAAATGCCTGAGCAAGTGCTGTGCAACAGACTATTTACCGCTAGTAGTGCACCGTCAGGTGACTCTATCATGGATAAAGAAGAGGGAAAGGATTCTCTAGATGCTGTGTTTGGGACGAACGCAAAATCGATATCTGTTTATGTCTGAGCAATTGGTGTGCTACAGCCTACTTATCACCAGTAGCAAACCTCCGGGTGAACATATCATGGATAAAGAAAAGGGGGGAGGATTCTTTAGATGCAGTGTTTGGGACGAACGCCATATCGATATCTGTTCATGTTTAAGCAATTGGTGTGCTACAGCCTACTTATCACTAGTAGCAAACCTCCGGGTGGCACTATCATGGTAAAGAAAAGGGGGGAGGATTTGCTAGATGCAGTGTTTGGGACGATAACCATATCGTTAGCTGATAATGCCTGAGCAACTGGTGTGCTACATATAAGTTTTTTGTGTGCGACTGGTCGCACAATGTGCGACATGGTGACACCCCTGTGCGACCCTCAGGTGTGCGAGTTTAGGGCGAAATGGGCCCTTGGTCGCCACAAGTGCGACCGCGAGTGAGTGATTTGTGCCCTGGGTCGCAAAAAAAGACACTGCTACAAACTACTTACTGCTGGAAGGTACCCTTCAGGTGTAATTGTGACCAGAAAGCCCTTGCGGTATGTAAACAGTCCAAAATTGAATAAGCCCTCGTTGCGGGTGGCAACGCCTGTTGCGATAGTTGCAGCTCCAGCCCAGTACAAATGGTTGCTAATAGAGGGGGGGTCAACGTCATACCATGATTGGACCTGCATGGGGGGATGGGTGAGGAACAGGGGTAGGTGTGGGTATAAGTGTGGGGTGGAGGTGTGGGGTGGGGGTGGAGGGGGATGGATGGTGGGGATGGGGATGTTTGTGTATGTGTGTGTTGCTCATAGAGGGGGGGGGGGGGGGGGGGGGGGGGGGGGGGTCCTTGTCATACCATGATTGGACTTGCGTGGGGGGGCGGGTGGGGAACAGGGGTGGGTGTGGGTATAAGTGTGGGGTGGGGGTGCAGGTGTGTGTAGGGTTGTTGAGTGAGGATGGAGGGGGATGGATGGTGGGTATGAGTATGGGTGGGGCTTTGTGTGGGGGTAAGCGTGTGGGTGGGTGTGTATATACATGTGTGTTGCTGATAAAGGGGGGGTCCTTGTCATCCCATGATTGGACCTGCTCGGGGGGACAGGTGGGGAACAGGGGTGGGTGTGGGTGTAAGTGTTGGGTGTGGGTGTTGGGTGGGTGTGGAGGGGGATGGATGGTGTGGATGGGGACGGGTGGGGATCAGGGCTGGGTGTGGATGTGTGTGGGTGTTTGGGTGGGTGTGGAGGGGGATGGATGGTGGGGATGGGGATGGGAACGGGTGGGGAACAGGGGTGGGTATGGGTGTAAGTGTGTGGTGAGGGTGTAGGGGTGGGTGGGGGTGTTGGGTGGGGGTGCAGGGGGATGAATAGTGGGACTGGGGCTGTGTGGGGCTGTGTAGGGATGAGAATGCGGATGGGGGTGGGTAAAATGAGGTATCAGATGGGGCACCGTTTTCTACGAGTAGCGCAGAAATGTGTCCAACATATTCTGTCTGTATGTGTGTCAAACATTGGACGCACACAATAAATACATTACGTGCATTACTGGTGTGCAAGTACTCTGCTATGCTGGTACGCATGTACTTCGTATTGCTGGTATGCATGTACTTTGCATTGCTGATATGCAAGTACTCTGCTATGCTAGTACGCATGTACTTTGTATTGCTGGTACGCATGTGTTAGAAGGGGTGAAAAAGTATTGGTGCAGGATCATCTCGGCTGTGTCGGGCTTGTAACACTGGATGCAGTGGTGATGCAACATGCGCTGATACACAATATGAATATATGATCCGCAAGACATAGATACACAATATGGTACACAATACATTGATTCACAATATGATATGCAATATATTGATACACAATATGATACACAATATGATACGCAATATGATATGCAATACGTTGATTCACAATATGATTCACAATATGATACGTAATATGATATGCAATACGTTGATTCACAATATGATTTTACAATATGATACGCAATATGATATGCAATACGTTGATTCACAATATGATTCACAATATGATACGCAATATGATATGCAATACGTTGATTCACAATATGATTTTACAATATGATACGCAATATGATATGCAATACGTTGATTCACAATATGATTCACAATATGATACGCAATATGATATGCAATACGTTGATTCACAATATGATTCACAATATGATACGCAATATGATATGCAATACGTTGATTCACAATATGATACGCAATATGATATGCAATACATAGATACACAATATGATACACAATACATTGATACACAATATGGTACACAATACATTGATACACAATACATTGATTCACAATATGATATGCAATACATAGATACACAATATGATACACAATATGGTACACAATACATTGATACACAATATGATGCGCAATATGATATGCAATTCATAGATACACAATATGTTGATACACAATATGATACGCAAAATGATATGCGATACGCTAATACACAATATGATACGCAATATGATATGCAATACGTTGATTCACAGTATGATATGCAATACGTTGATACACAATATTATACACAATATGTAGTCACAGTTTCTTTTGGGGGTTACACTAGCAGCTTCCACCCAGCTCCATTGCCCAGCAACTGAGTCGAGCCCAAACATTACAGCTGCATTGAAATCCTGTCATGCCAGCTTTCAGACGCACTAGCTAGCTTCAGGTTTTGACCATGGATTAGTGAAAGGAGCTGCCTAGAAGCCCAAATAGAAACAGCAGATGTAGTGATCATGCAAGATGCAGTGGAGATGCAAGATAAAAAAAAAGATAACGCCTGGAGGGGCTTGGTGTTCAGGGGACCCTCCCGTACGCCGCAGCTGGGGAAAGTCACCATGGCAGACATAGTAAGTGTCACCCGCCAGGGGGTAGGGACTTTTTCATGCGACGTGTGGCAAGAATGCTGGTACAGGAGGCAATATATTCTCTGTGCAACTTAGAGATGAGTCCTAAGCGCATGTCCTAAAAACGAAACAGTGGATGTAGTGATCATGCAAGATGCAGTGGTGATGCAAGCTATGGTGGTGACATAAAAACCAGACAATATATATGACATAGTGGTGAAATTAAAACCAGACAAGATATAGTGGTGTCATAAAAACCAATCAAGATATAGTGGTGTCATAAAAAGCAATCAAGATATGCAGTGGTGACATAAAAAGCAATCAAGATATAGTGGTGTCATAAAAAGCAATCAAGATATAGTGGTGTCATAAAAAGCAATCAAGATATAGTGGTGTCATAAAAAGCAATCAAGATATAGTGGTGACATAAACAACAATCAAAACATGCAGTGGTGACATAAAAACCAATCAAGATATGCAGTGGTGACATTAAAACCAATCAAGATATGCAGTGGTGACATAAAAACCAATCAAGATATGCAGTGGTGACATTAAAACCAACCAAGATATGCAGTGGTGACATTAAAACCAATCAAGATATAGTGGTGACATTAAAACCAATCAAGATATAGTGGTGACATTAAAACCAATCAAGATATGCAGTGGTGACATTAAAACCAATCAAGATATAGTGGTGACATTAAAACTAAACAAGATATAGTGGTGACATTAAAACCAATCAAGATATAGTGGTGACATTAAAACCAATCAAGATATAGTGGTGACATTAAAACCAATCAAGATGTAGTGGTGACATTAAAACCGAACGAGATATGGTGGTGACATAAACAACAATCAACAGGGGCAACCCACCAGCTGACCAATTTTAACGAGCCACGCCTCCACAAACTGCACTGTCCCGGGATCTAGGGAGGGCTCGCTTTGGAAGTGGAGGTAGGCAATTGAAATCTGGGCAAGTCGGAACTTGATAGTGTATTGCCCTTGTCGATTTGCACTACCCAGCATTGCTGCACAGTGCCAAGGGAACAGATCGGTGTACGAGATTGTTGAATTTCACTACCCAGCATGGCTGCACAGTGTCAATGGAACAGATAAGTGTACGGGAGTGTTGAGATTCACTACCCAGCGTGGCTGCACAGTGACAAACAACCAGATCGGTGTACAAGTATGTTGATTCTTGGGATCTTGGAAGAAGTCCCTTTAGCCTATTTGGCCTACCCCTGGACTGTAACATACAAACATTGCTGCAAAGTGCCAAAGAAACAAATCAGTGTACGAAAATGTTGAGTTTCACTACCCAGCATGGCTGCAAAGTGTAAAACAGCCAGATAAGTGTATGGGAGTGTTGAGATTCACTACCCAGCGCGGCTGCACAGTGCCTAAGGAACAGATCAATGTACGAGAGTGTTGAGATTCACTACCCAGCATGGCTGCACAGTGACAAACAGCCACATCACTACATCATTATACATGGCTGTTGACTGGAAGAAGGTAGTACAGTGTGCAAAGTGAGCAAGCAGGGCGAGTACAACCTACAGAATAATATTTTTCTTTTCAGCTAAAAGCAGCAGCTTCTAGGCAGCCTCCTAGACTGGATATTCAGCCAAAGCTAATTCAACCTAGTGTGTCTGGAAGCCGTCAGAATCTGCTGTCCAGAACTGTCAAAATTTTGGGGCTTAGACCAGTGGCTGGCTCAGGGAGCTGCCTGCAAGCTGCTGCTCATAGCTGAAAAGAAAAACTAGCTAGAGAACCTACCTTGCTACCCTACTAAGTAAGCATACTTGTTTATTTTGTGGTTGGCCCCAATGAAAGCAGACGGGCTGGCCCCCTCAACCTCACGCCTCGTAACACACCGTACTATTTATTTATTTAAGTAAGCATGTTTTGTACATATGAATCAACATGTGTCCCAGTCTTACCTGTCCCTTACGTGTCCCTGGCCCACAGCACAAGCCAAGCCAGAGCACATTCGAGTCAACATGTGTCGCATATATACCTCCTCCCTGTCGCATGTTTCAAGCCACTCTGGAGAACACCGAAGGCAGCAAAGGTCCCAGTCTTACCTCCCTACCAGGCACATATCACAAGGCACTGTAGAGCTTGTTCAGGTGTCTACATATGTCCCAGTCTTACCTACCTACCTGGCCCATCGCCCCCCCCCTCTCCCCCCCTAGCACACTGAAGTCAACAACCTACCTCCCCCCCCCCCCCCACATCCCCTCTCCCCCCCTAGCACACTGAAGCCAATATGTGTCTTAGTCTTACCTACCTACCTACCTACCCCCCCCCCCCCCCCCCCCTCCTCTCCCACCCTAGCAAACTGAAGTCAACATGTGTCCCAGTCTTACCTACCTCCTTGGCCCATATCGGTCACCACCTGCCCACCCACCCCCTAACACACTCAAGTCCACATGTGTCTCAGCCATACATCCCTCCCAGGACCATAGCCCCCCCCCCCCCCCCCCCCCCCCACACACACACACACACACCTAGCACACTCAAGTAACATAGTACACAGCCTTACCTTCCTCCTTGGCCCATATCAGTCCCCACCTGCCCACCCACCCCCTAACACACTCAAGTCCACATGTGTCCCGGCCAAACATCCCTCCCAGGACCATAGCAGTATAGCACCCACCCCCCACCCCACACCCACACACCTAACACACACAAGTAAAAATATTACATAGCCTTACCTCCTTTCTTGGCCCATATATTAAGCCACTCTAGAGCGCACTCTGCTATCTCGGGCCGCAGGGGCCTGGAGCCCCAGTATGCGGCAGACAGATCTGATAGCCCATCTGCCAGGTCTCTGCAAATGAGCGTGGAGAAGATACAGGAGTGAGGATCATAGCTTCGTTTCAGCTAACAGCAGCAGCTTCTATGCAGCTCCCTTGGCTTGCTACCCAACATACCCAACATAGCTGGCTACCCAGCAGCAGCTTCTAGGCAGCTCCCTTGGCTTGCAACCCAATATACATAACATAGCTTGCTACCCAGAATACCTCACATACAGTAATGTATTCCACGTGGGAGCTGATAGAATCTGCTTTCCAGCACTGTTGGAATCTTGGGGCTTAGCCCAGTGGCTAGCAGAGGGAGCTGCCTAGAAGCTGCAGCTTGTAGCTGAGAAGGAAAACTATGTGAGGATCAGTGATTTTATTTTCAAATCTGAAAGTGGATTTCACCTAGCTATATGGTTGTAGGCCTCCTCCAGGGACACCGTTTTGGTGCTTTTTATAGCTTTTTGTAGCTTTGGGAGGCCTTTTGGGGCAAAAAATAAAAAAACATTTTTTTTCTTTTTTATAGCGATAATTTCTCCAAAACGGGGTCAAAACTAGCGATCGCTATATATAGCGGAAAACAATATCCCTGGTGAGGATCATGAATAGGAAACACAGACAGGAGCCCCAACATGTGGCAGACAGTTCTGACAGAACATCTGACAGGAAAAAAAAGTCCCTGCATAAAAAGTACATTAAAAGGCATTATGCATAAAAAGTACATTAAAAGGCATATGCAGTTGGCAGAGACACAGGTAGTAAGAAGTAACCTTTGTTCATCAATGGTTGTATGAAGATATTGGGTCAATATTTTTTATAAGAATACTTCGATTTTGAATTGACTATGTCACTGCCGAAGACGGTGAGGAGGCTGGAGCTATGTAACAAACTAACCAAGATCAAGGTCAAGAAGACAGAGGCTCGACGATCGTCGACAGGAACCACAGGCAAGCCAAGAACACTACGAGCAACCACAGAGCCTTTTTCGTTTCAGGAAGGGGGACTTCTGGTAGGGATCAGAGATTTGGTGTCTTTCAAGGTTGGGCTCCTGGTAGCGATTAGAGTAGGCGGCCCGGTAGGGTGGGGGGTGGAGGGCGAGGCCGAGATTCAAGTCTCATGGTAGCGGAAGGTTTAGCCAAAACAGGGTCCCAGGTAGCGATCGCTACTGGTAGCAGAAAAAAAAGCTCTGAACAACCCGCAGTAGCAGGATGGGCATGGGCAATTAGCAGGATTCATAGGATTTAGAGGCAGGCCAAGAACACAACAAAAAATATTAAGGAAAATAATGGGGTAGGGTAGGCTGACACAACCAACCACAGGAGCCACCCTGCATCACTTCTACCCTACACCATCGCCAACCTTCATCACTGCCACCCTACATTATTGCCAGCCTACATCACCTCTACCCTACACCATCGCCAACCTTCATCACTGCCACCCTACATTATAGCCAGCCTACATCACTCTCACCCTACACCATCGCCAACCTTCATCACTGCCACCATGTCACCGCCCCACTTTCCACTCATGCTAGCTTAGGCTAGCGTGTGACACTGTTTGCTTTTGTGCGACGTGCCACCATTCCGTCGCTGCATGGCGATACATAGGTCCAGCTAAACTAGTCAGGAATGCCGCTACCCAGACACCAGAATCCCCACCCCCCTGGGTCGGCCCTTAAGGCGGCCCAGCCCAAATCACTACCTGGACCCCAAACTCGGAAAGTACAAAATGCCTGAAAGCTACCGGAAGGCCTCTGTTCTTAATGGGGTCTTCCGGGAGCCGTTCATACATCACAGTCTCACCCACATACCCCAGCCCCACATTTACTTATTTCTTGTTTTTCCGTTCAGATGTTCTTCACAATGGCTTTGAGTGGTAGCAGTCGGGACAGGGGCGGAAAAACAAGGCCCCGACTTACGTCACGGCTAAGACAGCTGCCTGATCGAGGTTATACAGCGCCTCTAGACATAAATGCCACTACCCTGACACCAGACTCCCCAACCCCCTGGGGCGGCCCTTCAGGCTGCCCTACCCAAATCACTACCTGGACCCCATCCTTGGAAAGTGCAGAAGGACTGAAAGCTACCAGAAGAACCCCTGTATAAATGAAACAAGGGGATCCTTTTCTAAAATGAAACAAAGCTCCCTTTCTACAAACAAAGCTTACTTAACAAGGCTAAAATGAAACAAGGCCCCCTTTCTAAAATGAAACAAAGCTCTCTTTCTACAAACAAAGCTTACTTAACAAGGCTAAAATGAAACAAGGCCCCCTTTCTAAAATGAAACAAAGCTCTCTTTCTACAAACAAAGCTTACTTAACAAGGCTAAAATGAAACAAGGCCCCCTTTCTAAAATGAAACAAAGCTCTCTTTCTACAAACAAAGCTTACTTAACAAGGCTAAAATGAAACAAGGCCCCCTTTCTAAAATGAAACAAAGCTCTCTTTCTACAAACAAAGCTTACTTAACAAGGCTAAAATGAAACAAGGCCCCCTTTCTAAAATGAAACAAAGCTCTCTTTCTACAAACAAAGCTTATTTACCAGGCTAAAATTTGTGAAACAAGGCCCCCTTCTAAAATGAAACAAAGCTCTCTTTCTAAAACAAAGCTAATGCAACAAGGCTAAAAGAAACAATGCCCTTTCTAAAATGAAAACAAAAGCTCCTCTCTACAAAAAAGCTTACTTAACAAGGGCTAAAATGAAACAAGGCCCCCTTTCTAAAATGAAACAAAGCTCTCTTTCTACAAACAAAGCTTACTTAACAAGGCTAAAATGAAACAAGGCCCCCTTTCTAAAATGAAACAAAGCTCTCTTTCTACAAACAAAGCTTACTTAACAAGGCTAAAATGAAACAAGGCCCCCTTTCTAAAATGAAACAAAGCTCCCTCTCTACAAACAAAGCTTACTTAACAAGGCTAAAATGAAACAAGGCTCTGACTTACGTCACGGCTAAGACAGCTGCCACATTGAGGTTGTACAGCGTCTCGTCGATTACTGAATACTGGTTGTCCGTGTAGAAGGTGCTGCAAAGGCAGAGGGGTGCATTTAGACAGGTATGATGATGGTGATGGTGATGGTGGTGGTGGTGGTGGTGGTGGTGGTGATGATGGTGATGATGGTGATTGTGGTGATGGTGGTGGTGGTGGTGGTGATGGTGGTGATGGTGATGGTGGTGATGATGGTGGTGATGGTGGTGGTGGTGATGGTGGTGATGATGGTGGTGGTGATGATGATGATGATGATGATGATGATGATGATGATGATGATGATGATGATGATGGTGATGATGATGATGATGATGATGACGATGATGATGATGATGATGATGATGATGATGATGATGATGATGATGATGATGATGGTGGTGGTGGTGGTGGTGGTGGTGATGGTGGTGAGGGGTGATGGTGGTGATGGTGGTGGTGGTGGTGGTGATGATGATGGTGATTGTGGTGATGGAGGTGGTGATGGTGATGATGATGGTGATGGCGGTGATGGTGGTGATGGTGATGGTGGTGATGGTGCTGGTGATGATGGTGGTGCTGGTGATGATGGTGGTGCTGGTGATGATGGTGGTGCTGGTGATGATGGTGGTGCTGGTGATGATGGTGATGATGGCGATGATAATGGTAATGGTGATGATGGTGGTGGTGGTGGTGATGATGGTGGTGATGATGATGATAATGCTGATGGTGATGATGGTGATGATGATGGTGGTGATGGTGATGATGGTGGTGATGGTGATGGTGATGATAATGGTGATGGTGATGATGGTGATGGTGATGGTGATGGTGATGATGGTGGTGATGGTGGTGATGGTGATGATGGTGGTGATGGTGATGGTGATGGTGATGGTGATGATGGTGGTGATGGTTCTGATAGTGATGGTGTTCAGAGACCATGTAATGATCCTTCTCCAAACTAAGAATGGCAAAGCCCGTTTCATCCATATATGGACAGGCTTCGGCATCAAATTATATGTACCTCCTTTCTACGACGTGATGGATATGCAACCGTAAGGCCGAGTATTTATAATTATGTCCAGAAACGGTATTAATTTACATGTTTTGATATTATGTACTCCTGCTGAATCATTTCCCCCTTACTCTGACTGTACATATCCCAATGGGTAAGGGTTCCCCCATGGTAGATTTTTTGTTTTTAGAGTGAGAGTGTGCTTGCATGTGAACACCTGGCCCTAGCTACTGTAATAGAAGCATGTGAATAGGTTAACATAATGTCACAGCCAAACAGGGTACCTGTGTAGAGCCTCCATGTAGGTTATTGGCATGCATACTGCTGGCAGCATGGATTGCCCACCCATATCACTCTTTCCCTCAAGTCAGGTGGTTGGCAGCTTAGTCCCAAACTAAGCCCGGGGGCTGCTGGGGGAATTGTTTTGACGTAAATAGAATGAGGAATAATACCTTATCAACTTACTATCCATACACGTTCACGGCGGGTATCGGAGGGGCCTTGCACTGCGTGAAAGGCTTTGGCATCTCCGTAGGGTCAGGAAAGAATGGGGGTGCCTCGCTGATGTTGGGACGGAAAGGGTTTATCCATGTCCGATTCTGCTCCAGCCGCACGACTTCAGCACATCTGACTCCAGTGAGCGCAAGGACTAGCAAAATGTAACGCAAGCCGATGGCCATCCCAGCTGACGCAGCCGTGAAATTCAAAGGGGTCTGAGAGCGGAGAAGCTAATACCTAGTTAGGCCAGGCGATGTATTGCTGATTTTGATGGATGCCTCAAGTGCAATGGCTGAAGCTGCATGCTGGCATTGCTGCCACTTGGGATACAGGGCGAGCGAGGTGAGCAGAAGCTCGGCGAGCAGCAATTCTCCCGATGTGCGACAAAGTTGTCTAGTAACTGCTCCGCTCGGGTTTTTGCTGCGCGCTACGAGGATTCTTGTGCCCCTGAATTTGTGCTAATCGGAGTAGACAGTATGTTGATGGTGACGGATGGAGATAGTGACAGGTAGTGGCGCGTGAGAGCTGGAGAAGGATTTATAATTCAGACTCGGCAGACTGACAGGTAGATAAGTAGAGCTCCTATAAGTGTAATACGAGGGACCGATGAGCAGCAGCAGCAATTAACATCAGAAGAAGAAGAACGTGGAAATTCGGAAGGAGAGAAGTAATCGGTACCTTAACGAAAGCAGTGGGCAGCTGACATTCGAATGGCATCAGGGGCAGGGTAGCCAGTTCGAGGAAGCTGCCTCCAACTGGTCATGGCGGCAGCCCAGCCAGAGCAGCGGTGACGGCATGTGGCAAGCTGGCAACCTGTAGCAGTTCGCGAAATCAGGGTTTGAGCGGGTTTGAGCGGCGTGAGGCTAGAATCCTTCCCGACTTAGCTCGACTTGGCTTGACTCGGCTTGACTATGACTTGGAGTGGAGCGGAGCGGGAGCGCCTGGACTGATATTACGATACTCTGAGTGCCCTGAGTCGCCCTGAGTGATACTGCCCCGAACCCACTCGACGGCAAGATAAGGCGTGATAAGTAGGCTTGTCTTAGCCTGCATGGGACTTACCCGCGTCAGGCAGAAGAAGTCGGATGCTCGTTCTATCTATGACCCCGTGCGAGCCTGCAGTGATCTCCCATCGTTGCATCGTTGGTGCTACAGGATATGGTGATGAAGTCTATCAGAAAACCGGGTACAAATACCAGAAACTTTCCCTTATATTTGTCATTGTGGTTGACAGTTTGATTTCGTGATGTACTCTGGTTTCTCTGATTTCTTTGTTTCCAACAATTATGTATCTTCGATGGACCTTAAAAATTATAATTTGTGAACGCTTTCGTTTCTTTGTAGAACGATCCTCTAAATTCACTGATGCCTATTGAATAGTATTGCTGTTACTGCCAAAGTCGACGAGCAGCTAAATTGCTGACTGGTAACCAAATCCAATCTCATGTCGATTTTGTGGTGTTACAGTGTCCCTACTACTGTTTAATTTCAATACCCATGGTCACTCAAACCGCTAACAGTGAGATGTCTGAAGGCAGAAAAGACCGTGCATGTACCGAACCGTTTTCAAAACAATTCATTTTTAACCTGGGGCAGTGATGCGCTGGTGAGCAATTTAAATGTTTCTTTACCCAAGGACCGCCAAGGATATCAAATGTTGTATGATCAACAACCAACACTGCAGCAAATGAGAAGTGCACCCTGTCTGGAAGCACTAGTTTTCTTTTCGTGCGACGCTTCGCAAATTGAGCTACTCAGTGCGATCCCAGTGCGCCCCCAAACCCCACGAGTGTGCGGTGGTGGTGGTGGTGGTGGGGGGGGGACAAAAACAAACATTGTCTAGAAACTAGATGAAGCTAACATCTTTACATTCACTCAGTCAATGCTCCAAATCACCCCAACCAAGCAAGAAATCTGCCATATTAGTAACCCAAATGCTCCTGCCTGTCTAGCTAGGAGACTCTCGTTGACACAGAATTGCACATTTAAATATCCAAGAGACCTAAAGGATAACATGATGCGAAGCAGCTAACATATCTACTAAGTACAAATCATCATAAGCGTGTGCCACCATAGGGCATTATTTCTTCAATTGATGGTCAAGCATGAGCAACATGAGTCCTAAGAGGGATTATTTCCCATCCATCCTTGGAGATCGAGTATTTGAGATCCCTGATCAAGATACTATTTCACAAAAATTAAACAGCATCTTCTACATGCCTGGCCATACACTTTGACTGACCCTTTTCGCAAGGCCTGCAGACGGGTATGCATCGCACGCTTCGACCTGCCATAGGTCTGCGAACAGCAAGTACTCCCAAGCCGCACTTTGGGCCTTCACTGCCTTGACTGTTCCTTTTCAAAAAGCCTGCAGGCAGGTACGCTTCAACCTGCTTTAGGTCTGCGAACAGCAAGTCCTCCTATGCCGCACTTTAGGCCTTCACTGCCTTTGCCTTGACTGCCTTAGGCTTGACTGCCTTAACGGCCTTGCCTGCCACAACTGCCTCGACTTCCGCTGCGGGAGCTGCTGCTGCTGCTGCCTGAACCTTCTTCAATGCCTCATTTCCAACGCGGGTGACAAAGTCACCAAAGCCCTCGCCGGAGGTCCTGGCCTCTGCGTAGTGCACGAACAGGGGCTCAAAGAAAGTCTCAAAGTCCTGGAGCTTCACACGGTCTTCAAAGAGAGTTGCCAAGCGGGTCTGGGCTGGGTTGCCACCCATGTAGATCTGGTAGCTGTTAGGTCCATCACCAACAAAGCCAATCTCGGCCATGTAAGGGCGAGCGCATCCGTTGGGGCAGCCGGTCATGCGGACAAGGGCGTAGGCATCACTCACACCAGCCTTCTCCAACATTACGCGGAGGCGTGCGTTGACATCAGGCAAGCCACGCTCAGCCTCGGTGACAGCCAGACCGCACATAGGGAGGGCTGGGCAAGCCATGGAGGTCCTGGAGGGGGAGAGGAGAGGAGAGGCGTGCAAGGGTGAGAGGATGGGCAGAAGGGGAGCTTTTGGTAACATGGAAGGACCTTTTCAAAAACCACACAAGGCTAAGCAACCACATACTTCGCCTAAGCAACCACACAAGGCTACAAACAAACACAACTATGTGCATGTGAGGGAAGGTAGAAGGGTAGGCTGGTTTGGTTTGGATGATTCCAACAAAAGTCTTGTCTCCCCAGCAAACACCATGAGCTAGCAAAACAGCAAGCCCGGGCAGAGGAAGTCATGTTCAGTATGCATACCGTGTCCAATCACCACCGCAACAACCGACACTGCTCAAACATGGCTCCCCTCCCCATGTTATCGCACGCCTCAAGATCCTTCACACCAGCAAAAGTGGAAGTGGTGGGCAACACTGCTGACACATCAAACGCGGCTAACCTCTCCATAATATTCCACTCCTCACCGTCCTTTACACCAGCCTTGGTGAGGGTAGCCAACCCGTCCTCCTTCCCCGCAGGTTCCAAGTCACACAATAAACATAGCTTATCTCTCAATGCTATCTCACTCCTCACTGCCCTAACACCAGCCCTAGTGAGGGTAGCCAACACATCCTTCTTCCATGCAGGTTTCAAGTTTCACGATAACATCAAACATGGCTCGCCTATCAAAGCTATCCCACTCCTCACTGTCCTTTACACTAGCACGTGTGAGGGTAGCCAACCTATCCTCCTTCCATGCAGGTTCCAAGTTTCACGACAACATCAAACATGGCTCTCCTATCAATGCTATCCCACTCCCCACTGTCCTTTACACTAGCACTTGTAATGGTAGCCAACACCTCCTCCTTCCATGCAGGTTCCAAGTCAAACATCAAACATAGCTCATCTCTCTATGCTATCCCACTCCCCACCGTCCTTTTCACTAGCTTGTGAGGGTAGCCAACACATTCTCCTTCCATGCACGTCCCAAGCTGCATCACACCATCAAACATAGCTCATCTCCCAATGTTATCCCGCTCATCAACCTCCTTTACACCAAAGAGGGTGGACGACACATTCTCTTTCACTGCAGGTTCCAAGTTTCACAACAAGATCAAACATGGCTCACCTCTCAATGCTATCCCACTCCTCAACATCCTTTACACCAGCCTTGGTGAGGGTAGCCAACACATCCTTCTTCCATGCAGGTTCCAAGTCTCTCAGAATCAGGTTCTGGTGGGGGGTGATGGTGACGGGAATCTTGTACTTCTCAATTATTTGCCTCATAGCCTTCTTCGCCTCTCCCTTGATGCGTCCATTCTGTAAGGTGGCGAGGGTTGGGGTAGTAGGGGAAAGGTGGGGGTGGGGTGGGGTGGGGTGGGGTAGTAGGTGAAATGTGGGGCGGGTTGGGGGATTAGGGGAAAGGCGAGGGTGGGATGGGGGAATTTACCAGCGGGTGGGGGTGGGTTGTTGAAGTAGTGGAAAGGTGGGGGCGGGGGAGGTGGGATGGAGTGGGGTGGGGGAGTTGGGGGGTGGAGAGGTGGAGGCGGGGAGCGGGAAGGTGGGGGCGGGTGGGTGGAGAAGGGGGGGGAGTTGACCAGCGGAGTTTCCGCTCGATTAGGAGAATCAATCGCTGATAGTACTTACCTGTTATGGGCTATAAACTACTCGCTCCCAGTAATGTACATTAAATCCCGCAGATCCACGAGTTGCTCTTCATTCTCCAAGTCCCTCGAGCCAATTTAGCAGCAAAAAATCTTCATATTCAAAGCCCCTTTCAGACTTGGCTGCCCCCAAACTACTTAGGAATGTTGGAAGTGGTTTTATCGAATTATATGAACAAAAACAGTTGTATTATGAATGTCATAAACAAATACCATTCTTTAAAGTACTCACGCATACGACACTGGCCTACCTGACCATAGATTCGATGTGTACCCCAATTTACAGACGCAATTTACATTTCCATCACACATCTGACACTGGCCTACCTGAACGTAGATTCCGTAGAAGAGCTTTCCATCGCCCTGGTCACCCCAGCCCAGGTAGTCCTCAAACTGCCACTCGGGCAGGGGAACAGACTCCTTGAACTTCTTTCCAAAGTAGGTCTCAGTCACAGTCCTGAACCTATCAATGCCCCACTCGTGTACCAAGTACTTGAGCCTGGCCTGGCGGCGGTCGTCCCTACGACCGTAGTCTCGCTGGCAGGCAACGATGGCCTTGACGGCGTGGTAGATATCCTCCTTGTCCACATAGCAGAGAGCGTCGGCCAGGCGGGGGAAGGTCTCAGGAGCCCTGTGGGTGCGGCCCATGCCTCCACCAACGACAATGTTGTAGCCCTGCATTGAAAAGATGTATGGAAGTTTAGCACAAGCAATGACTTGAGGCCCATGACTCCTCCAACGACCATGTTGTAGCCCAACATTGATAAGATGCAGGGAAGTTTAGCATGAAGCAATGACGACAACTCTCTCAGAATTCACAGAATTCTCGGAGTTGCAGGCCAAATCCGGGGTACTAACTACCATTCATGCATGCAGCATGAGTACATGCATGCATGCATGTACTACAGGACTGCGGCAGATTGCAAAACCGTTCCAAGCTCACCTTGACCTCCTTGTTGGCATCGTCCATGATCACCACAATACCGATGTCGTTGGTGAAGAGATCCACACTGTTGTCGCCGGGGACAGTGACAGCGATCTTGAACTTCCTGGGTAGGAACTGAGTGCCGTAGATGGGCTCAGGGCTGTTCTCGAAGTTGGTGCCGAACTTGTTGAAGGCTCGGTCCTCGGTCACCTTAGGCTCCTACACGACATCATAAATATTCAAATTTCAGAATCGATACAGCAGGCAATCAGAGCTGGTTAGCCATGTATTGAGGAGACACCTGAGTACTTAACAAGAGAGCTATTGGCGAGTCCCCTCTTCTGGGGAGCGGGAGCCCCCAGGGTTACCCATTTGTCCCTTTGTCCGGCCCTCCGACCGACTGGAAATTTGAACCCTGACACGCCAGCCAACTGTCTCATAACTAACTGGCTTCAGTCAGCTCCATTGTTGCCACCTGTCATTCTGTTGCTAACACACTCCGCCAAATTTTTGCGTCCCTTGCATCGCTGCAAAGGACTTGAGTCAAGGTTCCAATTGGTTGGATTTATGTGTTGTTGAAGTCTTTCCCGGAAGCTTCTGGACCCCAAATTGGGGTACACCTACATGTGTCCTGGCTAAGTTCATCGACCAGCTAACCCATGAATGAGTGATGGAAGCACTAAAGCTTCATATGGTAGGCTTGTTAAGGGCTTGTTATTTCCATTCAGAAATTCCTTCACATGTAGGAATTTCTCCGTCTCTATTTCTGAATCCTCAGTGGCGCTGGTATGTCTACAGGGTCCTACTTCCTGGGTGAAACTCTTTTTGAAAAATGAAACAAAAACAAACAAAACAGTCATTTGCAGTCGAAGTCCCCTGAGCTTCAGGATATCAAAAGACTGTCGCAACAAAACAACCACGGTCTAATGTCAGTCTGTCTTAAGCCAAGCCACAAATGCATGCAGCCATCCAGACTGAATCACATGAAGAAAAACAAGACCATCTCTTCATCAAAGCACTGCTTCCTTTGTGCCCACTCCTCACTCAAGGCCCAAACATGGTCAGCTGGAGAAACAGCCCCCAATCCAATGTTCAGCGATAGGCTTTTCTTTACCGCCCCTCCATGGGTGGCGACTTCGGTACATCAGGCGTACTGCCGGGCGAGCAAAACGGATGAGCAAAACGGGGGCGCCAAACGGATGCGCTAGGGAACCTAAGGGTTCGCCCTACAAATTGCATTTGGACCGCACCAACTGACGTTTGCAAACGGCAGGCAGCTCGGTAAACTCGCATAGGCAGTCACATATTCTCCGACTTGTAGCAAATTTCAGACAAGTTGTATTTTGTATATTCAGTCACATCACCTCATCTTCCAGGTAGATTTAATTCGAACTGCGCCCCTAACCACTTGACGTTGGGATTCGACAGTCAAGTCATCCCGTAGGAGACTGCCTAGTCACAGCCAGAGGGTGCACAGCCCCAGTTTATGAGGAAACGCGCAACTGTGCACCAAAGCGCGGTAGACGAGACACACATTCCGCAAGAACAGCCTGAAGGGCAGCAACAAGGTTTATGAGGGTAGCAACAAGGTTACACACACCGCACATCGCAAACCGCACACAAAACAACCCTAGTGACAGCGGGGCTCAGCGAAGCTTCCTCATACCTCCAGCGGATCCCCATTCAATTGCCAACACAAGGATGGTCACGCCCTTGTTTCGGCTTTACACAACAGCTTCAAGGCAGCTCCTTGAGCCAGCCGCTCGGCTAGGCACCAGTAGATAATAAGCACAGGAAACCTGACTGTGTCAGCTTCAAGATGCACTAGGTTGTGCCAGGTTTGGCCATAAGAGGCAGGGGAGCTGCCTAGAAGCTACTGCTTGTAGCCGAAAAGAAAGGCTGTGGGTCAAAAACCCATGCCTTGAGGTTTTCTAGCTTAAGCTATACTACGGGTTAGATATTAATAATTCGTTTTGTTTTTAATTGTAATATATTAAGTTATTACAAAATATATTATTCACCTCCTTGTACACAGACACAAACTTCTCGCCATCAAGCCAGATATCGTAGTAGGCTCCGGACTGGGGAGCAAGCAGGTCAGCAAGGTTGTTGGCCAGAGCCTGGCAATCCTGGTAATCCACACGGTTTGTGTAAGGAGGGCAGGCAGCCATGACGTTACGGTTGACGTCTCCGCAAGCACCCTGTGAGTGAGTGAGTGAGTGAGTGAGTGAGTGAGTGAGTGTAAGTGTGCGTGGGTGTGAGGGTGGTGGTGGGGTGTGCGGATAGAATACTGACTTCTCAGATGTTAACAAACATCATCGAACATCATCCAATAAACGAACATGATTTGCAACAATTGAGTTTGATTAAATATTCAAAATGTACAAATTAAACATAGCGTGGGACCAGAGAAGGCAGAATGAAATGGTTGTATGTGGATTATGCTAGCCCTGAGTGGTATTGTTGCTCGTGACATTCAAGTATGGCTCTCCCATTCCTGCAGGACCAGTTGTTTCTCAAGACAGTACCGGTCGCCATGTTTTACTCCGCCCTGCGAGACCACCAGCAGTCTACACGGATGGCCAACCATCACATGTGCTGCCATGCCAAATGAATGACTGAATTTAGTTGCCATGATCTGTTCCCTCCTCCTGTACTACCAGTAGTCTATACGGATGGCCAACCATGTGATACCAAACCAAATGATAATGATAATGATGATGACAATGATGACGACGATGATGACATTATTACTGGCGCTCTACTGGACTCCAAGGGTGCCTGAGTGGACTCCAAATGTGCCCGATTGGACTCCAAATGTGCCCTACTAGACTCCATATGAATGACCCAGCTGAGCACGAGGAAGACCAAGACAAGCCTGAAGAAGTGGGGAGCTCACCAGAGTGGATCCCATGTTCTTGATCACAGTGGAGAAGACAGTCTTCAGGTCGTGCTTCAGGACTCCATGGAGCTGGTACGCCTGGCGGGTGGTAAGCCTCAGTGTCTCGTTTCCGTACTGCAGGGGAGTGAGAGAAGGTGATGTCAGATACAGTGGGTGGAAGTGGAAGTAAAGATTTTGTTCTCAGCTAAGAGCAGCAGCTACTATGCAGGTACCCTGAATTGCTAGTAGTAGTTTTAACAGCTACGATCAGCAGCTTCTACACAGCTCCCCTCACTTGCTATTCAGTGAAACCTAGCGCAAACTGGTGCAGCTTGAAGTCGACACAATCGGCTGTCCAGAACTGCTGATATATTTACTTGAAGCATAGTGGCTGGCTTTGGGAGCTGCCAAGAAGCTATCGAGAAAAGCTGAAAAGAAATGCCCTGAATGGGAGAAGGCTTATGCTCGAACCGCAAGAAATGCCCTGAATGGGAGAAGGCTTATGCTCGAAACGCTTGAGCTCGAAAGGAAAACATGGTGAATGCTATCGCACCATGACTCATAGTGCATCTCTTTGCGAGTTTTAGGGTGGGTGACTGGTACAGAGGTTGCTTAGTGGGTAGTGTATTGTGCAGGATGGTAATTGTCAAGGTGCATGAGGTATTTTATTTCCTAAATGAGAGCATATTAGGGCAGCAGTTCAGTTGTGTGGCCAATTCTTACAGCATGTTCAGTATTGAGACAAAGAAGGCTGCAGTTCTTCAACTGATCAAGAGTATGATGATTTGTGACCAAATGGAACTACAAATTTGAAATTAGGCACATGCCCGTCATTATCTTTATAGTTGACTCCCCCACTGAATTTATAATGCACTGCACCATGCTTCTGATCAGAATGATACATATGATTTGTACTGATGAAGTCCTGGAGATCCACAAAGTTCATGTTGGTATTTATGCAGGTATCTGACGGTTGGTATTTATGCAGGGATATGCCTGCAGTTAATCTGGCTAATGAATCAACATCAACAGGCTGGCATCCATTGTCCCAACCCCCAAAGCTAACCGGGAACTTAAAAGGGTAACATTCAGCCCTAGGAAAAGGGGCTTCAACACGAGTTTGGGGCTGCCATGGCTAGTTGTCTGTTGGTTGGTCAGAAGGGACCAACCAACTGGAGAAGCTGCATGGAATGTGACAGGCTTCGAATATTCGGCGAGCTTGACGGAGAGTGACAGATTGTAGTGGCAGCGAACTAGTAATTATCTCCTGAAGATAAGAAGCGGGAAACCTAAGCGCCCCTTGCCCCTTTGCGATTAAGGCAAGGTGGGGACACATGCCACGTGGACAACGATCTGACAAGACTCAACCGTATCTAATTCCACCAAGTGCCGCATGGGAGCATGACTGCTCCATGTACCAAGGCAAGCGGGCAAGCGCTTGCCAGCCATGAGGGAAGCAGTTGCGTGATGGGTAGGAGGCAACGTTGCAGACACCCAATAGTGTCAGATGTCTCGCCTCACAAAAATAACCGACCCAGCAGCATCGTGCACTCCCTGAGTCCCTGTATTAAGAATTGGCTCCTTACCTGATCAGCGAGGTCATCCATGGCGAGATAGAGCTGGTTGGTAACTGCACCGGCAGGTTGGCGGGTACGCATCATGAACATGTAAGCTTTTCCCTTGCCGAAAGCGCGCTGCTCCCTGTTATCCTGCATATAGCTGCCATGGAACTTCATGAGTTGAACTGCGTCCTCGCTGATGTACGTCTTGTCATCGACCAACTGCTCCATCAGGGGATGCCTCAAGAAGTCGGAGTTCTCCTTGATAATCTCAACCTTGCTGCGCTTAGCAAGGCGAGTGGCTGGCGGCTTGTTGGGGGTGGCAACGCATGTAATGGGCAGCGTCCGGCGGGACAGGCCTGCCTTGTGGCCTAGAAATCCTTTGTTCAACATCGTGCGGTAGTTTGGATCTCTGACGCGAGCTCGAAATGTCAGGTGAATGGAAGGAGGTCGTTGTCATGTCCCTTGCTGTCGTAGAAACAGAGAAAATAGTACCGCCGGCAGTACAAACTACAACATTGATAGTCCTCATGCTGGTGCACAAACGGTTAGAGTGCAGTTGCTGGTCAGCATGCAGCATGTGATGGATGACACACCCACCAGAGGTCAGGATGGATGACATACAGGCGAGTCCGTATTACGGGTCAGGAGACGTGTCATCGCAGCTTATATCTTCATTTTATGCGATATCCCTGCCGTTGATGCTTACCCGCCTACCCAGTGTCTTTCCATAGACAACCGAAGCAGCTGCCGCATCGTCGGAAAATCGGTTGCGGTAGCAGTTTCCGAAACGCCGACCACGCCACGTTTTTTCCTCTAGCGGAATTGCGTGCCGAGGAAAAAGAAGGCTTATGCTGATGGCCTCTATGGCGCCCCATACCTCCTACTTCTGACATAGCTTTTCTTGCCAGCCACGAGCAGCAGCTTCAAAGCACTTACTGATTTCATGAAGCTATATCAGGACAAACTCTGGGTAGGTTCTTTGGGGGGCTGAAAATATGAAAATCCGGAAGTCACGATGTCACATGCTTCCCATATGCTTCCTCGAAACTGAACCAGCCTAACGAATGGGAACATTCGTAAGGTTTTTTTCAGGCTTTCAATTTCCATCAGTAAATGTGGAAGAAAAAAATGATTGATGATGATTACATTTGATGATATTACATTTTCCTAATGCCCTAGTGCTCTACTGGACTCCAAATTTTCACAATAACACAATAACACAATAACACAAATGTGCCCTCAGCTTGACGGAGTCACGAGGGACTTACGAACATCATGCACACAGAAGAAAAGAAGAATACTTACAATTATTGTTGCAATCGATGCAATTATTGCTGAAATTGTATTGCAATTGTTGTTGCAATCGATGTTCTCCAACTCACTGAGGCATTTAATTTTCATAATTATTTATTTATTTTCTTCATTTACACTATCATAGCCAGGCCATTATTGACCGAAGCCAAGATCACGCCACAACATACATGGAGGGACTTACAGATTTCCTTTAGGACCCACATTACATTTGTGCCAAACTAGGACCCCTGTAGCTGTACTCAGCCGCAATATACATTTGTATAAAACATGAAAGCTGCCTGTGGCCTATCTCACTGCTGCCTATTGATCCCAACAGTGAAAAGAGTGATGTCTTTGTGTACCACTCCAGAGTTAGGCACAAAGAGGATTGATGCATATCATCATCTGCCTATCCACCTCCAGTGTTGGCCACATGAAAACAGTCAGCTTAGGGCTTGGCAGGTTGCACCTCCCTTGTATCTTTGTACAGTGCAGATGGGAGGAACTCCCAGAAGAGCTTCACAAAGCGGTACCTGGTCAGGGTGTCAAGGAATGGGCGCTAAGAAGGGGGTAGAGCCACTTAGTTGCTTGCAGTGGGATGATGATTTATTAAGAGGACTCAACCTGTCAAGTAGTCTCTGAACCTTCTCGATGTGTGCTTCGAGCTTGGCTGCTGATTTCACCTTTTTTAAAGATCCCAATTTAAAAAGAGGGGGTAAAGCTGTCTGATTATATAACGTCATTTAACCCCAGGGGCACTGTTTCTTTTTTGGGCTATGCAGGGTAGCTTCCTACCAGCTCCATTAGCTAGACACTGAGAGAAGCCCAAAGCTGTCAGCTGCATTATAATGCCCATCATGTCAGATTTAAGACACTCTATCTAGCTTCAGGTTTGCCCCAAGGGTGGGTGAAAGGAGCTGCCGAGAAGCTGCTATGCACAGCCCAAAAAAGAAGCAGTGCCCAATGGGGGGGGGGGGGGGGGGTCATAAGTAGAATTGTATAATAAAATTATCACTGTAGCACCAACGCAGGGCCCCCGTCGGTAAATAAATGTTTGGGGGCTCAGTTCATCAATGCCTCTTCTTTTTAGCCCTTCCTGTCACGGTTGGGCAAGTCTCTTTAGCCTATTTGGCCTACCGCTGGACTGTAACATACATACATACATTAATTCAGTTGCTTGCAGTGTAGTGTGGTAATTCAATAGTGTATGTTGCTTAAGGTTTGGATGAAGGGAGAGCCCAGGGAGCTGCCTAGAAGCTGCTACTCGTAGCTGAAAATAAAACATATGAACAATGAAACATGAGTCAGTTGCTTGCACTTGATCGCTTTGATAACAATACTGGCTGGCTGAAATCTTGATTGCTTGCTTGCTGCAATAGTGCCTTTTTTCTGAGGATTGTTTGAAGACCCCTCGAGGACGTTATGGAGCTGGCTTGCCTTGGGCCAACAATGGCCTGTCGATGACACTGTACTGTACTGTACTGTACTGTACTGTACTGTACTGCACTGCAATGTAATGCAATGCACTGTAATGCAATGTAATGCAATGTAATGTAATTTAATGTAGTGCTGTGTAATGTAATGCAATGCAAGGTAGAAGGGGGGGAGAGTAACTTAGTTGCTTGCATTGTAGTGTGGAAGCAGCTGTCAATGCTATATGTAAATATGTTCTGCATAGCTTTTTTTCAGCTATGAGTAACAGCTTCTAGGAAGCTCTCCAGTCTGGCTATTGATCCAAACCAAATGCCATCAATTGCATCTTTAAGCAGACACAATCAGCTGTCCATAACTTCTGCAATATTTGATTTAGCTCAGTGGCTGGCTTAAGGAGCTGCCTAGAAGCTACCGCTCGTAGCTGAAAAGGAAAGCTATGATATTTTTGTTTTTGCACACCTGGCCTTCTCTTGCTCAAGACCTTTCACAGCACTCCACGCATCCCATCGTGCTCTTCCTTCGAAGTCAAGACCTCCACGCTCTGCCCACATCGGTCTTTCTGTTGTGTTGTCTCCCATGGTAGCCTGGGTATTTGTGTGTGTGTGTGCGTGTGTGCGTATGTCTGTGTGTATGTCTCTGTTGTGTTGTCTACCATGGTAGCCTGGGGATGTGTGTGTGTGTGTGTGTGTGTGTGTGTGTGTGTGCGTATGTCTGTGTGTGTATATGCGTATGTCTGTTGTGTTGTCTCCCATGGTAGCCTGGAGATTTGTGTGTGTGTGTGTGTGTTTGTGTGTGCGAGTGTGTCTGTTGTGTTGTCTCCCATGATAGCCTGGGGATTTGTGTGTGTGTGTGTGCGTATTTATTTTTGTTTGTGTGTGTGTGAGTGCGTTTGTGTGTGTGTTTTTGTGTGTGTGTGTGTGTCTGTTTGTGTGTTGTGTGTGACTGTTTGTGTTTGTGTGTATGTCTGTTTGTGTGTGTGTTTTTGTGTGTGTGTGTGTGTGTCTGTTTGTGTGTTGTGTGTGACTGTTTGTGTTTGTGTGTGTGTCTGTTTGTGTGTGTGTTTTTGTGTGTGTGTGTGTGTGTCTGTTTGTGTGTTGTGTGTGACTGTTTGTGTTTGTGTGTGTGTCTGTTTGTGTGTGTGTTTTTGTGTGTGTGTGCGTGTTTCATACGTGTGTGTTTGTGTGAATGTGAGTGTGTTTGTGTGTATATATGTGTTTGTGGGTGTGTGTCCTTTTGTGTGCATGTGTGTGTGTTTGTGTGTATGTGTGTGTGCTTGTTTGTATTTATGTCTTTGTGTGTATGTGTGTTTTTGTGTGAATGTATGTGTGTTTGTGTGGCCAAATTGATACACTTTCATGGAACCAATATTGCTGCGCCTTTGGATACTCATGTGCAACCTACAACCACTCAACGAGGGGGGTGGGATTAGGCATGTCAGGTAAGCCTCGTATCGTGTTTTGGGGCTCTCTGCCATGGGACATTATGCCATGCTCAGGGATATAGATGACAAATACCTTATTTATAATTATAATAATAATTATAATAATAATTATAATAATAATAATAATAATAATAATAAGTTTTTAGTTTCCTTGGCCGGAGGAGGTGTGATAAGGTACAAATAAACAAATAAACAAACTTCACTGCGGCAATGCCTAGCCGCTGTTCGTTGATATTGGGGGGTGGATTGCTTAAAAGTTTCCTTCGATACAATTAGGTCACTGTTTTGTTTGTGGGATACATGTAGCAGCTCCCACCCAGCTCCATTAGCCAGCCACTGGGGCAAGCCCAAAGCTTTCAGCTGCATTTGAATGCCTGTCATATCAACTTTCAGACTCACTAGCTAGATGCAGGTTTGGCCCAAGACAGGGAAAGGTGGCTGCCTATAAGCTGCTACTCGTAGCCCACAAAAGAAACAGTGACAGAGTTTGGTTTGGTTTGCGTACATGATCGGTCAGCCTTCAGGTTGCTCACAGACAAGTTCATGAAGAGACAAGTTTTGAAGGTATGAGTTTTTGAAAGTGCCTGTCATATCAGCTTTCAGACTCACTAGCTAGATTCAGGTTTGGCTCAAGGACAGGGAAAGGGGGCTGCCTAGAAGCTCGTATATATAAACGAAACAGTGAATTAGGTACGCAGTCCACTATACAGTTGGCGCAGCCAAGTTGCTGGCTGGGGGCCAATCAGAGGAATGTTATACATAAATATATAGGATGCCTTACAATGATTGAGAGGACCAGCCCGTTAGATTTCACTGGGGCCAACCACCAAACAGGGGAATGTAATTTTACTTGAACTTGGACTTGGTCACATAGCTTCAGCCAGCAATGTGGCTGCTAGCCTTCTCCTGCAGTATAATTAAATTTACCAGAGAAAAAATAGAATTAAATTATCATTGTAGCACGAAGTCAGGGCCCCCGTCAAAAGATGATTGTTTGGGGTTCATTTATTCAATTGTTTTTCTTTTAAAGCCCTTCCTATCACGGTTGGGCAAGTCCCTTTAACCTATATGGCCTACCCCTGGACTGTAACATACATATATACAGACAGACAGACAGACAGACAGACAGACAGACAGACAGACAGACACACACACACACACACACACACACACACACACACACAAGGACACAGAGACAGAGACAAAGACAGAGACAGGCCCAGGCACAGGCACACAGACACACACACACACAGACAGACAGACAGACAGACAGACAGACAGACAGATAGACAGACAGACAAACAGACACACACACAAGTACACAGAGACACAGAGACACAGAGACACAGAGACACAAAGACAGAGACAGGCACAGGCACAGGCACACAGACACACACACAGACACACACACAGACACACACACACACAGACACACACACACACACAGACAGACAGACAGACAGACAGACAGACAGACAGACAGACAGACAGACAGACAGACAGACTGACAGACACACACACGCACAGACAGACAGACAGACAGACAGACAGACACACACACACACACAAGGACACAGAGACAGGGACAGAGACAAAGACAGAGACAGGCACAGGCACAGGCACGCAGACACAGACACACACACACACACAGACAGACAGACAGACAGACAGACAGACAGACAGACAGACAGACACACAAGGACACAGAGACACAGAGACACAGAGACACAAAGACAGAGACAGGCACAGGCACAGGCACACAGACACACACACAGACACACACAGACACACACACACACACACAGACAGACAGACAGACAGACAGACACACAGACAGACAGACACACAAGGACACAGAGACACCGAGACAAAGACAGAGACAGGCACAGGCACAGGCACACAGACACACAGACACACACACAGACACACACACACACACACACACACACACAGAGACAGACAGACAGACAGACAGACAGACAGACAGACAGACAGACAGACAGACAGACAAAGACACAGAGACACCGAGACAAAGACAGGCACAGGCACAGGCACAGGCACATAGACACACACACAGACACACACACAGACACACACACAGACACACACACAGACACAAACACACACACACACACACACAGACAGACAGACAGACAGACAGACAGACAGACAGACAGACAGACAGACACACACACACACAAGGACACAGAGACACAGAGACACAGAGACACAAAGACAGAGACAGGCACAGGCACAGGCACACAGACACACACACAGACACACACACAGACACAGACACACACACAGACACGCGCACACACACAGAGACAGACAGACAGACAGACAGACAGACAGACAGACAGACAGACAGACAGACAGACAGACAGACTGACACAGACAGAATTAAATTTACCAGGAAAAATGTAATTATACTCACTTGCTGGTTGAGACCATACAGCCGATAGAAGTCATCCGGCTTGACAGTGGCACCTCCAGGCTTGGAAACCATGCGCCAATTTAACTTCTCGTACTTTGTTGCAAGCTCATCAAATTCTCCAGCACTGCAGGATGCGGTGGCATGGGAAGTGAGTGGAGAGAACATTTGATGGGCAGTGTCTTTTTTCAGAATTCTAGAGGCCATTTTGGTAGGCACAAGTGGCGACCCAAGCCTCATTCTGGGACAGTGCTGTAGCACCGTCTGTAGAACGCATAGCGCTCGGAGGAGGCCAAAAACCATAAAGCTAGAAAAACCTCACATTCAGATTTTTAAAAAAACTGCTCTACACCACTCCTAATCCCCCCAAATCATGTATCGACACAGAATGAAATCGCTTCCGGTATGCGTATCTGTCAGCATATACTGTGCCACTGTTCAAACTAGACATACGATCGTATGACTAGTTTGTACAATGGCTCAGTACATGTTGACAGTGTGGACACTTAAACAATACATTTCAATTGTCTTAGCAGTACTCAGCTTTGCAATGTAGGGACCATTCAGCATCACTTGCATCGTCATTTATTGACACAGAATGAAATCGCTTCTGGTATGTGAGTGGATAAATAAATAAATAGTACGCCTTGTTACGAGGCGTGAGGTTGAGGGGGCCAGCCCGTTTGCTTTCACTGGGGCCAACCACCAATAGGGGGGGGGGGGGGGGGGGGGGGGGGGGCTATCAATCTATCATCCCCCTGGGGGAGGTTTTTGGGCCTGTTCCAAGTGCCTTCTGCACGTGACGTGAGTGCACGTGAGGCGTGAGTGGAATGAAAGGAGGCAGTGGCATGGGTGTGGAGTTTGGTGCAGAGCTTGAGGGCGGCTACTTTGGAGATACCTAAGCGGGTGAGGTTGGGAACCGCAGTGATAGGTATGGTCCCTGTGATATGTGTGTTGACACTTAAAAAAATTGTCTTACCTGTACTCAGCTTTGCAATGTGGGGACCGTTCAGCACCACTTGCAGCGCCAGCAGCGGCACGCTCCTTCAGTTGTTTCATTCGGTTGCAGGCAGCTTGGGGAAGCCGTTGGCAAATGATCAGGTGGCAAGTGGTCAGGGGGCAAGAGTTTAGAGGCTAGTAACAATGGTAGCGTGTGGTGTTTGTAATTGTTACTGGATTGAAACAATTTTTTTTTTAGCAAACTGTGGGTTGCTAAACTTGGTAGCTAAATGTGGCCTTGTTCGGCTAAACTTGGTCTTCCAATTCCAAGTACTCCGAGCAATAACCACTATTATCAGAGAAACCAGGGAACGTACGAAGCGGATGTGGTGTAATGGTGTGGTGTTAATGGGGTGGCCCAGGAGGTTGGCGATGAGGAGGAGTTGGTTCCCCTTTGTCCTTGCAATGGTGGAGGTGATTCCCCCCCCCCCCCCCCCCCCCCCCCAGTCCAGACGGACGGTTGGTAGATAGTGGGGGCGCCGGCTGGGATGTGGTGGAATGTTGTGGTGCTTGCTGTTAGTCCTTCGGAAGCTCCAGGCTACAGAGGTCACTAGGTGACTTTAGGATTTAGGGTTAGGGTTTAGGGCTAGGGTATCAGATATGTATTTTGTATTTTTTTCTTCTTCTTCTCCTTTTTACCTTATGTAGCTAGCCCGTCCAGTGCTTGTTGTGGGTTAGGAGCCTAACCAAGTGGTGCAACACCGTAGACATCATCAGCTGAACTTTTTTTTTATATTGGGCGATACCAACAAATCCGAGGACGCCATTGTGCCACATTGTAAACCCCCTCAGGGCCTGAATCCATATCTAAGTTGGAAAAAAAACATTTATATTTAAGGGGGGTCGGCGGGGGGGTCAGCCCTCCTTCGGTTTTTTTGCCTCGACGTTAGCAGTTTTTTATTACTCCTGGGTTAGCCCTAGTTTTTCGTTTTTGCGTTTCCCTCTTTGTTTATCCCGTTTGACTCTAGCCGTGTATTCCATCCTGTCAGGGCCCCATTGCTGAGTACCTCCTCGTTTTGAGGGAAATTAAAGGCACCCTGCTATTTTTACAAGTTTAACTATGAATCCCAGTTGAGTGGCTTCTTACCTCTGAGTTTTTGGCGGCTTTCGCCAGGAACCTGCTGCAAGAAACTAGCCCTCTCGATGGCCTCTAGCAACGCCTCCATGTCGTCTCCGGCTGTAAGTTACATCATGTGCAATGAACGCTCGTTAGCCTGTCAGTCCATCACTTGACAAGTTGGGTATCAAGACTACAAATGTTAAAGCTCATAATTCCTGAAGTCCCGCAACATAAAAATTAAGGTAAGATCATGCCCAGGCCTCCAGGGCAGAAATCATGATAGATACATGATAGACACTCGCTATCGCCTCCCGTCTAACGGTTCCAAAGGAACGCCAGCAATAACTGACATACTGGGGTGAAATACCTTTCACAACTTAAAAAAAACCTTCTGTCTCAGTATATTACGCTGTCATCAACAGGCTTTAGTTGACCGAAGACAAACATCCGTTAGGGGTCATCCAACGAATCCTCAAAAATAGATAGGAAATATTGCAGCAAGCAAGCAAAATTGCAGCAAGCGTACGTGTCATGGAACGATCAAGAAATAGTATCACCCCCAGCGTGAATGCCAAGTGAAGGGCGCCTACTACCTCCTTCCGAGTAGGAGAGCCCCTGCCGCATCACATCTATTCTATCCAGGCTAGGACTAGTGCAGGGAGACCCACCCTTATAGGAGAAAATCCTTTTTGCCCAAAAACAAAAATAAGCACCTGCGTGGAGTGAAGCCACAGCCGAAGACACTTCCTCTTCAGAATACGTCATGATCAGGCACTTCTCCTAGGAAAACTGTCTGAGGTTCAGAAAGGTGAAATGGTGGAGTACCGTAGTGAGCACTTAGGGGCCGTCACTGAGTCTGGAAAACTAGTTTGTCTCGGCGGAAATAGTTGGGAGGGTGCGCGGAAATAATTTAAGCAGCCCACCAGGGATTAGGTTCTCAATTGCCATTTGACGGCCAATAAGTGTATGAATCTGGCCAAGAAAAAGGGTGCTGTGATCGGCTGCGATCGAGGACGCCTTCGTTTCCGAGCTGTCCCAGGCCTTCCATCTATCTGCGGCTGATCGTGAGCTCTTCTTGAGTCGATTTCATCTTATAGGGGCGTCCAAGAAAGCGACTTTAACGACAGTTGTATCATTGTCAGCAGACTGTCATGGCGAACATATTCTCGGAAATTCGAATATATCTGATGAACCACAAGTCGCGAGTCGCCATCTTTCATTTGCGACTCTATCACCATTCTTATATCAGCAGGCTTTTAATACGATTACATGGACTGAATTGTTTTAATGAAAAGGATTTTTTCCGAACGTGGGAAGTCTCCTTGCACGCCGCATTTTTGTCTTGCACTGGCACAATAAAAGACTAAGGTGTACTGAGCATCGAATCATCGGGTCTGGGGTGAACAGACTTATGTCCCTCCGGTCCCACCAGTTAGCTCCAAGAGCACTACACATTTATGTGTACGTGGAGTGCCCCAGTAAAGATCGAGAATTCATAACAGGCCGCCCTCGTAAAGTGAAAGAAAAATCCAGGCAGCCAGGGGAAATGTGGTGACACAAGCCGATGGGCTCCACAATCCACATAATGCGCAACTGTCCATTCACCACTGAATTTGAAGTTCTCGGCATCACCTATTGTTGTAGAGTAGTACTGTACTCATTCCATACAAAAAGTGATCTACTCATTACATAAAAAAGCAAGGAATGGGAAAAGCAAGGAATTGGAAATCTCGTTTCCATTGATCATACTTATCATGACTAGACTCCTGCAGTATCCTGATTACCTTAGGATACTACAGGAATCTAGTCAAATCAAGTTGTTCCAGTAAAATGCACCATCATGTCTGATGAGAATGCATCCGAGTCAAGGTACACCTTATTTACTTTCCTGACATCAGTGTCTAACATCAGTTCCATACATCAGTTTCCGACATCAGTGTCTAACATCAGTTCCATACATCAGTGTCTAACATTAGTTCCTTACATCAGTTCCTGACATCCGTTCCTGACATCAGCGCATCCTACTGAGAGGTCACACGTAACTTGGACTCTTCTTTCAAAAACTCGTCTCTTCATAAACTCGTCTGTGAGCAGCCTGAAGGCTGGCTGACCATGCACGCAAACCAAACCAAACTCTGTCACTGTTTCTTTTGTGGGCTACACGTAGCAGCTTCTACGCAGACACCTTTCCCTGTCTTGGGCCAAACCTGAAGCAAGCTGTTGCGTCTGAAAGCTGATATGACAGGCATTCAAATGCAGCTGCAAACATCGGTTTTGACCCAGTGGCTGAGTTAGGAGCTGGTGGAAGCTGCTACACGTAAAAAAGAAACAGTGACATAAACCAAAGCAAGGTCTGTGCCGCAGCAGGTGCCAATGCTCTGCCTAGGCGGCTGAAGGTAAAACCTGAAGAGATAAATTATAATACTCGCTGCGTTGCACGCATGTACAAATGACCAGGATTCAACATCAAGGTTTTTTCTTGGGAAATGATCCAGTATCTTTGCGTAGCACCATGGTGCTCCTAGCAGCCTTTGGAGTGCTCCTAGCGCCTTTTTGGCCCAAAAGGCTCTATTGTAGCACGATGGTGCTCCTAGCAGCCTTCGGAGTGTTCCTCTCACCTTGCTGGCCTAAATGGCTCTATCGTAGTACCATGGTGCTCCTAGCAGCCTTTGGAGTGCTCTTAGCACCTTGTTGGCCTACAAGGCTCTACCATAGCACCATGGTGCTCCTAGCAGCCTTTGGAGTGCTCCTAGCACCTTGTTGGCCTACAAGGCTCTACCTTAGCACCATGGTGCTCCTAGCAGCCGTTGGAGTGCTCCTAGCACCTTGTTGGCCTAAATGGCTCTATCGTAGTACCATGGTGCTCCTAGCAGCCTTTGGAGTGCTCCTGGCACCTATTTGGCCCAAATGGCTCTATTGTAGCACCCTCATTACACTGAAGTGCGTCACTTGGTAAAAAAAACCTGTTTCTCTTGTTGGCTTAATATAGCAACTTCTGGGCAGTTCCCCTTCCCCCACTTTTTTTTTCTTTTTTCGACAAGGATTTTCGCCCACAAGGGTGGGTCTCCATGCGCTAGCTCTAGACTCAAGGATTTTGTTGAAAGCTTTGGGATTGGTCAAGTGGCTGGCTAATGGAGCTGGCTGGAAGCTGCCATGCATAGCCCGAAAACGTAACACTGGATAGGCTGACATAAAAGGCATTCCAATGCAGTAGCAAACTTGTTGCTTCACCCAGTGGGAAGCTCAGATAGCTGTAGACAAGCAGCTGCCGGTAGCCCCAAAATGAAACACTGGGCTTCATAGATAGGGTACCAGCTTATCAACTGGTCTCCTATCTGTTACGGGGACCTGGACAAGTATTTAAACTGTCAAATCTGTTTAGTGTGCTCCCTGGTTTCTGTGGGTATCGCCCAGGGGGACTTGGAATTGGAAGACGGTGAGCAGCCCAGAGTTGGCTGAAAAACCATTCAAAAATCCAATCTAATTTGTAAAGGGGACTAGCCAATAACCTTGCCGTCTTCAGTTTACGCTACCTGGAGATCCTAATAGAAACCTCCAAGTAGCATAAAGGAATCATACAATGAATTCCACACTGCAAACTTGTGTGGGTCTTCGGCACCCTTTATGTAACCCTACAGCAGCCTTAAGATACCCAGAAAACACCCTTCGAGCAGGCTTCGAGGCAAAATAAAAGGGTGCTGCATAACCCCAGAATTTGCAGTGCCAGGTAAGAAGAGTCCTACTCAGTGCAGTTGGCTATACCCCCAATATATATGTATCTTGGGATATGTACTGCATCGTACTTCCATTAGGAGGCCTCCCTATGTATAACTGAATATCGAAGGGCCACGTGTCTTGCAACGATGATGGTTGGCAGAGCCCCCCGGCACTATTTTTGGTATTGTGCGACGTGGTGCGACCATTGTGCGACGCGCTGCCCCCCTAACCCCCCCGGGACTCCATGCTTTTCGCGCTTCGCCCTATACCATGCTACGCCACAATACTGAAATCAGGCTTCTGACGCATCTTTTGCTAGTAATGATAACGCCCCGTAAGGCGTGTAATTAAGGGAGCCCCGTCTTACAGCGGTAGGGAACGGGCTGCTACTTTACCCGGACAAAGCTACCATGGCGGTTGACAGCGACTACGAACACTGAAGCGCACCCGTAGGGATTCAAACTCTGCACCTTCATCGTTTCAACGACATCCACCATTGAGCCATTCGTCGCAACAGGGATATCTTAAGCTACATAACTGGACCTACAGAAAGTTGAAAACAAGAACAGTGCCCCCCGGGTTTGATGTGTGGTGTGTGTGTGTGTGTGGTGTGTGTGTGGTGTGTGAGTGTGGT
Organism: Chlamydomonas sp. ICE-L; assembly: GCA_013435795.1. Lineage (NCBI taxonomy): Eukaryota > Viridiplantae > Chlorophyta > Chlorophyceae > Chlamydomonadales > Chlamydomonadaceae > Chlamydomonas > Chlamydomonas sp. ICE-L. The sequence continues at coordinate 74,053,972 of JACBWV010000610.1, forward strand.
GTTGCGGGATTGTCTTGGGTCATCTATGGCCTGTTCAATGACACTGATGTAATGCAATGTAATACCCTGGAAATTGAGATAACACACGTGATCGGCTCCTGTCCTCTGGAGTATTGTGTTGCAGTGCTCGTGAAAGCCATCATATTGAACTCCGCGCTTAGCAGTGTGGTGTAGCAGTGTTCAATTTATCCAAACGGTCGCATTCTGCATGCAGCAAGGGCGGTCTAGCAGTGTGGTGCAGCAGTGCTGATGACCCAGCACTGCTAGACAAACCATGCTGCAAGTGTCAATGAATCCACCCATGAGATTGCACTCCATTTGAGGAGCTTACTATGAGCGTACTGTATGCATTTTTTATAATGTCACTAGGATAGGTGATAGCATTCTGTACTCGTGAGAGTGGCGTAGCAGTGCTGATGACTCATCAGGACTGCTAGACCAACCTTCCAGCAAGAATCAATGACTCCACCCATGAGATTATTTTTTTGAATGCCACTAGGGTATGTGATAGCATTCTGTACTCGTGAGTGTGGTGTAGCAGTGCTGATGACTCATCAGCACTGCTAGACCAACCTTACAATAAAGAATCAATGACTCCACCACTGTTTCATTTTTGGGCTACGCGTAGCAGCTTCTATGCAGCTCCCTTTCCCTGTCCTTGAGCCAAACCTGAATCCAGCTAGTACGTCTGAAAGCTGATATGACAGGCACTCACATGCAGCTGACAGCTTTGGGCTTGCTCCAGTGGCTGGCCAATGGAGCTGGTGTGAAGCTGCCATGATAAGCCCCAAAATTAAACAGTGGCAAGCGTTAATGACTCCACCCATGAGATTGCACTATATTTTGAGGAGCGCGCTATGTATATTTTTTAGAATGCCACTATGATATGTGATAGCATTCTTTACTCGTGAGTGTGGTGTAGCAGTGTTCATGATACCCATGTGATAGCATTCTATACGCATTATGATATGTGAATATACCCATGTGATAGCATTCTGTACTCATGAGTGTGGTGTAGCAGTGTTCATGATACCCATGTGATGGCATTCTGTACTCGCGGGTGTGGTTCAGCAGTGTTCATGATACCCATGTGATGCCATTCTGTACTCGTGAGTGTGGTGTAGCAGTGTTGATGATACCCATGGGATTTAATTCTGTCCCAAGGAACGTGGTGTAGCAGTGTTCATGATACCCATGTGATGCCCATCTGTACTCTCGAGTATGGTGTAGCAGTGTTCATGATACCCATGTGATGCCATTCTGTACTCGTGAGTGTGGTGTAGCGGTGTTCATGATACCCATGGGATTTAATTCTGTCCCAAGGAACGTGGTGTAGCAGTGTTCATGATACCCATGTGATGCCCTTCTGTACTCGTGAGTGTGGTGTAGCGGTGTTCATGATACCCATGGGATTTAATTCTGTCCCAAGGAACGTGGTGTAGCAGTGTTCATGATACCCATGTGATGCCATTCTGTACTCGTGAGTGTGGTGTAGCAGTGTTGATGATACCCATGGGATTTAATTTTGTCCCAAGGAACGTGGTGTAGCAGTGTTGATGATACCCATGTGATGCCATTCTGTAGTCGTGAGTGTGGTGCAGCAGTGTTGATGATACCCATGTGATAGCAATCTTTACTCGCGAGTGTGGTTTAGCGGTGTTCATGACACCCATGGGATTTAATTCTGTTCCAAGGAACGTGGTGTAGCAGTGATCATGATGCCCATGTGATAGCATTCTGTACTCGTGCGTGTTGTGTTGCGGTGTTCATGATACCCATGATGATTCATTCTGTACTCGTGAGTGTGGTGTAGCAGTGTTGATGATACCCATGTGAAAGTGGAAGCAAACAAATGTTTACCTTGCTCCTGTGAATGGCTCAGATAAAGACATATAATCCGTCATGCAACCATGCAACAAGAATGTGTGTGCCTACATGTTTCCCCACACTCTCTGGGGCCTCAAGGTGACTGATTGTAGAAAACTGGTAGCCAGCGACCCTAGCTGGATAAACCTAGCTGGACATAGCTGGATATGACCCCAGCTGGGCGTGACCCTAGCTGAACATGACCCTATCTGGACACGGCCCCAGCTAGAATCTGCACTAGCTGGGCATGACCCTAGCTGGACATAGCTGGACACGAACTTAGCTGGACACGACCCTAGCTGGACACGGCCCTAGCTGGACACGGCCCTAGCTGGACGAACCTAGCTAGACATGACCCTAGCTGGGCATTACCCTAGCTAGACATGGATCCCTCATTTTCAAACTCAGCTCTGGATCTCCTTCCCAGAGAGAATTCACCCTCCCTGCCCTGCAGACATGCTGGTGCTGAGGGGTGTGGATCCTGACAAGGAGCACGCTGACCGTGCCTGGGATGAGAGTGATGGTCTGCGCCCTGAGGCCCAGGCGAGAAAAAATCTTCTGAGGGCAAGAAGGTATTCGCAGAGCGTGGCCTTTCCCCTCGCCTGCTGAGCTGTGCTCTGGTGGAGGCTCCAGGGGGGGGGCTGCTGGCTGGATAGGGTGACAAAGTCACTTCTGGCACGGCTGCATGTTGACTGGCTGTCAGGTTGGAAGGAGGTGTAGGGCTGCTAGGTAAGGCGCAAGGGGGTGGGTGGGTGAATGGAATGGTGGGGGAGTGGGTGGGCAGGTGCGTGTGATGGTGGGTAGATGGGTGGGTGGGTGGGTGAAATGGTGTGCGTGACAGGTGGTTGGTTGGGTGGTTGCAGCCACTTGGTTGCTGATGCCGGGCACCGAAGGCCATGTCCTCCCCTCTCAGGCCACCTGCAACGTAGTCCTGGAGAGCAGATGCAGACACCATGCTTTCCAGCATTGGATGATGGCTATGTGGGCCATGAGAAGCCAGTCCTGGAGTCTGGAGGGTGTGCAGAGCTCGGGCGGCGTCCGAGGGGTGGGGGTGGTTTACTTCCGTGTGGGTGACCGAATCCCACATGACAGAGTTGAGGGCGGTTGGATGTACCATTACATAATGCTGCTGCTGCTGCTGTTGCTGGTGAAATGCAGCTGCTGCTGCTGCTGCTGGTGAAATGCTGCTGCTGCTGCTGAAATGCTGCTGCTGTTGATTGTGAAATGCAGCTGCTGCTGCTGCTGCTGCTGGTGAAATGCTGCTGTTGCTGCTGAAATGCTGCTGCTGTTGATTGTGAAATGCAGCTGCTGCGGCTGCTGCTGGTGAAATGCTGCTGTTGCTGCTGAAATGCTGCTGCTGTTGATTGTGAAATGCAGCTGCTGCGGCTGCTGCTGGTGAAATGCTGTCGTACCTGCTGAAATGCTGCTGCTGTTGATGGTGAACCTGCATCTGGACAACTGGCTGCGTGTGCTGCACCATCATGTGAGGTCCAGAGCTACGTTGAAACAGTGAAGCCTGCTGGTGATAGCCATGCTGATGAGCAGCCGACAGAATAGGCAATGCATAAGCCTGATGGGGTTGCAGGACTGGATGCATTGCTCGCAGGTAGGGACCTTCCGAAACAGTCGCACTGAGTGTCATCAGGCTGGGGGCAGCAGGGGTCACCAGAAGCTGCGGGGACGACCTCATCTCCCTGCCACTGCCTGGAGCTGGGGGGCCGGCCTCACCTCCCTGCCACTGCCTGCCCCTGCTGGCAGCGGCTCGGAGGGCGTAGTGCAGCCGTGTCCTTTCTTCTGACCTCCCATCCCTGTCACTGCCTCTGCTGGCGGCGGCTTGGATGGCGTACTGCAGCTGTGCACTTTCGTCTGATGCCACCATCACGGCGGCCTCCCTAGCCCTCCTGGCAGCAGCTCGGATTGCGTACTGCAGCTGTACACTTTCGCCTGACCCCATCATCATGGCAGCCTCTCTTGCCCCGGCTCCCCTGGGAGGCTCAGCTGCGGGCGCAGTAGCAGAGTGGTGGTTTTCAATTGTTGCGTATTCGGTGGTTCATGCGTGCATGGGTGGGTGGAAGAGTAGGTGGATGGGTGGATAAACAGGCGGATGAGTGGGTGGGTATGTGGTAGGATGGATGGATGGGTGGGTATGTGGTAGGATGGATGGATGGGTGGATAGGTGGTAGGATGGATGGGTGGGTGGGTAGGTGGTAGGATGGATGGATGGGTGGGTAGGTGGTAGGTTGGATGGATGGGTGGGTAGGTGGTAGGATGGATGGATGGGTAGGTGGATGGATAGGTGGATGGATGGATGGATGGGTAGGTGGATGGATGGATGGGTGGATGGGCGGAGGACCATGGGTGGTGCGTTGGGCGGCGCACGCGAGGTGGTGCCTCCTGCTGCATATACATGAGGAAGAAATCAAATCACTTTTTTGTCCACATGTGTACATCCTACATCTAACAATATTTAAAAGATACATTTAGACGGAAATTGTTTTCAGGAGACCACGTTCAAGTTTACTGTTGCAGATCGACCAAGTGAAGCTGTTGGAGCTCCTGAGTACAGATGCCTTGTATGACCTTGTTAGTTGCGACCGTTTTAACTAATTCTACCAATTTATGTGAGTACAGATGCTTTGTATGACCGTGGAAGTTGCAACTGTTTTAACCAATTAAACTGTTTCATGTGAGTACAGATGCCTTATATGAACGTGTAAGTCGCAACTGCTTTAACCAATTAAACTGTTTCATGTGAGTACAGATGCCTTGTATGACTGTGTAACTTGCAACTGTTTCAACCAATTATACCATTTCATGTGAGCACAGATGCCTTGTATGACTGTGTAAGTTGCAACTGTTCCAGCAATACAAGTTTTGCCTCACCTCGTCCAGCATCGCTTTCGCGGGTGAGGACTGACCCTGGTGCACCTGCCCCAGGCGTGGTGAAGGGCACATGCTCTTGCAGATGTTGTGAGCGCTGTCGTTGGTGGTGCTGCGTGTGGGTCTCCTCATCTCCCACGCCTGTGTGCTGCTGCTGCTGCTGCTGCTGTGCATGGGTCCTTTCTGCTCCTACTTCTGCACGCTGTTGCTGCCGTTGCTGCTGTCGGCTCTGCTGCTGGTGTTGCTGGAAGGTAAAATCTGGCACAAGTCCCCACGGCTGCTGCAGCTGTGCAGAACCTAGATCTGGTACCAAGTCTAGAGACCACCCACCCCTGTGGCTGGGCTGAGCTGCAGCCCCTGTGATTTGGGTCCCCACCGGCCAGACAGTAGTTTGAGACATTAGCAACCAGTTTTGGGGGATGGAATAGCTCCGGGCTCTGAGGACTGATGCTTCGTGAGCTGCTTCTGCAACCAGCATGGCGGCAGTGGCGTCGGCTGCAGGGTGGTCTGCCTCATGCTGAAGTTGTTGGTGTACCCTGCCCCAGTAGCCTGCGGTGTGCACATGAGCTCTGGGGCTACCTGGCTGGAGCAAGCCTTCACCACTTTCCAAGGTTCCTGTTGAAGGCATGAGTCTTTGAGTGTGCGTGTTGTGTGTGCTGTGTGTGCTGCGTGTGTGTTTGTTGTGTGTGTGTGTGGTGCGTGTTGTGTTTTGAGTGTGTTGTGTGTGTTTTGTATGTGTTTGTTGCGTGTGTTGTGTGTGTTTGTGGTGTGTGTGGTGCGTGTTGTGTGTGTGCTGTGTTTTGTGTCTGTGTGCTGTGTTTTGTGTTTGTGTGCTGTGTTTTGTGAAAATTCAAATATTTTGCCGTATCAGGTCACACCTTATGCGTATTGGTTGATCACAACTTAAAAGACGTGCACACGTTTGATACATATTGGCTGATCACAACTTTGAGGACGTGCACATGTTTGATACCACCTATGTATTTGATTTTCAATTGTTCGTCATTTTTTGCTCATCCCAATACTTGATCATGCACCTCTACACATTTGATCACACCTGTACAAATTTAATCACACCTCTACAAATTTTATTATCACACCTCAACACATCTGATAATCACACCTTGACAAATTTGATAATCACACCTCAACACATTTGAGGTGTCACACCTCTACACATTTGATAATCACACCTCTACACATTTGATAATCACACCTCTACACATTTGATAATCACACCTCTACACATTTGAAAATCACACCTCTACACATTCCATAATCACACCTCTACACATTTGATAATCACACCTCTACATATTTAATCACACCTCTACACATTTGATCACACCACCACAAAGTTAGAGGTTCTAGAGCCGTATGCGCATGTTCGGTTCTCCGATAGGGTTTTAGGTTCATTACAAATTATGTTTTGGAAGTTTTTATGGGGTTGTTATAAATAATCTTTAACATTTGAATAGAGTTGGGCCGACATATAAACGTATAATATACGTTTATACGTATAAATACGCCGTATAGTTTTTCTCAAATCAACCTTATATACGTCGTATACAAGCGTATAGTCTGTACTTCGAGAAGTACAGCACACGTCCCGGCACTTCACATTCTTGGTTTGCATTATATTTTTGATTTAGATAGCTCAGTGGAAAGCTTTTAACCTCCTCTATCACAACATGCAATACAACTTTACCATTCATATGCACCATTGCATACACATTTGGCCTAAAGGTTGATGTAGATAGCCAGGATGGCGCACATATCAGAGCGCCACCTAGCCTTCCATTCCACAAGCTGTGCTCCTACGTGGGCTTGAAGGATTGATGGTGCAAGCCTAGTGCAATGTGAACATGGACAATATTGCAATACCGTTATGTACTTATGTTATTATACACTTATACAGTTATATAATATACCAACTGGCATTAATGGCTCCCTTAGATTGGCACCGCGCTTCTTCACCGGTCGACGCGCTTTCTGGTCGTGATTTCTTTTCTAAGATTTAGGCAACCTAAACTTGCCAGATTATTTTCTGAGAGTTGATATGTGATGCCAATGAAATTAGCTATGCGGCAATACCTTTAAACCCATGTAAAAGTATTTTCTCAAGAAGTGCCTAATTTTTATATACGTTTTTATACATTTATATGTTTGTACGTTTATACGTTTATACGGCTTATAAAAATAAAATTATACGTTTGCTTCCCAACCCTACTTATGAACATTAGATCAATCTAAGAAACATCTCATAGAAAACTTAGAGGAGATTTTCATGTCAAGCTATACCATGCCGTCATACTCGATTGTTATCCGTTACTGATGACAATTGAGTACGGCGGCATGGTAGAGCTTGACAATTCACCCCCATCTTCTTTCTATTCAGATCTATTTAGGAACGCATATATCGTACTTGGAAACCCTACTTCTTACCCAAACTACCCCGTATGTCTAGCTTGAACTACAACTTAGCTGCCGTGCTACATCAGTACAAGAAAAAACTCATTGCATGCAAAAATAAGATATTCAGCCCTGAAGATACTTACCCCTGAAAATATTCACCTCTGCAGATATTCACCCCTTCAGATATTTACACCTAAAAATATTTACACCGGAAAATATTCCCTGAAGTCTTCTTCCTATCCTCTTTGGCCTTATTTAGGAATGTATAAATTGTACTTCGGAACCCTACTTCTAACCCAAACCTACCCTGTTTGCCCACCTCTAATTACAACCCACCTGCAAAGCTACACCGATATTAAAAACAATTCATAGAACACCAAAATAAGACATCCACCGCCCTTCTCCCGTGCTATGCCACTGTCCTGGAATTAGGCTTGCGTCGCACCTTTAGCTGCACAACCTGAGCTACAGAAAGCTGAAAGAAAAAACTGTCCTTCCTATTTGGCATTATTTAGGAACCTACCCAGACCAGGAATTATGATGATGCTTACATTTGTCCTGGGGCCCGGCTGGACTCTAAATGTGCCCACAGCTTGATGGAGCCAAGGGGGACTTCAGAGCATCATGCCCCCCACCCCCCACCCCCCCACACACACAACGAACCCCCCCCCACACACCCCCCACACACACAACGTCCCCCCCACCCCCACCCACCCACCCACACAACGCACCCCCCCCACACACCCACACACCCACCCAACACAACCCCTCCCCCCAACCCACCCGACCTGTGTATGAATGGGTAAACTAAACTCCGTACTCATGCCGACGCTCTAAAGTTGAGTAATTGTGTGTGTTGTGAAGATCTAAATACTTTGGAGCAATAGGTCAACCCTCATGGATTTTGTGTTGGAGCATATTCTGACCAGGAATGTGCGTATGATAAGGTAAGCACTTACACTGACGCTCTAAAGTTGTGTGATTGTGTGTGTTTTGAAGATTTGAATACTTGGCTGCAATAGGTAAAACCTCATGGATTGTGTATTTGTGTTGTTTTTCGTGTTGTGTTATTGTGTATTGGTTATGTTTTTTGTGCCCTCAGCACCACCCCACCTCCCCCCCCCCCCCCCACACCCCACGGCGATAACCACCCGTGCACAACCCCCCACCACCCCACACCAAAGGAACGCTCGGGGCGCCCCCTCCCGCCCCACCCCCCACCTCCCCACCCAATTACCGCCTACCCCCCCCACGACCCTCTACCCCCCCCCGTTAGCACACCCCCCACCAGCACGCCACCCCCACCCCCACCCGTAACACCCCCACCTGCCCCCGCCGCAGCCCCCCCCCCCCCACCCCCGCGACGCCACCAGCGCCACAACCACCGCCCCCCGCTGACCACCTCGCCCCCACCACACCCCGCCAAGCCTTGACCCCCCCCGCCCCTCCCGACATACAGCGCCCCCACCCCCCCCCCCGCCTGACCACGCCGCCCCCACATGCCCCCCCCCCCGCCACCCACCCCTCCACCCCGGCCGGCCCCCCCCCCCGCCCCCGCGGCCCACCCCTCCCCCCTACCCGCCCCCCGGCCCCAACGCCCCCCCCCCCGTACACGAAAGCCGCCGCCCATACTCAAGCCCCCCCACCCCCCCCTTCGCGCCAGCCTACACACCCGCCCCCCAACACCCGCCCCCCCACCCGCCACCTCCCCCCAACCCCTCACTCTGAGCACCCACAACCCACCCAACATCCTCCACAACCCAACCACCACCCTTTTTTTTTGTGTGTTTTTTTTTTTTTTTGTGTTTTGTGTGTTTTTGTGTTTTGTTTGGTTGTTCCATCTTTTCCTCCTTTGGCTGCAATAGGTAAAACCTCATGGATTTTGGTTTGGAGCATATTCTGACCAGGAATGTGTGTTATGAAAAAGAATGCACTCACTCTGATACTCTAGCCTTGCAGCTTCCTCCTCCTTCTGCCTCTGCTCCTCCTCCTCCTCCCTCTGTTTTTCACCCTCTTCCAGTAGACGAGCCTCAAGCTGCTTAGGGAAGGTTGCTTGGAGCAAATCACGAAAGCGACAGCTCACACCTGCACGTAATCGGATTGGATTGTTACATGGTTTTTCAGCCAACTCTACGCTGCTCTCCGTCTTCCAATTCGAAGTTCCCCCATGCGATACCTACGCAAACCATTGTTACATTTGACCAAGTTTATTTTTGGCGGTACCCCCTCTTCAAGGGGGCGGGAGCCCCCAGGGTTATCCATTTGTCCGTTTGTCCGACCGAAAATTTTCTTGAAGCCCAACACGTCATCCAACGGTCGCGTAACTAACTCGCTTTGACCAGCTCCATCGTTGCCACCTTTCGTTCCGTTGCCAACACACTCCGCTAATTTTCCGCGTCGCTGGCGACGCTGCATAGGACTTGATGTCCAAGATATAGCTGAAGGTGTAAGAATGCACTCGCCGAAAGATGTAATACCACAGTCTTTCTTTCAGCTATGAGCAGCAGCTTCTAGGCAGCTCCCTGGGCTCTTTCCTCATCCAAACCTTGAGCAACCTAGGCACCTGGAAGCTAATATCGTCAAATTTACGGAGCTCCTGGAATCTTTGGGCTAGGCCCAGTGGCAGTCTCAGGGAGCTGCCTAGAAGCTGGTGCCAGTAGGCGAAAAGAAAAAAAGGGGGTTATACTTAGGGAATGGCAATATGATATCATATGATATCATGTCATCATATAATATAATATGACATCATATGATCCCGGCAGACTGACGAGGCATAAGTTGCCATTTATATACAATAGCATATGATGCAATTTGTACGATATCGTACTCGCCTTTGGTCAACATCATATGATATGCCGGTCCTTAGATATGAGGCTTCAAAGTAGGCAATGGAAGGTGGGTGGGTGATTTAGGGTACAAATAAAAACTGTACATTATGTGGTCCAAAAACTGTATTCTTACCCCCCCCCCCCCCCCTCTCCTGGCCCAAAGCATTCCCTCAACTACTTGTAAGTTTGCGATTAGTCGCCAGGCACTTATACGTAGGGAACGGCAATATGACATCATATAATATCATGTCATCATCTGACTATGCTAAAGTTACCATTTAAATACCATATCATATGATGCAATTTGTATGATATCATACTCACCTTTGGCCAACATCATCTGTTATGCCGATCCCTACTAATGCAGCCCTGAGCCAATCCATTTTTTTTGACACAACTACAGAAGGGGCATCCCGATTGGGCAAATGGCTCAATGGTAGAGCTCGTTGAAACAAGGTGCGGGGTTTGAATCCCTAAGGGTGCGCTTCAGTGTTCGCGGTCGCTATCAACCGCCATGGTAGCACTGTCTAGGCAAAGTAGCAGCCCGTTCTATACCGCCGTAAGACAGGGCTCCCTTAATACCACGCCCCACCAGGCGTTATCATTACTTTTTCGTTACAGAAGGGGCGTTGAGATTGAACTGGATTATTATAAAATATTTAGGCAATGGATCTCCACCACCTCACATCACTTTTTGTGTCTTATCGTGCGTCTCAAGCGACCCCATTGCGACACGCTGCCCCCCTTACCCCGCGGAGCACAAAGCCCGTAGCTCGAGGGGTTTGGGGAGACATTTCTGAGTAGTTTAGCCGGACCCATGCATTGCCATGTTGCAAAACAAACAACAGTGCACAGCCTGAGCATCACCTGGACATGAATTTTAAATATGACCAAGTTTCGTTTTGTCCCAAATGAAGCTCAAATTAACGATATACAAAGCTCAAATAAGCTCAGATTTAAGCTCAAATAATCAAATAAGTTCAAACATAAGCTCAAATAAACTCGAACAATAAACAATAGCTCAAATACAGCTCAAACAATAGCTCATTCAATAAACAAAGCTCAAATATAGCTAAAACAACAGCTCAAATAAGCTCAGACATAAGCTCAAATAATTAAATAAGCTCAAACAATAGCTCAAATACAGCTCAAACAAAAGCTCATACAATAAACAAAGCTCAAATATAGCTAAAACAACAGCTCAAATAAGCTCAGACATAAGCTCTAATAATCAAATAAGTTCAAACATAAGCTCAAGTAATAGCTCAAACAATAGCTCAAACAATAAACAAAGCTCAAACAAAGCCCAAAAGTGTATTTTTTCACTCACGGAGTTCATCCAGTGGTAAGGGGTCTCGGCAGATGGGGCAGGTATAGGCTCGAGGTTGCATGAATCCCAACCCTAAGCGCTCTTTGGCCTGGGCCCTCTGCCAGCTGAGCATACATGAAAAGCAGGCGTCGTGACCACATGGCGCTGCAAATGTTTGGTAGGGATGGAAGAAGGTGGTGGTGAGGGTGAGGATGAGATCTTGCTAGTGCGTGGGTGATGGGGGGCGGGCAAGTGGGGAGTGGGGATGGAAAAGGGGGGAATGGGGGGTTGACAGTGGGGAGGGGTGAGGGGAGAGTGGGGAATGGGGGGGTGGGGGGGTGGAAAAGTGGGGGAGTATGGGAGTCAAGGAGTATGGGAGTTGGGGAGTTGGGGAGTAGGGGAGTCGGGAGTTGGGGAGTGGGAAGTAGGGTAGTGGGGGAGTGGGTAAGGTAATGGGGAGTGGGTGGGATGGGGAATGGGGTGTGGGGGAGTAGGGGAATGGGGAGTGGGGAAGTAAGGTCGTGGGGAGTGGGGGAGTGGGGCATGGGGAGTGGGGGGAGCGAGGAGTAGGGACTAGGGGGGTGGGGGAGTGGGGAGTGGGGAGAGGGGGAATGGGAAGTGGGGAGTGGGGGAAATGGGAGTACAGAGTGCGGGAGTCGGGGAATGGGAAGTGGGGAGTGAGGGGGTGGGGGAGTGGGGAGCAGGAATTAGGGAGTGGGGAGTAGGGAAGTAGGAAGTAGGGGAGTGGGAAGTAGGGATTGGAGAGTAGGGGAGTGGGGGAGTGTGTGTGGGGTGAGGGTGGGGTGGGGTGTGGGGGGTAATGGGGAGTGGGGGGGATAAGGAGTAGGCGGATGGGTAGTGGACGTGGGGTGGTGGGGGGGGAGTACGGAGTGCGGGAGTGGGGGAATGGGAAGTGGGGAGTGGGAGGGTGGGGGAGTGGGGAGCGGGAAAGGGGTGGCGAGAGGGAATTGGGTAGGGAGAGGGTTGGGGGCACCAGGGGAGGGGAGTGTGTGGGGCAGGGAGACCCACACCCGACAGCTGTCTGCACCTCTTAATAGGGTGTCAACTAGATGCAGACATGTTAAACAGTTTTAGGGGGTTCCCCCCCAACCTTGCAGGCTTCAACGCCCCTAGGATGTTAACTTGGTCCAGACAGACGTAGGGCATACTAAACATCTGCATAGCGATACCCGTGACCTATACCCAGGTTGAGCGTGACAGGAGTGCTTTGTGCCCTATTCGCCGCGCAACGCATTCGAGCTGGATTCGGGAATGGTTGTGGCATCGAGTGGCCAAGCAATGGGGGAGACATAGTGGTCGATTAGGGAAAGTCTCCGTGTATTGTATGGGCACGCCCCCGATCATCCCCCGTTCAAGTTATTCGGACACGTACTAGTTAAGACGTATTCATACGTCGCATCGAGTGGCCAAGGCTCTAGCATTCGTTCTGATCTATTTGTGCACATGCAATCGGCCAGCACTTCGAGTTGGGCACATCGAAGACCCGAAGACTCTTAGTGGTTGCAAGTTCAGACCCGAGCGTTCCTAGGAGCGAGCTCAGGGACAGGTGTGGCCAACAAAAAGGGAAATGGGCATTTTTGCTGTGGTGTAGCGAAACGGATGTGATAAGGTAAGCTCGAGGGAGAGAGGGGGGAGTATTCTTACCTACGACTGGGTCCAGAAGGAGGGAGAGGCAAACTGCGCATTGATAGTCGCTTGCTAGGGCCGGTGAGCTAGTAGGGACGAGTGATTCCGGCTCTGGAGAGGCTCTAGAGATGCCTGCGCTCATTTCATTCATACTAGGCAGGAGGTCCGAAGTCTCGTCTTCCCAGTCATGCCCCCTTGCACAGTTTCTTTATAGAAAAAATGCTTTTCTGTGCAGGAGTTGTTGTGGGTATTCCTCGGACTAAGTGTTGTCGTCGCAAATAAGAATATACGCGCACTGCTGCGCGGTAGTAACTATAACCTGTCAACCTAAACGCCATAAATATCAATAATATATATCCTTTCAACACAAATACGCTCAGGTACATCTGCGAAGGCCGCTTGGTAACTCGTTCCAAGCCAGGAAGCAAAGTTGGCGGCAGGCGTCGACGTCGCATGACTGTTCATCGCATGACTGTTTATCGCATGACTGATAGAGCCCCGTGGATGGAACAGGGGTGAGTCAGTTTTCGTTTCGGATTGCCCCCGGGCAGTACATGGTCGTTGGGACGCGCTGCTCGGCGCTCGCAATATATACGGGATATACCAGGCAGTATATCCGCAGGGCTGTAGTACGGCCCGTGACTGTTGCGTCGGATTGGTTATTAACTGATCATCTAATAATACGGGCTGCTCCGAACCTCACGTCCTCCCAGCAGATATCATCTCAATTAATACTATTATAAGGGCTTCGCCGAACCTCCCCTATCCCCTTCACACCGATATTATCTCCTCCTGTATCTCGCTGTTCTGCCCAGGTGCTGTTTGTGTCTGAGGCCTCCAGGTTAATCCTGGATACCAAATTGCCAACCTGGCAAGAGAGTACTTCCTGAGCTGAACTCCAATCATTTCTTTTCGTTTTCACATCTCGAAGAAAAAAAAGCTCGATGGAACTACCCAGTATGTAGCATACCTTCTTTCTAAAGCGAAGGGCAATATGAATATAATGAATAATGTTGGGGATCACAGTGTAATAGCCTTATATAGTTATATGTATGTATGTTACAGTCCAGGGGTAAGCCAAATAGGCTTGCCCAACCGTGATAGGAAGGGATTAAAAAGAAAAGGCAATGATGAACTGAACCCCAAACCATCGTTTTACCAACGGGGCCCTGAGTTAGTGCTACAGTGATCATTTAATTCTACAATATCTAGCCCTCAGAATGACATGGGAGGGGAACTCAGGTGTTCCTCTACTAAATACCAGTCTATACATGCAATTGGGGGAGAGATCCACCACATATTATGTCCAGGGCAGATGGGGGGGGGGGGGGGGGGTCCAGTGTCTCTCTCTCTCTCTCTCTCTCTCTCTCTCTCTCTCTCTGAAGGTGGCTGAGTTTGAAGGGGAGGTTGTCAAGGAGGTCAATGCCACAGGGCGTGAGCAGCGTTTGCAAAGGGAGCGAGATCAAGTGCGGCTTGAGGCATCCCTAATAGACGCACCGGCATTGTTCTGGAGAATGGTGGTCGATGATGTCACCGTTGAAGACCACATGTTGTAAAGTACTACATTGTGCCCTTCAGCCATACGCCCATACATACACTAGTGATTATTGAAGACCTGATTATGTAATGCCCGATTAAAGCTTGGATTGAAGACCTGATAATTGAAGAGTATTTAAGGCGGGCACATTAGGGGCCAAGGGGCCCTGACCCCCAAGCCCCATCAAACAATGTAACATTGATGATGATGATTTTCTACATTTCAAACATTCCCAATGGTCTCGAGACCAACCTCAATGGATAGGCCTTTAAAAACCCCGCAAAATGAACATAATTAGACACTATGTCACTTAGTGGTGGCTGAGACAGTGGCTGCACAGTGGGTTCTGGAGCCGGGGGGGGGGGGGGGGGGGGGGGTCTGCAGAAGGGTACCTTCACACTTTTTTTGGATGGGGTCTATCACTCCCCCCCCCCCCCCCCTCCCCCCCCCCCTGGCATTTTCTTATAATGTTTTAAAAGTATTTCCATCTTTCAAAGGAATCAGGATTCATGACCTGCTTCATGCTGGAGTTTTTATCCACCAATTCAGGTTCAATTTTTATTTCCTCAAAAACAATTTTTCTATCCTCAGAGTATAACGGGCATTCATATATGAAATGCATTTCATCTTCAACCACTCTTCTACCGTCCTTAATTGTGTAGCACAGTTTACCCCCCCCCCCCCCCCCCCCCCCCCCCCCTCACCACCACCTGACACCACCACCCCCGGCACATTTTCGGTGCTCTGGGGTGGCAGCAAAAATAATTTGCCTCGGGAGGGGGGGCACGTGATGGAGCATGGTGGATGGTGGAGCATGGTGGATGTTTTTACGTCAGTGCATATCGCGATAATGACAACACGAGGCCATGTATTAGTAATATAGTAATATCACTAAACGCAATCCATCCATCCACTATGGGTTGTCAAATTGCAGCCATCATTTTGAGGCCGAGGGCAAATTATGTGACTACCACAATAGATCATTCGATTCAGCACTTGTTACATTGAATACCACACAATGCTCTCTATTGAAATTTCCCCAAAGCCCTCAATTTTTGTTAGATCTAGCCCACTGTTTTTCGTTTTGGCTACTAGCAGCAGCTTCAAGGCAGCTCCCTGAGCGAGCCACTGGGCTAAGCCTCAAAAATCCAGCAGCGCTAGAAAGCTGATTACTTCAGCTTCAAGGTGCACTAGGTTGCTTCAGGTTTGGCTGCTTAGCCAGCCAGGAAAGCTGCCTAGAAACTGTTGCTCGTAGCCAAAAACGAAACAGTGATCTAGCCAGAAAGTAACTCCAAGTGTTGCCAAGGAAACAATATTGGGGGCAATGTCTCAAGCATCAATTAACATCGTAGCTTTTATTTTCAGCTACAAGCAGCAGCTCCTAGGCAGCTCAATGATCCAGCCGCTATGCTAAGCCCCAATATTTCAACAGTAAAGTAAATATGATTATGTCAGTTTCTAGATGCACTTCGTTGCGATATGTTTGGCTGGGTAGGGAGCCAGAGGAGCTGCCTAGATGCTGCTGCTGGTAGCTGAACATACAAGATATGGGGGAAATGCTCGCATGGGCTTCTTAGAAATCATAGGAATGATAACGCCTGGTGGGGCGTGGTAATAAAGGAGCCCTGTCTTACGGTGGTAGAGAACTGGCTGCTACTTTACCTGGGCAAAGCTACTATGGCGGTTGACAGCGACCGCCATAGTAGCTTTTCTTGAGTACCCATGCAATAGCCCATCTCAACTGCCCATACAACTGCCTACCTCAACTGCCCATGCAATAGCCCATCTCAACTGCCCATACAACTGCCTACCTCAACTGCCCATGCAATAGCCCATCTCAACTGCCCATACAACTGCCTACCTCAAATGCCCATGCAATAGCCCATCTCAACTGCCCATACAACTGCCTACCCCAACTGCCCATGCAACTGCATACCTCAACAGCCAATTTTGGCTATGCTTGCAGCAAAGCTTGCATTGCTTTTGCCCAGTGGGCCCTCAATGACCACGTTGAGACTGAGGTACTCCCCTTGGTGCAAGCATTACTGGCCTCATTGCCCCTAGGTCTAGTGGGGTTAGCCTTACGTAAGGCCCCAAATGCACATCGCAAAACCGACGAATTGTCGAGCTTGCTTCTTTCATCGGCTTGCTTGGCTGCTTGCATCATTTCCAATCGCGACAAACCCCGTGACGTGCTGCGCGCATTTTACTGCTGCTCCTCCTCATTCGGCTGTTGGAACAGCGCTGTACAAAGCCGAGCCTTGAGGTGTGTAAGGTCTTGCAGCACAGAAAATTCTCGAGATCATGGGCCAGAACTCGACAATGTTTTAGTTTGTTGAAGAGCCGAGTCAAGAGAATCGCATGTACCGTTTGCCAGACTTTGAAAGCTGAATAAGTTTTGCGTGGCCCACTCAGTGACGAGTTCAAATGTTTGAATCGGATTTCAAATCGGTCTCCCAACAAATCTCCTCCCTACAAGCAGCAGTACAGGGAAGCAAATTGCCAAAGCGCTTGCAAACGCTTCCAACCAAAGTTCCATAGCCCCTGTTCCGCCTGCTTCACCAGTCCAAGTTACAGCAACCACTCGTGCTCCCCCCAGAAACCCTGAACGTCCCAGTGCCTCGAAAACATTCACCGCCATGGCCCTCCCGCCTGAGCTGAACTTGTCGAATCGATACGAGCAGAGTATCATTGCATCGGGAGCTCCTAATTCCCAGAGTGAGAACCCATATCATGATTGTATTGAGGTTGTCGAAGCCAGTTTGCTGAGTCTGACGCCACGTCATCCGCACGAACTTGCAGTTATCCCGGCAGTTATCATAACAGGGTTTCTAGGAAGTGGAAAGACGACGCTAGTGCGGCATGTGCTTAGAAACAGGTACGATGCTATCTGCAACTGTGGGCCAAGTGCCCTTACAACAGGAGGTGGAGACTCAGTCAGTCCTGGTGCCATGCATGGCCCATACTATCCTGGTCCACACAATCCTGGTCTACAACATCCTGATCCTCAACGTAGCCAGCTATCCCTCCCTCCCTCCCTCCGTCCATCTGTTCATCCATACATTAACTCATACCCCCCCCACCACCACCACCACCAGCTCACACACACAACCATCCATTTATCCATGCCATGCCATGCCATACCAGGTCCAACTTGCGCCTCGCTGTTCTGGTTAATGAAGTTGGGGCGGTGGACGTGGACAGCCAATTAGTGGATCTAAAACAGGTTAGTACGCCCACTGATACTTGATAGAGTCAATGGAAAGTGTGGTGTTCGGACATGGCATGCTTCGTATACTAAGGGAGCAATGGCATTTTCCATCTTAAGTCAGAGCAGGTCAGTGCTAGTTAAAAATAGCCAATGGATGTGGGCAACCAATTAGTAGATATGGAACGGGTTAGTACGCCCACTGTACTTAATATTGTAAAGCGAAACAGTGCTGTTCAGACATGTCATTCCTATTGTACAGTGGGAAGAATCACATGTTATAGCTCAAGTCAGAGCAGGTCAGGGCGAGTAAAATGCAGCCAATGGATGTGGGCTGCCAATTAATGTATATGAACAGATATGAAACAGGTTGATACGGCCACTTATACTTGATATGGTTAATGGAAACTGTGCTGCTCGGACATGTCATTCCTATTTTACAGAGAGAAGAATCACAGTTTTCATCACAATTCAGAGCAGGTAGGATCAGCACTCATAGAAGCACTGCAAAATGAGGCAGTGTTTATATTTTTAGTTATTTGGGGCAGCTTCTGGGCAGCTCCCCTGACTGGCTATGCAGCCAAAGCTGACGCAACCTAGTGTGCCTGGAAGCTGATAGAATCCACTATCCTAAACTGTCAAAATATTGGGGCTTAGCCAAGTGGTTGGCTCGGGGAGCTGCCTAGAAGCTGCTGCCCGTAGCTGAAAAGAAAAACTACTGGTATGAAATGAAGGGGTCTTATGCACCCTATCCTCCACCCTTGCGGCACGCCACTCACCCATACCGCACCCTTCCAAGCAAAATAAAAGGGTACCTAAGCCTGACCAAAGCCCCCCTAAATAAGCAGTGGAAATTGTGGTTGGCATTCGTGGCATGAGCGCCAGCTATTGCCTACACATTTATCAATCAAGGGAGACAGGCGCAATTGTGTTCTTAATGCGCTATTTTGTTTTATGTTGCACCATGGATCCAGGTATGGTAATACAGATTCGGCAATCTGTTGAATTGGAGTCAGGTGCAATTCTGAACCTTGAGTTATAATTTGTTTCAAGCTAGATTATGGATACAGGCGATGCGACTGCCGGCCAGCAATACAGATTCGACAATTGGTTGAGCGGAGGCGGGTGCAATTATGTGCCTAGGGCCAGCTAGGGCTCTAATTTGTTTCAAGAATACAGATTCGACAATCTGTTTAATCGGAGGCGGCTGCAATTCTGTACCTAGAATTCTAATTTGTTTCAAGCTGGATCATGGATGCAGGTATTGCGACCGACGGTCAGCAATACAGATTCGACAATGTGCTTTACAAATAATCGCACGGTCTTCCCTCACTGCAGAGTAATGCAGCTGTGGGTGTGACAGCTACGGACTTATCAGGTGGCTGTGTGTGCTGCTCGTCTTCTGGTGGGGAGCTCCAAGAGGCGCTCCGACAGATAAGAAACAATCCCACTCAGCTGGACTACTTAGTAAGTTCAGCACTGTTTCTTTTTTTAGCTACGCACAGCAGCTTTTAGGCAGCTCCCTTTCCCTGTCCTTGGGCCAAAGCTGCAGGTAGCTAGTGCCTCCAGAAGCTGTCATGATGAGCATTCCATCACAGCTGAAATCTTTGGTCTTGAAGCAGTGGTTGGCTCATGAAGCTGGCTGGAAGCTGCCATGTGTAGTCCAAACAGTGAAATTTAGCAGGCTTGTCAGTATAGTACTTGTCCCTTCAGCCTATTTGGCTACCCCTGGAGTGCAACATACATACACATATATGCCAATGCCTGTATCAGGGCCTGTTGATTTTCTTTGGGTTGTCAATATCGTACTGATCCCCAGAACGAGCGCACAATTTTGTATTTAATAACCTTCAAGTTTATACATTTTCCAAGGACATGTCAGCATGATTATTTTGCATAGCAACTTCAGAACATGTGCACGAATAAATCCACACTTGGAAACTTTATGTAAGGATGTGGTATCCCATTCGCTTGTTCCCTTGTTTGTTTATTTGTTTGTTTTGTTTGTTCAATCTCTCATCCGTCCGTCCATCTGTCCATTCATTCAGTCATCCAGCCATTCATATCACATCAACATATCGATGTCATCGACAGGCCATTGTTGACCCAAGACAAGCCCGCTCCACAACATCCGGGAGGGGTCTTCCTACTAATCCTCAAAATAAGATAGGCAATATTGCAGCAAGCAAGCATGATTGTCAGCACAAATTACATGAACTCTTTTTGCACCTGCACATGAACCAAGGATTTTGTTTTCAAATCTGAAAGTGGGGTTTTTCTAGCTTTGTGGTATTATGCCTCCTCCAGGGAAAGCTTTTGATAGCTTTTTAGGACCATTTAGGGCAAAACACAACTTTTATTATTTATTTTAGCGATAATTTTGGCAAAAACGGGGTCTTAAATAGTGATCGCTATACGGTATATAGCGGAAAATAATCCCTGACATGAACCATACATTGCGATGCCTGCTGTTGCTGAAGATTGTGGAGACATCTGGAGTGGGGGAGGCAGAGCCGCTTGCAAATGCGCTTGCTGCCGCGGGCTTTCGATTAGAAAGTGTGATCACTGTGGTGGATGCTGAAGCTGGTGCATCAGCCCTCCAGGATCAGGAGGTGGCAAGGCAGCAGGTGATATATATACTATTATATTTTATTACATTATATTATATTATATTATATTATATTATATTATATTATGTATTTATGTTATATTCTATTCTATTCTATTCTATTTAATTATATTATATTATTATTTATTATAGTATAGTATAGTATGTTATAGTATAGTATATTATATTAAATGTACCGGTATTCACCAGTATTTATACTAGTACATTGCCCGTGTGGATGCACCCAGCAAAAACGATGACCCCCCCCCCCCCCCCCCCCCCCCCCCCCCCCCCCCCCCCCCCCACACACACACACACACACACACACACACACCTTCCCCATGAAACACACAAAAACACGGATTCTCGCATGACTCCCCCCCATACACACACAAACACCACCACCCTCGGTTGTTCCCCTCCCTCCCTCCCCCTCTACCCCCTGCTTGCCTACTGCACCCATCAATTAACACGTACACCCCTCCTCCCTCCATCCCCCCCCCATCCCTCCTTCCCTCCCCCCCCCCTCTCGACCCACTCTCCTTCCCCCCAGCACCAACAAAACACACACATGCTCCCCTACCTCTCCCCACGGCTTCCCGCTTTGTTCATTCTGCTTATTGCACTGTCTTATCTTGCTTGCAACTTGCCACCTAAATATATTTTTACAGTCCAGGGTTAGCCAAATAGGCTAGAGGGGCTTGCCCAACCTTACTAATAGGAAAAAGTAGTTAAAATAAATAAAAGCTGGTGAACTGAACCCCAACAAATTGGCTGGCTAATGGTGCCATGCGTTGCCCCCAAAACAAACAGTGCACTATTTTGTTTGCCTGCTTTCAGATAAAGGCAGCAGATGTTGTGGTGGTCAGCAAATGCGACCTCATGTCGGATGCCTTCAAGCTGGGGGATGTGTGTGACTTGGAGGATAGCATCAGAGCTTTGCTTCCCAGTGCAAGGGTTGTGAGGGCACGCTTTGGGCAGGTGAGTCCTTTCCCCCCCCTTGCTTCCCAGTGCAAGGGTTCCCAGTGCAAATGCGACCTCATGTCAGATGCCTTCAATCTGGGGGATGTGTGTGACTTGGAGGATAGCATCAGAGCTTTGCTTCCCAGTGCAAGGGTTGTGAGGGCACGCTTTGGGCAAGTGAGTCCTTTTCCACCCCTTTGTTTAGAGGTGAAATGCCTATCAGTGCAAGAGTTGGTCGAACCAGTGTCCGTTGCAATAGACTTGGATGACTAATAATTATTAAAATAAAAACTGGGGGTTAGTAAGTGCTTTCTCAAGGAATGGTTGAACCAGTGTCTGTTGCAATCGACTTGGATGACTTATAGTTCGAGGTGAAAGGCCTATCAGTGCAAGGGTTGGTCAAACTAGTGTCTGTTGCAATAGACTTGGATGACTTATAGTTAGAGGTGGAATGCCTATCAGGGCATATGTGAGGGCACACTTTGGGCAGGTGAGTCTTTTCCCCCCCTTTGTTTTCTACTCCGGGGGCAGATAGTTTCATAGACACTGACAGTGACGCTGACGGCGACAGTGGCAGCGGCAGTAGCAGCAACCGTGGCTATGTCCGATGCACTTTTTTTTTTTTAAGTGCGTCGCAAATTGAGCGACTCGGTGCTACCCCAATATGACGCGCTGCCCCCCGAACCCCGCAAAGCGTGGAGCCCAGGGGGGTTGGGGGGGCATTTGTGACTAGTTTAGCCAGACCCATACATAGTCATGCAGCGAAAATAGAGAGAAACGGTATTCTGAAGTCTATATCTCTGGCATATGCACCTAAGATTCAGTATCTTGACATCTTGAGTTGCCTTTTAGAGGTGCCCATTGGTCTAGCCATAGTTTTTCTTTACAGCTACGAGCAGCAGCTTCTTGGCAGCTCTCTGAGCCAGCCACTAGGCTTAGCCACAAGTTTTTGACAGTTCTGGGCATTGGATTCTGTCAGCTTTCAGACACACTAGGTTACGTCAGCTTTGGCTGAATAGCCAGTCAGGAGAGCTACCTGGAAGCTGCTGCTTATAGCTGAGATGAAAAACACTGGGCCATTGGTCTAGCAGAACGCAAGAGCGCCCACATATACTGAAAGTTTCACTAAAGCAAGAAATTCAAATCCAAGCATGAATAAAACAATTGAAGCGTCTGAAAGTGTTCACAAGAAGTATCACAGCGAACATTAGAGCCATAAAGGAGCTTATAGAAGTGCCCATTGGCCTAGCGTTCCGCTACAATCCTCCTCTGTCTGAGGTGTTGTCCATGTGTTGTCTGTGTGTTGTCGCAGGTTCCCCTTGAGACCATTTTGGATGTGGAGATTGACGACGGATGTGCCCACAGCTCCAAGGCCACAGCTAGTGCCAGCGTCAAGGGGACCATAGGGTTTCTTTCGCATGAATCCGCAGTTGAAATACGACCCACGTACAAGGTTAGCCCTGTAAATGGTAAGTGCACACGGTTTGGGCAGGTGGGTGAATGGGAGGGTAGGAGGGGGGGGGGGGGGGGGGGGGGGGTGAGAAGGAGGGGGGAGGGAGGAAAGGAGGGGGAGGGTAGGAGGGGGAGGGGGGAGGGGGGAGGGGGGGGGGGGATGGAGGGGGGGAGTACAGGGGATAGGATGACTCGGCCCTGGGCCCTGGGGGGAGAGAGGGGGGGGGGGGGGGGGGGGGGGGGGGGGCGGGGGGGGGGGGGGGGGGGCATTTCCATGGGAGCTAGGGCAAAAAACATCATCCTGCCTTTCCTATACTGGTAATGTCTAGATGTGTCAAATTGAAGGGTACAAAACTTCAATATCTCATACAGAGCCAATTTCCACTTGTATCTGTGTGCTTGCATGCGAACAAACTAGGGTATAAGCTATATAATGTATACAACTACATGTCACGAATTGAAGGACTCAGTGCCATTTCTGACTAGTTTAGCCTAACCCCAGTGCCATTTCTGACTAGTTTAGCCAAATCCCAGTGCCATTTCTGACTAGTTTAGCCAAATCCCAGTGCCATTTCTGACCCCGGTGCCATGTCTGGCTTGTTTATCCAAAAGGCTTTGCAGGGTCTTAGGCATCCTTTTCTGCACCACTACGGCCCCCTTCCCACGCACAATGCACCCTTGCAAGCCAAATAAAAGGGTGCCGAAGACCAGCTGAAGACCCTTTAAATTTGCATTCTCACACTCACTCTCAGCTAGTTTCATCTAGCCAGGTCTTGGCATGCACTTGGATGAGCTATAGCACTGGCACTGCTTACTTGGGGGGCCTTAGACACCCTTTTCTGCACCACTACGGCACCCTTCCCACCCAGAACAGGGCTTTTTATTTCCGCTTTATATAGCGCTCGCTAGTTTTTACCCCGTTTTGGCAAAATTCTCTCAAATCAAATGTAATGAAAAAGCTGTTTTTTGCCCTATCTTACAAATGGCCTTCAAAGCTATAAAAGCCATAAAACTAATAAAAAAACTAAAACGCTGTCCCCGGAGGAGGCCTACAACCATTAAGCTATAAAACCCCACTTTCTGATTTTAACAAAAAAACGACCTGACTCAGAATACACCCTTTTGGGTCCAATGAAAGGGTGCTGTAGGCCCCCCAAACTAGCAGTGCTTGCCCAACCTGAACAAATCAAGTGTGTGCATGTTGCAGCTGCAGCTGCAGCTGATGGTGTCAGTGCCCTGGTGCAATAGACTGCGTTAGATTTGGCTGGATAGACGGGCAGGGGAGCTGCCTAGAAGCTGCTGCTCGTTGCTGAAAAGAAAAGCTATGGCCTGAACTAATCAAGTGTATGGCCTGAACTAATCAAGTGTGTGTCTGTTGCAGGTGCTGCTGCAGTATCAGCAGCTCTAAAGAGGGCCTCGCAGCCTCGCAACGCTCAGCTACTTAAGCAACCACATCTTCAGCTACATACTCAGCTACCAGATGAGAGGAGCCCCCAACAAGCGCACGCGAGTGTCACAGGTGGTGGCCAACCGACTGTGCAGAGTCATGCAGACAAGCAGAACCACAGCCATGAGCATCACCATCGGTCCCACCACCACCATGACGCGTTTCAAACTGTGGCTGTGTGCCAGGATGAAGGCCAGCCACCACTGTGCATGCCTGTGCTGCAGTACTTCATAGCACATGAGCTGGTGCAGTGCCCAGGTGAGATGCCTGATAGCATGATGATGGTGGTGGTGAAGCGGTTGCGGGTGCAGATGATGATGGTGGAGATGAGGAGGAGGATGATGCTAGTGGTGGTGATCATGCAGATGCGGGTGCAGCTGATGGTGGTGATGATGATAGGGATGGTGATGGATATGAGGAGGAGGATGGTGGTGGCGATGTTGATGAAACGGATGCGGGTGTATATGATGGTGGTAATGATGATGCTGATGGTGGTGGTGATAAAGATGCGGGTGCAGATGATGGTGGTGGTGATGATGATGATAGTGATGGTTATGATGGAGATGATAATGAAGATGGTGGTGGTGGTGGTGGTTATGTGGATGCGTGTGCAGATGATGCTGGTCATGGTTATGATGATGGTGGTGCTGATGGAGATGGTGGTGGTGCTGATGCTGCTGCGGGTGCTGATGGTGGTGATGATGATAGGTCTGATAGGTATAGTGATGAAAATGAGAAGGAGGAGGATGGTAGTGGTGGTGGTGATGAAACGGATGCGGGGTGTAGATGATGGTGGTGATGGTGGTGATACGGATGCGGGTGCAGATGATGGTGGTGGTGATGATGATGATGATAGTGATTTTTATGATGGAGATGATGATGAGGATGAAGGTGGTGGTGGTGGTGGTTATGTGGATGCGTGTGCAGATGATGTTGGTTCTGGTAATGATGATGGTGGTGGTGCTGATGATGATGATGGAGATGGTGGTGTTGCTGCTGCTGCGGGTGCAAATGATTGTGGTGATGCCGATGATGGTGATGGTAAGGAAGATGATGATGGTGGTGGTGATGCTGCAGATGCTGCTGCAAATGATGGTGGTGATGATGCGAATGCGGGTGGAGGTGATGGTGGTGACGGAGATGATGATGCGGATGGTGGTGGTGATGACGATAATGGTGATGGTAACGTAGATGATGATGATGATGATGATGATAATGGCAGATATGATGATGGTGGTGGTGGTGATAATCCGGATGTGGGTGCAGATGATGGTGGTGATGGTTATGGTGGTGGTGATGCGGGTGGAGGCGATGCTCGTGGTGGTGATGCTGCGGGTGCAGGTGATGGTGGTAATGATGATGATGGCGGAGATGATTGTGATGGTGGTAATGATCCGGACGTGGGTGCAGATGATGCTGATGGTGACGATGGAGAGGTTGGTGTTGATGGTGGTGGTGATGATACGGATGCGGGTGCAAATGATGATGGTGGTGGTGATGGTGGTGGTGATAATGCAGATGCGGATGCAGATGGCAGTGATGATGGTGATGGAGACAGATGATGATGATGATGATGATGATGGATTAAGGCAAATTTTAATTCATACTGTACGCAGCTATAAGCATTGAATAATATCTGCCCGTCACTGCAACGCTTTTTGTGTAGGTCTCTTCAGGGCAAAGGGCCTGGTCAGGGTAGCCGAGAGGCCTCATGCACGTTACGTACTACACTTGAGTGGACGCCAGAGAATCGAGTGCTGTCAAGATGGAACGTGGGACAGTGCTCCTTGCACACAACTGGTGGGTTACACTGAGTTGGGCTGGTTTAGGTTAGGTTAGGTGGGTCACACTGCACCCAGAACTTCGACTCATGCAATCACTAAACATCTGAGTAACCTCACTAACTAGCTGAGAATTGAGTGTTCTTTTTATAGTGCAGTCAAGGGCTAAGGGATTTCCCTAGGGTGTACACCCTTACTGGCCGCCCTTGCATGATATGACGTGTGACAGTAGTCCATGCACACTACTGGTGGGTCACACTGCACCTAGCGCTTAAACTCGTGCAATAACTAAACAGCTGTGTAACCTCACTAACTAGCTGAGAAATTAGTTTTATTTTTGGCGGAGCCCCCTCTTCAAGGGGGCAGGAGCCCCCAGGGTTACCTATGTGTCCGTCTGTGTGACCGTCTGACCGAGACGAAGCCTGACACGTCAGCCAAAGGTCTCGTAACTAATTCACTTCCGTTGCCACCTGTCGCTCCGTTGCGAACACTCTCCGCCATTTTGTAGCGTCGCTTGCGACACTGCATAGAATATGTTATAGTGCATTCAAGGGCTTAGGCATTTCCCCAGGGTGTACACCCTTCCTGGCCGCCCTTGCAAGATGGGACGTGGGACAGTGCTCCATGCATACTACTGGTAGGTCACACTGCACCCAGCACTGAACTCATGCAATCACAAAGCAGCTGAGTAACCTCACTAACCAGCTGAGAAATGAGTGTTCTTTTTATTATGCAGTCAAGGGCAAATGCAATTCCCCATGGTGTACACCCTGACTGGCCGCCCTTGCAAGATGGGACGTGGGATAGTGCTCCATGCACACAACTGGTGGGTCACACTGCACCCAGCACTTTGACTCATGCTATCACTGAACAGCTGAGTAACCTCACTAACCAGCTGAGATATGAGTGTTGTCAAGATGGGACGTGGGACATTGCTCCATGCAAACTACTAGTGGGTCACACTGCACCCAGCACTTTGACCTATGCAATCAGTAAATAGCTGAGTAACCTCACTAAACACTAACCTCAGTAACCACGAAAACTCGTGCAGACACTGGTCTTGTGTGTATGTTACAGTCGAAGGGGTAGCCCGGAAGGCTAAAGAGACATTTTTAACCTCAAAATGTCGCCAGGGCTTTTCTTTTCGGCTTTCCATAGCAGCTTCTAGGCAGCTCCTTGAGCCTGCCAAAAACTCCTGATTGTGGTATTTATAATTAATATTTATTGTTTTAGTTTTGGCCTTGAGCCTAGCTGGCTACACCTGCACTGTAACAAACAAAAATGCATACGAAAAAGAACATCGTAAGGTCTCTCTGGGAGTAGGAGAATATGGAAGTATGAGGAGAGTACGGGAATGTCAGGAGAGTATGGGCTAATCATGCTAGGTTGTATTTTCACTGCTTGCCGTATACTGCAGACAACTAGACCAGGTCTTATTATCAGGAGCAACTCAGCTTCACTCTATCATGTTCGGTTATATTTGCACTGCTTGCCGCGTTCAGCAGACAACTAGGCCAGGTCTTCCGAACAGCAGCAACTCAGCTTCACTCAATCATGTTAGGTTGTGTTTGCACTGCTTGCCGTGTACAGCAGACAACTAGGCCAGGTCTTCCGAACAGCAGCAACTCAGTTTCCCTCAATCATGTTAGGTTGTGTTTGCACTGCTTGCCGTGTACAGCAGACAACTAGGCCAGGTCTTCCGAACAGCAGCAACTCAGCTTCACTCTAATTGTATTTGGCTTACGACCCTTATAGGGTCGGCAGTATCCCTTTTGGGGATACTTTACTTGTATATTATTAAGAGTTTTAAAGTTTTTGTCTTAGAAGAGGTTTTGTCTTATTGGCTTTAATAGCCCTTTAACTTTAAAGACAAGTTCTATGCAGCGTCGCATGCGACGCTAAAAATGGCGGAGAGTGATTGCGACAGAGCGACAGGTGGCGAGTCAGTTACGAGACCGTTGGCTGACGTGTCAGGCTCCATTGCGGCCAGACGGATGCGGATGGTCGGTCGGTCGGTTGGTCGCACAGACGGACAAATGGGTAACCCTGGGGGTTACCGCCCCGTCGAAGAGGGGGCTCAGCCAAAAAGACAGTGGTATTCACACTGCTTGACATGTTGTCCATGCTAATCCACATTCGAACAAATATGCAAGGCTCGTCATGTCCCTTTGTACCTATCTGGCTACATCACTGAATTGTGACACACTCTTGTTGCGTGTGTGTGTGTTTTGTAGGGACCGGCATATTATATGATGTTGTCCAAAGGCGAGTATGATATCATATGATATTGTATCTAAATGGTAACTTTAGCCTGGACAGACTGCAGGCATTGTATGATATTATATGATGACATGATATCATATGGTATCATATCGCCGTTCCCTAGTGTTTTGCCTATGTGTGGGTGGGTGGGGGGAGGTTTGTGGGTGGGGGGGGGGAGGGGTATTGTTTGAAGCCCTATCACCATCCATGCCTTAGGTTCTCATTTTTTCTTTCTTTCAGGTTTTCATCGGCACCCAGCTTTCCGCTCTCCACCAGCTGAGAGACAGTCTGGCAATGTTGACAGATCAGCAGCCCTTACTCCTGGGATCAACTGCCATCTACGGCCAACAGGCAAGACAGCTGGCTGCCCTTGTGGCCGCTCAACGTAGGCTCAGGCTTATCAGCCCCGCATTGTCCCCCGAACCGCTCACACAAGGCAGGCAACCTGGACAAGGCGAGGGGGCTCATAGCTTCCCTCTCAAGCCTGTCAACTCAACCAACTCAGCCTCTGCTCCCAAGGCTACCCTCACCACCATCCCCACAATTGCCAGTGCTCACGCCTCCACTACAACCCCCACACCTCCAGTACAAACCCCACCTCATGCCTCCAGTTCAAACCCCGTGCCAAACAGCACAAGCGCTGCCCCGGTGGCTCGGCCTGCATCTGGCTCAACCTCGACTGTGGCTGCTGGACTTACCACGGCTGTGGTTGAATTTAGCTCTGAAGCGTCCATGATGTATGGAGTGAATGCCTTGGAAGTCAACGCTAACATCATGCGTTGTGTGAACGCAGCAGGAAGCGGGGCGTTCCTGTTTGGGGTGAGAAAGGCAGGCCTCATAGGATCTGCAACAGCCATGCAGCGGGCAGACAGGTGAGGAAGGGGAATGCATAGGGCTGTGTTTTCCTCTACAGTTTGTTTAAATACTATTCTCCGTGTTGGGGTGAGAAAGGCAGGCATCATAGTCTCTGCAACAGCCATGCAGCGGGCAGACAGGTGGGAAAGGGGAACTAAACTGCCTTTCCTGTTTTTAAGGTTGGCAAGTCCCTTCAGCCTATATTTCTACCCCTGGAGTGTAAAATACATACATACTATACCCCATGTTCTACCGTTTGTGTGAATACTATACTCCATGTTGGGATGGGAAAGGCAGGCCGCATAGGCTCAGCGGCAGCCATGCAGCGGGCAGACAGGTGAGGAAGGGGAATGCGTGAGGCTGTGTTTTCCTCTACGGTTTGTTTGAATACTATTCTCCGTGTTGGGGTGAGAAAGGCAGGCCTCATAGGCTCTGCAACAGCCATGCACTGGGTAGACAGGTGAGGAAGGGGAGTGCATGGGGCTGTGTTGTCCTCTTCTGCTTGTTTGCATACAATTCTCCGAAATCGTTCAAACACAGACAGATGGACAGACAGACAGACAGACACGGGTGGAACTTTGGGCTTCAGCCCGGGGACCCTGGGGGTTCCTACTAGGAACTACTACTTCCTAGGGGGGCTAAAGAAAGTATTGGGGGTAAGAAAGTAGGCCTCCTAGGGCTAGGGATATTGTTGCAGCATGCAGACAAATAAAGGAAGGGGACTTCATGTGGCTTTGTGGTCTGTTTGAGTATCCCGCAATCAATAAGCATGCTCTGCTGTGTTGCGTCCCATGAAGATGGCGAGCAGCCAAGTTGCTGGCTGGAGCCATGTAACCAAGTTCCAAGTCCAATAAGTATGCTCTGCTGTGTTTGCATCCTAGGAACACTTGAGGGGGTTGTATCCTGGAGGAGGCATGCAGGCAAGTGAGGAAGGGGACTGCATCCTACGCGGACAGTTAATGGGCGGGTTGGAGTATCTTTCCCATGAGTGTGTGTTTAAAATAAGCATGCTGTACTTGTTATTCAAAAGGATTTGTTATTAGTTAGTAGTCGTATGCTAGCATCCTACGCAGATGGTATATGGGCGGGTGGCGTATCTTGTCCATGAGTGTTTGTTAAAATCATACTGTCCTTGTTATTCAGTGGGATTTGCCATTACGTTTCAGTCCTCTGGCTATTGGTGGTTGGCCCCAAGCGAACGGGCTGGACACCTCAATCTCACGCCTCGTCATAAGGCGTAACATCTTTTTTCAGTCCTCTGGCAGCTTAAAACTGAGTTTTGTCTTCTCTCTTCTTCTCTTATCATCTCTCCCTGATTTTTTTGTTCTTTTCTCTTTCTATTTTTACAATTGCTTCTGACACTTTGTACTGCCCCCCGTACAGCATCGAGACCCTCCAGTTTGCTCCCCCCATTGTACTGCCGACATCGACTTTCCTACTGCATACTCACGGTGCATCAGCCTGTGGGCCCTCTGACCACACACACACCGCCACCAAGCCAAGCCATCTAGATGCCTCGGCCTGTGGGCCCTCTGACCACACACACTCCACCACCACCAAGCCAAGCCACCTTGGTGCCTCAGCCTGTGGGCCCTCTGACCACACACACTCCACCACCACCAAGCCAAGCCATCTCGGTGCCTCAGCCTGTGGGCCCTCTGACCACACACACGCCAACACCACCAAGCCAAGCCATCTCGGTGCCTCAGCCTGTGGGCCCTCTGACCACACACACGCCACCACCACCAAGCCAAGCTATCACGATGCCTCGGCCTGTGGACCCTCTGACCTTGGGACTGGGTCAGCACATATGGATGTGTGTTCTGAGGCTCCGTCATTACACATGGATGTGTGTTCTGAAGCTACGCGATTGGACGTGGCTGTGTGTTCTGTTCAGCAAGCTGCAGCAGAGCAGGGTGCCAAGCGCGCATATAGTGACAGCTATGGAGAGCTTTGGTCTAAGATTTCCGTGCTGACAGTCCCCGTGCTGAAAAAAGCGTTTCAACATGTTCATGAGGGCTGCAGATGTGATGTTGTGAAAATATCATGACCAAGTTAAGCATGACCAAGTGTTAAGTCCTAGGCGCGTCGCAAGCAAGACAGACAGACGAACGGACAACGGGGTGACCCTGGGGGCTCCCGCCCCCCATAAGGGAGGGCTCCGCCAAAAATGTTGTGAAAATATTATGACCAAGTTTAGCGTGCCCAAGTGAAAATATCGTGACCAAGCAACAGGAACAGGGTATTCATCTGATCCGATCCAACCTGTCCTATTCTACAGGCAGCCTGTGCATTAGGGCTGCAGATGTGATGTTGTAAAAATATCGTTGCCAAGAAACGGAATAGGGTATTCAGCCGATCCGATCTGTCCTAACCAGCAGGCAGTTCAACTGATCTTTAACCGTCAGGCAGGTCGCCCCCCCCCCCCCCCCCCCCCCCCCCCTACATGCTGTTTGTATATGTATATATGTTGTGTATATGGAGCAGGCTTGCTTGGGATTCATTAAGTAGGAGTAGTGCCACATGGATGGTGTAAGGTGCTACATCAAGGCTATGTGCTCCGCGTTACAGCGTGCTACACCACAATCCTTAAAATGGCCAAGCGTCGCAACTTTTGCAACACAGTTTGACCAACAGAAATCTGAAAAAAAATGGCTCCAAGCAGCTCAAAAGGGAGGCTACCATGATGGTCCCATAGTTTTATTTTCAGCTACGAGCAGCAGCTTCTAGGCATCTGCCCTGCCTGTCTATCCAGCCAAACGTAACGCAGTCTATTGCACCTGGACGCTCACATCATCAGTAGTCTACATGTGTTGAAATCTTGGCGCATAGCTCAGAGAATGAGTCAGGAAGCTGCCTCGAAGCTGCTGCTTGTAGCTGGACTTGAACTTATTTGCACTACGCTGGAATAGGATTGGCTGGGTAGAGTAGAAAGCCATGGGAGCTGCCTCGAAGCTGCTGCTTGTAGCTGAAAAGGAAAGCACTGAAGCGGCTCAAAAGGGAGGCTGCCTCGCCATGGTACCACAGCTTTCCTTTCAGCTACAAGCAGCAGCTTCCAGGCAGCTCCCATGGCTTTCTACACAGCCAATCCTATTGCAACGTAGTGCAAATAGAAGATGACGTGATTAGCTTTCCAGCACTTCTGATTTCTTGGGGCTTGGCCCACTGGCTGGCTCAGGGAGCTGTATATCAGCTGTTGCTTGTAGCCGGGGAAAAAGCTATGTCTGGCCCGACAGTCAGACCACTGTTGAAGTCCTGTGGCTAGGTCTCACTGTAGTAGCCTGGCCAACCCCCTCCCGAGACCGACGGCTAGCTACTACATACATGGACATACAGATAGCGCCAACATGTCACACTTACACCGACACCAGATCTGACACCGTACATCCGACTACCTGATAGATGCTCCGGTTTATGGCTTAGGTCTATTCAAATACCGAACCCCTGGAGGTCAGCCTAAGGGCGCTGATTACAATTTTTGTAACAAGGCCCTCACCTTCTCTCTTGGGATATTGCTACGATCAACTCCCCAATTCCCAGAGATAGGATGAGACCCGCCAGAGATGTTTTTTCAAATCTGAAATTAGATTTTTTCTGGCATCATGGCTTTAGACCTCCTCCAGGGACAGCGTTTGTATAGTTTTTATACCTATTCAAGGCCGTTGAGGGCAGAAAAGGGGCCAATGCGGAGTCAAAAGTAGCTAACAGAAAGAATCCCTGGGACCCAGCAGCATCTAGTGGTTTCGAGGCATCTTGTAAATGCCAGTGGGTTCGGTCTTTGCAGCCACATCTTGTTTCTTCAAGGATGGAAGTTTGGAACTTGGAAGCAGGGTACTTCAACTGGCCAATTTGACCAGCGCTATAGCGCACTGGAGAAAAAAATATCTGCGCTATAAGCGCAGAGGCAAAAAAAACGCAGCGCTTTCCAAAAGCCTAAAAAAAGGGCTACACAAAAAAACCTGCGCTTTAAGCGCGCAACCGTTTTTTTTCCAGCGCTTTTCTTGTGCTGCTGGTGAACTGGTGGGGTGCCAGAGAGGCTCTTGTGTGTGTGTGTGTGTGTGTGTGGGGGGGGGGGGGGGGGGGGGGGGGGGGGGGGGGGGGGGGGGGGACCTGTTACAAATTGGAGGTGGAAACCTGTTACAAATTGAAGGACCGGCTGAAGCATGCACGGATGGAGTGGGAGTGTCTCGTGGGACAGAACACCGCAAGGCCGAAGGACCGGCTGAAGCATCCAGTGCAGCCGCAATGGTTCCCTTCCGCTTCGTCGGGAACGCAGAAACGGCAACGGATCCGGCTGCACAAAGTGGAAGGAGTTGATTTAGCCAAGAAGATATGATGGCATCCAGCAGATTCCAGGACTTAGGTCGCAACTCGATAAGCAAACACACACAGATACAGCTCGATCAAATTATGTACCCAAGCAATCGAACTTACTCGTGGCCCAGTAGTTCTTGGTCTTCGCTGTCGGGACCCCAGCGGTCTTGGCCTTCTTCGTCGGGTTATCCTGCTTGCCCATCGCAGCAGTAGGGGCGACTAGGAGAGCGGTAGGGGTGACTAGGAGAGCGGTAGGGGTGACTAGGAGAGCGGTAGGGGTGACTAGGAGAGCAGCAGAGGCGAGCAGAGGCGAGCAGCAGAGGCAACAGGCGAGTAGAGCAGGAAGGAGGAGGCGGAAAAGAAGAGAGAGAGGAGGAGCAGGAGGAGGAGAGTGAAAAGGAGGTGGCGAAGGAGAAGTGAGGAGCGAGGACTCCGACTTGGCGACTGGGCGACGAGGAGTCGAGGACAAGGACTGCACAAGGGGGAAAGGAAAAGTTTAGACACTTGATGTCAGCGCGTTTCCAGGAATTCGGTGGTGAAGGGTCACTACCCCCTAAATTAGTTGTTAGTAGGTCGCTGGTCGAGGTGCCCTGCCCACCGAATTGTCCTGCGATTTCATAACTACTAAATTTGTGGGTAGAATGTCATAACTACTAAATTTGGGGGTAGCTTATCGAACAACCTAGTTGGGTTGAGATTGCTTACGCAACGGGACGTGGGAGATGGGAAGGGGGCGGCGGGGGCGCAGTGGTAGTGGAGATGGTTGTTAGTGGGGTGTGCTGGAAGACAGCTTGAGGCTCAATGGAGCAGAATCAATCCGGATACGCGGATGATATACCGCACAAGAGTGGTGTCCCAGCGGGGAGGTTCTTGTCGGGTGGAGATCCTTACTCGATCCTTTCAATTGAGCGCTCCGCGCGACAACAATCAAAATGTCCTTCAGCTCGGAATACCGTCAAGCAAGGACAATCTAAAGCGAATGGGACCGTAACCTGTCCAGGAGTTAATGATAAAATTATACCGGCTGTGGCGAGGCAGGCTGGCTCAGCAAAGGTGGTAATCATGTCTAAAGAACTCTCAATCACTGATCTAGGCTGGTAGCTTAAAGGGCTGCCATGGAGGTACAGACTTAGCTGGATAGGAGAGAGCAGCCAGTCATGGTGCAATCAATCAATATCAAGGAAAGGTCTGCGGGATCAGGCTCGGGCCTGTCAGGAGGGTGCTGGGGTGAACTCCTAGGAGCTGCAAGGAGGCTGCAGGGCATACTACTAGGGGCTGCAGGGAAGTAGGTTGCTGAGCTTTGCATAATCACACTCATCCACACTCATCCACACACATCAAGGAACCCCCTGTTCTCCCTGCCCACCAGCCGTAGGCACATCAAGGCATTGCGCCTTTCTCTAGGCATTGGATAACTGATTAGTAGATGAGAGGAAAAAGGGGGAACATTAGCTCAAGAAGATCATTTACTCCCCGTGTTCTGACTTACATGCAGGAGTTAATGAACCCCATGTAGCTGCTGACACCTTGTAGCTACCCTGCAGCACTCCTAAGTAGTGTTCCCTACAGCTTGATTAATCATGCAGTATCCTGCAGCTTGATTAATCATGCAGCTTCCTTCAGCCCCTATGCAGTCCATTCTAGACCTTCCCTGACAGATCCAAGATTCAGACTTTTCCCTAGATATTGATTGATTGCATCATGACTGACTGCTTTCTTCTAATTTAGTTTAGCTCTGAACAGAGACCTTGCCCCACAGGCTAATCTTGAATCATTCCCTGCAGCTTCCCTCAAAGTCAATGTGGGGTGCAGATGTTGCAGAGGTAGAGGGGGGATCCTTGAGGTCTTGGTCTGCCTCCACATGAGTGGGTGGGAACTGCCCTATCTCAAAGTCAATGTGGGATGCAGATGGTGCAGAAGTAGAGGTGGGATCCTGGAGGTCTTGGTCTGCCTCCACATGAGTGGGTGGGAACTGCCCTATCTCAAAGTCAGTGTGGGGTGCAGATGGTGCAGAAGTAGAGGTGGGATCCTGGCAGTCTTGATCAGCTCTACTGGGGGAGATCTCATGAGTGGGTGGGTACTGCCCTGTCTCAGAGCCAGTGTGAGTTGATGGAGTCTTGGTAACCATCATGATGTAAGCAATGGGTGGACCCACAGGGATAGAGGGATTACTGGTAGTGACTGGGTGAGTTTGGGTGAGTTAGAGTCCATGCCTTTTGGGGCATGAGAGTAGCAGTTTGATACCAGATGGTCTTGGGATGGAGAGGATGGCTTGGGTCTTGGACAGGTGTACTTGGAGATCTGGACACAGGCTGGTGGCTGCATTAATGCTAATGATGTTGGGCATGTTGCAGTCAGCAAGGAGTACATTGTTCTCCCAGTGGTAGTCCAATGTCTGGTGACCTGTTGTTCAGTATCCACTGGTCCCAGGTAGTTGCTGTGTCCAGATCAGATGGCTTGAGTGGTCCGTCCCCATCTATCTTGAATGCGACAAGCACCAGGCTCATGCCAACACCGCTGAGCTTTGCATCACAATCACACTCATCCACACTCATCCACACACATCCACGTACCCCCTGTTCTCCCTGCCCACCAGCCGTAGGCACATCAAGGCATTACGCCTTTCTATAGGCATCGGATAACTGATCAGTAGATGAAAGGGAAAAGGGGGAACATTAGCATAAGAGGATCATTTACTCACCCTTTCACTGACTTACATGCAATAAACTTAGCGTGATGGGCCCATAACCTGTGAATTTCCGGAGTTATGTGCAGAGCACAGAGTCGAGGGGAAGAAGGTAAGGGTAAGATCTTTACAGTTAGATAAGCATTCGATCAATGCGCTAGGAGGAAGTACTGAGATGGCGCGGCACCTCAGGGTACCGGCATCAGAGTCCGTGCCATAGCTGGCAGCGACATCGCAGTACAGTGCAGCAGGGAGGTAGTCCTGTGCACTCTAAGTCACTCTAGGTGAGCCGGTGAAACCCGGTGAATAACAAGTAACGGTTTGACACGGATGTAACAATTTCAATTTCAATTTCAATTGACGTCATATTACGTTAAAGAAGATATGGTTGGAGAATGGGACCTTCTCCACTTTGTTCCAGTTATCTGGTATGAGTTTTAAAGCTCCCACTCCTCCATGCAAATTGGTGGCCAAGAATTCACACTAGGATCTCCCAAGGAGCGCAAGAGCTAATTATTACCATCTGGGACTGCAAAGGCTAAAGAATGAAGCATTTCCAGAATAATGCTGTTTATCAGCTTGGATAACACTCCGGAGAGTGGACTTTGTGTGTGCAGCACGCCAATCTATAAATGCGGAGACGAGAATAAGTTACAAGCACAGGAGACCCATTAAGGGGCACCAGTGGAGGAAGGAGGGCGGTAGCCTGGAACCTGATCAGGGTACAGGCTAGACAGCGCGTGTCAGAAGAACCGATGACGCAGTCAACAGGAAGCTGACATAGTACTGTCAGGACCGATAGTTCTAAGGGAGTACACAAGGAGTCACCAAGACATAAAACAAGCGAGAGCACCGCTATTCATGCTGATACTCCACCTATGACGCAGGTGACATACAATACTAGTACTCCACCTATGGCACTGGGGACATAGAACCATAAACTGGTAGCAAACAAAAATTATTAAGGAACGGCGGAAAAACAGGAAACCAGAAGAAAGCCTTGTCTAAAATAAAAGGATGAGAAAGGATGAACCAAAAACCACTGTAGTACTCCGAAAATGTAGCAGCAAAAAACTTGGGTCATACCGAGCTGAGCTGAGACCAAAATGGAAATGTAACCATCCATGGTAAGCGCAAAAATACTATTCATCCAGAATAGTAGGCACCAAACCAGAAAATCACAGGGAGGCCAAACAGAAATCAATCCTAATACCGAAGGAAGGGGAACAACGGTGACTGAAAGAACCGAGAACTTAACCTAAAGAGAAGACTGAAAAAATCGTATATCAAAGTTGGGGAACAACGGTATAGAAAACCCGATCCGGGAATAGGAACCTGACGCCAATCAATGATAACCAAAGAGACGGATTGAAATATCGTGTGAGCGCAGCACACGAGAGAATCAAAGCCTAAAGGACGCAGACAAGAGGACACTAAAGACTACGATGGAAAAAAAAAAGTCGATGGAAAAATCCACTACCTTAAAAACTATTCTTAGCATAGAATTCATGACTAGGTTGGGATGAAAAAAACATGATGAACTGGCTTCTCACTCAAAAATGGAAGTAAGAAGATTTATGAAAGTTAATTATCATAAATCCCCAGCTACGGCACTAACTAAAAACAGTCTAAGAGGTGGGTATCGCACCGCAAAGAACTCGTGCACGCAAGACAAACCAAGCGCCTAACTAAAGCAAACCAAACCTGCAACAACTGAAAAAATCCAAAGGATGCGAAGTTAAAATTTTCAAGAAACTTGTAACCAACAAAGGAAACACAGTTCAATGAACAATAGAAGGGTAGATGTACAACCATAGTACATAAAACCTATTGTCCACCTGAAAAATAGTAAACGCATAAAAAGGACTTCAAAGAATTTACTGCAAAGGATGGACTGAAAGGGCGCTTGAAATACACTCGGAAAACAAGAAAGAGGTGAGCGGCGGTACATCTGCAAGTACAACTGCAAGATTACCCAGCCCACCAATTCACAGTAAAATCCGAAAGGAAACAACTACTACACTCCACAAAAAGTTCCAATCACATGAGGGGCTGGTGATCTAAAAACAGTGTGGAGTAAAAAGAAATAGCTAATCTATGATGAGCTCCACCGAACGAACCATCTGCCTATGGAACTAAGAGTCAGAAACCAACAAGACGCTATAGCGGTGGTCTGAATTAAGTACCACCTTCCACCAAAACCAAGAAAGACAGCTGAAAGGAAGCTGCCTAAACAAAGCGTCGTAACGCTCCACCAATCTAGACTACCCTATAAGACAGTCTAGGCGGTGCTGAGGAATAGGCACTCACACATAGGGCCATGTTAACCTACGTATGAGAACCAGCAGCACCTAAAACAATGAATCCTGGGTTGACTGTAACACCCCAGCCATACGCAGTATCAAGCTAGACCAGTGTTCAAGATCATCACTTACCCATTCGGCAACGGCTACATCATCACATGGGCTTGACCCGAGTAATCCACCAGGGACGACAGGAGGCGTCGGAATTATCGACACCCCCGAGCCATCCGAGGTGGTCGGAGGTTGGCGACTATTAGTCAATGGACCTGATCCAGGTACCACTATGATCGAAGGCTGTCTAAATCCTAAAGCTTCACCGCTAAAACGTGGCACAGAGGAGGGCCTGGCGACCCCCTGAGATTCGGCTAAGATTATAGTTGGATATCCAACTCCCACCCGCCCTAAAACTTCACACACAATACAGCAAGATCAGGCCCTGGTCTAGAATGCAACAATGATACATCCCAGCCAGGCCAGCCAACAACAATTGGGGTTGTTAAAGGGCGTAGGGAATTACCGGTAACACATAACATATCACCGTTTGATGACATGAGGGATGCAAGCGGGCACGGGGACCCATACTAATGGGAGAACCCAGAAAGACAGTTTAGAACTGAACTGGAGATAGAGAGTACATCACTACTCACTACTAACTGGCGCAACATTGGAAACCCAAATATAATAACCCTTACTCACCAGGGAATACCCAACCAGTCTACCAAATAATGCCTTTCTAACTAGCTTGTTGCGTGACTGCCCAATACTAAGATTACATAGCAAGGGCAACCAAACAAACGCAACAACGACACATCAGGTGCAACCCCAAAGAAAAGCTCCGAAGGAGTCTTGTCTCCCTAGATGAACACGCGATTGCAAAGATAACACACTAGCACCATGCTGAGCAGTGTCATCATCAACAACTCATGCATGCCCCAACTAATCGAGATCAACCATGCCTCTATACCACTTAACTAAAAATTCCTAAGCCCTATCAGAACTCAAACACTTGAACCCAAACTCACGTAGCTAAGGCATACACCTAAGGGGGGAACCAGGGGCACGGGAAGACAAAGTAGTAACCTCTGTCGAACCACGGAACGCACCCAGGGGTCACAAGGAGCCTAAGAGAGAAAAATATCCACCAAGATATCATGCCAAAGATCCTCCACGGCCGCTGGACTAGGGCCAGGACGGCGTCCACTGCGGCCTGTAGCATGGGCGAAGTCCGGCGCTGCGAGACCTGGGATCACAGAAGGTGGGGAAGCGTTAGGTCGAAGTCGAGATTTGAGGTATGGGAAAAAGGAGACGAGAATGACAGTGCAGCAAGTCACACCTGGTGCAGAAAATCGCACCAATGGCAGAAAATCGCAAATCGCAAGGGCAGAATTCGAACATTTATCGCTAGGATGCGAAGAGCAGAGCCGAGGCATGTAAAGGTCCTAATATCCCGCCGTCGATGATCAGTCAATCTCAAGTCCCCCCCTCTATCGCTCGACTCACCCGGTTGGGGGGTAGAGGGAGCAGCACCCGTAGTGGTGCTGACCATACCCCCCTGCTTCCTACCACCTCCAGAATCTCCAGGTCCAGACGCGTAGGTCGTCCTCCTCTGGCGAATCCTACGGCAGTGCCGGCGATCCGCCAGCTTGATCGAAAAAATTCTCCAGAAGGTAGCACAGAGCCACTAGAGCGCAAGCTCATGCCAGTAGCCGACCGTCGGCTGGGCAGAGCAAAGGGAGCAAAGACGACGTAGACATCAGCAGGGAGCTTGGTCGGCTTGGCAACCTCCGGTATGCAGGCAGAGCCTCAAACACCGGAGAAAGGTTAGCGACGTCAAGGACGCGAGCAGACGAAGACGGGGTATCTCCACCGATGTCCAGGCTAGTCGCCGACTTGAGTCTGCACGTCACAGTCATCTACGACAGACGGGAGGAGGTGACAGACGGCAGGGGAGGAAAAAGAAGAGAAGATGGAGGAATGACCGGGGGGGGTTACTTCCACGATGGCGGAAGGACTCTCATGACCGCTAGCAGAGGCAGCTGGTGCACAAACGTCTAGCCAATCATCAAGAGGAGCCGTTCCTCCGTTGGAAGGATTGGTCGCAGCCATCGCTGAGAATGATACTGCGCATCCCGCGCGTCCAGGAAAGACCATCCATGTCATGGAGTTTCTCAAAATGCCGGGAGGTCCTCGCGGAAGTTGCATCGCAAAGCAGTGGTAGTAAATGAAGGGCCGTATAACCTATCAGCTTGGATAACACTCCGGAGAGTGGACTTTGTGTGTGCAGCACGCCAATCTATAAATGCGGAGACGAGAATAAGTTACAAGCACAGGAGACCCATTAAGGGGCACCAGTGGAGGAAGGAGGGCGGTAGCCTGGAACCTGATCAGGGTACAGGCTAGACAGCGCGTGTCAGAAGAACCGATGACGCAGTCAACAGGAAGCTGACATAGTACTGTCAGGACCGATAGTTCTAAGGGAGTACACAAGGAGTCACCAAGACATAAAACAAGCGAGAGCACCGCTATTCATGCTGATACTGGTAGCTTTACTGATATAGTGAAATTACTAATAGCAATGGCCAGTTTAA
Source organism: Chlamydomonas sp. ICE-L (assembly GCA_013435795.1). Lineage (NCBI taxonomy): Eukaryota > Viridiplantae > Chlorophyta > Chlorophyceae > Chlamydomonadales > Chlamydomonadaceae > Chlamydomonas > Chlamydomonas sp. ICE-L. Next base: position 74,094,921 of record JACBWV010000610.1, read on the forward strand.
ATGCATATCCATTGGTTGGATTACATGCCATGGTCTATCAGCCGTCAAACTGCCCACCGTCTGCGGGCAGAGTAACTGTGGGTAATAGTTTATGTTAAACACTACTACAGCGCACACCTATATGTTAACGTTATCACACATGCCTAGAAAATGTCAGGTCAGGTCAGTGTCCAGGTCCAGGTCTCTAGGTCAGTGTCCAGGTCAGGTCAGTGTCCAGGTCCGTTGGCCAGTGTCCAGGTCAGGTCAGTGTCCAGGACCAGGTCTCTAGGTCAGTGCCCAGGTCCGTTGGTCAGTGTCCAGGTCCAAGTCCAGGTCCCTAGGTCGACACTTGCCTGTCATGAAGCAAGACGGTAAGGAATCATCCAATGATTGAAGTGCACAGTTAAAGTTGATAGCTGCCATGACCCTTTGAGGGGATTGAGTGTAGGTCCACCGATATTATTGCGTGGATTTACATCTAGTCAGCTGCCCGTGTGGTTAATCCACTCAACTCTAAGCGGCTGGAGGGATCTAGAATGAAAGGTGTGGCCACCAGGGTCGTTCGAGCGCACTGCAGAAGCCAATTTTGAGCACGAGCACGAGCAAAAATCGATGCCTAATAGCAAAAATCTAAGTTGGCACTGTAAAGTTTGCGTGAAACGCAACGGTTTGAACAACCCGATAGCCTGATAGCCACTCCTAGAAGATATCAGAAGACGAAGTAAAATATCTAATAGATGGAGTGCTCGTTTAGCCTGATACAACGAAGTATGACGCCAGTATTGACTAGGTTGACGAAGAAGGTGAGGGTGGGCGGACAGGGTGCGGGCTACGTTGAAGGCAGCTAGCTTGGCTGGCTGAGTAACAGACACGTGTGCGTGTGCGTGTGCGAGTGGTGGTAGTAGGTAAGTGCACCCGAGTGGACCCAAGTGGACCCGGCAGTGGACTCACAACCGCCTTCCACCTCCGTCCTAGCTGTCACTAGCCGTTGGAGTGACAGCTATGACAAGTACCTGTGGACCAGCAGCCAGACAGCGAGCAAGCATCAAATTCGAATGGTCGACAAACGCCCTTGCAACCTGGGACAATCACTCCGTCGGCATCAGCCCTGCGCCCCGCACCCCCTGCGCAATTCAAGGTGAAAGAGACCAGCTTCCCCACGATATCCTTCCCGCCAAATCTTCCGAAGTACTATTTCTGACACATTCCTTCATCCACATATACTTGCGTACCTCCTTCTTTCTGATACTCTCTGTGGAAGATACTTAACTTCATTCGATAACATTATTATCAAAGAAAGAGTGCCCGCTAATTTATCGAGCCGTCTCCTTACACTCATTGCAAACGAAAAGCTTGATTCCTTGCATCCATACCGCCAGCCGACGCTTCCTTACGTGCCTACCTTCGCCTGCTTATCCTTCGGCCGCATCATTCTCTGTCGAGCAAACCCAAGCATGGTGGATGTCAAAGCTGTGCCCATGGACTTCGGTGAGTGGGCAGGGTTGGAGAGGAGTGGGGAGATGGGGTGGGTCAGCAGGGGTTGGGTGGGGAGATGAATCGCCACACATGAAGCTCCGTCCACCTACAGAGAGTACAGTCAATAGGCTTGAGCTTGGTAACATGAATGAGATACTAGGCGAATAGGTATATCTAGACGAGTTGATGATGCGAACCGTGGGTGGTGTGGTGCTGATCCGCCTGGATGGGTGGGTGGGTAGCCGTTTTCACGAGAGGGTTTCCACCCTTGTTGTGGGAGTGTGTTATCGCCGAAGTCGCCGTGCAGCCTTGGTATCATATTCCTGGTCATAACTTGATTTCGCTCCTGGGCATCCTCGTGAAAGTTTTTCTCTGCGTGCATTCTTGAGGGGGGCGTAGCGAAGGCACCTTTCGCCAGATGCCTGGACGGACTAAACCGCCTGATGCTTGTGTATCTGCTGCCTCGCTGCCTAGCTCCGTGAAAGAAAGACGACGCCAGCACGAATGGCGTTCCTGGTTAATCGTGGCAATTTGCTTGTGCTGGGTTAGTTGCCGGGGAATAGACGGATGAACTGGCTTAGTCTCTGCCCCGAGACTGAGACCAGTCAGTGCTCACGAACTGCTGCAGCCATCGTTGTGACCCACTACAGTCATTCTCTGAGCCAGGGTTTTTTTTGGGGGGGGGGGGGGGCAATCATGACAATCCTTCTCCTTAACCTGGCTAGAGCATCCATAAGCGCACCCAGAGTACACACAGTACACACCGACTTTTGGAGGCTTCTGTAATCCAGCCGTATATCGCGCCAACTCAACGATGGCACCACTCCCTCCCCTCACCTCCTCTCTCCACTCTCACTCTCCGAACAGGTTCCTTCTGCTCAGCTTCCATAAACAGATTGTCAAGCTCCAATGCAGTGGGTCTATCTGCAGCCCAACTGAGTGAGCTGCAGCTAGCTATGCAACGGTCAATCCGGGCGAAGTCTGGGTGTAGGAAGCTGGAGGGGGTAAAAGGGGTGGTTGAAGAGGAGCGTGACGCTCATCACAACCATGGGGCCAAGAGACGGCACACCAACTCAGCAGGTTGGTAGGCTGGTGACTGATGCAGATCAATGGCACTTAGCACTTGGGTGGCTAGGTTCAGTTTGGTTCAATGACCTATTTTATATTTACATCAGGTTTCAGGCTGCTAACTTTTTGCAGGCGATCTAACATGTGTAGTGTATACACTACTATTTCACACCCTGTAGTGCACAATGCAACATATGGGATTGGACAGTTGAAAGGTGGAACAAGTAGGCTTCATCGACGCATCATGGAAACTTTATCATTTACTTGATCACATCATTCCAGCCTCAATCAAGGCTGCTTGCTGTCTTCATCAGCATCAGCAGCGATTGAAAGACCCTCCTTATTTCACAGCACGACTTTTATTTTCAGCTACAAGCAGCAGATTCTAGGCGGCTCCTCTGGCTGGCTATTCATCCACATCGCAAGCGACCTATTATTTTCTAGCACTGCTGGGATTTGTGGGTGTATCCCAGTGGCTGGTCTACGGTTTGCCAAGAAGATGCTAAGAAAAGATTGAACACGTTTTATCAGTAGCACATGTGGTTGCTGGCGATGGTTACAGACAAGCACGCACACACAGTCTGTATCTTATCACATCTCTTGTCACCTGTCCAGATAAAGCTGGCGCAGAAACAGACTCTGATGATGATTGTGAAGATGACTTGAGCAAGCTTACACCTGAGGAGCGAGCGTCCCTCATTGCTGTTGAAGGCAGGCCTGGTGGCATCAAGGAAGCCAGAAAACTAAGAAGGTAAGAACAATATAGCAAGTCCTATGCGGCGGCGCAAGCTACTCGGAAATTGGAGGGGAGATGCCGATTGGTACAAGAATGGAATGGAGGGGACGGAAGCCGTGTAGTTACGAAGCAGTAATTTACGAGAGTTAGTTGAGACAGTTGGCTAAGTGCCAGGCTTTGATGGGTTGCTCAGATTGAGAATGTGGTGGCCCTGGGGGCTCCCGATTTCCAGAAGGGGGTTGCCCTGCCCAAAATACTAGGCTCTGAACAATAATCCTGACTCTTCCACAAATCTGTCAATGTCTGTTCCTTCACCATCACCCATCATTGTTGTTGGACGCAGCGCAAGCAAACAAGCTGCCCCCCTCAAATATATGAATAACACTAGGCGTGAGGATAAGCATTCATGCATTTGAATATTTGCGAAAGTACGGAGAAGCATGTACCCCTGGCCGCTTGTACCCCTGGCCGCTTGTACCCCTGGCCGCTTTGTTCTTGCTACCTGGTGACCACCTCGTCCCTGTCCAGGCTACTGGCTCTTAGACAGTGGCATATAATTGAAGCTCATATGTTCTAGCAGTCTTGTGTAACTCTGCACAAAATTCCTAGTACAACCTTGTATCTGACAAATTATGTTCCTTCCTCCTCGTCCGTTTCGTACTGGACACCCCCTGACCACCTTCCTGACCACTTTGCCACCCTGCCCTGTCTAGGCTTCTGCGCAACCGCATGTCAGCCCAGCAAGCAAGGGAGCGGAAGAAGATGTTTGTCATCAATCTGCAGGAGCAAGCGAAGGAGCAGCAACGGCAAATGACAGATCTCCAGAACCGACTGCAGCTTATTGAGTCGCACAACAACACCCTTAGGTGCATCATCAGGTCCATGCCAAGAGAAATTGCTGAAGACACAGGTCACCAAGCCAACTGGGGATGTGCAACAGCCCCCTGAAGTATGTGAATAGGTTCATGCGGAGAGGAATTGCTGAAGATTCAGGGCCCCAAGCCAACTGAGGATGCTTTAACTGTCTCATGTGTGCAACCTTATCTCTGTCTATTGAGTTGAACTGACCTCTGGGGCTGTGTAAATAGGCTGACTCTCAACCTATGGCTGGTAGTGACAACGGATGTATGCCATTATGAGTGGGATGTACTCAATGCTGGCAGTGAGCATGGATGTCAGCAGTAGTATAGAAGCATGATTATCAATCGAACTGCTTGTTGTAGAGAAGTTTGGAAAGAGCAGATGTTGAGGTGGAAGTTGACCAACTACAGATGTTCTCCAGTTTTGCAGCCCCTGCCTTGGAGTCTGTAGTAATAGATTGGATTGTTAGATGTTTTTTCAGCCATCCCTAGTCTGCACACCGACTTCCTATTCCCCCCCCCCCCCCCCCCCCCCCCCCCCCCCCCTTCTCACCCCCCCGTGCGGTACCCACGGTAATTAAAGAGCTAACTGAGAGGGATAGATAGTTTCAACTAACCTTTTCAGGTCCTGTCGTATGATTCCCACTCGCCCAGGGCTATTTTTCAGCTTCCTCCTAACCAGGACCCCGTTTTTTCCAGACCTTCTGTCACCCTGAGACTTGTTTAGGTCCAGCCTAGTGAAACCTCAAATCACTACCTGGATCCTACCGCCGACACCGAATCCCTGATTGCTACCAGGAGACCACCTTCATGATACGGGAAACAGGTCCGTTCTCGACGTTCCTACACAGCACTTGCAGTGTTGTATTGTCAGCATTGCTTCATGTAAGTGGTAGGGGATTGAGAGTAATAGAGGGAGAGGTTATTTTATTAGCCCCCTCAGGACTCTTATGTGATGACTAGTCTACTCATGTTGGAGTGGTGTAGAGTGAGCACTTAAGCCCAGCTTGCCATTTTTTTTGTCGAAGTGATGTTTGAGTATTTCGATGAGTGGTACGAGAGGGGTTATTCTTTCACTTTATGTATATTTGAGTTGAATGTATGACTGTTGTGCTGTCAGATGTTCAATGTTGATGATGTTGGTATGTGTAGCTCTGACTTTTGTCGACGGCTGTGTCAGAGGTATGGTCATATGTGACCATGTCCACCACAAGGTGTTGAAAGGGCAGTACCATAGATATTAAAATATGTTGACCTATTGTGTACGACTTCGTGGATGTGCGTGCTCATGTCACGAGTGAATTTATGTGCATTCATTTGCCCATTTGGTCATGCAAGTGCATGCGTGTATGCGCGTATGTGCATGCATGTGGTCATGTAGTTATGTGTGTGCATTGGTACATGCATGTGTCCGCATGCATGTGCTTGCATGTGTGAATGCATGTACCTGTGTACATGCATATATGTGCATGCATGACCCGTGTAGTTGTGTGCTCGTATACATGCATGTATCTGCAATCATGTTCGAATGTGTGCACAAGTACGTGCAAGTATGGACATGCCTCTCTGCCCATATGTGAGTACTTCAGTATTCATATGCATATAGTTAGCTCATATGTGTGTACGGGTGCAAGCATATATGTACTTATGTGTGTGCACTTGCAAGTGTATGTGTGCACATGCATGTGTGAACGTGCATATGCATGTATGTGTATGTGTATCAGCTTGCATTCACTTAGACTGTGTCTTGCCAGTAGTTGGAGTTTTGCAATTTCTGTCCTCTCGTACAGCTGTCCAGCCTGTATATCATCACCCTTAATCCCGTACAGTGTCTGTACTTTTTTTCACCCGTTCAGCGCACCATGCTTCATTATTATGATTATTATTATCTTGGAATGTGGTGCACTTGGTTCTACTGTGGTCTTCCAGATAGATGGGAGATTTTTTTTGTCTAGGCTGGACATTTTGTAGCTGTCCCCTGGACTGTAACAACTTGAGAAGTAAATGTACATCTCGAAAGGGTATCTAATTTCCAAAAATAATTTCCTTTTTACGTACGTCATACGAGTCGGGAACCTGTGGTTGACTAAAACTTAAATGTCAGAGAGGTGATTACTTCCGGTGACTGGGTGACATATTGTTTTTCGCATAACTCTGGGTTACACGCCGTATTCCAAAGCCATGCCCCCTCGCAATTCCCCCAAAGCCAACTTACGGGATAGGGTAGGTCGAAGACTTGCCCAAGTCGGTTGAACGAGGAACTCACTACAACTTGGATTCAGTTGAAAACCTTTTTCCCACTCAGAGTAGACCAGTAAAAGTTGAACCTTCGTGGAATCGATCACGACAGGAATGGTTTGAAAGCTCTCCAAGTGCTCCAACTCCTAGTTATCAGTTCATTCCAACCTCGTTATCGTTAGGTTGTGTGTGGTGGGCCGATCACTCTTTACAACGTGGTAAGAAGCGTATTCAGACCAGACAAGTAAAGGTAGTGGCGCAGTAGTAAAAGTAGTAGCACATTCTGACCAGACAAGTAAACCATGGAAGCTAACGAAGGCGAAGGTGGGATGGGCTGAAATTTGTTCATGCAAGTGACCCAAATCCAATACATCAGTTCATTCTGGTTTCTGACTAGGTCGTTGTTAGGGTGTGGTCGATGAGCTGATTACTCTTGGACGCGAGGTTCCCAGCGCATTCAGACCAGATCGGCAAAAGTTGAACCTGCATGGGATCAAACAAGGGTGGGATGGTTTGAAATCTGTTCCTGCAAGTTTCCCCAATTCTATAGGTACATGACCAGGGTGGTTAAGCACGTTCGTGTCAGCGTATCTACACGCTCACTCCAGACTCTGGAGGGGTGAATGCGTGTTTTCACACAAAGTTCCACTGGGTTTTGCGCGTCTTCACGTACATTTTTGACCGATTTCCAGGGTTTGAGTGAGGCGTGCTTGTATTCCTGTGTGTTTAACATAATCACAGGATTTGGGGGAATTCCCCGGGGAACCTCTGCGAGTGCCACGTGAACTCTCTTCGTTTTGAACAATCCTGATTCTGATTAGGTCGTTGTTAGGCTGTGGTTGATGGGCTGGCCGGGGCTGGCTATTCTTCCAGGCGGGGCAACCAGCGCGTTCAGACCAGACCAACAGAAGTTGAACCTTAGTGGGATCAAACAAGTGAAGGGTGGATGGTTTGAAATCTGTTCCTGCAAGTGTCACAATTTCCCGAGGGAAACCTTAGCCAATCTTGAGGGAAGTTTTGGCCCTTCAAACTCAGTTGACAGTTTGCTAGGAGTTCACTGAGCAAGTGAGCAGATGGGCCTGCTGAGCATCTAGTTGCTCCGCCCCCAAAGCTGGGCGAAGCCCCCACGACTTGTTCCCCCGCATCGCACCCCACGCCCCGGCCCCACGCCCACGCCAAGAGCGCGATGAAATTGCCGCAGCTCGGTCGACGAGAAAGAAATATCTGCTGGCGTTCTTTTGATTTTATCCTGGTCGATAGTTGAAGGCATGAACCTCGAGGTTTGTCAATTCGATGCTGCTTTTCCCTCTCTTAGTGCCAGTGATCGAACTTGGCTTCCTTTGGCAGGAGGCGTTATTCGGGGAAGACTTATACGGGGATGATTATGGCGTAGAGGACGAGGAGGAGCAATATGGAGCTGATGTTGATGGAGAGGGCCAGATATCGCGGCAGGTGGGTAGCTCAGCTGTTGGTAGATATTCGCACTGAGAAACAAGAACCGATGCTTTCACTGGACTATCAAACTTCTCATGATTGAGGGAAGCAGCACATTTCAGTCGACAAACATCGCTGTGGCAATGCGCAAGCAACAAGACAGCTGTGACAGCATGGGAGTGAACCTTCGAAGGGATCCATTGAAAAAATGTGACACATCTGAGCAGAATTCACACAGTATAAACTGTCCATGAGCATGCCACCGCTCACCTTGTCCATTATTTATGGCAGATGGGAAGCTTGATATGCAGAGCAATGGCATTTAGCGCATGGTTAGCTGGTCTCTCTAGATATGCAAGATGCCATGCACCAGCTCGTCGATTAATTAATTGATTTTGTCATCATGAGGTGTTGGCAGCCACTGCTCTTCATTACGGCTACACCAGGATCTAGGCAGCTCCCCTGAATGTCCAGCCAAAACTAGCGCAGCCCAGTGCACCTTGAAGCTTGCACAATCAGCTGTCCAGAACTTCAGACATATTTAAGTGTAGCATAGTCGCTGGCCTATAAGCTACTCAGGATAACCAAAAAGAAAAGCCTTGAAACAATTATTTAATTATGTCAGGATGAGGTGTGTGGACAGCTTCAGATCAAAAATACAAGTTCAGATTGTTCCGTTCATTTTTCCATTTGGTGCTGACCTGCCCAGCCTAATTCTTTCTCTGTGCTGCAGACATCTGGTAAACTAAATCGGCAGACTTCAGGCAGCAGGTGAGAATTTATTCGGGGGTGGATATCTTCTTCTGGTGCTCGATGATTTTTTATGAAATTGCTTGTGCTCTGTATTCCAATTGCATTCCGATTTGAAGGTTCACAGGTCGCACACCTCTAATTTGGATTCCATAGTTGTTTTGTTTTGTGGCATTCCAGATCCATTTTATTTACTTTGTATACTCATGTACTCAGGGCTTCTGTGATCATGCGTGCATGTGTGAGTGTTACTAGCCTGAGGACGTTTGAGAAAGGGCTTTTCTTTTTGGCTGAGAGCAGTAGCTTCTTGGCAGCTCCTCGAGCCAGCCTATTAGCTGAAACCAAATATTTCAGCAATTATGGACAGCTGATTGTGTCTGCTTTCAGGCGCACTAATACGCATTTGGTTTGCCCGAATAGCCAGTTAGGGGAGCTTCCTATAAAGTATTGCTCAAAGCTTACAAATAAAAGCTATGGTTTGGAGTGCTTCGGAGGTAAATCATGTAAACCTCAGGAAGTCTAAGTGGATACAGTCAGATTGTGGAAGTTGTTTTTGAGGGTCCTAAGTACAAATGGATTGAACTGTTGAGGATGTGAAAAAGCCTGTAGTGAAGTTGTTAGAGGTCGCATGCACCAATGGAATGAACTGTTGAAGACAGCCTGTAATGAAGTTTATGGGTGTCACTCAAGTGGAAGATGGTGAGATGGTGAGAAGGGCTTCAACAAGTCCTAGGCGTGTTGTATGATACTGGGAAGATTGGTGGAGATTATTGGCTATCAGTATCGAGTGCAGCAGACAGAAGCCAGGGTTTACGATAGGACCAGGGGCCAGTTAGGGCCAGGGTTTCTTATGGTCGTGTCGGTCGGATGGTCAGTCAGACACACAACAGGGTGAACCTGAGGGCTCCTGCCCCCCTGAAGGGGGGGCTCCGCCAAAAATCCTGATTTCACATAAAAAGAACAACAAGACAGAAGGGGTCAAGCCTTGAATGAATGAAAGAGATTATGATGATGTGAATACGGTACCTTGAGGTGCAGGTAAAGCTTGGGTTACCTGTATCTCTGTATTTATGTTACAGTCTAGGCATAGCTTTTCTTTTCTGCCACGAGCAGCAGCTTCTCAGCAGCTCCTTGAGCCAGCCACTGGGCTTAGCCCTAAGATTAAAAGAGTATTGGACATATGACTTTGTCAGCTGCCAGATGCACTATATTGCTATAGGTTTGGATCGGAAGCAAGCCAGAGGAGCTGCCTAGAAGCTGCTGCTCGTAGCGGACAAGAAAAGCTATGAACCTAGGGGTAACCTAATAGCTGCATGCAGCGTGTCACCTAAATGTATGTTACTGTCTAGGGTTAGCCAAATAGGCTAGAGGGTCTTGACCAACCTTGAACCTTGGGTTCCCTGTGCACTTGCACCCATGTACACCCATTCTATTAATTCAGCGGATGATTTTGATTCTGAGGTTTCGAAACAGGCCGTAGTTCGTAGTTGGTATCTCAGATTTGGATTCAAATTCTGAAAATTCTAAGAATTCAGGGGAATTGTTGTACACTTGGACCGAAAAATTGGAGGTACAAAGTGGGACCTACGACTGTCGATTCCAAATCATCTGCTGGATTTCTATAAACATTCTCTCCTGCTCTTTTTTACTGCAGGGTCCCAGAGTCCGATGACCGAGCTAAGGAGCTGCAGGTAAAGCGGTGCACATGTCACGTATTCTCTCTCCACCCTGTTCATGTTCATGCGGACACCTCACCCACAAGCGCATGTCACACACACAAGCGCATGTCAGGACTCACACTTGCAAACATAGAGACATGAACACATGCTGGCACTGTTTCTTTTGGGGGGCACGCATGGCAGCTTCTGAGCAGCTCCCTTTCCCTGTCCTTGGGCCAGATCTGAAGCTAGCTAGTGTGCCTGAAAGCTGACATAGAAGGCATTCAAATGCAGCTGAAACCTTTGGGCTCGACTCAATCGCTGGCTATTGGAGCTGACTGGAAGCTGCCATGTGTAGCCCGGAAAAGAAACACTACATGCTGTAACACTGCATATTCACATTGCTCACTAACACAAGCACTAACTCACATTCAGATTTTCTTGTCAGCTCCATACAGCAGCTTCTAGGCAGCTCCCCTGGCTTGCTACCCAGCCAAACCTATAGAAATGTATTGCAGTTTGACGCTGACATAATCTTCTTTCCAGCACTACAAAAATCTTAAGAAATCCCAATAGCCAGCCACTGGATCAAACTCAAAGCTTGCAGCTGCATTGGAATGCCTATCATGTCATATTTCAGACTCACTAGCTAGCTTAGGCCCAAGGATGGGTTATAGCAGCTGCCTAGAAGCTGGTTCCTGTAGCCCAACAAATAGACAGTGTTCGCTATACAACCCTCCCCATGTGACCCTTACATCCTGCTCCCTTTCCTCACCCCCCGCCACTGCAGCAAAAGCTGATGGAAGCATTAGCGGTGGCAGATAAGTGGCGAAGTGCATTTAAAGAGGTGGCCACTGTGTGTGGTTTCTCTGTCCAACCTGGTAGGGAGCCTGACATTGCCTCGGTGGTGGAGTCTGCCCGGCGCACCCGCACCTCTGAGCAAGCGCTGCAGGTAATCACTGTTTTTATTTCGTGCGTCGCGTCGCAAATTGAGCGACTCAGTCCGACCCCAGTGCGACGCGCTGCTTCCCGAACCCCGTGGAGCGCAAAGGGGGGTTCGGGGGGCATTTCTGACTAGTTTAACCGGACCAATGGGTCGCCATGCAGCGACGGAATGGCAATGTGTCGCACAAAACAAAAACAGTGCAGGTTATCATGGCTTTTGTTTTCAGCTACGAGTAACAGCTTCTAGGCAGCTTCCCTGACTGGCTATTCAGCCAAACCAAATGTAATCTAGTGCACAGTCAGCTGTCCAGAACTGCTGGAATATTTGGGTTCAGCTCTGTGGCTCGCTCATGAAGTTGCCTACAAGCCACTGCTCGTAGCCCAAAAGAAAAGCGCTGCAGGTTATCATGGCTTTTGTTTTCCGCTACGTATAGCAGCTTCTAGGCAGCTCCCAAGCCTTGCTGTCCAGCCAAACGTAAAGCCACGCAGTGCATCTGCAAGCTGACATAAGGATGATTGTTACATTATCCTGGTGCCATACTAGACTCAACTTGGCCGGGTCAAGGGGGACTTGGATAGAGAATAGTGATGTATGCTCTGTATTAACCCCGACGGTAACAACAACTTGAACAAGAAAATGTTAAACAATTTATCAATAAGTACGATGAGAATCGCAAAAATAAATTATCACTGTAGCACGAATTAAGGGTCTCCGGCTGTAAAACGATTTTTGGGGGTTCAGGTCATCATTGCCTTTTCTGTTTAGCCCCTCCCGAGATCATGGTTGTGCAAGTCCCTTAAGCCTATTTGGCTGCCCCTGGAAGTGAACAATATGCATACACACACAGGAGGAGTCCAAGCAGCTGCAGCACAATGAAGCAACCCTGAACATCCAACTGGCAAAACATAGTGATATATATAGGGACCGGCATTATGATATCATATTATATAATGTCATCATATGATATCATACAATGCCGGCAGTCTGAACAGCTAAAGTTACAATTTATTTATGATGCATATGAAATCGCCTTTGGTCAACATCATATGAAATGCCGATCCCTAGTGATGTATGGTAACCTCGTCAGTAACAACGACGTCAATAGAAAAATAAGTTAATTATTGCTCAACCCTCGTAGGATGAATCCAAGCAGCTGCGGCGCACCGAAGCAAGCCTAAACATCCAACTGGCCGAACGAAACCTGGAAGTGGTGGAACTCCGGAGAGACCTCTCCAATGCATGGGCAGCCGCGGACCCCAACGTGGTTCAGCTCAAGCAACTGCTACTAGACCCTGCGCTAAACAAGGAGTTCAGCAGACTGAAGAGTGAACTGGAAGCAACGCAGGCTGAGCTTAAGAACACTCAGGTGAGCAGGGGGGTGACTGAAGAGTGAACTGGAAGCAACGCAGGCTGAGATGAAGAACACTCAGGTGAGCAAGGGGGTTTAGTAAGGTGGGGTTGGGGTCGGAGGGTTTTTGGTTGGGTGAGAGGCCAGAATCACTCAGGTGAGCAGGGGGGGCTGGTGGGGTGGGGGTCGGGTCAGAGGGGGGTTGGGTTGGGTGAGAGGCCAGAAGAAGCCAGGAAGGATGAACCCTGATCCTGACTTGACCTAGAAATGCAGGGGCGTTGGAGGAGTAAGAAGTAGTACATATTACATATGGTAATGTTGCTAGACCCTGCTACTAGACAACGCCATGCGTGCCTGTGGGTAGGAGGGTGGGCCAAGGGTTTGTGCATCCTCCCTGGAGATGCCCATTCCACACACGGCGCCTAGCACACGGCACGGCCCCATGGCACGGCCCAAGCACGACACCCTGTACCATCCCATGGCACGGCCCATCCCACGTACCATACCACAGCACGGCCCCAGCACACAGAGACAACGCGTCGTCGGAAAGGAAAAAGTGGTGAGCTAGAGGAGAGGACAGAAGAAGTGAGTTGAGTTTCTTTGCAATGTACATTTTCTTATTTGTTTTACAAATTGGGGTAATTCATCTGTCAAGGGCATAGCGGCGCTTGCCTTAGGAGCAAACTGGAGGCAACTCAAGCTGAGCTTAAGAACGCTTAGGTGAGCAGGAGGAAGGTTTTTTTGATTGGGTTGTTACATGGTTTTCCAGCCTGTCTGGTCTGCTCACCGTCTTCCAATTTGAAGTCCCCCCGTGCGAGACCCACGAAAACCAGGGAGCAGGAAGAGAGGCCAGAAGAAGCCAGGAAACGTGAACCCTGGCTTTACCTATAATGGCAGGGGCATTGGAGGAGTAAGAACTTGAGCATGTGGTCTTTGAGGGGATTTTCAATTTTACAATACACAAATTAGAACTCAAGAATAAAAACCAAATCGAAAGAAATCAACAGATCAAGCATTAGTTCGAGAAACTGCATTATTGGATAGAAAAGCTTAAAGCCAGAAGAAGCCTGGGCGGGTGTGAACAGGAACCAGACGGGTTGAACCCTGAACCTGACATGACCTAGAAATGCAGGGGTGTTGCAGGAGTAAGAACTAGAACATGTGGTTATAAAGGGGGAGCCAAAAGAAGCTTAGATATGTGTCTTCAGGAACTAGGCAGGGTGAACCCTGGTCCTGACTTGACCCACTCACTCACCCATCCATCGACCCACCCTCACATGCCCACCCACATGCACCCACACACTCACCCATCCATCTACCCCCCCCCCCCCCCCCCCCCCCCCCCCCCCCCCCCACCCCCCACACACACACACACACACACACACACCTGTACCCACCGACCCACCCACCGACTCATTCATCAATCCACCCTCTTACCCTTCCATCTACCCTTCTTCTGATCATCTGCCTTTCAGGAGGAGCTGGCAGCCACTAGCCTCACACATCCGCTGAGATATTTAATTATGCATGCTTAAATGATTAATAAACGACTCATACATAAATGATATATTTCCATGTAATATTCGAATAAAAATCATCCCCACCTTGCCATGATCATCTGCCTTTCAGGAGGAGCTGGCAGCCACTAGCTTTACACAAGAATCTAAAGTTGGACGCCAGCTGATGGCAAAGTGCCGCTCTCTGGCTGATGAGAACGAGGACATGGGGAGGGAGCTAGCAGAGGGGAAGGCACACATGCTGGAGACACAACTAGCCATGGCCAAGGTGAGTCAGGGGGTAGCAAACATCAACGCTGGTCTTGGAGTGGCGAGGACTGCCCTTGCATGCCAGTAAATAAATAAATGGTGGGCATAAATAAATGCTGTCCCGAACTCCTGAAATCTTGGGACTTAGCCCAGTGGCTGGCTAAGGGAGCTGCCTAGAAGGTGCTGGTAGCTGAAAATAAAAGCTATGTTTGTGTCTCTACTTTGGGCCTACTTATCACTGTGAGTGTGCCTGTGGTGTCTGGACCATGCTTCCTGTGCATTTCCTCCCCTAGCTGGGGTTTGTTTTCAGGGAGAGGGCATAGGTGGGATACCATCATTCGCTGGACTTATTAGGTGCTGTTTTTCCATGTGCAGGATTTTGCGTCGGAGGTCCAAGCAGGATTCTTGGAGCTACAGGACCACTGTAAACTGTTGGACGATGAGAGTGAGGAACTGCAGCATGAAGTGTTTGTTCTCCGTCGACAAATACGACCTCGGGAAGGAGACATGGGTGGTGGGTTGAAGCCACATGGTGGGGGGCCAATGATGGGGCGGGGGATGGGGGGTGGTTTCCGGGGCCGAGGAGGGCGGGGCTTTGGTGGGCCAGGCATGGGATCCCAGAGGATGGGACCCCCACCAATGATGGGGGGAGGGCCTGACCGCTTCATGGGCCCCAAACGAATTCGGACATAATGAGCGTGGCTTTTGCGTACAGTATTGAATTCTTGCTTATGTCGTACTTGCTGTACTAGTGCCTTGGGGTCATATTGTTAAGACTCCCAGTGTTCTGGCTGCTGTGATTCTTTTATTTTTCAAGGTTGTCCTTTTGACACACCAGACCACTGGGTTGTTTTGACTTCTTGGTCTATCAGCCTTCAGAATCTCACTACCGTACAAATGCGAATTGGATTGTTACATGTTTTTTCGGCCAACTCCAGGCTGCTTTCCCTCTCCCAATTGCATGTTCCCCCATTTATAACCAATGTACCCTGGGAGCATACCAAGCGGATTAGACCGTTTAAAGACTAGTTCAGGTCCTAGAGCTCACTATCCCAGGCTGCTCGCCGCCTGTGGGCCGAGTAAAAAATTCAACTTGGGTAGTATATATGCCGGCACACTGGGTTCACTGCTTTGTGGCAGGAGATCCACCTCCTCGGTTGAGAATTCCCGTAACCCCCTCCCACCCCAACCCGTCCGCCAAGCTCCTGAGCGCAGAATGCAATCACCAAGGCGCATAGAGAATATTTATAAGTCCAGGGACTGGAGTGATGGCTCAGAATCCAGCTGCCTTCTCAAAGCCCAATTTAAAAAGGTCAAGAACTACACTCAGGTTTTTACCCTAAGCTTTAATTATCGACAGTGCTCGATGCCCAGGTCTGGGGTTTGAGGAGATTAAAACATTAAATATTGCTTACATTCTGGCTCAACCAATAAACTCGTGTATCGGTCACATCTAAGATTTAGAGTTTGAGCCACAAGGGTTTGGATCCGCCTGAGTTAGGGGAAGATACCTTGTATGGTAGGGACTGGCCCTCCAATACCTGAATAGCCAAAGGGCTATATCGAACCCATCCAAGGTTTCGAGTTTTAGGGTCCAAGAGATGAACGAACAAATACAAAAAAAGTCAGAGGCGGTTGTTCTTCTTTTGTTATGTCTGCCTTGGAAGTAGGGGGCGGCAAATATATCTATAATGCCCAAATATATAGATCTATATATAGCAAATAGATATATTGTGTATATCTACAACATATGCAGTTACATCAGATAAACACCGGAAATTACAGTCGAAGCGCCTGCAATATAGCCGTATAAGTTACATAGAGGGAACTAGAAAACCAGAGGAGGTAGTGGTATCGGCGAGCTGGCCGATAGAGCAGTGGAGTCGTGGGCTGCAATATGATATGGTGCCCTATGCCATAATTGTAAAACCAGATTTTGATTTTTGTAAGGTGCCCTATGCCGATTTTCAAACATCCAGCTTCGCCGATATAGATCTATATAGATCTATCTCTATATATATCGATGCCTCTACCTACTTGGAAGCTGCTAACACCCCAAAAATTACTAGCAGCACCGTCTTGAAGAATTGAAGACAATAGCTGACTAGCTCCTTCCCTTAAAAAAGGCCCTGGCCAGTGGATCAGTGAGTGGTGACATGATCAAATTGGTGACCGCTGTATAGGCTTCCTGGAGATCGGTCTTGAAACCCTCAACCTGTTATAAAACTGGACAGTAGGCAGGATGTGACGCTGTCCTGTATTGGCATTTTTTTGCTGAGCCTGTGACATCTCTTTTGTATAATTGTAGGAGTGGCAACGCCATTCGAACTGAATCCTCGGCGTCGCTGGTTTGTTTCGAGAGACCAACCTCCTGGGGTGAAATACCTTTCACAACAAAAAACAAAAAAACAATCTTTCGGTATTGAACCTTGTCCACGGTACTAGGTTGCCCGGGCTAGCAGTCCGCAGCTAGGGTGACTAGCGAGGTGCACGAAGCCATTAGACGAGCGAAGCAGCGAGGTCAGGTGGACGAGGTCTTCGATGTGATCGGACATTATATATATGCTTGAGTAACTCTTACACAGTAGGATCGATCTCGTATTTATCTGATGGAGGCACCTGCATCTGTTGGTTTATCGTTCCGACATGACTCCGACTACTACACAATTTCCTCCTCTCATATGGTTGGGTCATTTATACTACTGAATCAGAAATGTGGGGAAGGGCTGATGCTTAAAGCAACCCATGCAATATTTACCCTTCCTAGAAACAGCTTGGTCCACGTAGTTTAACGAAAATTTGTTCCGCTGTGGCAACATGACCAGCACTAACGATCCACAACCTAACTGCTACTCTCATAGTCTCATAATCTGAAGAAAACATACTTGGTGCCTGCTTTATCCCCACCATTGACTGTTGCTTCTTCCTTCCCGCATCGAGGTGCAAAAACAAAAGCGCTGCGAAAGTAAATGGTGGGGATAGCTGGCAGCGAATATTTTGAGCAGCAGTTAGGTTGCCAGGCAGCTACATACAGTTTGTTGGAGATCGTTTCGGCGCAGGTTTCGGCGCAAATGCTGTAACGCTGACTCGGCAATTTGCGCTGTGGCGTGTGCGTGTGTCGGATAGGCTGACGGTACGTTTGCCACGCTGTCATCCGGGTTCGGGGTTCCCGAAACGCACGATGCGAGACAAATTGTCACGCAACACGTCGACATGGCATTGCTTCCTTGCTTTCCTCAATACTGTCCTCAAGAGGTCTGACTGAACAGTCCCAGTATTATTAATCTACACACGAAATTTCGTCCCCACAAGTGTCTAAACTGATGCAATTGCAAAGGTGCTCCAATGCACCAGCGACAGGAGCAGCGATGGTGCGAGCTAAGGCGAATTTGAACGGAGCCACTTCCGTGCATAGCCTCGCCCAAGTGCGACCAAGTCAACGCACTCGGATGCCCGCTAGTTGCGTGGCTCACGTCGAAGGTGAGATTGCGAGGAGGGACTTATACTAGCACGAAATCCAAGTAAGAGGTTTCCCCTATTTCTTCGAATATCCTGACAATCCCGAGCCCCTGCACATTGCAACTTAACTGCAAGCTCGCACGATTTAGCATTGCCAAAAATGCGCAAGAGACTGTGCTGCCTATTTACCCGCGCTGTTAGCCTATCTTGCCAGGCAGTGAATTCTTGGAATCTTCACAATTCGGGTTGAAACGCCCGCCGCATTAATATGGCACTTCACATCCCGTCCTCATTCCCCTCTCCCTGCGCATTGCTGTGGTGGATAACGATCCTCCCACTGAGTTGCCACGCGGTGGTGACGACTTTCCGACAGATGACGAACGACTTCTGTAGGCAGTTGAAACCGAGCGAATTGACCCACTGATCAGTGTCTGATCAGCTACTCGGGAATACCTAAAACGAGGGTTCCATTAGGGTCTAGACGCGCTGGAAGCGGGAAGGGAGTCTTAAGCCGTGCTTCTGACTCTTAGGGCCGTCTAAACTCCTGAGATCATTTCTTAGGCTTCCAGTTACAAGACACTCCGTGTTACAAGGTATTCATATACCACAATTGGTTTCTTGAGCCTGGTCGCGCTTTCAAACCGCGCCACTCGCTTTACTCCCCCCCCCGACGTCCCCTCGAGCCCACCATCACCGAGTATGGCCTCTTCTTCAGCCCACGCTGCTTCGGCTCCACCTTCTGAGGTCCCGGATGTTGACGACATGGACCACGAGGAGCTCGTCCAGCAAGTCAAGGCTTGGGAGCTGCACCAGCTCTCCAAGGAGAAAAGAAAAGGCGCTGGAGGGCCGGCACCTTCGCCTCCCGACCTTTCAGCTACCGAGAAGGAGCTGAAGGAAGCGCGGATGGCTGTCAAAGTCAATGGCAAGAAGGTCGCCACAAGGCCTGACTCCACGCCGCTTGGCAAGGCTGCCGCGCACGTTGCCCTCGTGGAGAAGGACAGGGTTATCGCTAGCCTCGAACTTCTTCACCATCACGAGGCCGAGGCCACCGCATCCAAGCACCTTGAGGAGATGGCTCGGCTCCTAATGCGAATGAGGGATGCCGAACAGGAGACACTTCGAGTTTCCGCTCTCCTGAAGGCCCAGCAAACGCCCCCCGCTGGACCACCTGAGGGCCCCGCTGCTGGATCGCCTGCAACGCCCCCCGCCCCCGCTGGACCACCGGATGGCCCCGCTGTTGGATCGCCTGCAACGCCCCCCGCCCCCGCTGGACAACCCGCGGCCCCCACAGCTGGACTGCCTGCGGGCCCCCCTGCTGATGGATCGCCTGCAGCTGGCCAGCTCGCTGCTGAAGCGCCCGCTGCAGGACCGCCCGCTGTTGGCCCTCCCGCTGGACCTCATTCGGACGCTTTAATGGCTCTACGTGCCCAGATTGAGCTGCTGGAGGCCAAGGCCAAAGTGGCTGAGCTACAAGCTGCGGCAGCTAAGGTAGAATCACATGTTTTGCCCTTGGTCCCGAGGCCCTTAGTTGGCAAGTATGAACGTCCATCCCTATGGACTGGGGTAGAAGACAAGAAGCTCCCGAGGGGTAGGATTTGGTGGAAGTTGCTAGAGTCATATTGCACGTTGCACCATATGTTAGTACCATCCAACATACCAAACTTCTTTGGTGGGGTAGCTGCCGAGTGGCTAGACCACCTCATGACCGCGTCACCGGCCATTACGTGGGCTGAGATAAAAACTCAGTTCCTAAACTTCTATGACCCCTACCATGCTGACGACGACATCAATGCACGCCAACGGCTGCATGCCAACTCGATTCGGCAGACCTCGACGGTTAGGCATTACGCTATGGCTTTCCAAAACGAAGTGCGCATTGCCGGGGGTATGCAATTGGATGATCAGCTAGTTCTGTTTCGGTTTGGTCTGATTCCAACCATCGAGGCACGATGCCGCAGACGTACTGCTGCACAAGGAGGCCGATTTTCCTCTTTAGACGAGCTTGTCGAACATGCTGCTGCCATGGAAACTGAACTTGCTGCCACCAAAACACCAACCCCTACCTCGGCCATGTACGTTCAGGCAAAAGGCAAACGGCCTGGTGGACCTCACGAGGGGTCCACCCAGCACAAGCACAAGAAGGGCACGGCCCAGACTCCAGCTGCAACGGGCCCGCCGCCCTTTTCCAGCCCTGCGGGACAGCTACAATTTGCTGAAAAGCATTAGTGGAGGCAGGCTGACGGTCAGCCCTGAACACCGGATGCTATTAAACTAGCTAAGGAGGGTAACTTATGTTACAAGTGTGGTACGAAGCGCACGGCCGCTACAGCCACTGCCCCCTCCAAGTGCCCTAGCTGCCCTACCGTTAGGAAGTAGGATGTAGGTCTGCTTGTAGACATAGATAGGGATGTTCTTTTTCAGATTCTGTCCCCTACTATCTGTGTAACACCATCTACAGCACAGACCACATCCCCTCCTTGCCTTCCGACCCTGCCCCCGCCTCCTGCCATTCCATGCATATCTGCTTGCACAACAGCTTGTGTCCACGCGGACCAAGCTACCGCACACTTTGAGGCCACCCTATCGGGGGTATCTGGCAAAGTTCTCATTGACAGTGGAGCAGACTCTGTCTTCGTAGACGCAGAATTCTGTGCTAGGGCAGGTTTAGCCACCTTTACGGGCTCACCAGTCAAAAGACTTGTTGGCCAAAGGCTACATCAGCCCTAGCTCGAGCCCGTGGGGCGCACCAGTCCTTCTCATCGCCAAACCCGATGGCTCTTGGAGGATGGCTATCGACTATCGTAAATTGAACAAGGTCACTGTACCAAATCGCTATCCCCTCCCACGAATTGACGATCTGTTTGACTCAGTTCGAGGAGCTAGTGTGTTCTCAAATCTGGATTTACGTAATGCATACCACAACATACGGTTACATGATTCAGACGTCCCGAAAACTGCGTTCATAACCCCGATGGGACTCTATGAATTCAAGGTTCTCCCTTTTGGGCTAGCAAATGCACCCTCGGCCTTTACAAAAGTCATGAACACCGTGTTCAGAGATTTAATTGGCAAATTCGTCGTCATTTACTTGGATGATATTCTCATCTACAGTAGTAATGATGAAGAACACGAAAAACACATTCGAATTGTGTTACAACGTCTTGAAAATAACCACCTCTTTCTTAAACGAGAAAAGTGTTTCTTCTATAGACCGGAAGTCAAATACCTAGGGCATGTGCTCTCCGGTGAAGGCGTCCGAGTCAACGAAACGAAGGTGAAAGCAGTTGCAGATTGGCCCACACCTACCTCCTCGAAGGAAGTTCAGTAGTTCCTGGGACACTCTAACTTTTTCAGAAAGTTTATCCAAGGTTACTCGACGCTCGCAGCCCCTCTAATCCAGATTTCGAATCTAACAGACAGGCCAGCACCGATTTCACCGCCAGGACTGACAAAATCACCGACGGTGACACCAAGTCCGAAACCACTCGGAAAACGACAGGCAGGGCTCAAGGGACCTGCATTTCAAAATGTTTGGACCCAAGCCTGCCAGGAGGCATTCCTCGGCATCAAAGAAAGTCTTACGAAGGCTCCTTTGCTTGCACACCCTGACCCAGCGAAGGACTATCGGGCGGTAACCGATGCTTCTGTCGTTGGTACAGGGGGCGTTCTCATGCAAGATGGGCGACCCATCGCGTACCACTCTCACAAATTCTCAAGCGCTGAACGAAACTACTCCACGGGCGAGCAAGAATTACTCGCAGTGTACTTGGCCTTGAAAGAATGGCGATGCTACCTCGAAGGTTGCACTGGCAAGTTCGAACTTGACACCGACCACGAACCCCTCGTCTACCTTGCAAATCAGCCCATGCTGAGCAGAAAGCAGGCACGATATCTTGAGTTTTTCTCGCGCTTCACGAACATGAAGTGGGCTCATATCGCGGGCCGTACTAACGTAGCTGACCCTCTGAGTAGGAATCCAGCCTTCTCAGAGGCTACGGCTTTGTTCATTCAGAGGCTGTCCGCAAATGACCCACTCCACATGCGCGAAATAGCCCCAGATATTCTGCATGGTTACACGGAAGACTTGTGGTTCGATAATCCGCACAATACCAAGTACCTCTCCAAACGGGCAGATGGTTTCTGGGTTGGCACCGGCAAATCCATACGAGCAGCATCTGAGTCGCAGATCGTTGTACCAAATGGTAATTCGCTCAAAGCTCGGATTTTGTTTGCTTTCCACGATACCCAACGAAGTGGACATGGAGGCATCGACCGAACTTTTCGATCTGTTGCACGCTACTATTGGTGGCCTGCCATGCGACTCGATGTCGTTGATTACGTACGCCACTGTGATTCTTGCCAACGGGTAAAAATTTCACATCAGAACCCACAGGGTAACCTTCAACCCCTTTCGATTCCGACCGCCCCCTTCGATTCACTGTCCATGGACTTCATCGTTGGGCTACCGAAATCGAATGGTTTTGATCAGATCTACGTGATCGTTGATCGCCTTACGAAGATGGTCAAACTTATCCCATGCAAAACGACAGACGATGCTGAAAAGATTGCTACCCTGTTCCACGAGCGCGTGCTCAGCGAACAAGGCCATCCGCTTTCCATCATCTCTGATCGCGATGTTAAGTTCACGAGTAAGTTTTGGCAAACACTATTAACTCTGTGCGCTATCCGACCTAGAATGTCGACTGCATTTCACCCACAAACAGATGGTCAAACAGAACGTATGAACAGTGTTCTCGAAGACACTCTTCGCTATTTTTCCTCTGCGAATCAGAAAAATTGGGCCAGTCTTTTGCCGAATGCACAATTCGCCATCAAAAACTCGTACAGCAGAAGCATTCGAGATTTTCCATTTCGGTTGCTGTACGGTAGATACCCTCGAGTGGCACTACAACCATCAGATGATGTCATCGCTACGGCACATCAACCAGCCCTGTCCTGGGTCGAGCATATGAATAATGCATATGACACGGCCAAGGCAGCGCTTAAATCCGCGAAGGATCGTCAAAAAACGTATGCAGACTTGCACCGTCGACCGGTGAAGTATACTCACGGTCAGGAAGTTTTGTTGAACTCGAAGAACATCAAATACTGGCCTGGTATGACTCGGAAGCTCATGCCCAGATTCGTTGGTCCCTACAAAATCTCTCACACTATCCAAAAGAGGGGGGAGACCATTGCAGTGACTCTATCCCTCCCCGAAGGATGGAAGATTCATCCAACGTTTCACGTATCTCTTGTCAAAGAATACCTATCCGACGGGACTGGGTTTATTAGACCAAATCCGGAATTGTTACGCACATGCGGTGAACCTATCTACGAGATTAGCAACGTTGTTGATCACAAGATACAGTCTGGTACGGTGTATTACTATGTACAATGGTTACACTCAGACCATGTTCACTCTTGGGAACTCGAAGAAGAGTTGTTACCTATGTGCTCTGAACAAATCGATTTGTATTGGAGACAACACCCTTCTCGGGTACGACCCGTGATAGGTGCCAGCGACCCGAAACCTAAAACGGTTAAAAAACCTATTCACAGGGATTATGCGACTGTAACCCCTGATGAGTTTCTCATTCGAAAGAGTACTAGACTTCAGGAGAAGGCTAGGGCTAGAGAAGGGGGAATTGTGGTGGATAACGATCCTCCCACTGAGTTGCCACGCGGTGGTGACGACTTTCCGACAGATGACGAACGACTTCTGTAGGCATTTGAAACCGAGCGAATTGACCTACTGATCAGTGTCTGATCAGCTACTCGGGAATACTTAAAACGAGGGTTCCATTAGGGTCTAGACGCGCTGGAAGCGGGAAGGGAGTCTTAAGCCGTGCTTCTGACTCTTAGGGCCGTCTAAACTCCTGAGATCATTTCTTAGGCTTCCAGTTACAAGACAATCCGTGTTACAAGGTATTCATATACCACACCCATCATGCATATCTGTATATGGGGCGCACCTGGGAGGCAGTGCCCGGGGGGCATATCTCGCATGTGCCGGTGGTAGTCTTGTCGCCAGGAGTCGACAGAAGCTGGTACCCATCGTAGCAGCTCAGAGCGAAACCCTTTGGCGTCAATCGACGGTAAAGGAGGCCTACATCTCGGAACTGGGCGTTCACTGAAGTCAGAGATGCCAAGGCGAACCAGGCCAGCACAGGCATGGCAGCTATGCAAGAGGCACAGGGCCGATAGCTGGGAGTAAGTCCCATGCCTTGGGTTAGTCCCCGCTGGCGTGTGTTACGTGGAGCTGTAGCTGGGTGGCAACAAAGGTAGGGTAGCGGTATAAAGAGCAGTGGTTGCTCTTCGAAGCAGGCAGTGAAGGTTCCAGAAATCCAGACAGAAGGTGGCGAAGTATTTGGGGTAGGCAAAAGGGTGCGTGACGGTTGGCTTTTGGAGGGGTAGGACTTCCGAGGGAGGGAGGAGCCTTCTTACGAATTGAAGGATGAGGTGAATGGAGATGGGTAGCTCTCTTGGTATGCTTCTGCTGTTATGACATCGCGAGCCGCATCGGCGCACTTACAAGGCGGGGTGGGGTCGGTTCGGGAAGGTGTTGGGAAGCGGACAGCGGCGGACAGCCTGCCGGCAATTGCCCGCGGCCCTTTGGGCTGGCACGTGTTCACAGCTCGACATCACACTCAGTCATAACCAGACATCACACTAGGCCAGTCATACCCAGTCATAAGGTGGCACCAGGGGCAGGGGTGTCACCGTTTGGCGGAGCCCCCCCTTCTGGGGGGCGGGAGCCCCCAGGGTTACCCCACGGGTTACCCCGTTGTCCGTTTGACCTCCGGGAAGCCTGAAACGTCAGCCAACGGTCTCGTAACTGACTCGCTTCCGTTGCCGCCTGTCGCTCTGTTGCGAACACTCTCCAGCATTTTTAGCGTCGCTTGCGACGCTGCATATATAGAACTTGTCGTCACAGGTCCAACCTAGAAGCCTGAAGCCCAAGACACCAAAGAACGCATGGGAGGGATCTCCACTGTTCCGTCTGCCATGAGGCAGCTTGTTATTACTTCTCTTTCTTTCTTTCTCGCATCCAGGCTTCTTTCTTTCTACTGACATTCTTTCTTCTGGAGTTACTGTCGCGAGAAGGGAAAGACCATGGCGCGTGCAGGCGAGTGTGACAGATAACGATCCGTCACCTGCGCTACCTCGAGGTGGCGACGACTTCCCCAAGGAAGGGGAACTGACATGACCTGTCGGACGGTTCGAACCGTTAACCAGGTCCGCGCCTTACGTCCGCGCCCTACACGCGCCCTTCAGACGGTTCGAGGACTCTGGAAGTCTAACTCGAATCAACGGGTTTATCGTTAAACCACGGGAGAATGTATGAGACTTAAGCCCGAAGCTTAACTCTCTAGGCCAGAAAACAGAGAGGTTCAATTCCTTTCTCTCCTGATACTTTATATCAAGCTAAGACGTCTTTCAGACGTCACATTTGGTTTTGGAGCCTGTTCCTTTCTTACCCGATTTTTTACCGCTATGTCTGCCTCTAACGCTATGGACCACGATGGTCACGCTGACGACCTCGATTCGTCTTCCACGTCCGAAATTATTCGAGTCGCCAGAGCATCTGCGCTTGCAGACGCTCACGATCTTATCCGCCATCACAAGGAGGTTATTACCTCCTCCAGGAAGCAGTACCTTGCGTCCACTCTCATCGCGCACCAAGCGGCTTTGGACCTCATCCGCCAGGACGAGGAAGAGAAGGCTGCCATCGTCTCCGCTACGCTCCAGGCTACCCTCGCCGAGGCTCTGGCCAAGGCCGCTGAGCCTACCCCTCTGCAAGTCATGGAGGCCCTTATGGCCCAGGTGGCATCCGTCATTGCGGTAAGAGTGCCGACTAGTACCCCTCGTTCGACGAAGATGACAGAAAGACCCCCCGGTATGGACGGGCATTGCCGATAAGAAACTCCCTAGGGGGAAAGTTTGGTGGCACGCGTTGAACTTGTTCTGTGAGGTCAACGACATGAAGGACACCAAGTTCTTGGCCAATTTCTTTGGTAGTACTGCTTCGGATTGTTTTTTTCACCTTAACCATGACCCTGCCCGCCCTCACGAACTCACTTGGGAGGAAGCCGAGACCGCTTTCCTCTCCTATTACGACCCTAAGTATGGGAACGACGATCTCGTAGCTACCCAGCGCTTGCACTCCCACGCTATTACGCAGACCGACTCTGTTCGACACTACGCCCAAGTGTTCCTCGCCGAGGTCCGCATCGCTGGTGGTATCGACCTGAAATCCCAGCTCATTCTGTTCCGCCTTGGCCTGAAACCGACCATCGAATGCCGCTGCCGCTCGCACCCTACCAATGTCGGTGGCCGTTTCAACTCGCTTGACCAACTCATTGACCTCGCCTCCAAGGTCGAAGACCGCCTGGCCACCATCGCACTGCCATATCTGACACCTGAAACCTCTGCTCTTACCACGCAGTCCCACGCAAAGCCTAAGAGTACTCAGGCTCACGGCAGGCAAAGGCCGGCTGGTGCCCCCGAGGGCTCACGCATTCAGGCTCACGGAAGGCTGAGGCCGGCTGGTGGCCCCGAGGGCTCCCGCATGCAGGCTCACGGCAGGCCAAGGCCAAATCAGTAAACTGTTCGATCTGTACCGCTGTGTTCTTGACTCGGGTACGACAGGACGGAGACACGAGTCCCACAACGATACTTGGGCACGTGCTCTCGGGCACCTGCCCCGACGAAACCATCTGCCATGATAAAAGCAATGGAAGACTGGCCTACATCTACCTGCTCGTAGCATCCTTGGATTCGCCAACGTTTTCGAACATTAATCCATGAACATTATGCCCTCAAGAGTCGCACCTTGTTCACAGTCCATGATACCCAACGTAGCGGGCACCCGGGGTTCGAACGCACGTTCAACTCTATCGGCCGTTATTACTGGTTGCCGATCCTGCCAATCCTGCTTTGCAGATCTTGCCGATCCCGCCATCGACTTTGGCGATCCTGCCGGTCCTGCTTCGCAGATCTTGCCGATCCCGCCATAGTCTTTGTCGATCTTGCCGATCCTGCTCCGCAGATCTTGCCGATCCCGCCTTCGACTTTGGCGATCCTGCCGATCCTGCTTTGCAGATCTCGCCGATCCCGCCATAGTCTTTGCCGATCTTGGCAATCCTGCTTTGCCGATCTTGCCGATCCCGCCATTGTGGCCGATCTTGGCGATCCCGCTTAGCCGATCTTGCCGATCTTGCAACTCCTCAAAAATATACCTGGCCAGGTCCGCAACACACACACAACGAACCGTACACACAACGAACACGAACCGAACACGCACCGGGACAAAACAGGGACTGATCACCCCTCATAAGTCTCGCTTCCGAACGACAGCGCACGTACGCTGACCCCGAACGATGGCAATCCCGACCGCCTTACCAACTGAGACCTATTGCACCCGATTGCTTCACACGAGTCGCTCTCAAACCTCCCGACACGATACTCCCTTCTGACAGCCCTCAGGCGGTGTCTTGGTTTTACCATGCGACCCACGCCTTAGGCTGTGCGAAACAGGCCTTTCCAGCGCCCATACGCTAAACGACATCGACCATCGACCTCCCCGATGGCTGACGCATCCACCCTACGTTCCACGTGTCCATACTCAAGGCTTACGTCCCCGATGGATCCCCGATAATTCGCCCCTATCCCGATCTTTCTGGGCTACCGACGACCCCTCTACAAAATTCGAACGGGTTCGTCTACGTAATCAGTGTAGTGGTCGACCACCAAATCGACTCAGGACTCCTTCGCTACTTCGTACAGTGCCTGCACTCTGATCACGTCCATACGTGGGAACTCGAATCCGACCTCACTGTTCCAAACGCTCCCATCGAGGTCCCACACGTCCCTGATCCGCACGCGCCGGTCCGCCCCTGCACTCGTCGCGAGGACTCGCCAGAAACCCCTGACGAGTACGTCCTACGACAAAGCACACGACTCCAGGAGAAGTCGCGAGCTAGAGAGGGGGGAAATGTGACAGATAACGATCCGTCACCTGCGCTACCTCGAGGTGGCGACGACTTCCCCAAGGAAGGGGAACTGACGTGACCTGTCGGACGGTTCGAACCGTTAACCAGGTCCGCGCCTTACGTCCGCGCCCTACACGCGCCCTTCAGACGGTTCGAGGACTCTGGAAGTCTAACTCGAATCAACGGGTTTATCGTTAAACCACGGGAGAATGTATGAGACTTAAGCCCGAAGCTTAACTCTCTAGGCCAGAAAACAGAGAGGTTCAATTCCTTTCTCTCCTGATACTTTATATCAAGCTAAGACGTCTTTCAGACATCACAGCGAGAGTGAGGAATGCGCTACATTCATTCAGCAAATCAATGCCGAGACAGGACAGTGGCACAGACTGGCCATCGTCAAATTGTATGAAAGGATGTGGGTTGCAGGGTAGTCCAAGACGCACGTCCTTGCGTCCCGGGACGCAACATGGGGAGGGCCGTTGCGTCCCAGGACGCAACATTGGCAGGGTCGGTTGCGTCCCGGACGCAGCCTCATAGATTGGTTGCGTCCGGGACGCAGGTTTTGGAAGTTGGTTGCGTCTCACGTCATTACCCTGCGTTCTCATGCGTCCCAATGCGCCCCAGTGCGTCTGATGTGTCCGACTCGAGAGTGTCTCAGTGGGTGGTGCAGGACGCAAAGGACTCTCTCAGCCACATAATTTGAATGGACTCGAACCTAAAAATCCCCCACATGCCCCCAGGCCCTGAGTAGATGAGCGGGGTTCAAACAGCACCCTAGTCTAAAGCCTTTGAGTTTTTGATGTGATCGATTTATTCTGGTCTGGTCGATCTCTCCAAAAATATTCGAATCGTCAAAATGCAATCTCGCAGCACGCCCAATGCTCCGGCCTAGCAGCGAAGGCTGGATGATTTTTTTGTTGCCAAGCCCGCTGCTGCTGCTGCCGCTGCTGGGACGCATCAAGCATGGAGAAAAAATGAGACGCAGTGGGACGCAGTGGGACGCATCAAGCATGGAGAAACATTGAGACGCAGTGGGACGCATCAAGCTGCTGTTGCTGTGGGAGGGGGAAAGAGGAATTTTTGGGACGCAACTTTCAAACTATACTGCGTCCCAGGACGCAACCTACGAAATTAGCTGCGTCCCTGGACGCAACCTACCCATTTGGGTGCGTCCCAGGAAGCAACTCCTGGGGTCCGTTTAGACAACCCTGGTGGGTTGTTGAGGCACCAACACAAACACTTGCAAACAAACAAGGAGCATACAACTCTATGAAAGCAATCAAACAATAGAGCGGAAAGGAAGGCGGAAAGGGGAGGGTTGCAAAGACAGGGAAACCAGAGCACCTAGCCCAACAAACACGGGGGAAATACGCCATTGCCAGGATCTGTTATTCACCGGGTTTCACCGGCTCACCTAGAGTGACTTAGAGTGCACAGGACTACCTCCCTGCTGCACTGTACTGTGATGCCGCTGCCAGCTATGGCACGGACTCTGACGCCGGTACCCTGAGGTGCCGCGCCATCTCAGTACTTCCTCCTAGCGCATTGATCGAATGCTTATCTAACTGTAAAGATCTTATCCTTACCGTCTTCCCCTCGTCTCTGTGCTTTGCACATACTCCGGAGATTCACAGGTTACGGTCCCTTCGCTTTAGATTGTCCTTGCTCGACGGTATTCCGAGCTGAAGGGCATTTTGATTGTTGTCGCGCGGAGTGAATCAATTGAAAGGATCGAGTAAGGCTCTCCACCCGACAAGAACCTCCCCGCTGGGACACCACTCTTGTGCGGTATATCATCCGCGTATCCGGATTGATTCTGCTCCATTGAGCATCAAGCTGTCGTCCAGCACACCCCCCTGACAACCATCTCTACCTCCACTGCGCCCCCACCACCCCCCTTCCCATCTCCCACGTCCCGTTGCGAAAGCAACCTCAGCCACCTCTCAACCACCTCCTGACCTATCAAACCCTCCAGATCTCTCCCAGGTTGGCCTCCACCTCCAACTCGCCCCTCCCACCACCAGATTCCATTTTTTCCCGCCCCAGTTGCTTCGCAATTTTTCACCACTTCTTCCAATCTCCTCCCCTCCCTTCGCCTCCAACCTCCCGAATCCTCATCCCCTGTTACTCGCACCCCCCCCCCCCCCCCCCCCCCCCCCTCTCCGCCGCTCCAATACCATCCTCTGTCATCGATCCCGACGCCATTCTGCTGCGTGGCCACACTTGACGGATCCTATCCGGCAATCTCCTGATGGGGGGCACATCCTGATCACCAAGGTGGCCATCTCGCTGAACTTCAGTTCATCACCTCCCCAATGCATCCCTATCCTGAACGTTTGAGATTGAGAGAGATTGAGCCTGTCCATTGGAACGTCTACGAACCAGACAAGGATTTTGGTGAGTGGTACTCAGCTATCTGCCATGACATCGAAAATGCCCCTTATAGCAAGTTCATCAAGGCAGATGCTATGCTTGATTACCAGCCGGACGGTGAGCCATCACCTTTCGGTGATTATGATGATGATGATGATGCTTATGATGAGCGATACCCCGACAGAGAGGACTATCCCGACACTAGAATCTGTAGCTATGCAAACGGCATAGCATTTAGGTATATAGTTAACTCATTGTCCACTCCCCTTGTTCGCATGTTTGCCACGCACACAGACGTTGCGGCAAAATTACTGCGAGACCTCAGATTGCACTTTGGAAAGATCAACCCTGTCATGGCCGAACATCATCGATCTGTCCCGACTGTTGCCCTTGCTTGCACGCCTGTGCCCGCTGTCGTAGCCGTCCCTCTGATGTCTGCAAATACAGCAATTGGGGACAACAGCCCCAGATCAACTATCGTTGACATTGAACACTTGCATGGGGGGGAACTGTCTGACAATCCTGTCATGCCTCATACAAGTGTACCTGTTCCCCTTGCTTGCATGCCCCGTCAGACCTTCATCTTCCACCAACACTTCTTCCAAGATTGGCTTGAATCTATGGAAGCTGAATTCAAGGTATCCCACTACTACTTTCCCCCTGGATCTCACAAACTACCTCAGTTTCAGATTGAATACATCCTTGCGCACCTTTCAGAACCTATCAGAAAGTTTGTCAAGTTCCACAACGATCCAGACGACATACTAGAAGCACTCAGATCCAAATACAGCCTCAGATCCACTGTCGTTGATATTGAACACTTGCATGGGGGGGAACTGTCTGACAACCCTGTCATCCCTCATACAAGTGTACATGATGTAACCCATGATAACATCTCACGGACTGTCACTCATGCCTCCTCTTCAGCACCTAGCCCTCGTGCCAACCCTGATGACTTGCATGAGGGGGATCTGAACTTAAACCCCACATCCACCTCCACGACAGAACCATCCACCACTGGTATCTCATCCTGCTCCACCCAGCAAGACACCATGCCAACCACGGCCTGCATTCCCGTCATCCACAATAGTGACAAGATGACCCCATCAATCTCAACTGATTGGGATCACACTTTCACCAACATCCCTACCCAAACACGTGTCCCACCTCTTCCCCCTGAATGCAACAAGCACCAGGCTCATGCCACCACCGCTGACCTTTGCACAATCACACTCATCCACACTCATCCATACACATCAAGGAACCCCCTGTTCTCCCTGTCCACCAGCCGTAGGCACATCAAGGCATTGCGCCTTTCTCTAGGCATCGGATAACTGATTAGTGGATGAGAGGGAAAAGGGGGAACATTAGCTTTAAGAGGATCATTTACTCCCCGTGTTCTGACTTACATGCTATAAACTGCAGCGTTGTAATGCAATAACGTACTGCCCATGTGCTGATGTACAGAAGTACTGCTGCACTTATCAGCATGTATAGCGGTGCTCTCACGCGTTTTATGACTTGGTGACTACTTATGTACTCCCTTAGAACTATCGGCTCTCCTGAGCCAGCTTCCCGTGGGACCGAGTCATCTTGAGATGACTCAGTGGCAGCTTCCTGTCACCTACGTCTCCGGTCTGATCTGTACCCTGTTAGGTTCCTGTCTACCGCCTCCTTTCACCACAGGTGCCCCTTTATGGGTCTCCTGTGTCTGTAACGTTATCCTTGTCTCCGTGTATAGATTGGTGCGTCTGTTCCGCTGCTTTAATCTACTGTCCACTCTACCGGAGTGATTTCAAGCTGATAGGTTACTGGGCTCCTCATCACTACCACTGCTTTGATAATGCAACTTCCGCGAGGGCCTCCTGCCGGCTTTGTGAAACTTACCAAACTTAATGGTGTTTCATGGGCTCGTGGGATCCGCAGTGTCATTGTGAGCAATGGATGCGACCGAATCCTCCCAACGGGGGTGAAGGTTCCTCTGGATTGGCTAGACTACTGTGCGCCAGCGGCCTCTGCTGCCGGAGAGGAGGATCCTTCCGCCATCAAGGAAGTAACCCCCCCCGGTCAATCCTCCAACTTTACGGTTCCTTCTCTCAATGTTCGACGCCTTTCCTCTGATGTTGAGGATGTCCTGATGAAGCTGTGTTGTGTACAGACACAGATCATCCGTTGTGCATCAGACCCGCAGCCTCCTTTCGTCCCTTTCAATTATGATGAAGACTACTCTACTACTACTGATGATGAGGAGGACTTGAAGAGTGCTACGAGTGCTGACTTCGGTGGCGTGACCCCATCTGCTGCTGCCACTCGTGTCTTTGAGACTTCCGCTGTTTCGCCGGTGTATGAGCCTGCTGATCAGCAGATGCCTAATCGAGAGCTTTCGCCTGTGTATCAGCCTCAGCCTTCGTCGGCGCCTCCCTTTGAGCCTGTTCCCCCGG
This sequence comes from Chlamydomonas sp. ICE-L, assembly GCA_013435795.1. Classification (NCBI taxonomy): domain Eukaryota; kingdom Viridiplantae; phylum Chlorophyta; class Chlorophyceae; order Chlamydomonadales; family Chlamydomonadaceae; genus Chlamydomonas; species Chlamydomonas sp. ICE-L. Next base: position 74,127,448 of record JACBWV010000610.1, read on the forward strand.
CTTACCCGGAGGTGGCTAAGCCCACTTTCTTGAAGGGCTTTGCTTCTTTTTCCTCTGCATCTGCCCCCATGGAGCGTGGCCTCCCTGGCTACCACACTCGCTCTCGCGAGGCTGCTGTTTCCTCTGCACGCACCTCTGCTGCTGGTGCCTCCCTGGAACCCCCTCCGCCTCCGCCGGTGGAGCTGCCTCCTGCCCCTGGCCCTCCTCCTATGCTATATACGCGGTCATGCGAATCTTGGGAGCATCTGCTCACTGGTGGATCTCCTCCGACTTTGAACTTGCGGGACTACCGCCTGATCAACCAGGATCGACGGGATGGTGAGTCCTTGAACCGCTCTTTGTACGGTCGGATGGATATGCAGGCTACAATGGCAAATGTTAGTGTGAAGCTGAGGCATCGCCGAGTGATGGCTTTCTCTGAGCTTGGTACCAGGTGTCGTTCTTTTCTTGGTCCAGTCACTTCTGGGATTCTGTATCCCCCAGATCATGGTGTTTCCTTTGGTGGTACGAGGCGTAGTGATCACGAGAAGCTTGGTTATCAGTTTGTGCGAGTGCCTGTCCCTCTGTGTCCTGTTAGCCCAGATTTCGAGCTGCTTATGAGTGTTGCGAGGTCCATTCCTGTGATTAGGAACATAGACGACCAGCGCGCTCTTGACGCTGGTCTTGCTGCGGAGTATTTCATGGACATTCGTAGGTCCTTGGCTCCTGTCCCTTCTGCGATTGGAGCTGGGTCTAATACCCTCATTCATGGTGAGTCTCGGTTTGATCCTGCACTGTTCGGGTTCAGTGCACTGCCTCTCGAACGTCAGGAGTTCATGTGTTTAACTATGATGCTCGCGAACATGGAGGACGATATGGTCAAGGTATACCAGGACTTTGCCACCCCTCGGGATATCCTTTTGGATATCCGGAAGACGCAGTCTGATGCCCTTGCCTCTAGAGTCCCTCTCATGCGTATCGAACTTCATAATGCGCACATGGGCCCTTCTGACCGTGTCGATGATTTCTTTCGCATGGTTCGCAGTCTGTGCACTGACCTCCGCAGTGCTGGACATCCTGTCACTCAGCGCCACGCCATGGAAACCATTGTGAATGGGATCCGTTTGATCCGATTTGAATCGCTGCGGATCCAGTACGGTATGATGTTGGCTAACAGACAGACTGTAGATTACTGGTCTTGTCTGGAGGCATATCGGTCTCTCGACATTTTGAACATTGCTCTCCCCAGGTCCGACTCCAGGCATCCTGGTTGGTCCCGGGACGCTCCCCAGGTTCCTGCCAATGCTGCGTTTCAGCGTGGGCAGGGATCTGGTTCTCAGGGTTCTGGTTCCAACAAGCGACGTCTGGATTGCACTTGGGGCCCATGCCTCAGCAAGACGACCCACTCGGAGGATCGCTGTTTCACGAAGCATCCGCACCTGCGTAAGACCAAGCCTGGTGCACCGGTTACCAATCCGGTGCCCATGGCCTTGGCCCTTCCAGGTGTGCTTACTCCGCGGCAGCTGGCCTCCTTGCAGGCTCAGATTGATGGGTATGCTTTGGACAAGAAATAGGAGGTACGCTCTGTCCTTTTCTCTTGCACTGCGAAATTTTCAAATGTCTGCAGCCCGAGCCTGTCTGAGGGTGTCTGGCATGTTGATTCTGGAGCTGGGATGTCAATCACAGGTGATATGTCTTTGTTCACTGTGTTTCATGCTTCTGAGACTGGGCCAGCAGTTAAATTTGGTGATGGTGTGGTTCAACGGTCTGTGGGTCAGGGTTCTATTGTGTTATGTAGTGATTGGTTACCAACACCAATCACTTTAACCAATGTTCTCTACATCCCACACTGTCCGGTGAACCTCATGTCAGTAAATGCTGTTGCCCATGCTCACAACTGCAAGATTTCTTTTGATAGTCTTAGTTGTACTGCCACACAGGGCTCTTCTGTTCTGTGGTCTTTCCCTGCCTCCAGTGATGGTGTGTACAAGTTTGCATGTAGGCCTTGTCACACCCCTCGTGGCCGTTTGTATGGTGCTGAAGATTATCCAGCTTTTGCTCTTGATGTTGATGAGGATGGTGGAGTTGTGATCCCTACCACTCCTGAATGGTTGTGGCATAGGCGGCTGGGTCACCCTGGCTATGATGCCATGCACAACCTTGTAAGGAAGGGTTTGGTTCAGAACTTACCCCTCACTCTCCAACAGGTGCAAAGACTGTCTAAGATCCCATGTGATGCTTGTCAGAAGGCAAAGGGAAAACGTATCCCTTTTCCTAAAGAAAGCAAAACTAGGATCCGTGCCCCATTACAACGCCTTCACTTGGACATCATGGGGCCATTTAATATTAGGGGCTTGCGTGGGGAGTTTTATGTTCTGTGTCTCACTGACCAATACTCTGGCTATGCTGAGGTCTTGTGCTTGAGAACCAGGGATGAAGCTCCCTTAGCAGTTCAAACTACCATCCTCAGATGGATGACTCAGCTGCATGGATTTGTTTTCAAGTGTCTTAGGTCTGACAGGGCTAAGGAATTTATAGTGAAGTGGTTCGAGGATTGGTTAGAATCGGTTGGTGCTGTGCATGAATTGTCCATGGCTTACACTGCTCAGCAGAATGCGACTGTGGAATGGTACAATGGGGTCCTTCAGAACGTAGCTAGGAGCATTCACTTGGAGTCTAAGCTCACTAAGTCCTTCTGGCCCTATGCCTTCCTCGCCGCGTGTTACCTACGCAACCGGCTGCCTAATCAGGGTGACAAGACTCCTTATGAGTTGTTCTTTGGGGTTCTACCTGATGTATCGTTATTGCGCGTGTTCGGGTGCCCATGCTATGTTACCTTAGTGAATGGGAAGAAGCGCAATAAGCTTGACGAAAGGGCGTTATCTGGTAGACTGGTTGGGTATTCTCTGGTGAGTAAGGGTTATTTTGTTTGGGTTCCGAAGTTGCGCCAGGTGGTAGAGAGTCGTGATGTGCTCTTCTATGAACAGTTTAGCTATAACTGTATCCCTGGGCTCTTTCCCTATGATGGATCTCAGTATTTTTCTCGCACCCCTGCCGCTATCATCGGTAAAGGGCTTGATACTACTGACAATGTCCTGGGCCCTTTACCAACCCCGATTGTTGACCGCTTTACTGGTCATGGGATGACGATGCGTCCCAGGCCAAGTAATGATGGTGCTGTATCGCGTGCGGCGGCATTGGGCCAGGGGGAGTCTGATGTTCCTTCAAGCTCTAATTTATTCGAATCTCAGGGGGTCGCCGGGCCTTCCTCTGCGCCACGTTTCGTCGGTGAAGTCGTAGGATTAGGACAGCCTCGGGTCATAGTGGAACCTAGTACAGGTCCACTGCCCACTAGTCGCCACCCCCCGTCCACCTATTCGGATAGCTCGCGGGAGTTGTTGATCACTTCACCCCCTGCTATACCTGGTGGTTTATACCGGACCAGGCATTGCGACGATGTGGCCGTCACAGATGATGTGAGTGATGACCTCGAACACTGGTCCGGGTCAGATACTGCGTATGGCTGGGGTGTTCCAGTGTACCCAGGCTTCGACGATTTAGAGGCAAAGGAGGCCGGCCTTGTTCAACCACGCATGAGTGCTGCGCTGGGGGCTTTATTACCGGTTACTGCTGATACTGCTGATATCCCCGCTGCCCATGTACAAGTACACTGCTTGTACGTGGGGGCTTTTATTTCTACCTCTACTGAACTCTCTTATAAAGCTGCAATGTTACCTACCAACCCTGACAGAGATCTCTGGCTGCAGGCTATGAAGGATGAGATGGCCTCCCTCCATGCTCATGGCACTTGGGTCCTCACTCCACAGCCTCCTAGGCAGAGGATTCTATCTGGCAGATGGTTATTTGTCAAGAAACATGAGGCTGATGGTTCTTTGCGTTTTAAAGCTCGTTTTGTAGTTCGTGGTTTTCTGCAACGTCCTGGGCTGGACTACCATGATGTATATGCCCCCGTCTCCTCTAAAGCAGGTCTTCGTGTGCTCCTTGCTGCCATCACTCATAGGAAGATGTTTGTGAGGCAGCTGGACATCAAGACTGCATTCTTGAATGCCAAGCTGGAACCTGGTCTAGACCTGTTCTGTTACCAGCCTGAGGGCTTTCATGAACTTGGTCCTGACAATGTTCCCCTTGTGTGTAAGCTGATTAAATCTCTTTATGGTTTGAAGCAGGCACCCAGGGCTTGGAGCAAAGATGTAAAGCAGGTTTTGGTTGCCCACGGTTTTACCATGTGCAAAGCTGAACCTGCTCTGTATTTCAGGAGGGATTCTACTGGTGGGTGGAGCTATGTCCTGACCTATGTGGATGACTTTATCTGTGCTTTTAGTGAGCTGCATAGGTATGCCTTGCTGATCAAGGCTATGGAAGCAGCTGGGTGGGAAGTCAAGGAAATGGGTGTACCTGTCCAGTTCCTTTCATTGGACATGACTTGTACACTTGATTCTGACGGCAGGTGTGTTAAGATCGACCTCTCCCAGCACTCCTACATTGTTGAGCTGGTGGAGCAGTTTGGTCTCACTGCTGCTACCAAGCCCAAGTTTTCAGTTCCCATGTCCAAGTGCACTGTCACTGATCCTCCTGGAGAACCTCTGGCCTCTAATAGCCAGTACCTCTCTCTTGTGGGGGCTCTGCTGTACCTGGCTACCTGCACAAGGCCTGATATTTCTTTTGCTGTTAGCTACCTGTCCAGGTTTTCTGCTCAACCCACTGCCCCCCTGTGGGCTGCAGCCAAGCGCTTGCTTTTGTATTTGAGAGAACATTCCCATCTGGGCCTCACTTACACTCACAGCCCTGGTTTCTCTTTTACTGTCTTTAGTGACTCATCCTTTGCTGATGATGGGTCTGACAGGAGATCTCAGACTGGCTATGCTGTGCTCGCTGGAGGCTGCCTTGTGAACTGGATGAGCAAAAGGCAACCCACTGTTGCTGTTAGCTCCAGTGAGGCTGAGTATCAGGCCCTGTCTCAGACTGCCAGGGAGGTGCAATGGTTGAAAAAGTTGAGAATTGATCTAGGGCTGCCTTGTGACCTGGTCACCATTCAGGGTGACAACTTGGGGTCCTTGAGCTGGGCCAATGACTGTCAGCTGCTCCCTCGCAACAAGCACATTGATGTCATCCATCACTATATCCAGGAGCTGGTGGAGGATGGCCAGGTGGATGTTGCCTATGTTAACACTAAGGACAACTGTGCTGACCCCTTCACCAAGCCCCTTGATCCTATGGTGTTCTGGCGTTTCATTCGCATGTTTGGAATGACTGCTTCTCCTTAAACCAATTTTTTGGTTACATGTATTCTAGAATTTTGGTTACATGTATTCTGGAATTTTTGGTTACATTTAGAGTTTCTTTAAGTTATCATTGATTGGCATTAGGTTCCTATTCCCGGATCGGGTTTTCTATACCGTTGTTACCCGACTTTGATATTTAGTTGTCCTCTTATATCCACTTGGCAAATTTTGGTTCTTTGCCTTGCTTCATACCTTCCCTTACACCCTTCGGGTTTCATTTGAAGTTTCTCTCGATTTTTATTTTTCGGAGTTCTTTGATTTTTTTTTTTTTTTTTTTTTAATTTGTTACATATAGTTCTATGTCACCAGTGCCATAGGTGGAGTAGTACTATTGTATGTCACCTGTGTCATAGGTGGAGTATCAGCATGTATAGCGGTGCTCTCACGCGTTTTATGACTTGGTGACTACTTATGTACTCCCTTAGAACTATCGGCTCTCCTGAGCCAGCTTCCCGTGGGACCGAGTCATCTTGAGATGACTCAGTGGCAGCTTCCTGTCACCTACGTCTCCGGTCTGATCTGTACCCTGTTAGGTTCCTGTCTACCGCCTCCTTTCACCACAGGTGCCCCTTTATGGGTCTCCTGTGTCTGTAACGTTATCCTTGTCTCCGTGTATAGATTGGTGCGTCTGTTCCGCTGCTTTAATCTACTGTCCACTCTACCGGAGTGATTTCAAGCTGATAGCACTAAACTGCAATGCATCATGTGATGTGACCTATTCTTGCATGCAGATATAAGCATGAGCGATACCCTCGTGAGCTGATTTTTATCTGCGTGTAACATAATCCTGATGCACTGATGCACAGCCACCTACTGATGTACTGTACTGCACAGATTGAAGTGCTGTACGGTACTAACGTACAACCCATGTGTAATGCACTGCTGTACAACAGACCTGTTGCATGAGCGATACCCTCGTGTGATGATCTACATGTGCACCCATGTGCTGATGTACAGAAGTACTGCTGCACTAAACTGCAGTACTGTACAGCACTAGCGACCTGCAGATTCCATGTACCTTCCAGTGCATAGTCAACCTCATGGCATAGTTACATAGTGCGATTTGATAATCCCCACCATCTGTTCAATAATTAGTAATGAACACTCTAGGAATTAATTCTTGATCTGCCCCGTACTGCCACATGTACTTAGCCACGTGCTGTTCAAGCTTCTACCCCTTCGATGTTTTCATGCTGACAACATGATGCCTGATTCTAATTTAGCACTTCGGTACTTAGCCTTCACTCCCAAATTATGGGGGAGCCTAGCACAGACATCATCAGTTGTATTCCCTGCAGCATTCACAGCTATGCTTACGTTGAGCTGCAATGACCCAGCAGGCCCCAACAGCACCAGCAGTCCCTACCGTCCCTGTATTTTCTTATCCGCCCCTAGTGCCCATGCAGCGACCCTAGCTACCTCGCAGCCCCAAGCCGCTAACACCTTGTAGTTACCCTGCAGCATTCCTAGCTCAAGTCCGCCATCAGCTTGCCCTTGACAGCTTCCCCAGCACGCCAGGCACCTAGTAGTTAAAACATTGCTCCCCATCTGTTGTATTAGACCTGAACACTCTAGAATTTATTAGATTGTACGCCACCTGTACTGCCCCATGTACCTTCACAGGCAGTCAAATTTTGAATTTAGATTATCCTAGTCTCTACCAGATGTCTGCGTTTTAATTTAGGTTACAAGCAATCCAGCTACAACCCAAATTATGGGGGGACTAGTCCAGACATCATGCCCTTCTCGTAACCAAGGTTATCTCCACAAGCCTTAACCAAGCCTGGCAGTTTCCTTCCAGCCCCATAAGCAGCCCCTCTGCACCCTGGCATGCAGCCTACCTGCAGCTTCCCTGCAGCCCCTAGTAGTATCCCCTGCAGCCTCCTTGCAGCTCCTAGGAGTTCACCCCAGCACCCTCCTGACAGGCCCGAGCCTGATCCCGCAGACCTTTCGTTGATATTGATTGATTGCACCATGACCGGCTGCTCTCTTCTATCCAGCTTAAGTCTGTACCTGCACGGCAGCCCTTTAAGCTGCCAGCCTAGATCAGTGATTGAGAGTTCTTTAGACATGATAACCACCTTTGCTGAGCCAGCCTGCCTTGCCACAGCCGGTATTATTTTATCATTAACTCCTTGACAAGCCTGATGAGTTACAAATGTATTGTACCTCCATAATAGTTTTTTAATTGTCACTCTAGTTTTTTAACTCCTCTAATTCCTGGAATTCTTCAGAATGAAGAATACCAGGAATTGGGGGGGATGTTATTCACCGGGTTTCACCGGCTCACCTAGAGTGACTTAGAGTGCACAGGACTACCTCCCTGCTGCACTGTACTGTGATGCCGCTGCCAGCTATGGCACGGACTCTGACGCCGGTACCCTGAGGTGCCGCGCCATCTCAGTACTTCCTCCTAGCGCATTGATCGAATGCTTATCTAACTGTAAAGATCTTATCCTTACCGTCTTCCCCTCGTCTCTGTGCTTTGCACATACTCCGGAAATCCACAGGATCTATGTCACACCTGAACACCTCTACCAATGCACCTATCAGACATCTGATTCAGATATCCGACAGATGCACTGGTAGAGCAGTATGATAGATCCTGGCACCTTCTTCTTTTCTTGAAAGGTGTCGTACTGTCTGTTGGTAGTGTCTTCTCCACGAATAGCCAAAAATATATGTCTTCTGCTGGACGAGAGCACTCCAACATTTCCCCCACCTAGTCATTGCTTCTACAAACCAGCCCTCTGGTGATTCAAGCATTCGGCCGCTCCAGTCCGTTGCCACCTGTCGTTCCATTGCCAACAAACTCCGTCAATTATCCGTGTTGCTTGCGATGCTGCATAGGACTTGTATCGTGACAAGTTTTATTTGTAGCAATTGAAGCACGCGGCTTCAAATTCAACCACAAAAATGTATCCCAGAAAAGCGAGGATTTTATATTTGATACATGTTACTGGTATATGTTATGGTACGCCTTATTGGTCGTACCATGCTCACCTCGGTTACGCGTATGCCCGGCCAGGTCGTCTACCCTGGGCCCCAGGCCAGCCGCTGGCGGGTGCCATCCGCCAGCTAGAACCGTTATATAGTAGCAGGCCCCCGTGCCGCCATCTCTAGTTGCTACAAATGCAGGCAAGTCCTTCTTGCTGTTATCTCATCATTGTAACCATACAGTGTCATTAGTTCATTACCTACTGTGCCTCTTCCGCATCGTCGACGAGAAGCCGGAGAAACAGAAGTATATAATTACTTTTGTGTCGTTTTGCCATGAACTCATGTTACAGAGCGTCTTGGCGTTTAAATACCGGTACAAATAAATTCGATTACGAGGTTCAGCTACCTAACATCCATCGCTATACGATACACAGCTGCGGGCATAGTACCGGTATGTGCATATGGAGAAATGATGGTACTGGCACCCAAAAGGCTACGATGATATAAAAATGCTTTAAAGCCAAATTCAGGAATAAAGGTGTGCCTGGTGTGTTGTATCGTGCACATTATACACAACTACGTCAATCAGCTTTAACAGTTGCTGGCCCAATTGACAACACATGGTGGCCGACTGGCGGTGATATCGGGAGTTTTTTCGATTTGAATAGAGGTTTTTGAAGACTTCGAAAGCATCCCTCGGCCTGGTGACTTTCTATGCATAGCCTGTCCGCGGGCCGCGGGGTCAGAGTCCCAGAGAGACCGTGATCGTTGGTGGTACAGAGAAGTACAGCGGGTACTTGGGGCGCGTAGTACAGCAACCGCAAAAGCAGACTGATGCAGTTTTGTTTGCCGACACTGTGGAAAAACACATATCTCAGAACATCGCGCCTCATCAATCAGGTCATATCCACCCATCTTTCGAAATGTCCTCCTTCATGTTCCGTCGCGGCTTGGCACAGCCGACCAGAAGCAGGAGCGTCCAAGCCTGCGCCCATAAATCCAGCATGGGAGTCAAGTTTGCTGCTGGAGCCATGACTGCCGCACTGCTGATCGCTCCTGCTCCTGGTGCCCTCGCTGATTGTGGGTTTCTGTCCAATTTAGTTCGGGGTTTCTGATTTCTGCCCAATCGTCAGACACCAATTCGTTGGGGACTATAATGAATCGCACGACCATACTCATCAAATGAACGAATGATAGCTGCGTCAATCGATTGCGACTCTCGCATGCTTGCATAACCTACCGGTGGTGCCGTTAAGTATGATGAGGGGACCGATTTGAGATTACTTGTCGTCCTTTAGCTTCACGCAAGGCTTGGTCTGCCATCGGAAGTTTGAAACCTACTCGTTGACTGAACAATCAAGTGGGACTACAACATGCATCGCTAATTGCGCGATGTCTTGTCAGGTCAAGTGCAATCGGGTTAGTTGCGATGGTTTCTAGGAAGGCCTTCTCGGGATGGCAGTGCTTATAACACGGAGGGTTAGCACCGCGACAAGCAATGATCGGAATAACCTCATTTATCAACCCTGGTACTCGGATATTTGGTCGATGGTCAAACCGTGAGTTTGACTCACTGCTGGGGCACCAAGTTCGAAACCATGTAGTTGCCACCTGATGAGGTTGATGGAGGGGAATTCATTGTTGACATCAGGTTAGGCCCTCATCAGTACGGCCATGAATTGGTCCTACACTGATGCATAAATCCGCAAACCGCGGTCCTGAGGCAGTGAACTTAGGCATCAAACCTGGCAGAGACCGCATGTTATGGCTTTCTGGAGGAGAGTAATGTAACAGTGTTTCTACTACCCATATTTACTCCGCTCGCTTATGGTGAGCAAGGTGAAGGCTGATAGAGAACATCAAATGAAGGCTGATATGTCCAATGAATGAGCCTAAGCCTGACAAATTTTGGCCATGCACCCCTTCCTGTTCCCAATCCCTGAACAGCCAATTCCTCTTCTTCCATTCTTTCATTCTCCCTCTCTCTCTCTCTCTCTCTCTCTCTCTCTCTCTCTCTCTCTCTCTCTCTCTCTCTCTCTCTCTCTCTCTCTCTCTCTCTCTCTCTCTCTCTCTCTCTCTCTCTCTCTCTCTCTCTCTTTCTTTCTTGGGGGAGCTTCCTCAAATGTTTTGTCTACAGTACCAGTCAAGAGCCTATTTGCTCTCCTGTGTTTGCTCAAAGCTCTAGGGACCAGCCTGCAAAACGACATATAGCAGCAACATACTGGTGGCCTGACTAGTGGCTAAAAGTGGCTAGTGGCTAAAAGAACGTCTCACACTGTTGGATGTTCCTGGCAGCTTTCCGGTTACCATAGTTCCCTAGATATATGTAGGGACCGGCATATCATGTGATATTGACCAAAGGCAAGAATGATATCATATGATATCATACAAATTGCATCATATGATATTGTAAATAAATGGTAACGTTAGCCTAGTCCGACTGCCGGCAGCACATGATTACATGATATCATATGATATCACATCACCGTTCCCTAGATATATACAACTATCAAAGGGCAATCTAAGAGTAAACATAAACTTGAGCATTTGGGAGCTTGGGAAATGTGCTTGTGAAATTTGTCTGAGCCCAGTACACCCTGCATAACTAATATGGGCCTGCGGGTCCCACCTGTTGACTGATAGCAGTTCAGGGGATGATTTGGGAGTTGAGGCCAGACTTAATGCTTCGTCTCAGGCCAGTTCTCCCATCATTCTTAGATTTCAAGCCAAATTTGAGGTACAAAGTCTGAAGGATGACATTCTTCAAAAATCCAACTCCCAAATCATCCCCTTAATTGCTACAAGAAGGAAAATGAAACTAATGTTCTCAGTTTTCACATTGATGAAGTGTTATTAATTTAAACCCAAGCATTGTTTTGTCTCTTGAACACAAGAATAGATGGGCATGTCCGTGTTTCTGAAAGTACCTCCAGAATTTATCACACATACACACACACTATTCCCTGATGTTAATTAACGTTGCTCCCATTCCGTAATTGTTATCTATCTTCTGCCCGCATAAATTCTACAGGTCTCTTTGGTGACCTCTTGTGTGCTTCATCCAAGATGTTCGACATGGGAACAACCACTGCGGATGAGGTAAGTGTTTTGTTGTATGTGTATGTAGCGACCCATGAGTTTTATGTGCATGCGTATGTTTATGTGGCGTCCCATGCGTTCTATCTGTATGTGTTGCCCCATGAGGTTTATGTGTATGTGGTGCCCCATGAGGTTTATGTGCATGCATATGTTTATATGGCGTCCCATGCGTTCTATCTGTAGGTGTTGCCCCATGAGTTTTATGTGTATGTGTGTGGCAGCCCATGAGTTTTATGTGTATGTGTGTGGCAGCCCATGCGTTTTATGTGTGTGTGTGGCAGCCCATGAGTTTTATGTGTTTATGTGTGTGGCAGCCCATGAGTTTTATGTGTTTGTGTGTGTGGCTGCCCATGAGTTTTATGTGTTTGTGTGTGTGGCGGCCCATAGGTCTTATGTGTGTGTATTTGGCGGCCTATAAGTTTTATGTGTATGTGGCAGCCATTGAGTTTTATGTTCATGTTCTTCGGCCTGCACCACCTGCGTATGAACCCGCGACATGGGCTGGTCCCCTCAGCCGGCTACCCCTGATAAGGGCGGTCAGGTTGTTTGAGTTGTGTATGTGTCGGCCCATAGCTAAATTAGGCTGGCCCCCAATTGTCAGAAATAGTAAAGAAATAGTACAAGAGAGCAAGGTTCAGTACAGAAATAGTACAGAAATAGTACAAGAGAACAAGAAGAAGAAACAGTGCAGAAATAGCACATAAATAGTACAAGAGAACAAGAGAGCAAGAAACAGTACAGAAATAGTACAGAAATAGTACAAGAGAACAAGAAGAAGAAACAGTGCAGAAATAGCACATAAATAGTACAAGAGAATAAGAGAGCAAGAAACAGTACAGAAAAAGTACAGAAATAGTACAAGAGAACAAGAAGAAGAAACAGTACGGAAATAGTACAAGAGAACAGGTCTGCGTACACAAACCATGATATATATGATGTATATCATATGATGTATTGTATGACACCATACTCGGTTTTTTTCAACATCATATGACGTGCCGGTTCCTTCATGCAGGCCATTGCTGGAGCCGACAAGCTGACTGCCGATGCCTTCATGCTCTCCGAGGATGCCAGCAGTCTGGCTGACATTGAGGGCCTGCCCGAGGATGAGTTGAAACTAGTGAAGCAAATCAAGGAAGCTGCCGATCTGGTTTCTATCATCTCTAAGGACATAGCAAGCCAGGAGAAGATGAGGCTCGCAGGTCGGTAGAGGGAAGCTGGTCAGCACTTATTTTCCTAGACAACCACCTAAACCCTAAACCACCTAAATCTGAACCACCTAAACCTTAAGCACCTGCACCTAAACCACCAAAACCCAAGTGCTGACCACCTAAACCTAAACCACCTAAACCCAAGTGCTGACCACCTAAACCTAAACCTCCTAAACCCAAGTGCTGACCACCTTAACCTGAGTGCTGACCAGCTTCCCCCTACCTCGCAGGTCTGGTAATGCAAGCTGGCACTGTCGCCCCACCAGTCGTAGCGGAGGCGGTCGCACCGGTGACGGAGGTGGCAGCTGAGGAGGTGGTAGCCGAGGAGGCTACGCCTGTTGAGGATTTGGCAGTTGTAGAGGAGGCTGCAGTAAAGGATGCGGCGGTTGTCGAGGCGCCTGCTGTCAAGGCTGGGGGGGATGTTCCAACAGAGCTCTTGTCCGCCTAGCAGCTGCACCTGTTTGTTGATGTGGCGGGTGTACAGAAAGCAGTACAGTAGGCTGCGGTGGAGGTGGCACTTGTTGACGGGGACGTTTCAGCAGAGCTCATGCCTACCTAGAGGCTGTCTCGAGTACCTTGTTACTTATTACTCGTTACTTACCAGCCCCTAACCAATGAGGGCCCAACCTCGGTACAACACCTGTACTTCTGGCGGCGGAGGAGGAGGTGGAGTCGCAGATACCTAAGGGTTAGGCGTCAACTCAGGCTTTCATCCCACGCCAATAAATCGAAAGGCCTTCGTCCCACGCCACTTGCGCATGAACTCTTGACATGGACCGGTCATCTCTGGTTCTCATCCTCATAGAGGACGATTTGATTCCCTTGCCAGCATCTTCTATGTACTTGGCCACAGACCCTCACCCATCCTCTTGCCTGATGATTCAAGTCCCTTGCTTGCACCCAGCCAGCTTGCGCAACGTAGTCAGCAGCAGACTCATTGGTTCGGGGGTTGGTTAATACGTATGTTGCAGTCCTGCACTCTACACGGAAATACTTGATTATTTTGTTTCACCAATCCAGAAAATCACCCATGACGATTTCAACATGGCTTTTTTTAGGCACCTGGATTGAATTATTGATTTGTCCGCTTCATAGCTTTTCTTTTCAGCTACCAGCGGCAGCTTCTGGGCAGCTCCCCTGGCTGGCTACCCCGGCCAACTCAGCAGACTCTGGGTTGCTCACCGTCTGCCAATTCTGAGTCCCCCCGTGCGATACCCACGGAAACCAGGGAGCACACTAAGCGGCACCAATACTGCCTGGGCATAAGACAAGCGTCTGCAAAGGGCTTCAGTTGGCTGTCTCTTCATTTGCTGCTTTCCTGCCAGAGACCTTGTCGACATTGGGGCCATTCATCCATTTTACTGTGTATACATTTCATAGTCAACTGCACGTCCATACCGAATTAATTGTAAATCAACACTTGAAGTTGGTTACATGGCTCCAGCCAGCATTTTGGTTGCTCGCCGTTTTCAGCAGTACCGCATGAACTAATGGCGGAATTGGCCATTATGACTAGGGGCACTGCAATATAGCGCAGTACACGTATGTTGCAAATTTACACCCTTCAAAAGCGGTGCACTGCGAGTAAAAGTGTACCAGCAGCCATTTAATTCCGTGCTAGCCCTCGAGTTGATGAATGATCAAACAACTTTATGCGCTCAGGCGCCGCCACACCCTACCACCCTCCTGGGGTGAAAGTCCTTTCACAACTTCAAAAAAAAACTGGCTTTAACTTGGTTACATGACTCCAGCCAGAGTTTGGGCTATTTCACTATTTGCCGTCTTCGGCAGTGAAATAAATTACCAGGAAAGATGTAAACGTTAACGAAATTCAATCAAATATCTAGGCATTCACAAGTCGTTCCTGTAATAGTAACGGTTCATCTACCTTGTGTAATAATTGTTGCATGTTTGCATACACGTGGCCAGGCACGTGTATACTCGCACGTGGCAGACCTATATAGTATTGCAGACGGTGAGCAGTCTAGAGTTGGCAGGAAAGAAACAGGTAAGATGGCTGGGAATTTCAGCTTCGAGCTGCCAAAGGCAGCAGCAACTTGAACTTTGTTACATAGCTCTAGCCAGTCCAGCAAGCAGTATGGCTGCTCGCCGTCTTTGGCAGTAAAAGCAATATTGTCCAACAGGTAGCAGTACATTTAGGGAATGGCAAAATGACATCATAAGATTTCATGTCATCATATGATGCCGGCAGTCTGACTAGGCCAAAGTTACCATTTATATACAATATCATATGATGCAATTTGTATGATATCATACTTGCTTTGGCCAACATCATATGAAATGCCGGTCCCTAAGTATATTCAAAGGATTGCTCTTCATCGTAACCAAAGCATTCAATAATTATTTTTGAAAGGTCCATAGAAGCTTGGCGGAAGACAGAAATCACAGAAACCAAAGCATGTCGCAATTCCAATATCTGCGTCAGGAAAAAATCCCAAGAATACAAAGACAGACAATCGTTCATTGCTGACCCAAGACCAGCCCGCCCCAAACGTCAAGGAGGTTCTTCCAGCCATTTATAGCAAAGAAGTGAAGGGTGCAATCACTCGTGAAATCGAATTGAAAACCGCAACCTCACGCCTCGTAATAAGGCACATTATTTATTCATTTGTTCCAATCCAGGGGTATCCCTTTCCCTGGCAGGGTTGTTCAGAAGACTCCAAGACCTGCAACTTGAGACGCACCCAGTTTCAAGATCTGTATCTGAGCACAGCCCCCCCCCCCCCCCCCCCCCCCCAATCTGTGTCTGAGACGCAACAGACCCTCCGAGAATGCAACCGACTGACTGGATGTGTATCTGAGACGCAGCGGACCCTACAAAAGCTGCGCCTGAGATGCAACGCACCCTCAAAGAGCTGCACCAGAGACGCAACAGACCCTCAAAAAGCTGCGCCCGAGACGCAAGACACACCGTTTAGAACAACCCTGGTTTCTGAGAACTCCAGAGGATGCAAGTTTTCATCCCTGCTTGCCCTGAGCCTGTTTCCAGTGCACATCCATGTAGCTCTTAGCCGAGTGGTGGGTGGGTGGCACAACTCAGTAAAGGATGTAAGTTTTCATCCTTGTATGTCCAGAGCCTGTTTCCAGTGCACATCCATGTAGCTCTTGGCCGAGTGGTGGGTGGGTGGGTGGGTGGGTGGGTGGCACAACCCAGTGGAGGATGTAGGTTTTCATCCCTGCTTGTCCTGAGCCTGTTTCCAGTGCACATCCATGTAGCTCTTAGCCGAGCTTGCCAAATCTTCTGAGTCGGCCCACAAGTCACGCCACACGCACAAGGTGTTTGAGAGGGCCGGGGAGACGACGCGGGAGGAGAAGGACTCGAACGTGATGGGGCCCTTGTAGTTGATCTCGGCCAAGGCTTCAAACATCTGGTCGAAGTCTATGTTGCCCGTTCCCAAGTAGCCTCGGTTGCTCTCTCCTGGGGAAAAAAAAGAAGACACAATTATATAAAAAAGAAAAGAAAGAAAGAAAAACGATTTGTTCATGTTAACATTTTCCGGGTAAATAAGTTTTTTTACTGCAGTAAACGGCGAGCAGCCAAATTGTTGGCTGGAGCCATGTAACCAAGTTCAAGTTCAAGTTCAAGTTGAAGTTCAATTTGCTCTGTCCTGGGTTTAGGGTACACAAATGGCATGCCAGGGCAAGTCAATATGGTCATGTTACAAGAGAACTATGTTCATGTTACCTGTACTAAGTCTATGTTGCCTCCACCCAGGTAGCCTCGGTTGCTCTCTCCTGGGGGAAAAAGAAGATACAATTATAAAAAAAAGAAAAGAAAGAAAGAAAGAAAGAAGGAAAGAAAGAAAGAAAGAATCCCACCTTGTGTCCACACACTTGTACTGCCTTAGAAAGGGAAGTTGTACCGGAGTTCGTGCAACGCACATCATTTAACTTAACGTTTCACATCACATTTATTAATACATGTAACAAGATACCTGCATTACAAGGGCACCACTGACTCACCTATATGAACATATCCCAACTTGTTCCCACGCAGTTTTACTGCCCTTGCAAGGGGCATGGGCCCAGAGTTCGTGCTATGCAGATCATTCAACTGAAGATTACACGTTGCTGTTCACATTTATTAATATATGTAAGATACCCGCATTACAAGGGCACCACTGACTCACCGATATGAACGTATCCCAGCTTGGTATGGGTAGGTAAACATGTATTTGAATATATTTCAATGCGAGGGTCTCTCCGATGTAAACGCATCCCAGCTTGGTATGGGTAGGTTGGAATGGGCAGGTAAACATTTATTTAAATATATTTCAATGCAACGGACTTACCGATGTGAACGTATCCCAGCTTGGAATGGGTAGGTTGGAATGGGTAGGTCAGAATGGGTAGGTAAACATATATTTAAATGTATTTCAATGCAACGGACTCACCGATGTGAACGTAGCCCAGCCTGTTCCCACACAGTTTTACCGCCATTGCAAGGGGCATGGGCTTGGAGTTTGTGCTATGCAGATAATCCAACTTAATGTTTCCTAATATATATATGTAACAAGATACCTGCATTAAAAGCGCACCACTGACTCACCGATGTGAACGTAGCCCAGCTTGCTCCCACACAGTTTCACTGCCCTTGCAAGGGGCATGGGCTTGCCACTGCTGTTCTCGTCGCCCTCCTCGATGTTCATGTGATAAGTGTCAAGGTGTACAAGGACGTTTGGCTTGTTCACCTCATCTAGCAATTCCAATGCTTGGGACGCTGTGTTCAACAGGTTAGTCTCGTAGCGGTTGACGCATTCTAGTCCAAGGGTGATGCCCTGAATGAAGCAGTAGGAATGCATGCATATGAATTAGCTGTATGAGGGTGGGTTAGCAGGTTGAACTCAAAGGTGAGCCATTATGTGGATTGTGTATGTGTGGCTTGTTCACCTCATCTAGCAATTCCAATGCTTGGGACGCTGTGTTCAACAGATTAGTCTCGTAGCGGTTGACGCATTCTAGTCCAAGGGTGATGCCCTGAATGAAGCAGGGGGAATGAATGTATGTGGATAATGTATGTGGATGAGCTGTATGTGAATCATGCATGTGAATTAGCTGTATGTGCGCTAGTTGTAGGAGGGTGGTGACCTGAATGAAGCAGGAGGAATGCATGTATGTGGATGAGCTGTATGTGAACCATGCATGTGGATTATGTATGTAGATTACATATGTGTAGGGAACGGCAACTAATATTAGTGTTTGAAAAACTAATATTAACTAATATTATTACAGTGTCACAACATTATTAGTTTTTCAAATAAATTCGAAGTTCTGGTGAGACGGCTCGTCTGACTAATTTATTTAATATTATATAATATTTTTATTCACTAATATTATATAACATAGCCGACCCCTACATATGTGCACTAGCTGTATGAGGGTGAGGCCCTTAATGAAGCAGGGGAAATGCATGTATGTGGATCAGTTTTTTTTCTCAAATCAAAAAGAGGAAATCTTATTCCTCCCTATTTTCCTCCTATATTATTGCTGCTTTATAGACACCTCCTTCTTTACGTTTTTACGTTTTGTTGTAGCTATTGGATTCATGGATCAACTTCTCATCTTTTACATCTCAAATCAACTCAAATCAACAGGGGATCAAACCTATATTATTGCTGCTTTATTTTCCCCCCAAACAGAAACCTTATTCCGATTTTGGTCGATTTGGGTCATTTTTAGTAAATTTCAGTAAAAAAAAAACATTTTTTATTTCCGGTTTCTTATTAGGTGGCAATTTTGGCCAAAACGGGGTCTTGTATTCCGATCGGAATGAATTCAAAAAAAAAAATCCCTGATGTAGATTATATATGTAGATTACGCATGTGAATTAGCCGTATGGGGGAGGATTAGGTGGTTGAGATCAAATGTGAGTCATTATGTGGATTGTGTAGGTGTGGATGATGTACTTGTGGATTTTCAATGTAGATTACGGATGTGGATTAGCTGTATAAGGGTGGATTAGCCTCTTTCAGTGATTTACAGTGGTCTAGTGGTAGACCAGATCGCCTAAGAATGAAGAGTCGGGGGTTCGACTCCCCCTTCGGTCGCTCTTGGCGTTGCAGGTCGTCGTCAACCGCGATGGTAGCTTGTCCAGTTGAGGTAGGAGACCGCTCCCCACCCGCGTACGACGGGCTCCCTTAACACCACGCCCCACCAGGCGTTATCATTACCTTTTTTAAGGGTGGATTGGCTGGTTGAATTCAAAGGTGAAATATCATGTGGATCGTGATGTGTGGCTTGTTCACCCCAGGTAGCAGCTCAATTGCTTGGGACGCTGTGTTCAATAAATTGGTATCGTAGCAGTTGACACACTCTAGCCCGAGGGTGATGGCCTTAATGAAGCAGTAGGAATGCATGTATGCGGATGACCTGTATGTGAACCAAGTATGTGGATTATGTACGTAGATTACATATGTGCACTAGCTGTAGGAGGGTGATGCCGTGAATGAAACAGTAGGAATGCATGCATGTGTGTGTGAACCATGCATGTGGATGAGCTGTATGTGGATGACATATATGAATTAGCTGTATGAGGGTGATGCCCTGATTGCAGCAGTAGGAATGCATGTATGTGGATGAGCTGTATGTGAACCATGTACGTAGATGAGCTGTATGTGCACTAGGTGCAGGAGGGTGATTCCGTGAATGAAGCAGTAGGAATGCATGTATGTGGATGAGCTGTATGTGAACCATGCATGTGAACCATGTATGTGGATGAGCTGTATGTGCACTAGTTGTAGGAGGGTGATGCCCTGAATGAAGCAGTAGGAATGCATGTATGTGGGTGAGCTGTATGTGAGCCATGTATATGGATTATGTACGCAGATTACATATGTGAAGCAGCTGTAGGAGGATGGATTAGCTGTAAAAAGGTAATGATAACGCCTGGTGGGGCGTGGTGTTAAGGGAGCCCGTCGTACGCGGGTGGGGAGCGGTCTCCTACTGCAACTGGACAAGCTATCATCGCGGTTGACGACGACCTGCAACGCCAAGAGCGACCGAAGGGGGAGTCGAACCCCCGACTCTTCATTCTTATAGTGATTCAGTCAACCACTAGACCATTGTATATCACCGAAAGAGGCTGATTAGCTGTAGGAGGGTGGTTTAGGTGGTTGAGCTCAAATGTGCGTCATTATGTGGATTATTTTATGCGTGGATTATGTATGCGTGGAATATGTTGGGTGGTGGGTGGAGTAGTTACGTGGGTCGTGAGGGGGGGGGGGGGGGGGGGGAGAGAGAGAGAGAGAGAGAGAGAGAGAGAGAGAGAGAGAGAGAGAGAGAGAGAGAGACATGTTCTGGATGACCACTATAAGGTGGACGCTGACAGTGTTGACTCTCACATATGTATTTCGGATTTGGACTAGCTCAAGGAGGTTGACGCCCAGAATGAAGCATGGGGTATTTGTGTGGATGATGCATGAGTGGAATGTGCATGCAGATTACGGAGGTGGCAACAGCAGGTAAAGTAGCAGTGGGACTCTCTAGGAGACCAACAAAAAACAAAATGAAGAACAAATGCACACACACACACACACACACAAACATGCATAAGCAAACACAATCACATCACCACCACACCTCCCAAGATGTTGCCATAGTTGTGATGTCAGCTTCATCCCCCCCCCCCCCCCCCCCCCTCCCCGCACCCCTCACACACACCGCCTCGTTTCCCCCACCCCTCCCCCTTGTCTCTTCTCTTCTCCCCTCCCCCATCGCCTCGTCTCCCCCACTCCCCCGTCGACCCCCTCCCCCCCCCACCCCGCTCACACTCCCCCACCTCGCCAGGCTCTCACCCCATCTGCTGCTTTGTCAGACAGTTGTTGGAGTGCAGCCACGCAGTTCTTACGCCCTTCAGAAGTCGGGGGGGCAGGATATCCCACCCCACCCCACCCCACCCCGCCTCCCCCTCAGGCTCTCACCCCGTCTGCTGCTTTGTCAGCTAGTCGTTGGAGTGCAGCCACGCAGTTCTTTCGCCCTTGAACAGTCGGGGGGGCAGGATATTTACCGAGAGCTGAGTAGATGACTCCACACATGTAGCCAGCGCCCATGCCTGCTGACACCTTTTTTGGGCAGGGGGATTGAGGGTGGTTGGGGAGTGGGGGGGGGGGGAGGTGAGGGTGGGGGGGGAGGGTGATAGGGGAGAGGGCTGGGGAGGGTGTGCGTGTGTGGGGGGGATTGAGGGTGGTTGGGGAGGGTGTGCGTGCGTGTGGGGGGATTGAGGGTCACAATAAACAAACCTGATCCTACCTCACCTTCTGAACCCCAAATTACTAGCCCTCCTTAACATGCATACTTGCGCAGTTACACACTTACATTACATTGTTTGCGTACTTACACACTTACATTACATTGTTTGCGTACTTACACACTTACATTACATCGTTTGTGTTGTTACACACTTACATGACATTGTTTGCGTAGTTACATATTGACATTGCATTGTTTGTGTAGTTACATACTTACATTACCTTGTGATCGGCAGGCCAGTGCTGACCCAAGAGAAGCACACTCCACAAAACCCGGGGTAGGGTGGGGGGGGGGGGGGGGGGACCTTACGCATATGCCTATAGGGAACGGCAATATGATATCATATGATGCCGGCAGTCTGACTAGGTTAAAGTTACCATTCATGTACAATTTCATATGATGCAATTTGTATGATATCATACTCCCTTTTGGTGAACATCATATGATGTGCCAGTCCCTACTTATGATACATCAATCAGTGCTTTCCAAGAGAAGCCCACTCCACAACATCTGGGGGGTGGAGGGGGGGGGGGGGGGAGATTAAGGGTGGTTGGGGAGGGGGAGTTCTTCTAGACAACCATTATATTAGCCACTGTTTCTTTTGGGGGCTACACTTAGCAGCTTCTAGGCAGCTCCCTTTCCCTGTGCTTGGGCCACACCTGAAGCTAGCCAGAATGTACGAAAGCTGACATGACAGGCACTCCACCGCAGCTGCAAGCTTTGGATTTGACATGAAGGCTGGCTGTTGGAGCTGGTGGGAAGCTGCCATGAGTAGCCCAAACAAGAAACTGTGCTAGTAGCCCAGTGGAATGTAGCTTAATGCTTAGAAGACAGCTGTACAGCCTGATAATCAACAATAAACAGCCAAATACTCAAGAAACAACAACAAAAAAACAAGAATCCTGGGACATTTGCACATCCCTCTCGGATAGTCTGTCTTACTCCTACACCCATCAACACAAAGGCTTAACCAGTGGCAAGGTAGGAAATCTTATCTTAATGGATTTGCACATCTCCCTCTGATAGTCAGTCCTTCTGCTACACCCATCAGCACAAAGGCTTAACCAGTGGTGTGGTTGGAAAGCTTACCTGAATGGATTCGCACATCTTCCTCAGATAGACTTTCCTACTCCAGTCCCCGTTCAACGAGTGGCTTAACGGCAGAGCTCCTTGAACGAGGTAGGTGCCAAGTTGGTATCCCCACGGGTGGGCATAAGTGTTCGTGGTCGCTGTCAACCGCCATGGTAGCTATGTCGAGGTAAATTAGCAGCCCGTCCCCTACTGCCGTACGGCGGGGCTCCCTTAATACCACACCACACCAGGCGTTATCATTACAGTCCTACTCCTACACCCATCAACACAAAGGCTTAACCAGTGGTGTGGTTGGAAAGCTTACCTAAGTGGATTTGCACATCTTCCTGGGATATTCTGTCCTATTCCTACACCTATCAACCCAAAGGCTGAACCAGTGGTAAGGTAGGAAAGCTTACCGAGACATCATCCTAAACCAGGGGAAGGTACAGGCTCCTGACAAAGTTAAAAAACATCTATCAAGTATATTTTAATAAGAATGCATAGATTTTATATTAGATTTTTGATTGTTTTGATAGCGTTCACATTTCTCTTGTAATTAATTTTCCTGACGAAGACGTCGAGCAGCCAAACTGCTGGCTGGAGCTATGTAACCAAGTTCAAGTTTTAAAAACAGTGATTTGATACTCACCGCACATCAACATACCTTACATGTACCGTAAAACTTACCGTACATCAACGTACCTTACATGTACCGTAAAACTTACCGTACATCAACGTACCTTACATGTACCGTAAAACTTACAGTACATCAACATACCATCAATGCCTTGTCCACCACGCTCATCTACCTCATCCTGTGCTGCCTCATCCTCAGCTACTATATCCTCAGCTACCCCAAACTCACCTACCTCATACTCAGCTACAATATTTTCAGCTACCCCACACTCAGCTACCTCATCCTGCGCTGCCTCATAGCGTACCTTCAATGCGTTGTTCAAAAGCTCCTCTCCTCTTGCCGTACATCAACGTACATTCAATGTACCTTGAAATGTATAGTACATCAACGTACCTTCAATGCTTTGTTCAAAAGCTCCTCTCCTCTTGCTGCAATATCCTTGTCAGCACTTGAAATATCCGCATCAAATCTCAAGCCCAGGGAGCATGCCGCCTTGATGCCATGCTCTTGCAACACCCTGTGGTGATGATGAAAGCATTGGGTTTACTAATTAAAATAGCCACGTCAAATATCAAGCCTAGGGAGCGTGCCGCCTTGATGCCATGCTCTTGCAGCACCCTGTGGTGATGATGAAAGCATTGGGTTTACTATTTTAAAATAGCAGCGTCAAATATCAAGCCTAGGGAGCGTGCCGCCTTGATGCCATGCTCTTGCAGCACCCTGTGGTGATGATGAAAGCATTGGGTTTACTATTTTTAAATAGCAGCGTCAAATGTCAAGCCTAGGGAGTATGCCGCCTTCATTCCATGCTTTTGCAACACACTCTGATAATGATAAAAGCAGTGGATGGACTATTTTGACATGCCCGCATCAAATGTGAAGCCTAGGGAGCGTGCTGCTGTCATTCCATGCTCTTGCAACATCCTGTGATAATGATGGAAGCATTGGGTTTACTATTTTGACATGCCCGCATCAAATGTCAACCCCCACGATTAAAGTAGACGATTAGACGCCGAATTGCCGTGAATGGAACCTTGTAACAATTATTCTTATTCATATGCTGCTTTCATGACATGCTCTTGCAACACCCTGTGATTATGATGAAAGCATTGGGTTTACTATTTTGACAAATCCACAATACAACTCAATCCTTGCGATTCGAGTAGACGATTAGACGCCGAATCGCCGCGAATAGAACCTTGTAACAATTATTATTATGCTTAAGCTGCTGTCATGACATGCTCTTGCAACACCCTGTGGTAATGATGAAAGCATTGGACGGACTATTTGGGAGGGGGGGGGGCAGCCCACTATAGAAATTCAGTGGATGATTTTGGGGGGGGGGGGGGGGGGGGGGGGGCAGCCCACTATAGAAATTCAGTGGATGATTTTTTTTTGGGGGGGGGGGGGGGGGGGGGGGGGGGGGGGGGGGCAGCCCATTATAGAAATTCAGCGGATGATTTGGATTTGGGTCTCGTAGTTCGTACTTAGTACTTTTACAGGCAAAATTTCTGAAAATTCTCAGAATTCTCGATTCTTAGGCCTAATGTCAGAATTCACAGGCCAAATTCTGAAGTACGAACTACGAACAAGGAGGTGTTTCAACCCCCCAAATTTCCGACAATTCTCAGGGGCCAAAAAGTCAGAATTCATAGGCCAAATTCTTAAGTACCAACAACGTACTACGAACTACAAAGTGTTTCAAAAACCCAACTCCAAATTGTCCGCTGAATGGCTATAAGTGCTTATGCTGCGCCCGTCCAGATGATTTGGATAGCACGTTTTGGGATCCCCTTGGACAGTCACATACATGCAAACAACATTTATGTTGCCTTGCAAAAGTACGAAGACAGCAAGCAGCCAAATTGCTGGCTGGACCTATGTAACCAAGTCCAAGTTCATGTAAAAGTACACTAGAGCAGATACTATGTACACTAAGGCAAGTACAAAGAGCACAAAAGTACACTAGGGCAGATACAAAGTACACTAGGGCAGGTACAGAGGGCACACAAGTACACTAGGGCAGATACAAAGTACACTAGGGCAGGTACAAAGAGCACAAAAGTACACTAGGGCCGATACTAAGTACACTAGGGCAGGTACAAAGAGCACAAAAGTACACTTCGAACCATCTAACTGACTGTCAGATTTTTCTGTATTTTTTGACAAGAAGGATTTTCGCCTCAAATGATTGTGGGCAGTGTTTTATTTTTTGATGACGCGTCGCCATTCTGTCGCCATTCCGTAGAATGGTGCACCCCCCGGACCCCCCGATATCGGGACGCGCTGCCCCCCGACCCCCCCAGGCTCTGCGCTTCGCACTCCGCCATGCTTTGGCTACGCAACTATCCTGAAATCAGGGTTGAGTAGCCCAAGAAGCTACTCAACCTGGACTACAGAAATCTGAAATAAAAAACACTGATTGTGGGTCTCCCTTTGCTAGCCCTAGACTCAAAGGATAAGATGTGATCACTGTTTATTTTTTGGGCTACATGCTGCAGCATCTCGGCAGCTTCTTTCACCCACCCTTCGATCAAACCTGAAGCTAGTTAGTGTGTCCGAAAGCTGGCCTGACATGTGTTCCATTGAAGCTGTTATCCTTGGGTTTGACTCAGTTCCTGGCTAATGGAGCTGGGTGGAAGCTGCTACGCGTAGCTCAAAAAAGAAACAATGGAAGTGTTGTGTCGGAGCTCTTCCTACTCGTAACGGATGGCTATCAGTCTACAAGGTAGTGCGGTTCGGAGAGAGTGGGTCCAGAATCAACAAAATGTTTTCGACAAAATGTTTTCGACAAAATGTTCCAAAAATGTATTTTGTCTTAACCATCAGTCCTAGTTAATTTGGGTCCAATCGGAGAAAGTCGATTTCGTCTCTGAACCGCACTACAAGGCAGCAATTGACAATCGTATTAATTACTTTGGGATGGTCGGTTGCAGGGCCTCGGAGGCATCACCTGGACCATGACGGCTACATCAACACCACCACATTATCCCAACCCACAACACACCAACCCACACCATCCCACCCCACAACAACCCATGCCACGCCAACCCACGCCACACCACACCACCCTACAACACACCATCCCACCCCACAACACCCCACCCCACACAATCCCACCCCACAACAACCCATGCCACGACAACCCCCACCACCCCACACAATCCCACCCCACAACAATCCACGCCACGTCAACCCACACCACACCACACCAGCCCACCTCACAACACACCACACCATCCAACCCCATAGCACAACATCTCACACGACACCATCCCGCAACAAACCATACCACCCCACACGATCCCACACCACAACACACCATCCCATCCCACAACACACCACAAAAGACCACCACACACCATCCTACACCACACAAACATTCGACACCAGAACATCCCACCCCATACTTTCCCACCTCACACCATCTCACCCCACCCACACCATCCCACCACACCCCGCATCATCTTACCCCACACCATCTCACCCCACACCACTACACACCATCCCACACCATCTCACCCCATAACACACCAACCCACCCCACATCACCCCACCCCACACCATCTCATCCCACCACTCCCCCCACGATCCCAACACACAACACACCATCCAACCCCACACCCCACCATCCAACCCCACCGCACTCCATCCCACCCCACCCCATCCCACTCCACAACACAACACACCATCCCACCCCACCCCAAACCATCCCTAACCACACCACACCAAACCATCTCACCCCACCCCATCCCACTCCGACCTCAGGTCCTCTGGCCCGGGTTTTATTTTAGGTGATACTTGCAGCAGAAGTGCAACATGATGGGGTGGGATGGGGTGTTGTGTTGTGGGGTGGGGTGGGATGGTGTGGGGTGGGGTGGGATGGAGTGCGATGCGGTTGGATGGTGGTGTGTGGGGTTGGATGGTGGGGTGTGTGTTGGGATCGTGGGGGGAATGGTAGGATGGTGTGGGATGAGATGGTGTGGTGTGTTGTGGGGTGGGATGTTAGAGCCTCTCAGGGGTGCTTGTTGGGGCCACAACACTGCCAGTAGCTGCCCAAAGAATGCTAGGAGCTGCAAGGTATTACTTGAAGACACTGGTGAATCTTCTTATAGTAAGTCCTAGGCGCATCGCAAGCGACTCAGAAAAATGGCCGAGAGTGGGCTCCAAATTGGCGGTGAGGTTTGAGCTGTCCGAGGTTTGGAAGGGTGAAGAGTGGGTTTACGGGTTCCTGGGTTGGAACGTGACGGACAAACATACAATCAGACAAATGGTTGACCCTGGGGGTTCCCGCCCCCCAGAAGGGGGGGCTCCGCCAAGAAAAAAAACGCCAAACCAAAACTGCTAACAAAGGGGGGGGCTCAGCCAACTGCCAGAACCCTAAACCGCCAAAAACCAACCCCAAACCGCCAAAAACTAAACCACCAAAAAGGGGGGGCTCCGAAAAAAAAACGCCAAAACCCAAACCGCTAAAAAGGGGAAGGGGCTCCGCCAACCGCCAAAACCCCCAACCGCCAAAAACCAAACCACCAAATAAGGAGGGGCTCCGCGAAATAACCCTGACCTGGAGGTCATAGCAGCATCCACGGTATCAGGCTCGAGCAGAGGGATCTCCACTATGTCAAAATCCAGTTTGGCGGATTTAGACACAGCCAGCCTGCAGTCTGCTTCTTCCCATGCTCCCGTCCACACGAGAGCGTGGACGCCGATGGGGTTGGATGCCTAGTGATGTAAAGGTTAGAGGCGAGGTAGTGTGGGTGTGGGTGTGAGGGGGTCCAAATGTGTGTGCTAGAGCATGGACACCGATGGGGTTGGATGCCTAGTGATGTAAAGGTCGGAGACGAGGTAGTGTGTGTGTGGGGGGGGGGGTGTGTGAGGGGGTCCAAATGTGTGACTAGCGCATGGACGCTGATGGGGTTGGATGCCTGGTGATGTAAAGGTTGGAGAAGAGGTAGTGTGGGTGTGGGTGTGAGGGGATCCAAATGTGTGTACTCGATCATGGAAGCCGATTTGGTTGGATGCCTAGTGATGTAAAGGTATGAGACAAGGCAGTGTGTGTGTGTGTGTGTGGTGGTGGTGGTGGGGTGGAAGGGGAGGGGGTCCATATGTGTGTACTAGATCATGGAAGCCGATTGGGTTGGATGCTTAGTGATGTGAAGGGTGGAGGCGGGGTAGTGTGGGTGTGTGGGTGTGGGTGTGAGGGGGTCCATATGCGTGTACTAGAGCATGGAGGCCGATGGGGTTGGATGCCTAGTGATGTAAAAGTTGGAGGCGAGGTAGTGTTGGTGTGGGTGTGGGTGTGAGGGGGTCCAAATGTGTGTACTAGAGCATGGATGGGGTGTGGGTGTGGGTGTGAGGGGGGTGATTGGGTGGAGACGAGGTGTAATGTGGGTGTGAGGGGGGTGATTGGGTGGAGACGAGGTGTAATGTGGGTGTGAGGGGGGTGATTGGGTCCACATGTGCCTACTATTATCCAAGTAAGCATGCATCTATCCAACCACCCATGTTTCCCTCCCTCCCTGCTTCCACCCACCCACCCATCCATCCACCCACCCATCGGCCACACATTCCTCTCTACCTTCATTCATCCATCCACCCACCCCTCCATGCATCCATCCAATCATCCATCTACCCATCAATCCCTCAATCCATCCATCCATCCACCGAACCACCTATCCACCCACTGATCCCTCCATCCCTCTATCCCTCCATTCATTCATCCACTACCCCTCCATGCATGCACCCATTCGCTCATCCATCCATGCACCCACCCTTCCATCCATCCAACCACCTGCCCACCCACCCACCCCTTTATCCCTCCATTCATTCATCCATCCACCTACCCCTCCATGCATGCACCCATTCACTCATCCATCCATGCACCCACCCTTCCATCCATCCATCCATCTAACCACCCACCCATTCCTCCATCCCTCTATCCCTCCATTCATTCATCCATCCACCCACCCCTCCATGCATGCACTCATCCATCCATGCACCCACCCTTCCATCCATAAATACATCCAACCACCTGCCCACCCACCGATCCCTCCATGTCTCCATCCATCCATCCATTCATTCATGCATCAATTCATACATCCATGCATTCATTCATTCGTTCATTCATTCCTCCATGCAACCATTACTCGCGCTCTACATCCACGGCAAGCGCATTTATCACGCACCTGAGCAACGACGAGTGATCTGTTCCGAGAAGATGGTGTGACTAAGTTCTTCTTCCCATGCCTGTTCACGGGAGAGGCCAGCAGTTGCGACTGCGAGAGGGCTGCGCTGAGACACATTGCGCTGGGTTGGCTCGATTGGAAAGCGTTGGAATGTCCGGAATTGGTACCTGTGCAGACCTGAGCGTTGACCGATTGCGATTGTTGGTCCTTTTTACCCGACTGTACCAAGGGCGCACTGTACACAGCAAGGACAGGGGTGAGCGGAGGGAAGGGGCCAGGGCCGGGGCCTGGTACACACGAAACCAGACGATCGTTTACCCCTTACCCTCCCGCACATAACAGGGTCTACCTTAACTCCCTGGGCTGTTATGCTTCTTATGTTTGAAAAGCCTTCCTTCCCTAATGATTGTACCTACACATTGACCGACCAAGTACTCACGTATAAAAAGTACCTGTCCCTTCTCCTCTTAAATTGCAGGCTAGAGCCATGTAACCAAGTTCTACTGTTCATGTTACAGTCACCGTATTTGGTCTCAAATTCTGATCAACCGGTAGTATGCAAATAAAATAAATATAACTCCCCGAAGCTGGCCGGAAAACTTAGTAACAATTCAAATTCAAACAAAAAAAGTTTGAAAGCCAGCCCAGGGCTGCCTGGAGAATCATGAAACAATTCAATTCAGGTAGATAGGAGGAACTTGGCAGAAACCAGCCAGCCGGTACCGACACATGTTGGGAATCAAACGCTTTGGCAAACCGAAGTTTGCTAATCCATTTGCCATTAGCTTAGGTACAAACAGCAATTAAGGCTGTTGGCTCAAATAACCAAGATCGGACAAAATAAAAGGGGAAAACATCATAAAGGCAGTTAGCATGGTAGAACAGGTGCATACCCCATACCATCACAATCACTAACCAAAATTGACCCCAGATCCACCAAGCGCACCCACCAAGAGGGCTTCAACATGCAACTCAAAGCTAATAATAAGGGAAAACAGAAAGAGAAAACTGAGGATTCCTACTGGGTTCCTTAACTCTACCACCTTATCCACTTCCCAAGACTTCCTTAGTTCTAAAGCAGGTTGTGAAAATTAAAAACGCAGCCTAGCTTATTCTGCTTGTAGCTTATTCTGTACGCCAGTATGAGTGGGTTCTAGTGCCAGCTTATTTTTAGTTTTCTTCACCATGCCATAAAAAGGGTAACGAAAATAAAGAGAGCGCTAGTGACTAGGGCACCTAGGTATGGAAGAGGCGTCTGCACAACTTTCATGGGACACATATTGATATGTTAATTGTACGAGTACATACAAACATATCAAGGTATCCAGCCAACCAAGAGGCTCCAAAATGCACGTCTGTGAAGTGCAACCATAGTGGAATATACCACAAATACGTTGACACACCACTTCACAAGTTTCAGACCAGGGTATTGAAACAAGCTTTAATAAAATCCACCCATTCCTCCGCATAGTGACATGCCAGCACTGGTAGATTCCTTTGTATGCAAACAGATGTGCAAGAATGCACCGGACACCGCAAATCAGACAGCTCAACGCAAAATCTAGTACCCCCTTCTCGTGGCCCGGAGAACTTTTATAAGTACAGGCTGCGCTGTGGGCTAGGCTGTACAGTTCCTGCGAAAGCATCAAGTCTTCTACAAGACACCCCCCCAAATCTTCCAAAACGCATTCTCATAGATCCTTCCACTGAATTTGTTGGTCCAGCATATTATGTTTTGTAATATAAAGCACACAGTGCACACTCTGCCTCTCCTTTGGAATGCCGACTGGTGGATGTTCCCTCAGCTCCTCCTTCAGAAATACAGCAAACCCACCACGCTCTCCTTCGGATAACTCAGAGATATACCACATCCTACTATCACAACCTAAAAAACGCCAGTATGTGCAGGTGTGCCATCGGAATACGTAGTAAGCGGTGCTCCATCAGACTCTGACGGAGCTCCAAGCCAAGAGATTCCAACCCAGCTTTTCTCTTGCCCCTCTTCCCCAAGTTCACAAGTTTGACAAAACTTCAGCGAAAGCTGCCCACACACAGGTGCAAGAGTACTGTTGAACAACCGTCTCAGCTCCCTGCCTGTCCCACCCAAAAAACATATATATCACCTCGGCCTCATCCTGCCCACTCCCATCATTGATGTGCAGATGAAAACTAGGACTCATGCACTTGAGCCAAGGCTACATGCTTTCTAAACAAAATAATGACTAATCTCTCAACCTCTTGGCAGGGACCACAGTCCTGCCACCGCCCATCATGGGTGGGTGAATGAACGGAATGACTGAGGTGGCCATGCTTGTGTCTATTTCGTCAAGGGCAGAGTCGTGAATGGAGGCGCGGCGTGTATCCTTCCGTGCCACATTGTTGTTCAGCCGGATGAAATACTTCTGGGCATGGCTCGCAACCTGCAGGTAGTGGGAGTGAGCTGAGTTTTGGGCCATGTGAAGTGCTGGTGGTAGACAAATCATAAGCCTCACTTCTATATCTCATATGCTGCAGATCGCTGTACATCCTGACGTATCTGTGATCACACAGAAATTGCATCTGCTTAATGCAGATGCTTGCATGCTCCTTCCGAGGGAACCAAGGCTTGGAATTGACCAGAGATATCAAAGGCTATACCCCAGCCATAGACATTACCCTGCCCCGTTCAGCTTGGAGAGACCATAGGATAGAGAACAACAATAACACACCTGTGTAGGTGTCCTGGAAGTAACAAAGTTGCGGGCGATGTTGCGCCAATCTCCTTTTCCAAACTTGGCCAATCCAAGCAGGAACTGCATTAGGAGAGAGAAGGAGGTTAAGCTTTGCCTTGGAGTAAGGCTTGTGGGCATCGATGCAAACATAGGTGGACGGGGAGTCTTCGTATTGTAGTTGTTGAGCCCAGCTGAAGGCGTGGGTCGTTGTGGCAAAAGGTTCTTGAGTTTCAACTGCTAATCCTAACGGGGTGCGGGGACCATGTTGCATCTAGATGATCTAGTGGAGTTATGTTCAAAATCTGCATTTGGCACCTCTAGTGCTTCCATGCACAAGGTGGAAGCCAGTATTGTTGTTAGTCTATAAGAACGAGAGAAATGCACAGCAGAGAAACCAGGTGCGGTTAAGAGCTGGACAGGGTTGACTGGTGCTTGCAGATTCTCCAGAACAAATAATAAGCCATGAACCTGTCCTGCCTGCTTCTTGTCTGCCTGTTAGCCGGGTCTTACCGAGTGGTGCTCTTCCTGACTCCAAGGAACTCCCTTGCGACGATCATTCTGCTCAGAGGCATCTGTCTTCGCCTTCTTCAACAAAGACGGCTCCGGGGTCTGAGAGGACAGATAATCGAGTTAGCCCAGGCATGTGAGTGTCGAGGCAAGGACACGCTAGCACATGTACAGAAAGCAAGCAAGCAAGCAAGCAAGCAAGCAAGAAAAGGAGACAAAGGATCGCGCCCGGGTGGGTGGCATTGCAATGACAGCATACCTTCACGGAGTGACACTGGTTGAGAGAGTTGTCTTGGTAGTCAGGAGGGGACACAGTTCCCATTTCAATAGCAGTCAAATCATCCTGCAAGCACGTTAGGCAATTGCGATTAATATCCGAACCCAGGGATTGATTTTAAAACAGCTTGAGGGATGATCAAGCGTTCGGTCGAGGGGGTCTCCCTGGGGTACCACGATCAAAACGAGACACATCAACGCACCTGCAGGGATAGGACGTACATATACACCTCGTGCGCAGACCTTCTCGGTAATCGAGCAGCAATCTTGGACCACCTGGGAAAGGGCAATGGATCGAGTAAGCATTGCGATCAATTAATACGTCTGACAAGACCGCGACCTCGAGACGAGCTTGCTGCATCAGCTAATTTGGTTAGCAAAATTCAGGAGCATGACTTACTTGTCTGCGTCGTTGAAATGGTGCGCAAGGGCAACCTCGACAAGCTTGGCCTCCTCGTACCTGTGTAGACAATACACAGCGCCTTAGTTTCTGCAATCGATCAAGCACATAATTGTTTAGTTCTCCGACGAGACAAAGCAGGCATACTTACGTCCAGTCGCCGACGGGAATGTAATTCCTCTCGGGATTGTGAGAACGTCTTTGGCTCATCTTGAAGCTTTCAATTCGAACGGAATAATAATCCGAGGAGAGACCTTGCGGCAGAAAGGTTGAATGCAATGTAAAGTGGTTGTCAACTGCTTGGCTTGACTATTATAATGAGTGGTTCAGGCCGAATGATGTGTAGTGCCCGAGGTAACGACGTCGGTTTGGATGCCTAGTTGGATGCCCAGCTGGATGCGTCAGTTGGATACCCAGTCGCGTTGGGGCACGGCGCGCCCAGATCTTTGATGATTGCTTTTAAAGCCGCCACTGCCATCGCAGTTGGCATCCTTCTTTCTTCTTCTCTATGTAACAGAAGCAATAAGTCAGGACGGCAAAGCGTCCGAGGCAACGTAGAAGCGGCAGTTTGGTGTCATCGCTCCAGGCTGGCATATGTAAGCCTCCCTTTTCATTCTTTCAGTTCAGGAAGTGTGAGAAAGAAGAAGAAGAACGCGGTTCTTTCCTGGAAAGCCTGGATCGTACAGATTTGGATTTGGTGAGCATGCCATCAGGCTACGCTGATTTCTTCCCTAGGATCCCCGTGGGGGATCCTCCCTCCACCAACCCATCCACCCCACCCTCACTTCGCGATTCGGGTCTTCTTCCTTCGAATGACCTGTTGTATCTGATCTTTATCTTTGCTCGCTTTTACCTTTATTCAGCGCACCTCTGGGGCAAAACTTCCATCCTGCTGATATCTCGTTAGATATGGGGAAGCGCTCTCGTGGTAGCCCGACGGGAGCGGGAGCTTCTCTACGTGCCTGGCGAAGTTGAAGTCCATGTATGCAATGGGTCACTCCATGCACATGGGACTCTCCTGTGCCCAGCGTGACCAGAGACAAAACGGGAAGGACCCATGTGCATGTACATGCACGTGTGCATACCTGTGGTCAATAGTGAGAGGACAGCATAAGCGAGACCAATCGGCACTCGTTGCGATATTAATATCTACACGTCTGCTTAGCAAACAAGCATGCAAGAATGGAATCCTTTGAGATTCTTCGTGCTCAAAATGGTGTCGTCTTTTGAGGATCCGCGAATCTGCCCAAATCTACCTGGCAGCCGGGGGGGGGGGGGGGGGGGGGGGGGGGGGGGGGGAAGGGGACTGGGGCGGGGGAGCAGGGCCTGGGGGGCAGTATCAAGTTCGTTAGACAAAAAAGAGGTGAGGTGTAACACAATCCAGACGGCATGTGCATGTGTCCGAATCAAGGTGGCTATGCTCCTATTTCCAACCCATACAATCTACCAGACACATGCACACGCCTTCACAGCACACGAAGTACGATTTCGAAGGTCACTACAAACACATATACCTAAAGCTTTCGCGACATCGCCCTGCAGCGTTATAAAGGGCAGCTTCCTAAATTCACGTCGACTTGGCGAATTGCTTTCCGTTTCTTTTCTCCTATCGTTGATTTTAAACTGAAGCAGGCAACTGGAGGTCTTGCTCCGTTTCTGCTAGTTTCAGCTTGTCCCGACCTTCTCAGAGACTCTGGGAGATTTGATATTTCTGAACTTCTTGCTTCCTCGCTGCTGCTCCCTCACCCCCACTGACGAGAAACTAGCATAATGGCCTCCACTCAATCTAGCTTTGGCCGAACCGGTGGAAGCACCGAGGGGAAAGTCCCTCTCGGGAACTACGGCCAGAAAGTAGATAAGCCGACCAACTCCCAAATCATGGAGATGTGCGGCATGCTCAAGGTACGTCCCGACGTCAGCAGAGCAGGTTTACAAAAACGGGGAGGCTTGGGTCAGTTTTTTTTGAAGACAACGAACTGTACCGGGTGGGTGTGCAGTTGCGAACTGAGGCTGACAAGGGTCGATGAGACCTACAGATCTGAAGTTAAGTTGATGGATATTTATGTCAGATATTGTCATTTGTCCTGCCACATCCAACCAAACTTTGCTGAACATCCATCCAAGAGACAGATTCCGCGTGCAGCCTCCAAAGATAAGGACCTCCATTGTTTGTCTTGCTTGTATGTATATGACAGTCCAGGGGTAGCCATTAAGGGACTCGCCCAACCTCGAATAATCAAGACAATTCTAGACTATTAAATTCGTTTTTTTCCCAAGCTGGCCGTCCCATGCCCATGCTCTGTCCTGTGCTCACATGTACGGAGGCAGGCTGTTCCCCTCTGGCCGTAGGTGCATGAGAGTAATGCACACAGCATGTGCGTTGCATGATTAGATTAAAAACGAGAAAACGTTGGAGGTTCTTATCGAAGGAGACTGTACATGGACTGAGTCTCTTGAATGATAGAGTTTTGAGCAGTGAGCAATGTATCATAGCATCCATCCTACTCCCTACGGCAGCCTGCACCCTGTTCAGGTTGTTAAGCAGGTGTTCAGGGTGTTAAACACTTGTTTATGTATGGCAATGGTTAAACGAGAATGTACATAGACTGAGTCTCGTGAATGATATAATTTGTACGATATCATATGATATCACACTCGCCTTTGGTCATCATCAGATCATATGGTCCCTACATATACTACATACACATATACACACATACATATTACATACACATATACACACATACATATTACATACACATATACACACATATACACTCACATATATACTGCACACACATGTACACACACATATACACTACATACACATATACCCGAAAATATACTACACGCACATATATACCACGTACACATATTCACACATATTCACACACATATACTACATACCGAAAATACACGCACGTGTATACTACATACACGTATACAGAAACATACATACTACACACACATATACACGCATATGCATGTACACACATATACGACATACACATATACGCACACATGTACTACATACATATATAAACACACAGATACCACACACACACACACACAGGTACTACACATACCTATACCATACTGGTGAGGTCTCCCATGTTTCTAACCTTCCATGCTAGGGAGGTTAGGAATTCTGCATTTATAACATATACCTCACCTGCATATACTACACATACCTTTAATACCCTAACCTCCCTACCCTGGCTTACCTAATGCAGGTGAGGTCTTCCATGCTTGCATTGGGAGCATGTGAGCGAGTCAAGAAGATAGCGCGACACCACAACAACGACATCGCTTATTCTTCCATCCTCCCGGAGCTGGTCAACATTGTGAGCGAGAACCCCGACACCCCATTGGCTGCAGGTAGGGGGGGGGGGGGGGGGGGGGGGGGGAGGTTTGTGCGTGGAGGTGTGTGTGTGTCCCACTTATTTCCGATAACCTGTGGAGGTGTGCATGGTGGTGGTGAGGTGTGTGGGTGTGGTGGTGGTGGTGTGTGTGGTGGTGGTGGTAGGGGAAAGTAGCCCCCTCTTAAGTTAGCCCTCACTTAAGGTAGCCCCCACTTACCTAAAACCTAAACCCACCTAGACCCTAAACCCTGAACCATACAAACACCTAAAAACGAAACCTTGTAATCAAAACCTGAACCACTAAACCCTAAACCGTAAACCCATACAACCCTAAACTTAAGTGGGAGCTACCCCCACCCCACCCCACCCCACCCCACCCTTGGCTGCAGGAGCTATTTCTACCCTATGCACCATTGCCATGATATATAAATCAATTCCGCTTTCAATATTGATAGGGAAAGGCAATCTGATATCACATGCTATCATGTAATCATATGATATCATATGATGCAGGAAGTCTAACTAGCCTGAAGTTACCATTTATATATCATATCATGTGATATAAAATTATATACAATGACACATAATTAGGGAGCGGCAGGGGGGGGGGGGGGGGGGGGGGGGGGGGTAGCTGGGTAGCGCTACCTGCCGTGCTCACATGGCTGGTTTTGAGCTATTAATGTCGGTAACTTGTCCTCGAAGGTGCTATTTGGTACCGATTTTGCATAGCTTTTCACAAGGAATCCAAATTTTGCATTCGCGAAGTGTGATTCCGTTCATATAGGAAGGTAACCCTGAGCCTGTCGCGACGTACCCTTTCTCATGGTAAGATTTTCAATGGCTACGTTTGGCTAAGTTAGCTCCCAGCTATTAGGACTAACCCAGCTATTAGGACTAACCCAGCTATTAGGACTGTAAGTCCTACTTTTGGCTGCGGTTAGGGCTACCTGCCGCTCCCTGCACACAATGACATACGATGAGATATAACTATATACAATGATATACAATGACACACAATAATACACAGTGATATCAAATGATGCACAATGATATGAAAAAGATAATGAAAAAAATTACAATTTTTTTGATTGAGGGATAAGCCTGTCAAAACTGTTTGTGTGTGTGTCCGTGTGTCACAACCTACTTTTCAGGTTTCACTTCAAATCACAAAAAAACAAAACATTATATAAGATATCCCAATTATAAGACTTATTGATACCGGAGATATTCTCAAGAGACCACGTATGAGCATCGCAATTCAAGAAAAGGAGCTAAGGTTTGTGCTTTTTGGGCCAAAAGCGACAATTATTGGGTAACATTTGTCATCATTTCAAATTCGCACCATCCAATCATGTGCGCATGCATAGGTTTGGGGATGGAATTGTCGTCAAAAAATCGAGGCGAAACATGTAAGCATTACAATGGACGAAACATTCCCGGGCACAATGATATACATTATCATATGATCTGATATGATATGATCTAATCTGATATGATATGATATGATTTGCCGGTCCTTTTGCTGCAGGTGCCATTTCTGCCCTCTGCACCATTGCCATGACGCCTGATGGGCGACAGAGGATCTGTGTCATGGGCGGTGCTCCTCCAGTCATAAAGTGCGTTGCGGCAAGTGGGACTGGGGGGGTGGGCACAGGGGTTGGTGGGCAGCAGTGATTCCTTTTCGGTTAAAATTAAGGGCGTTGGGGAAAGTGGGTCTGGGAGGGCGGGCACATGGGTTGGTGGGCAGCAGTGATTCCTTTTCGGTTAAAATTAAGGGCGTCGGGGAAAGTGGGTCTGGGAGGGCGGGCACATGGGTTGGTGGGCAGCAGTGATTCCTTTTCGGTTAAAATTAAGGGCGTCGGGGAAAGTGGGTCTGGGAGGGCGGGCACATGGGTTGGTGGGCAGCAGTGATTCCTTTTCGGTTAAAATTAAGTGCGTTGGGGAAAGTGGGTCTGGGAGGGCGGGCACATGGGTTGGTGGGCAGCAGTGATTCCTTTTCGGTTGAAATTAAGGGCGTCGGGGAAAGTGGGTCTGGGAGGGCGGGCACATGGGTTGGTGGGCAGCAGTGATTCCTTTTCGGTTAAAATTAAGTGCGTTGGGGAAAGTGGGTCTGGGAGGGCGGGCACATGGGTTGGTGGGCAGCAGTGATTCCTTTTCGGTTAAAATTAAGTGCGTCGGGGGAAAGTGGGTCTGGGAGGGGCGGGCACATGGGTTGGTGGGCAGCAGTGATTCCTTTTCGGTTAAAATTAAGTGCGTTGGGGAAAGTGGGTCTGGGAGGGCGGGCACATGGGTTGGTGGGCAGCAGTGTCTTTCATTTCAGATTTGTGTTATGTTTTTAAGCACGGAGCCCGTTTTGTGTGTGTGGTGGTGGTGGTGGTGGTGAAGGGGGGGGGGGGGGGGGGGGGGGGGGGGGGGTCATGCGTCCGCCATGCAACAACAGAATGGCTACACAGTGGCGACGCGCCGTCGCAAAAAAACAGTGAGATGATTTCATCTTACACGCTCACACCGCGTCGCACCATACTACACCACTCCAAAGCTAACCACGCCGAACCAAACCAAACAACCACACTGAAAGGACCCATACCACACCAAACCACACTTTACACCTCTGCCCCACACACCACCACCAGGCGTTAGAGGCCAAGAAGCGTGTGTTGGGTGCTGACCACCCACACACCATTATCTTCATCAGCAACCTGGCCATTTGCGTCAAAGCTCAGGGACGCCACCTAGAGGCGTAGCCGATGTGTCAACAGGCGATGGAGGCCAGGTGGCATGTGCTGGGTGCTGACCATCCAGAAACTATTTGCTCCATCGACAACCTGGCCGTTTGCATCATTGATCAGGGGCGCTACCAGGAGGCGGAGCCGATGTATCAGCAGGCGGTAGAGGCCATCAGGCATCATGGCCTCTACCGCCTGCTGATACATCGGCTCCGCCTCCTGGTGGCACCCCTGATCACTGATGCAAATGGCCAGGTTGTTGATTGACCTAATGTTTTCTGGGTGGTCAGCACCCAGCACATGCTACCTGGCCTCCATGGTGCTGACCACCCCAAAAACGTTACGTGCATTATGAACCTGGCCAATCGCATCAATGAATAGTGGGGACACCAGGACACACACCACCACACACCACCACAACACCACCACCACAAACCACCCCCACCCCCTCAGCACCACACCACCACCACAACCCAGACTCCACCACCACTACCACAACCCTGACTCCACCACCACTACCACCACCACCACACCACCGCACGCAACCACCACCGGCACACCGGCACACACCACCACCACAACAACTTATGTCCGTTCCCCCACCGGCTCTACTTGTCTCTCCTTCCAGGATGGTTGCTAAGGCAGATATACACCACCACACACAACACCACACAACACCACCACACACAACACCACCACACACATCACCACCACACACGCACGCACACCACCACTCTCCTTGTCAGTCCTTCCAGGATGGTTGCTAAGGCAAATATACACCACCACACACACCACCACACACACACATCACCACCACCACACACGCACGCGCACCACCACCCTCCTTGTCCCTCCTTCCAGGATGGTTGCTAAGGCAGATATACACCACCACACACAACACCACACACCACAACCACACACACCACACACCACCACCACCACAACTTATGTTCGTTCCCCCACCGGCTCTTCTTGTCTCTCCTTCCAGGATGGTTGCTAAGGCAGATATACACCACCACACACCACAACCACACACATCACCACCACACACGCACGCACACCACCACTCTCCTCGTCCCTCCTTCCAGGATGGTTGCTAAGGCAGAAATACACCACCACACACCACAACCACACACATCACCACCACACACGCACGCACACCACCACTCTCCTCGTCCCTCCTTCCAGGATGGTTGCTAAGGCAGACATGTCAAAGCCCAACACAGAGAAGGGCGTCGTGCTGCTCATGAACTTGGCTGCAGATGCTCAGAACAGGAGGGTAAGTATCGCTGCTGCTGCTGCTGCTGCTGCTGCTGCTGCTTTAATAAATGAATAGTACGCCTTGTTACGAGGCGTGAGGTTGAGGGGGTCAGCAAGTTTGCTTTCACTGGGGCCAACCGTTTGCTTTCGCTGCTGCTGCTTTTCTGCTGCTGCTGTTACTGCTGTTGCTGTCGCTGCTGCTGTTGCTGTTATGAGTACTCTATTTGTCGTTATCGTTCTTGTCATGCTTAGTACTCTGCCCTCAGACTTCAGTATTGCTTGTGTTAGTGTGTTTGTGTGTGCACTGGGGTGGGTGAGTGGGGGGAGTTAGCTCAGTGCTACTCATGAACTTGGCTGCAGATGCTCAGAACAGGGGGGGTAGTATCGCTAGTGCTGCTGCTGATGATGATGTTGCTGCTGCTTCTGTTGATGCTGCAGCTGTTGCTGCT
This sequence comes from Chlamydomonas sp. ICE-L, assembly GCA_013435795.1. Lineage (NCBI taxonomy): Eukaryota > Viridiplantae > Chlorophyta > Chlorophyceae > Chlamydomonadales > Chlamydomonadaceae > Chlamydomonas > Chlamydomonas sp. ICE-L. Next base: position 74,167,835 of record JACBWV010000610.1, read on the forward strand.
GGTGATGATGATGTTGTTGCTGCTGCTGTTTCTGATGATGATGCTGTTGCTGCTGTGGCTGCTGCTGCTGTTGGCGCTGCTGCTTTTCTGCTGATGTTGCTGTTGCTGATGTTCCTGCTGCTGCTGATGATGACGATGTTGCTGCTGCTGCTGCTGTTACTGCTGCTGCTGCTGCTGCTGATGTTGCTGATGTTACTGCTGCTGCTTTACTGTTGCTGATGTTGCTGCTGCTTCTCTTGCTGCTATGAGTGTTCTTTTTGTCGTTATCGTTCTTGTCGTGCTTAGCACTCTGCCCTCGACTATTGCGATTGCAACTTATTTGATTAATATTACTATTTAAAAAATAAATGTAAAATAAGAATAATAATAATGATAATAACAATAATAATAACAATATATTTTTAATTGCGCAAGCCAAGTGTGACGGAGCCCACTGTTTGTTCTTTGGGCTACTCCATAGCTTTTCGTGTCTGGTACCAGGAGCACCTTCCAGGCAGCTCCCCTGGCTTGCTACCCAGCTAATTCTACAGCAACGTAGTGCATCTGAAAGCTGACAAGATCATATTTTGAATACTGTTGAAATCTTTGGGCTTAGCCCAATGGCTGGCTCAGGAAGCTGCCACTGAGTCTAGCCTCTGCCAGCTGCATTGGATTGCCTGTCTTGTCAGCTTTTAGACACACTAGCTAGCTTCAGGTGTCACCCAAGGACAAGGAAAGGGAGCTGCCTAGAAGCTGCTACGTGAAGCCCCAAAAATAAACAGTGCCAAATTCAAAATTTATTAAACAAGAGTGCCAGACGGTATCATTTGGTAGCGCTGAGTCAGGATAATGCGAATGCGAAGGAGGAGAATGAGTTGCGAGAAGGTTACATCGGAAATTCGAATGGTGCAAAAATCCGAAACCTAACTATAATTTGTGCGCAGGCCATCCGAGAAGCTGGTGGAGTCGAGGCTCTTGTGAAAGTAATGAGCGCATCCGCCTTAGACACGACCATGGAGAGTGTCATAGGAGCATTGCACAATGTGCTGTTGTCAGGTGCGCAATCTGTCATATAATGAATATTCTATACCCCGGAGCACCCACCCACCCACCCTACTACCATCCGCTCGTGGAAGTTATGAGCGCTTTCGCCTTAGACACCACCATGGAGAGTGTCCTAGGAGCATTGCACTATGTGCTGTTGTCAGGTGCGCAAGCTGGCAAAGAATCAATATGCTATACCCTGTAGGGCCCACCCACCCACCCACCCACTTCCCCTACTACCATCCACTTGTGAAAGTAATTAGCACACCTGCCTTGGACACGACTATGGAGAGTGTCATAGGATCATTGCACAATTTGCTGTTGCCAGGTGCGCAAGCTGGTATAGAATGAATATGCTATACCCTGTAGCCCCCACCCACCCTACTACCCTATTACCATCCACTTGTGAATGTAATGAGCGCATCCGCCTGGGACACCACTATGGGCTCAGTTGCAATGCACAATATGCTGTTGTCAGGTATGCAATCTGCCATATAATGAATATTGCATACCCTGTAGCACCCACCCACCCACCCTTCTACCCTACTACCATCCACTTGTGATAGTAATGACCGCATCCGCCTTGGATACTATCATGGTCCTAGGTGCATTGCACAATGTGCTGTTGTCAGGTGAGCAATCTGCCATATAATGAATATGCTATACCCTGTATCACCCACCCACCCACCCTACTACCATCCACTTGTGAAAGTAATGACCGCATCCGCCTTGGATACTATCATGGTCCTAGGTGCATTGCACAATGTGCTGTTGTCAGGTGAGCAATCTGCCATATAATGAATATTGCATACCCTGTATCACCCACCCACCCACCCTTCTACCCTACTACCATCCACTTGTGAAAGTAATGACCGCATCCGCCTTGGATACTATCATGGCCCTAGGTGCATTGCACAATGTGCTGTTGTCAGGTGAGCAATCTTGCTGTGATAAAGTCCTTTAATTGTTGTCTATTGGAGCATACCCAGGTACCCAGGTTTTGTTAAAAGATAACAAGTCCTAGGCAGCGTCGCAAGCGACGCAGAAAATTGGTGGAGAGTGTTGGCTATCAGAACGACAGGTGACGACAGAATGGAGCAGACTGAAGCCAGTTGGTTATGAGACAGTTGGCTGACGCGTCAGGCTTCGTCTCGGTCTCCTCTTCACTGCAGATGTGCTCAATTAGTGCTAACTCAATAATTCAGATAATTTTAAATATAATTTTATAATCCCTATTCCTCCCAAAAAGGACCGTCAATTACGTTTTAGCATTATATTTCGCTAATACCAGCCATACTCTACTGCCCATTGCAGATGGCAAGGGAAAGCAGCCATGGACCCTGTTACTTCAAAGCACACTCTTTCGTTAAGACTTCTCTCATCTCATTCTTTCTTTCTCTACTGCCCATTGCAGATGGCAAGGGAAAGCAGCCATTGACGCTGGCACTTCCAAGTACACTCTTTCGTTAAGACTTCTCTCATCTCATCTCAATCTTTCTCTACTGAACATTGCAGATGGCAAGGGGAAGCAGCCATGGACGCTGGCACTTCCAAGTACACTCTTTCGTTAAGATTTCTCTCATCTTATTCTTTCTTTCTCTACTGCCCATTGCAGATGGCAAGGGAAAGCAGCCATGGACGCTGGCACTTCCAAGTACACTCTTTCGTTAAGACTTCTCTCATCTCATCTCAATCTTTCTCTTCTACCCGCTGCAGATGGGAAGGGAAAGCAGCCATGGATGCTGGCATTTCAAACACACACTCTTTCCTTAAGACTTCTCTCATATCATCTCATCTCATATCATCTCGTCTCAATCTTTCTCTACTGCCCACTGCAGATGGGAAGGGAAAGCAGCCATGAACGCTGGCACTTTAAACACGCACTCTTTCCCGAAGACTCCTATCATATCATCTCATCTCATTCTTTCTCTACTACCCACTGAAGATGGCAAGGGAAAGCAGCGCGCCAAGGACCCTGGCACTTCAAACACACACTCTTTCCTTATGCTCCTCTCATCTCATCTCTTTCTTTCTCTACTACCCACTGCAGATGCCAAGGGAAATCAGCCATGGACGCTGGCACTTCAAACACGCACTCTTTCCTTATACTCCTCTCATATCATCTCATTATTTCTCTACTACCCACTGCAGATGCCAAGGGAAAGCAGCCATGGACGCTGGCACTTCAAACACACACTCTTTCCTGAGGACTTCTTTCATCTCATCTCATCTCATCTCAATCTTTCTCTACTACCCACTGCAGATGCCAAGGGAAAGCAGCCCTGGACGCTGGCACTTCAAACACGCACTCTTTCCTTAAGACTTCTATCATCTCATCTCATCTCATCTCAATCTTTCTCTACTACCCACTGCAGATGGGAAGGGAAAGCAGCGAGCCATGGACGCCGGCATCGCTGTCCCCCTAGCTCGTATCTTGGCGGCTAGGCTGAGCGAGTCCAGCCTTATCGCAGTGCGCGTGCGTATGCTTGTCAGCGACTTGTTGCGTGTGCCCGACATTCAGGAGCGGATACGGGCTGCTGCTGAGGAGAAGGGCTTCACCCTACCAGGTACTGGTCCACTTGGGATGGGCTGGGTTAGGTTGTATTGCAGTGCGTGTGCGTTTGTGTGTAATCGACTTGTTGCGAGTGCCCGGTATTCAAGAGCGGATATGGGCTGCTGCTGAGGAGAAGGGCTTCACCCTACCAGGTACTGGTCCACTTGGGATGGGCTGGGTTGGGTTGTATCGCAGTGCGTGTGCGTATGCTTGTCAGCGACTTGTTGCGAGTGCCCGGTATTCAAGAGCGGATACGGGCTGCTGCTGAGGAGAAGGGCTTCACCCTACCAGGTACTGGTCCACTTGGGATGGGCTGGGTTGGGTTGTATCGCAGTGCGTGTGCGTATGCTTGTCAGCGACTTGTTGCGAGTGCCCGGTATTCAAGAGCGGATACGGGCTGCTGCTGAGGAGAAGGGCTCCACCCTACCAGGTACTGGTCCGTTTGGGATGGGCTAGGTTGGGATGGGCTAGGTTGGGATGGGCTAGGTTGGGTTGGGTTATGTTGTATCCCAATTATAAGGGCTCCACCCTCCCAGGTAATGATCCGCTTGGGATAGGATTAGCTGGTTTGGCTTGGGTTATGTTGTATCCAAACTATAGGGGCTCCACCCTCCCAGGTAATGGTTCGCTTGGGATGGGCTAGCTTGGGTTGGGTTGAGTAGGGTCGAATCCCAATTATAAATTATTTTCCCTACCGAGTAATGCTTGAGTTCTATGTAGCAGCCTAGTAAGTGCTTTGTAATGTTTGCTTGAGGTATAGAGGCAGTTCCGGAGGAGGATGGCTTCACCCTAGCAGGTAGTGGATTGGCTGGGTTGGGTTGGGTAGGGTCGTATCCCAATTATAAATTATTTTCCCTACCGGGTAATGCTTGCGTTGTATGTAGAAGCCTAGTAAATACATAGTTATGTTTGCTGTATTGAGGTAAAGAGGCAGCTCCGGAGGAGAATGGCTTCACCCTAGCAGGTAGTGGTTGGGATGTGTAGGGTAGGGCCGTTTCCCAATTAGAAAGGCTTTACCCTACTAGATGATGGTCTGGTTGGGATTGGCTGGGTTGGGTTGGGTAGGGCCGTTTCCCAATTAGAAAGGCTTTACCCTACCAGACGATGGTCTGGTTGGGATTGGCTGGGTTGGGTTGGGTAGGGTCATATCCCAATTAGAAATCATTTTCCCAACCAGGTTATGCTTGGCTTCCATGTAGCAGCCTAGTAAGTGCTTTGCAATGTTTGCTTGAGGTCTGAAGGCAGTTCCGGAGGTGGAAAGCTTCACCCTAGCAGGTAGTGGATTGGCTGGGTTGGGTTGGGTAGGGTCATATCCCAATTAGAAATCATTTTCCCAACCAGGTTATGCTTGGCTTCCATGTAGCAGCCTAGTATGTGCTTTCCAATGTTTGCTTGAGGTCTACAGGCAGTTCCGGAGGAGGATGGCTTCACCCTAGCAGGTGGTGGATTGGCTGGGTTGGGTTGGGTAGGGTCATATCCCAAATAGAAAGGGTTTACCCTCCAGAAGTTGCTTGCGTTGTATGTAGAAGCCTCGTAAATACATTGAAATGTTTGCTTGAGGTATAGAGGTAGTTCCGGAGGAGGTTGGCTTCACCCTAGCAGGTAGTGGATTGGCTGGGTTGGGTTGGGTAGGGTCATATCCCAAATAGAAAGGCTTTACCTCCAGGTAACGCTCGATTTTTGTGTAGAAGCCTTATACGCACATTGTGATGTTTGCTTGAGGTATAGAGGCAGCTCCGGAGGAGAATGGCTTCACCCTAGCAGGAAGCGGTTGGGTTGGGCCATATCCCAATTAGAAAGGCTTTATCACAATGTAGTTTAATATTCCACACTCAAATATATTTATTTTTTTACTTGTTTGTTTATTTATTTCCTTTGCTTGAGGTATAGAGGCAGCTCCGGAGGAGAATGGCTTCACCCTAGCAGGAAGCGGTTGGGTTGGGCCATATCCCAATTAGAAAGGCTTTATCACAATGTAGTTTAATATTCCACACTCAAATATATTTATTTATTTACTTGTTTGTTTATTTATTTCCACACTTCAGTTTAACTATAACATCGCCCTCCCAGAGATGACTGGCTACAACGCATAATATATAATTCCTTCACCTATCTATTATCATAGCGAACATATCATCAACCCATTTTATTTTTTGGAAATTTGCTTGTTTTTGTATGTTTTTTATTTATATTATATAGAAGGCCATCGTAGCAATTCAGCGGATTCAATGCTTTTGATTTCGGTCTCGTAGTTTGTACCTCCACTTTTTCAGGCAAAATTTACGACCATTCTCAGAACTATCAGAATTACCAGAATTCTCGATTCTCTGGCCAAAATGAAACAATTCTCAGGCCTACGTACTGCGCAGTGTTTTCAAAACCCAAATCCAAAATATCCGCTGAATGGCTGTAAGGTAAAGAACCACTCATCATTGTATTCATGTGTGACCCCCCTCCCACCCACCCACACACACCACACACATACCACCACCTCCCCCCCCACACACCCATCTAGCCCCCCCCACACACCACCACCCCACCCCCCACCCATCTAGCTCCTCATACCCACCCACCCACCCACCCTCTCCCAGGGATGCCTGGCTACAGCACTGCCCCCACAGCGACCAGGAAGCCGGCGCAGGTGGAGTTGAAGAAGAAGAAGAAGGAGGAGGAGGATACTGCCGCTGAGGAGGCAGGGGACCAGGACGAGGATGGGGACAGTGAGGAGGGCTCTGGCAGCGATGTCTCAGACGGAGAAAATGTCATCCTTGACGATGACTGAGATGGCTGATGATGTTCAAACGTGCTAGTGATTTGGTGTGATGTGGTGTTGTGGTGTTAAGAAATAGGGGGTTGTGTGAGGACAAGGCTGCGATGCCTAAGATCGAGAAATGTCATCCTTGACGATGATTGAGATGGCAATGTTCAAACGTGCTAGTGATGTTGTGTGATGTGGTGTAGTGGTGTTCATAAATAAATAAATAGTACGCCTTATTACAAGGCGTGAGGTTGAGGCGTGAGGTGCAGCCCGTTAGCTTGCACTGGGGGCAACCACCAATTCAGTGTTGTATTGTGTTGTGGTATGTTGTGTAGTTCTGTTTGTGCTATCATGTGTGTTGCCAATGGAGAGGGCAACACAGGGGCAGAGGACCAGGAGGAGGATAGAGAGGGGGTGGAGGGACAAGGCAGCGATGCCTCATACCGAGAAATGTCGCCCTTGACGATGATTGGGATGGCAACGTGCGAACGTGCTAGTTGTGAGATGAGTGTGTGTGTGTGTGTGTGTAGGGGGGGGGGGGGGGGGGGGGGGGGGGGGGGCTTTGTATAATCTAGTTGACCAGTACTGATTCTGGGCTTGCTTTCTGCTGGTGGGTAGGGGTGGTTGAGTGGTGTGATGTGGTGTTGTTTAGTGCTGTTCATGCTATGATGTGTCTGCCACTGGCAAGTACAAGGTCCTCAGGTATTCAGGTTCATACATTACTCAGGTGCGCCTCACTAGAATATATTCATCGATTCATCTGAGTCCCCAAGCAATTGCTTGTGGCTTAGCTTTAATTTTTAGCTCAGGGCAGCAGCTACTAGGTAGCTCCCCTCTGGCTATGCTGCCTAACCTGCAACAGCCTAGTGCAATTGTATGCTAACATAACCAGCTTTCCAGCACTGCTGCTGCTGATAGTGATTACATTTGTCCTGCTGCCCCACTCGACTCCAAATGTGCCCACGGCTTGAGAAAGTCAAGGGGGGCTTATACTACTGAAGCTTTTGGGTGGTCTCTCAAGCCACGAACACCACACGGTATACCCCCGGGCCGATTCTTGCGCCGGCTTCGCTTTCAGCTGCGGCGCAGGGAACCTCCCTGCCTGGACCATCACGGTCGGACACTGATGTTCACAGAGTCGGTGCTGTAGCCCAATGCTAGCATAATCAGCTTTTCAGCTCTGCCAGCCACTGGGCCTAGCAGAAAGCTGTTAGCTGCATTGGAATGCCTGCCATAACAGCTCTCTGAGGCACTAACTAACTTCAGGTTCGGCCCAAGGGCATGTAAATAGAGCTGCTTAGAGGCTGTGCTATACGTAGCCTAACAAGTCCTAGTCAGCGTCGCAAGGTGGAAACGGAACAGAGCGGACTGAAGCCAGTTAGTTACAAGAAGGTTGGCTGACGTGCCAGACTTTGTCTCGGTTGTCGGACAATGGGGTGAATCTGGGGGCCCCCGCCCCCCAGGAGGAGGGGCTCCGCCAAAAACAATACACTGACAGTCTTGTGTTTGCCCAAGGCTGAAGATCGGTTCGCTTTGGTAACATGGTCTAAGGCTGAAGATTGGTTTGCCCAAGGCTGTTTTTGCCAAGATGTGTTTGCTTAAGATGTATTTGCCCAAGGCTGAAGATTTGTTTGCTTTGGTTACATGGTCTATCTGCTTTCGGGCTGCTCACCCTCTGTGTGCAGTGTCAACATGGTCAGTTTGTACGTATTTCACTGCAATTTGGGGGGGCTTCAGGACCCTTTCTGCACCCCTACGGCACCCTTATGCACCCAGAATACACTCTATGAAGCCAAATAAAAGGGTGCCAAAGACCCCTAAATTCGCAGTGCTTTTACAGTCCAGGGGCAGCTAAAGAGGCTCCAGGGACTTGTCCGACCTTCAAAACAGAAAAGCGGATTTAAAAAAGTCCTATGCAGCGTCGCAAGCGACGTTGGAAATTGGCGGAGTGTGTTGGCAACGGAAAGGGAGCTGACCGAAGGCATTTAGTTATGAGCAGTTGGCTGAGGTGTCAGGCTTCATCTCAGTAGCCGTACAGACGGACAAATGGGTAACCCTGGGGGCTCCCACCCCCCAGAAGGGGAGGGCTACGCCAATAACCCAAGCACTGGTCATTATAAGCACTGCTACACCACAGTGCTCAGTACAGGATGCAATCTCTTAGCTTGTGATTGGCTCCTAGCTGTCTCTGAGGCCAACACAGTGTTGGTGTGAGTACATGGTATATCCGCCTTCAGGCTGATCACCCTCTGCGTGCGGACTCGACATGGGTAGCATAAACACTGCTACACCACAGTGCTCAGTACAGGATGCCATCTCATAGCTTGTGATTCACTCCTAGCGGTCTTCGGGAGCAAAACATTGTTGGTGTGAGAACATGGTCTACTAGCCTTTATGCTGATCACCCTGTGTGCGAAGGAAACATGGGTAGGGCCAATGAAGGTCTAGATTCTGAATCAGACCTGCTAGTTGTATGTACGTATATTTCAGTCCCTATGCCTGCAGACAACACAACCAGGCCTCACTGATACGAGCACTTTGGGCGCATACCTGCTTTGCTCATTCTGACCGTTGCACTGCCTTATCTTGCTTGCAACCTGACAACTAAATGTATGTTCCCGTCCAGAGGGGTGCCAATTAGGCTCAAGGGACTTTCCCAACCTCAAATAACCAAGATTATTAGAATGTATCAGACCTGCTTATGGATGGAAGAAAAATGAAAATTAGTACGAGCTGCCAGAAGACGTGGGATTGAAGGAACTCTCCCGTTTGCATGTACCGTGCATACTGGAGAATGGCTACTATGTTGGGTTTATTTGGTTTCGCAGACCGCAACTGCCCCTGAGCTTGGACTACCGCGCAACAGCGCGTTGGGAAGGTCTCTACCTCTTCCAAAGCGGTGAGTCTGGAATTTGTGAACCTAGCCAGGGCCCGAACCGTAGACCCGTCTGATTGGTGCTGGGTAATACTATACCATACAGCCAGAGCTCTATATGGATGGAAGTAGTATATGCTATGCTACATACCATAGCTTTCCTTTTTGGCTACGAGCAGCAGCTTCTAGGCAGCTCCCCTAGCTTGCTAGCCAGCCTAACCCAAAGCAACGTAGTGCATCTGGAAGCTGCCACAATCAGCTGCCCAGAAGTGTTGAAATCTTGGGGCTTAGCCCAGTGGCTGGCTCAGGGAGCTGCTGTTCGCATCCGAGTTGAAAAGCTGTGCTATACACATCAGGTGCACTAGACTTGAACTTGCTTACATGGCTCCAGCCAACAATTCGGCCGAATTGTTGGCTGGAGCTATGCCGTCCACCAGTGCACTGGACACGCGGATAAAGTACGTATGCTACTTCCATGCCATGTTAGTCCGAAATAAGAGAGCTCACGCTGCATACGCTGCCCAAGGCACTCGAGATGTAGATTCCCCCAGGGACGAGCCTATTGGTCAGCCCTGACCGAGTAATGCGATGCTACAAACAACCCTAGTTATCTAGGTCGTGTTAAGGTTGTTTTGACGGGACCTGTCGTGCTGTCCCATGTACCTGTCGTGTCTTCCGAGGAACTGTCGTTTTAGCCAAGATTCCTTCTCCATAGCCAAACGCACCAACATGGAGAGTATGTGTGTGTGTATATGTGAATGTATATGCTGTGGGATGGTGTGTGTGGTTTCGGTCAGGATTCCTACTCCACAGCCAAATGCACCAACGTCCCTGAAGTCCCCCCATACACACACCAGGGCCGACCATGAGGGTGCCCCGGGCACCCTGTTATTTGTTTACATCATGGTACATCAGCCTTCATGCTTCTCACCGTCTGTGAGCTGAGACAACATGGGTAGGATTGGATTGGATTCTAACATTGGTTTTCAGCCAACTCTGGGCTGCTCACTGTCTTCCATTTCCAAGTTTCCCTCGTGCGATACCCACAGAAACCAAGGAGCATAATATGCGGAGTAGACAGTTCAAGTAGACAGGTCAGCATGGATAGCACAAAACCCTACAGCAGCTTAGTGCTGAGGGCAAATCTATGCAGTTAGATGGATTATGTTTGGTTTGATTGCATGTTCTTTCAGCCTAAGAGGCTGCTCACCAACTGTGGGCAGGGTGAACATGGGTAGTGTAAACGCTAACACCCCACACTCGTGCGTACAGAAGGCAATTGTGTAGAGGTCACAAGCTCGGCCTTGAACGGCGGGGACCAATTACCAATTCATCTTGACCTTGAACTTGGTTACGTAGCCTCAGGCAGCAATTTGGCTGCTTTTTCGTCTTCCGCAGTAAAAACAAATAGCAGGAATAATGTAAATGCGAACAAATTATTTTTTACATTGTTTTTTTCTTTTTGCTATTTTATTTATATATTTATTTTGCTATTTTTATTTTATAATCATTGTTTGCTTCTACTTCTGCACGATCGAAAAAGACGATCCAATCTGTTCATACACTCAAGGATAAACAGAGGGAGATTGGCTCGACCTTCCACTTCTGGATTACACATCAGATCATGTGAAGGGATCATTTTACTCTCAGATTTGGAAGTCATGTTCTGGCCCTTTTTTCGAATTCAGAAAGGCCTCGTCAGTTCATTCAAAGTCCACAAGGAGATCATATTGAGTTCTTGACCGGTAACAGAACTGTTTAGGCCGCACACGATCCTTTCATGGGACAATGGGTCGTTTCCATCCTGTTTCCATCTATCAGTTCCCACTTTTAGTTAGTGGGAGGAACTTAAAAATCTAAACATATTAGACACCACCTTGTGAGGTAGAACTCTGATGAAAGAAGAAAGCATCTCCGGTTCGCCGCTTTCACCCCATGAAGAGAATATCAACGTATGGTACTCAGCATGGTTCCTTCCTCGATGTCCAGAGCTTTCATCCCATGAAGAGAATATCAACGTGTGGTACTCAGCATGGTTCCTTCATCGAGATCCAGAGCTTTCATCCCATGAAGAGAATATCAACGTATGGTACCGTACTCAGCATGGTTCCTTCCTCGAGATCCAGAGCTTTCACCTCTGGGGCGCGTATCTGATGACTTGGTGCAATAGTAAAAGAAAAGATGATAGGAGAATAAGACCTTCTCCACCTTGTGCCAGTTAACTGGTTGAAGTTTTGAAGATCTCACTCCTCACTGTAAATTGGTTGCCAGAGATTCATCCTGGGAATCTTCCCAGGAGTACAACAAGTGAGGGCATCAGACACATACTTGCTCAAAAAGACTTAGCAATCCCTAGCCATATTGAGATCAGCAAGGGCAACATTGTCAGCTTAAGTTGTTCGTTGGTTCTACCTGTCCTATTGACTCCGCAACCTACCGTGTCTGTCATTTCCCGTAACCTAAGGGTTTCAGGTTTGCTGTCAGAACTCCTCTCTCAAGAGGCGTCCCTTGGCCCTTTTGACTTGTCCAGTTGTTTAAACACTTCGTTCCTGGTCTCCTCACGTCCCCCTGAACTCTGTCAAACATCCATCATCATACCAAAGCCAGGTTTACTATTAGCGTATATCAGTATATCACAACGTAGCTGCAGGATTTAATTTAATGTTTGCCTCGGGACTTATGATTCGGGACTTAGTACTGATCAAGACGCCTGACCTGGCTTAGGACCCCAGTTTGCCCTAAGCGGGAATTGAAACCACGCGCCATGTTCCTTTTGTCAGCTATACTGTGCCAATGCACTCGATCTTCATCTGATCGAGTGCATTGGCGTAGCATAGCTGGCAAGAGGGCAGTTAGCAGGGGGCCCTGGCAGTTAGTGTCAGAGACTCGGTCAGCGATTCCTCTCTCTCTGGTCAGCGTCATTCTATTCCATCGTACAGTCAGTCACTCTATTTATATCGTAGTGCCAAGTCTATCCGCTATCTTAGATGTGTCGCTGGGTGTCAGGCGGCATCTCATTCACCAAGCAACAAAATGCAGGGATCCAGCATGCGTGTCTCCTCCAGCAGGGCTCCTTTCGCTTCCAGGGTGCAGCGCACCCGCCCGGCCACCGCCTCCAGGGTGTCCGCGGTCTCCGTCAAGGCTGAGATTTCTTACATCATGGTGAGAGCAGCCTCGGATTGATTGTCGACAGCTATTGTCTCCACCAATTCGATCCGATTGCAGGGTTGAGTCGATGCTGATGCTTGCACAGATGCTGATTCTGATGCCCTCCCCCCTCCCCCCCTATCCTTTCAGATCAAGCCCGATGGAGTGTGAGTCACCCAGATTTTTTCTCCTGCTCTCGTTATTGTCTTTCCGATCATCTGTTCTCCCCGCCAACTCGCGGGAAGGCGAGCTAGTCGTGGTTCCGGAAAGCGCTCGATCCTGCGCCACACACTCGACAGACCAACACGTCCCCACTCCGCACGCAGACCATACATGGGGCGTTGGTAATCAGATGCGAGGCGAGCACGCACCTTGAGCTTGCTGTCACTTAACATATATGTCGTTATCAGTGTATAACTCAAGTCCCATCGCTCCATGCATACATGCGGCCCGCTCCTCTCCAACGTCGAATCACCCAGCACGTCGAACATGGGGGATACAAGGCGAAGCAATTAAGACCAACCATCATCCATGCTTTTGTTAGTATCTATTACGCAGCTCCATGCACGAGCGCACGTTTTTCTCCCACAGTCGAATCTTTCATTTCGGCATCGATGCTGTTTCCACCGGTACCCCAGCCGGTAAACTGCATGCACACCACCTGCCAGGGATGAATCTACCCATCATATTGCTTGCCTGTCTTTTCCAATGGGAGAAGGCAAGTGGTCCCTTAAAGTTCAAGCATCCATAAACTAACTCCTCTCAAAGAGGGCCTCTATATGGCCCCAGAGAGCAGTCTTTATATGGGGAAAAGTGTTTCTGGACGTAGCACTTTAGTGCTCCTAGTAGCCTGTGCTAGAAGCAGCACTTTTGGCCTGCTCAAGTAACCCCCGAAAATCTCTAAGGCAGCAACCCAGAATACTAAGGTACATAATTTATCCCTTGTGCAACATGTTGCACCTCCAAACAATTCAGGGGATGATTTGGGAGTTGGTTATTTTTGTAGCATGTTGTATTTTGGACTTCCCTAATTTGGCCTGCACTCTGATAATTCTGGCAGAATTGGCCTCAGACGAAGTACGAACTGACTAGAAGCAGCTACGCGTAGCCCTCGAAAGAAAGAATCAGTGGCTAGCTTCCACCTTTTTTTTCTGACAACGCCTTGCCATTTCGTTGCGGCTTGGCGACACATGGGTCAGGCTAAACTATTCAAAAATGCCCCCATGGGCTCCGCGTGGTTTGGGGGGTTGCGCGTTGCACCGGGCTTAATTTACAACGCGTCGCGAAAAAAACAAAATGCTAGTTTCACTGTGACACCTTCACCCTCGCGCCACATTTTGTTTTGACAAAAAGGATTTTCGCCTCCAAGGTTTGGTCCCCGTGTAGCAGCCCAATACTCAAGGATTTCAATGTTATCAGCAGAGTCAATTCTGCATAAGGAGGGAGTAGGCATCCGTACATACCTGTATAATAAGTAGCCTTTTCACACATCAAAATTACTAGTCCCTGCATAAGCAGGCGTAACTAAATTTACAAAGCAGTTATTCTTATTATCCTGATAGCCCTCCGCTTGGTCCATGCATTCATCCATACAACTGAAAACCAAAACAGTACAACAACTGGATAACATAACAGTAGAACAACTGAATAACAGAACAGTAGAACAACTGGATAACAGAACAGTAGAACAACTGAATAATAAATAAGAAGAACAACTGAAGATCAGAACAGTAGAACAACTGGATAACAGAACAGTATACCAACTGAATAATGAAGCAGGAGAACAACTGAAGATCAGAACAGTAGAACAACTGAATAACATAACAACTGAATAACAGAACAGCAGAACAACTGAATAACAGAATAGCAGAACAACTGAATAACAGAACAGTAAAACAACTGAGTAACAGAACAGTAAAACAACTGAATAACAGAACAGTATAACAACTGATTAACAGAACAGTAGGACAACTGAACAACAGAACAGTAGAACAACTGAATAACAGAACAGTAAAACAACTGAATAACAGAACAGTAAAACAACTGAATAACAGAACAGTAAAACAACTGAATAACAGAACAGTAAAACAACTGAATAACAGAACAGTAGAACAACTGAATAACAGAACAGTAAAACAACTGAACAACAGAACAGTAGAACAACTGAATCCATCCCATTTATATTCAAGCCTTTTCTGTGTCCCGTTTCCATTCCGACCTATTGTGTGGCCCGTTTCTATTCCAACCTATTGTGTGGCCCGTTTCCATTCCAACCTATTGTGTGGCCCGTTTCCATTCCAACTTATTCCATGTCCCTTTTCCAGTCAGCGTGGTCTGACAGGTGAGATCATCAGCCGATTTGAGCGCAAGGGATTCCAGCTGAAGGCGTTGAAGATGTACCAGACCCCCAAGGAGGTTGCTGAGGAGCACTACAAGGACCTGGCCAGCAAGCCTTTCTACCCTGATCTTGTTGAGTACATTCTCAGCGGCCCCGTCATTGCCATGGTGAGAATAGACGGATAAGCATACGAAAATACTTTTGAACATCATCAAGTATACTAACACAAAATGTATACACAAATAATATAAAAAATATATATAATATATAATCAGGATATAATACACATTTCCGGACACAAAAAATTTGTATAGCGACCCGTCGTTCCCATGGTGAGAATAAAGATATAAGTATACGAAAAAATTGAATATAATAAAACTTATTAATAAGTATAAGTAAGAACGAGATTACCTGAGTAAGAATATAATAAAACTTATGAACAAGTATAAGTAAGAACGAGATTACCTGAGTAAGAATATAATAAAACTTATGAATAAGTATAAGTAAGGAACGAGAGATTCACCTGAGTAATAAGAATATAATAAAACTTATGAATAAGTATAAGTAAGAACGAGATTACCTGAGTAAGAATATAATAAAACTTATGAATAAGTATAAGTAAGAACGAGATTACCTGAGTAAGAATATAATAAAACTTATGAATAAGTATAAGTAAGAACGAGATTACCTGAGTAAGAATATAATACAACTTATGAATAAGTATAAGTAAGAACGAGATTACCTGAGTAAGAATATAATAAAACTTATTAATGAGTATAAGTAAGAACGAGATTACCTGAGTAAGAATATAATAAAACTTATGAATAAGTATAAGTAAGAACGAGATTACCTGAGTAAGAATATAATAAAACTTATGAATAAGTAGAAGTAAGAACGAGATTACCTGAGTAAGAATATAATAAAACTTATGAATAAGTATAATTAAGAACGAGATTACCTGAGTAAGAATATAAATAAAACTAGAATAAGTTATAAGTAGAACGAGATTTACCTGAGTAGAAAAGAATATTAATAAAACTTATTGAATTAGTATAAGTAGAACTGAGATACCTAGTAAGAATATAATGAACTTTATGAATAAGATAAGTAGACGAGATTATGAGTAAGAATATAATAAACGTATGAAAAGTATTAAGTAAGAACGCGCTTACCTGAGTCAGAATATAATTAAAACTTATAATAAGTTATACGTAAGAACGAGAGTGACCGGAGTAGAACTAATAAACTATGAATTAAGCTATAAGTAAGAACGAGAATATCCGGAAGAGTAGAATATAATAAACACTCATTAATGGTATAAAGTAAGAACGAAGATTACCTGAGTTAAAGAATATAATACAACTTATGAATAAGTATAAGTAAGAAAGAACGGATACCTGAGTAAGAATATAATCAAACTTACGAATAAGTTATAGTAAGAACGACGATTACGCTGAGTAAGTAATATAATAAAAACTTAGAATATAGTATAAGTAAGAACGAGATTACCCTAGTAAGAAATAATAAATATGAATAAGTAGAAAGAAGTAAGAACGAAGATTACCTGAGTGAAGAATATCATAAAAACTTATGAATAAGTAGAGAGTAAGAACGAGATTCCCTGAGTAAGCATATATAAAATTATGAATAGTAAAGTAAGAACGAGATTACATGAGTCAGAATATAATCAAGACTTATGAATAAGATAATGTAAGAACGAAAGATTACGCGTAAGAAAGCTAATACAACTTAAGAATAAAGATATAAGTAAGCACGAGATACCTGAGTAAGAATAAATAAAAACTTATGAATAAGTATAAGTAAGAAGAGATTACATGAGCAGAGAATATTAATGAAACTTAGGAAAAGTATAGTAAGAACGAGGATTACCGAGTAAGAATTATATAATAAAACTTATGAATAAGTAGAAGTAAGATACGAGATTACCTGAGTAGAATACTAATAAAAATATTAATGTAGTATAAGTAAGAACGAGCTACCTGAGTAAGAATATAAGTAGTAAGAATATAATAAACACTTATGAATAAGTATAAGTATTATGAACATTATACACTGAGTAAGCAAATGTGTATTATATATAACAATATGAATGTAAGTAGATATTTTTTAGTACAGAAGAGAGTACTGAGTAGATTAAGAATATAATAAAACTTATGAATAAGTAGAAGTAAGAACGAGATTACCTGAGTAAGAATATTAATAACACTCTTCGAAGTTAGTATATTAAGAACGAGATACCGGAAGTAAGGAATATAATAAAACTTATGAATAAGTATAAGTAAGAACGAGATTACCTGAGTAAGAATATAATAAAACTTATGAATAAGTATAAGTAAGAACGAGATTACCTGAGTAAGAATATAATAAAACTTATGAATAAGTATAAGTAAGAACGAGATTACCTGAGTAAGAATATAATAAAACTTATGAATAAGAATAAGAAGAATGACATTCTATACACTACATATCCTTAGGTGCCTAATTCTAGGTCAGCTTGTATCACATGGTTGTAGCCAATGGCCTCTAGTCCAAAGACAAGGACACATATTTGTTGGCATTTAGTTGCCCAACCACATCAGTTCTATATATGAATACTCAAATTTGGGTTTGCCCAACTGGTGGGAACCTGGTCAAGTAAAACATGCTCATCTTTATACTAAGCGCTTCCCTAAATTGAATGACACAATACGAAGGAATGAGTGACAGTCTCTCGTGCTCAAAACTAATGTCATTATTAAAATATAGAGGAGGTAGACCTAGAGCTCACATCTTCCTGGACAAGTCATGAGGTGGCATTCAGGCGGTATGGCGGTACACAGAGCCCAAAATTACTTACAAATTACATTTGTCGGGTGCCCTAGGTCATGTAAGTAGCTGTGGAGACTCAGTAGCATCATTTTGAGATCCAGATTTTGCTTTATAGCATGAGAACAACTATGAAGAAGGTTTTCATAATTTCATTTCACACTATTAAACAAAATCAAAAAAAGTTATTTATTTATTTGTGTTTTAACATCCACTTCTGAAGTCAATATTGTGCGGGATTGGGGGGTAAATTATCAAGTTGGTCTTTCAAAAACCCAAATCCATAAAATCCACTGACTTGCTATTATAAACAGTGAGTAGCCCTGCGTTGGCTAAAAAACAAGTTCCAATCTGTCTTCCACGCCCTCTTCTGTGTAGGTGTGGGAGGGCAAGGGTGTTGTTGCCTCAGCCCGCAAGATCATTGGTGCCACCAACCCCTTGGCCTCTGAGCCTGGCACCATCCGCGGTGACTTTGCCATCGAGGTCGGAAGGAATGTGATCCACGGCAGCGATTCTCCTGAGAATGGAGAGCGCGAGACTGGTAAGCATGAGGGCACTGTTTTGTTTAGGGGTGTCGGTGTGTGTGTGGTGGTGGTGGTGGGGGGGGGGGGGGGGGGGGGGGGGGCAGAGAAGGGAGAGCGCGAGACTGGTAAGCAGATGGGCACTGTTTTGTTAGTGGTGGTGGGGGTGGGGTGGTGGGGGGTGGGGGCAGAGAATGGAGAAAGCGAGACTGGTAATCATAAGGGCACTGTTTTGTTTAGGGATGTCGGGGTGTGTGTGGGGTGGGGTGGGGGCAGAGAAGGGAGAGCGCGAGACTTTTAAGCCTGAGGGCACTGTTTTGTTGAATGTGGGGGGGGAGTGGGGGGCAGAGAATGGCAAGTATGATTGCACTTTTTTGCTGGTGGTTGTGGTGGTGGGGAGCTGAAAATGGCAAGCGCAATCGCACTTCTCTTGCTGGTGCTGGGCGGGGGGGAGGAGAAGGGTAAGGGAATCAGAAGGGAATTAGAGAATGGAGGGCATGCTGGTAAGCGTGATTGAATTCTTGTCCTTCTTTCCTATTTATCTCTTGGGATCTAATCCGTAGGCACTAGTTTCAACCTTCTGACTCCTCGCAGCCTCGTGACAACCTTGCAACTAACTACAACTTTGCAACTGACTTGTGGCAACCTTCTAACTGCATCCTTGCAACTAACTTGCAACCTTGCAACTAACCTGTGGCAACCTTGTAATTACAACCTTGCAACTAACTTAAACCTTGTGACTGTTTGCAGCGTTGTGGTTCAAGGAGGGCATCGTTGAGTGGGCTCAGCACATGGAGCCTTGGTTGAAGGAGGCTGGACGCGAGTAATTTGAATTGTTACATGGAGCCTGAAGATCTCTTCAATTGCAATGGTTTGTCTTAAAGCTCCTTTGTCAGACCCAAGACAACACAGCAGATGAAACATTGAACAAGTGTTTCTCAGCAGTCCTGAGGTTGCCCCAAGGTGAACGGACTGGCGTATGGATTTGAAGAGACTTCTCTGATCATGTATGACCAATTATTGTGTATGACCAATTTTTGTGCCCATTCATGGGTGTATGTTTCCGCCTGCCTGGATTTTTGTTTTCTGTTCTTTAGCCAGCTTCGAGACATGGTCAGGTCCCTGGAAGCCATATGGCTACTGCCTCTTTGTAACGTTCTAACAGCACTAACTTGGACTTGTGTGCGAAGCTTTGGAAGAGGATGTGTTACGGATATCAAGGTACTTCAAGAGGACCCCCAGCTCTGCTGCGTTCGTGCGGCTTAAACAGTCCTCCACCGAGATTCGAAACATTCAGCCACCGAGATTCCCGCAGCCTAGTAGTTTTGGCACTTGGGTCGCTCAGGAACCTGGATACCTAGGAGGACCCCTAGCTATGCTGTCTGAGGCGCAACCAATTGTATAGCTTGCGTCCTGCGACTGTACAGACCCTTCCTGCCTTCTGGTCAACGGACCCTCCCCATGTTGCGACCTGCGACCAATGGGCACTTCGACGTTGCATCTGAGGATGCAGCGTCCTGGGTAACCCCAATGGGAAAACATGGTACCACACTCATTATTATCACGCTCAATGTAGCTGAGACCCTAATGTTGCACTGGTTACACTAGTGTGTACTCCTTGGAAGATTCCCAGGATGGATCTTTGGCCACCAATTTGCATGGAGGTGTGGGACCAAAAAACAGTTAACTGAAGGAATGTGGAGAAGGTCCTATTCTCCAATCATCTTTTATTTTACTTAAGCACCAAGTCATCAGAACCGCTCCCTAGAATCTCTAGGAATGAAGAATGCTGTGTACCATACTAGGATGTCATCTTCATGGGATGAGACTATGAGAGAGGCAAAACAGAGATGCCTTCTTCTCTCATCAGAGACGTACCTGGCTACCTCACAAGGTAGCCAGGTACGTCTCTGTAGGGCGTTATATGTATATATTTGGAACTTCCTCCCACTACATGAAGATGGAAACGCCACATTGTCTCTTGGAAGGATCGAGTGTGTCATCTGTGTGACTCTGGAACCGTTCAAGATGAACACCATGTGGCCTTTGAACGTACTGGCGAAGCCTTACTGAATACGAGAAGAAATTACCCGAACCCGATTTCCCAATCTGAGAGTAAAATGATTCCTCCACATAATCTGATGTGCAACCCAGAAGTGGAAGGTCGTGCGAAGCCACCTCTACGTATCTCTGAATGTATACAGGGATTATACACAGTTGTTTTATTTATAAGAATGCTTCGATTTTTGGTAGATATTTATTGTTTTTGAGATCGGTTACATTTGTCCTCGTAACTCATTTTACGCAAGAAGCCAACTTTCTTTCTGGTATCATGTAACCAAGTTCAAGTTCCAGACGCCCTCAGGCGCCTGACCGTCTGCACAATACAATCATAGAAACGCACAATAGTGCAAACGTAGCATTCAGAAAAAACCTGACGGCACACCTATACAGATGTATTCTTATGCTTGATTTAAATGCGTATATTATACACTTAAGAATGAGAATCGTACAATTAAATTGTTTCCGTACCACGAACTCAGGGCCTCTGCCGGTAAAACGATTTGTTGGGGCCCACTTCGCCAGTGCTTGTTTTTGCCGTAGCCCCTCCTGATATCGAGGTTGGGCAAGTCCCTTAAGCCTATTAGGACTGCACCATTTAGATGAACAAACAACAAGAAGGTAGGAAAAGAGAACAGAAAAAGATAGGATGCAAATGCAAATGCTTAGGCCTATGCAAAGATGCAACCCAAGAGGTGCTTGAGTGAGACTAGACTAGCAATGGTCCTACCCACTGCAGGGTACCGGCTCACTAGGTAGGACCATCTAGTCTCACATTTCCCTGCAGGTACTCAAGGGTGGAAGTAAGGGAGCCCCAAGTATTGGGAGCATCCACTTCCATGGGAGAAGTAAAGGAGCCCAAGTACTGGGGGCATCCACTTCCATGGTAGAATGAACTCCCGGGTGGTGATGGGGGGTCCCGGGGGGTCCCGGGAGTGGACTGAACCATACATACACAAACGCTTATGGCTTGACATACATGTAGTTGATCTTACACCAAATTGCTGAAACGAAGCAGGGTTGGGGGGTTCGATTCCCCCTACGGTCGCCCTGAGCGTTGCAGGTCGTTGTCAACCGCAATGGTAGCTTGTCCAGTTGAGGTGGTAGACCGTTCTCTGCCCGCGTACGACGGGTTCCCTTAATACCACGCCCCACCAGGCGTTATCATTACTTCCTAAGCATCGTCTCTTGTGACGGGGAATTGGTGGAGAGTGATATCAGAGTGACAGGTGGCAACGGAATCGAGCGGACCGAAGCCAGTTAGTTATGAGACAGTTGGCTAACGTTAACGCTATCATTACTGTAGATGACCTCCAGCCCCTGCAGCTCTTTCAGTCCACAAACGCTTATGGCATGACATACGTGTAGATGATCTCCAGCCCATGCAGCTCAATATATATATGGTTGCACATAAGCTTGACTTCTTACTTTGGTTTCTTTGGGGGCCTATGCTTGAGTGCTTGACAGCTTCTAGGCGCGTCCCTTTCCCTATTCTGGGTCAACTAGACACGTCCCTTTCCCTATTCTGGGTCAACCCATAATAGGCTAACATCACTCAATCAATCACTCGGGTGGCGACGAAGAAGCCTGTTACTATACATGCACACATGCGT
Source organism: Chlamydomonas sp. ICE-L (assembly GCA_013435795.1). Classification (NCBI taxonomy): domain Eukaryota; kingdom Viridiplantae; phylum Chlorophyta; class Chlorophyceae; order Chlamydomonadales; family Chlamydomonadaceae; genus Chlamydomonas; species Chlamydomonas sp. ICE-L. The sequence goes on from JACBWV010000610.1 coordinate 74,189,551, forward strand.
ATGGCTTGGCATACGTGTAGATGATACATACGTGTAGATACATGACATATGTGTAGATGATACATACGTGTAGATACATGACATATGTGTAGATGATACATACGTGTAGATACATGACATATGTGTAGATGATACATACGTGTAGATACATGACATATGTGTAGATGATACATACGTGTAGATACATGACATATGTGTAGATGATACATACGTGTAGATACATGACATATGTGTAGATGATACATACGTGTAGATACATGACATATGTGTAGATGATACATATGTGGCATACATACGTGACACACGTGTAGATGATACGTACACAAACGCTTATGACTTGGTATACGTGTAGATGGGAAATACGTGACATACAGACATACGTGTAGATGATATATACACAGACACTCATGGCTTGCCATACTTGTAGATGATACATACACAAACACTCAAGGCTTGGCATACGTGTACATGGGAAATACGTGACATACGTGTAGATGATACATACGAGACATACGTGCAGATGATACATAACGCTTATGGCTTGACATACGTGTAGATGATCTCTAGCCCGTGCAGCTCTTTCAGTCGCGCCATCATTCTCCCGTCCTGTGCCATCTTCGCAAGCCCAATGGCCGCATTCTTAGAGGCACTGTTACCCTTGCCGTCGTACGCAACCTTTACCAATGGGGCCACGGCATCAACAGCAGCGAGTGCATCGTAGTTCTCTGGGTACCGGGCCACGTGGCCCAGGCAGAGAGAGGTGTTACCCAACACGGACTCGGTGGTTAGGGGCAAGCCTGAGTTGAGTACATTCGTCAGGGGCAGCAGCGCATTGGCATCCATGAGGGCCTGCATCAGCAATCAGGATCATCAGGTGTCAGTACAGTTTAATAATATCATATGTTTGGAGTCTTTGGATGTATTACCCAGCCCAGGCAGAGGGAGGTGTTACCCAACACGGACTCAGTGGTTAGGGGCAAGCCTGAGGTGCGAACAGTGAACAGGGGCAGCAGTGCGTTGGCATCAATGAGTGCCTGCATCAGCAATCAGGTTCATCAGGTGTCAGTATAGTTTAATAGTATAATATGTTTGTAGTCTTTGAATGTATTACCCAGCCCAGGCAGAGGGAGGTGTTACACTGTCACCCAACACGGTGTCTCAGGGGCAAGCTTGAGGCAGGTACAGTGGTCAGGGGTAGCAGCGCGTTAGTTCCATGAAGGATTCAGTGTTGTTTTATTTCATATTTCTGAAGCCCAGGTTGAGCAGCTACTTGGGCTACTCAAGCCTGTTGGGGCAGCGTGAGGCATGCGGCCTGGGGTTCAAGGTGTTTGCGGGGTTCATGTTTCGCCAGGCAATGAGGGAATGGTGATGCAGAAGCGACGTATTGCCGGAAAAAACTGGAGGGCTTGTGTTTGCAATAAGGAGCAGCGCTCCAGGCTCTCCACCTCCGAACACAGGTTGTGCAGTGAGCTGGGCTTTGAAGCCCACAGCTGCATTCAGGGATCCCACCCCACCCCCTGACCCCGCCCCTACCCACCCCACAAACACCAACACCAAGTGACACATGCCTACCGTGACTCCAGGCTCTCCACCTCCGAACGCAGGTTGCGCAGTGAGCTGGGCTATCAAGCGCATGGCCGCATCCAGGGATCCCACAGCCGCTGCCGAAGTGGCTTTCGACCCTACCACATGCTCAGCTAGCGCCAGCATCTTGGGCACAGCCCCCAGGTCAAGGAGCTCCTTTTGAGAGGCGGGCACCTTGGCACAGCGGGAGATGATGCCTGCAGTACGCTGCAGTACGCCCATGCCTGAGTCATCAGACACAGGTGGGAGGACATCTATTAGGGCCACGAGCTTGGGGAGGTGGCCGCCAGCCTGGACGCCAGCCTGGCAGGGCACCTCAAGACACAGATTAAAGAGTGTAGTGAGGGCCCCATTCCGAAGGGAGACAGCAGCAGAGCTGGCTGCAGGTACGGAAGTACATGCCAGGTTGGCAACTGCATCAATGATATTCTCACGTGCCGTGATGGACCGACGGAGAGCAGTGTCGCCGCACATGTTGCCAACTAGGGCCAACATTTTCTCAGTGATCACGAGGCTGGTGCTGCTCTTGGGGTTAAGCAGCAGCTGCAGGCTGTCGCTCACAGAGGGCGAGGAATCAAGCGCACGGAGCATCGCACCCTTGGTACACTTGTCCACCATGCAGTTGCCTAGCATAGTCAATGCAACAGCCTGGGACAGTGTGTGTGTGTGTGTGTGTGTGTGTGTGTGTGTGTGGGGGGGGGGGGATCAAGGTTCACGGTTGAAGGTTCAGAGTATAGGGTACAGGTTGTAGGGTTTACACAGGCTGTTTGACTGATACTCATATGGTGAGGCAAGAAGCCCATAATGGTCGTTTTGGTAGCCCGGAAAAAGCCCAATAAATAAATAAATAGAGCGCTGTGTTACCAGGCGACAGCTTGACCACTTGTCCACCATGCAGTTGCCTAGCATGGTCAATGCAACAGCCTGGGAAACACGTGTGGTGAAGCAAGAAGCCCATAGTGGTCGTTTTGGTAAAAGTTCTAAGCCCAGTGCAATCTTGTCAAAAACGTTCTGCATATTATTTCCTGAAGTGAAACATCAGGTAAGCACCAGGGCTTTTTTTTCAATTTTGAAAGTGGCTTTTTTCTAGCTGAATGGTTTTAGGCCTCCTCCAGGGACTACGTTTTAGTTTATAGCTTTTCAGAGCCACTTAGGGCAAAAAACGTTTTTTTCATTTTTATAGCAGGAGGTAGCATCCTCCACGAAAAGTTGAGCGTAGCCGATCGATTTATTCTGAATATAGACTATTTATGACATAATTATTTGCTATTTATTGAACATGTTTTCAGATTTTTCTGGGCATTTAATTTAGGGGGGATGGGGGAGGGGGGGGGGGGGGGGGAGGGGGGCGTCAGCCCTCATTTGTTTTTTTTGCTAACTTTTTACTCAGACCTCCAAATGCAATTCTGAGACCACCTGAGTAGGCCTTGGTAAGGGCAGTCCATTGGCACCACTTTGGACCTCGTGCAATAAGTATATACCCCCCCCCCACACACACACAAAACCCACCACCCCACACACAGCCCATTCCAAATGCAATTATAAGACCATCCATGAGTAGGCCTTGGTAAGGGCAGTCAATTGGAACCACTTTGGGCCTCGTGCAATAAGGATATACCCCCCCCCCCCCCCCCCCCCTCCTCAACCCACACACAAACTGACAGCAACCGAATCGAATCAAAACGCCGCCGTGCTTCTGTTCCTTTCCTTTTCCGCGCCTCTCGGCATCCCCTTTCTATCTGTCTTCCTTTCCAGTTATTTCTCTTCCTTTCTTTCTTCTTTCTGTATGCAAGATGGCGGCAACTGGTCTGTGGGAGCTACAGACCAAGGAGTTAGAGTTCATGTGGAAGATTGCCAAGCAGTTGAAGCCAGACAGATAGACCTTAAGGGGTAGTGACCAGACCAGAATCATGATTAAAAAAACAGACAATGAGCACCGTTCTGTTTTTTGATTGCGTTCTAGAGTGTCTGTGCTGGGTTTGATGTTTACATCTTTTTCTGGCCGCCTCATGCGACGGCAAAGGGTGGCTTAAGTACTTGAACAACCTGGGAGGGGTGCAGAACTGGTTTTTTTACTATTGTGCGATCCCTGCACTATAAATCCGAGGACGCCATTGTGTGCGACATAATGTAAGCCCTCTGAATCCAAATCTAAGTTGTAAAAAAAAGGTATTTCTATTTAAAGGGGGGGGGGGGGGGGGGGGGGGGGAGGGGTCAGCCCCCCTCAGGTTTTTTAGGCTATACGCCTGGAGCTTTTTTTTTTTACTCTTGTTTATAGCGAGAATTATTTTTTCTAGCTGAATGGTGTTAGGCCTCCTCCAGGGACAGCGTTTTAGTTTATACCTTTTCAGGGCCACTTAGGGCAAAAAAACGTTTTTTTCATATTTATAGCGATAATTTTGCCCAAACGGGGTCAAAACTAGTGATTGATGTATATAGTGGAAATAAAAAGCCCATCAGGACAACACTACCCCCGGACCAGGGATTGTTTATTCAAATCAAAAAGAGGAAATCTTATTACATTTTTTAAAAGCTACAACTTGCTACAACGCTACAAAACAATGACGCCATCATATATGTTGATAAGTAATTAGCTAAAGGTTTCTCTGCTTTATCGGGTGTAAATCGAACTTGATTGTTATTGTGTGAACTATGGGAAGTGCTCAGAACCCTGAACACTACAAAATAATGATGCCATCATGTGTCAGCCGTAGGATGCCCTCACTACTGTTGTCCTTCCCTCCTCCCCCCCCCCCCCCCCACCACACACACACACCCTCACCCCGCAACCCTGGCCCACCTTGATGCTGTCTGCAGATGAGTCGACGACCTTGAACATGGCCACCAGTGCTTGCTCTGTGACATATGCTTCGAGATCTCCCCCCCCCCCCCCCCCCCCCCCTCCATATATCCACACACCCAAACCCAACCCAGCAACCCCACAACCCACCTTGATGCTGTCTGCAGATGAATCGAGGACCTTGAACATGGCCACCAGTGCTTGCTCTGTGCCCACATGCTTTGAGATCTCCTTCCTCACTTCGTCGTTGGTGGTTCCGGTGCAAAGTACATGCAGTGCGACACCCACAGGAGATGAGCTTAGCTCTACGTCCCTGGGCTTGGATGAGGCACCGTGCCTAGGTTGGGATGAGGCGCCGTCCCTGGGCTGGGATGAGGCAGCGTGCCTCTTTATTATTTCAACACAAGTGGCAGGCAACTTGAGCGAGGGCATCATGCAGAGGTTGCCATCGTTCATGAGGGAGCTGTTCAAAAGGGAGAGCAGGTCTGCATCTGTCTTGGGGCTAGAGGCAAGGCTCTGGCTGCTAGTGAGCTGCATGAATGAGACAAACAAAGGCTAGGTGTGAGGAAGATATGAAGTTTATGTGTTAGCAGGGCTGTGGACAGCAACTTCAGCGTGGGCATCAGGCAGAGGTTGCCACCGGTTATGAGGGAGCTGTTCAAAAGGGAGAGTAGGTCTGCATCTGTCTTTGGGGTCAAGGCAAGGCTCTAGCTGCTAGTGAGCTGCATGAATGAAAACAACAAAGGCTAGGTGTGAGGAAGATATGAAGTTATGTGTTGGCAGGGCTGTGGACAGCAACTTCAGCGAGGGCATCGTTAATGAGGGAGTTGTTCAAAAGAGAGAGCAGGTCTGCATCTGTCTTGGGCTAGAGGCAAGGCTCTGGCTGCTAGTGAGCTGCATGAATGTAAAAAACAAAGGCTAGCTGTGAGGAAGAAATGAAGTTTATGAGTCTGGAATTATCGTCATTATTTGAGGTTGGACGAGTCTCTCTAGTCTACCGCACTGACACGGAAATTTAACGTTTCTAAAATTCGACAGTCTTCTTGAGGGGGTTACTATAATTTGACGCTTTAAATTTGACGTTCTAGTCTAGAGGAAAGTAGTTGACGGTACGCATGCCCTCACAGGTCAAGTTATTGTATTCACTTACCAGCGTGCATGGTGCTTGCATGCCCCCACAGTCAAAGTTCAAGTTATTGTTTTCCCTTACACGCGTGCACGCTGTTTGCAAGACCCCATAGTTCAAGTTATCTTATTCACTCACCAGCGTGCACGCTGCTTGCATCCCCCCACAGTCTCTGAAGTACACCGCGCATGTGTCATCCCCATCCATGAGCTTAATTAAGCCGCCACACGCCACCGATGTACGGCTCACAGCCTCGGTAGCAGCCTCTACTTTGCTTTCGCCATTGTGTTTTGCACCCTTGCTTTCCAGCTTGCTTTTCGTGCCCTTGGGCCTCTGTGCAGGTAGCGCCTTTCCTCCCAAGCCGGTCACCTTGGGGGCGTCAGTCCTAGCGGCTCCACTGCTGCTGCTGCTGCTGCCGGGCTCGTTGTTGTTGATGTTGCTGTCGCTGTTGCTGCTGTTGTTGTTGCTGCTACTGCTGCTGTTGTTGTTGTTATCAGCTTCAGATATGGTTTCTTGCTGCTCAGAGCTTTGGACCTTACTCTCGGAGTGCAAACAGCCAACTAGCTCTTCCACTTGGCGCAGCTTGTCTAAGTCCATTTGTAAGCCTGAACCCTGTGCCACCTTCCCCTGCCAGGCAATCAAACAATCGATGCGTCAGCATTTGTTTTCGAGGTTGGGCCACCACCACCATCACCCCACCACCACCACCATAAGCAGAGCTCTTTTAAACATGCATAGTTTCCCTTTGCAACTGTGCTCCTCAGCTTTTTTGCCTTCTGTCACTCTTCTTCATCAATCACATCCTTCAGCAATAGCAACAGCGCATGCAACTGCCCCCCCCCCCCCCCCCCCCCCCCCCCCCCCCCCCGCTCCGCCCCTCCCCCTACCATGAGCGGAGCTCTTTTAAACATGCACAATTTCCCTTTGCAACAGCGCTCCTCAGCTTCTTCGCCTTCTGTCGCTCTTCTGCTTCAATCATGCCCTTCAGCAACAGCAACAGCGCATGCAACTGCCTCCTCCCCCCCCCCCCCCCCCCCCCCCCCCCGCCCCCTCCCCCCAAATACGCACACCACCACCACCACCACCACCATAAGCAGAGCTCTTTTAAACATACACAGCTTACCTTGGCAAATGTGCTCCTCAGCTTCTTTGCCTTCTGTTGCACCTCTGCATCAATCCTGGCCTTCTTCAAGAGCACCTGCAGCTGCCTCACTGTACCACACACACACACCACCACCATCAGCAGAGCTCTTTTAAACATGCATAGTTTACCTTTGCAACTGCGCTCCTCAGCTTCTTAGCCTTCTGTTGCTCCTCTGCATCAATCTTGGCCTTCTTAAAGAGCACCTGCAGCTCCGTGTTTTCAGGCTCAATGGCGAGCGCGGACTCCAGGTCTTGCACAGCTCTGTTGTACTGCTGCAGAGCGCGGTACGCTTGGGATCGCCGCATGTAGGCTTTAACGCAGAGGGGACACTGAGTGTTGTTGTTAAGGAAGTCCGCAATGTTCAGGACCTGCGGAGAATGGGGTGGTGGACTGGTTGTTGTTGGTGGTGGTGGACTGGTTGGTGGTGGTGATGGTGGTGGATTGGTTGTTGTTGTTGGTGGTGGTGGACTGGTTGGTGGTGGTGGAGGTGGTAGAGGTGGTGAAGGAGAGTTTGTTGTTGTTGTTGTTGTTGGTGGTGGTGATGGTGGAGGGGGTGGTGGACTGCTTGGTGGTGGTGGAGGTGCTGTTGGCGGTGGTGAAGGAGGGTTTGTTGTTGTTTATTGTTGTTGTTGTTGTTGTTGGACTGCTTGTTGGTGGTGGAGGTGGAGGTGGTGGTGGCGGGTCAATAACTAAATGAGGGTCAATAACTACATAGAAATGAATGAGTGGTATAAATATAGCGATATAAAAATGAATCATCACACACAGGGGGTGCTGAGTGTTGCTGTGCAGAAAGTATGCAATGCCCAGAACCGTTTTTTTAATTATTAATGTATTTGTTTTTAATTTATTAATTATTTCGGAAACCAGTTTTTTTTTTGTGTGTTAGTTTATTTATTATTTTTATATGTTTATTTATTTATTTCAGAGCCAGTCTTCTTTTTGCGTTTCTATACTTCTAATTGTGTTTATGAATTTATTTATGTGTTTGTTTCAAGGTTTGTTTGTTTATTTATTTATGTATTTATTTCAGAACCAGTATTTGTTTTTGTGCGGCGCATATAAAATGGAGCGACTCATTGCGACCCCAGTGCAATGCACTACCCCTTGAACCCCATGGGGCTTCGCGCTCCACCTTGCACCTGACTGGCCCCTCCACGTGCACACCACTCCCACCTCCTCACAGTGTTTTATCCCCCCTCCCCCCACCCTCCCTCCCCCTCCCACTCAACCCCACCGTGTCGCAATTTTCCACCGCTTGCACATACCACTTGATCCCCCCCCCCCCACACACACACACACACACACACACACACACACACTAACACCCCCCCCCCACTCCCCACTCCTCCCCACTTTGTCGCAATGTTCCACCTCTTGCACGTAGCACTTGATTCTTTCTTCCTCCTCCCCCACCACCACCACCCACCCACCTCCCGCTAATAGCTCCTCCCCCTCCCCCCCCCCCCCCCCCCCCCCACTAATGCCCCCCCCTCACAGACACACACTCATCCCCACCTTGTCGCAATGTTCCACCGCTTGCACGTAGCACTTGATTCTGAGAGCAGCCTGTGCAGCGTTTGCATGCAACGTCATGTTGGTCTTGTTGCCGCCCTCGATACCGCTCTGGTAACAGCGAAGGGCCTCCGAGTACTGGCAAGTCTTGAATGCTGCATTTCCAGAAACTCGGGCACGCTCGCCTAGCTGGCGGCACTCGATCATTCTGAGAGGAGAGATGTTGGGAAGTGGTATCAACAAACAAACAAGTGCTACCTTTTCATAAACACGTGCACGCTCGCCTAGCTGGCGGCATTCGATCATTCTGAGAGGAGAGATGTTGGAGAGTGGTATCACAAACAAACAAGTGCTACCTTTTCATAAACACGTGCACGCTCTCCTAGCTGGCGGCAATTCGACTCATTCTGAGAGGAAAGATTTGGGAAGTGGTATCAACAAACAACAAGTGCTACCTTTTCATAAACACGTGCACGCTCGCCTAGCTGGCGGCATTCGATCATTCTGAGAGGAGAGATGTTGGGAAGTGGTATCAACAAACAAACAAGTGCTACCTTTTCATAAACACGTGCACGCTCGCCTAGCTGGCGGCATTCGATCATTCTGAGAGGAAAGATGTTGGGAAGTGGTATCAACAAACAAACAAGTGCTACCTTTTCATAAACACGTGCACGCTCGCCTAGCTGGCGGCATTCGATCATTCTGAGAGGAGAGATGTTGGGAAGTGGTATCAACAAACAAACAAGTGCTACCTTTTCATAAACACGTGCACGCTCGCCTAGCTGGCGGCATTCGATCATTCTGAGAGGAGAGATGTTGGGAAGTGGTATCAACAAACAAACAAGTGCTACCTTTTCATAAACACGTGCACGCTCGCCTAGCTGGCGGCATTCGATCATTCTGAGAGGAGAGATGGATATTGGGAAGTGGTGTCAACCAACAAGCAAGTGCTACCTTTAAACAATGCAAAGTGCTACATTTCCATAAACACGGGCACGCTCGCCTAGCTGGCGGCATTCGATCATTCTGAGAGGAGGGATGCATATTGGGAAGTGGTGTCAACCAACAAGCAAGTGCTACCTTTAAACAATGCAAAGTGCTACATTTCCACTAACACGGGCACGCACTGGCCTAGCTGGCGGCACTCGATCATTCCGAGCGGAGAGATGGATGTTGGGAAGTGGTGTCAACCAACAAGCAAGTGCTACCTTTAAACAATGCAAAGTGCTACATTTCCATTAACACGGGCACGCACTCGCCTAGCTGGCGGCACTCGATCATTCCGAGCGGAGAGATGGATGTTGGGAAGTGGTGTCAACAGACAAACAAGTGCTACCTTCAAACGACCAACAAGTGCTACATTTCCATTAACACGGGCACGCACTCGCCTAGCTGGCGGCACTTGATCACTTGAGAAGGGAACAGGAGATTTGGAAATGCCGTCGACCAACAATTTCAAAATATACAATACATTTAAAAGGCATTTTTTGTAATACAGAAAAATAATTTGAAAACTAATTGCTTGCCTAGCTGGCGGCTCTTGATCATTCTGAGAGGAGAGATGGATATTGGGAAATGGTGTCCAACAAGTCCTATGCAGCGTCGCAAGCGACGCGGAAAATTGGTGGAGTGTGTTGGCAACGGAGCCAAAGGTGGCAACGATGGAGCTGACTGAAGCGAGTTAGTTATGCGACCGCTGAATGACGTGTCGGGCTCATGGTAATTCAATGCGCGCGCTTTTGCGCTTTTGAGCGCTGACTTTTTGATCCCCTCTGCGCTTCAAGCGCATTTTTTTGCAACCCCTTGTCAGCCCTGCAAGCAATTTTTGCGCTTTTTGCACTTCAAAGCGCATTTTTTTTGTTTTCAAGTGAGCTAAAGCGCTGGCCGATTTGGCCATTTGAAGTACCCTGGTCGGGCTTCAAGAAATTTTTCGGTCGGAAAAACGGACAAATGGGTAACCCTGGGGGCTCCCGCCCCCTTGAATAGGGGGCTCTGCAAAAAAGAAACAAGTGCTACCTCCAAGCAAAACACAAGTACTGGCCAAACTTCAATGCTTTATTTCCAGTTACACAGACACACTTGCCTAGCTGGCGGCACTCGATCATTCTGAGAAGGGAATGGGGGCTTTGGAAGTGGTGTCAATAAAAAAATCAAAATATACACCTGAATATACAAGACATTTTAAAATCAAATACAAATTAAAACATAAGCTTTTTTAATACAGAAAATAATTTGAAAACTGATTTCTGGCCTAGCTGGCGGCGCTTGATCATACTGATAGAAGAGATGGATATTGGAGAGTGGTGACTATCAACAAAGAAGTGCTGCCTTCAAACAACAAACAAGTTCTGGCCAGACTTCAATGCACGTAACATGCGTGTGCATGTGCCATGCAGCCCCATACCCCATGCATGCGGCCCCATACCCCATGCATGTTCCGTGAATGCAGCCCCATACCCATGCATGTTCCATTATGCAGCCCCATACCCCATGCATTCAGCCCCATACCCCATGCATGTTCCGTGAATGCAGCCCAATACCCATGCATGTTCCATTATGCAGCCCCATACCCAATGCATTCAGCCCCATACCCCATGCATGTTCCGTGAATGCAGCCCAATACCCATGCATGTTCCATTCTGCAGCCCCATACCCATGCATGCAGCCCCATTCCCCATGCATGTTCTGTGAATGCAGCCCCATTCCCCATGCATGTTCCGTGAATGCAGCCCCATTCCCCATGCATGTTCCGCGAATGCAGCCCCATTCCCCATGCATGTTCCGTGAATGCAGCCCCATTCCCCATGCATGTTCCGTGAATGCAGCCCCATTCCCCATGCATGTTCCGTGAATGCAGCCCCTGCAGTAATAGACCTACATCTCATACATGCATGCAAGTACCCCGTGCCATGCAGCCTCATGCATGTAACATGCATGCATGGGCCCCAGACCGTGTACCCCCATGCATGTAACATGCATGTGCATGCCCCATGCAATCCCATGCATGCATCCCCATACATGGACCCCAGATCATGTAGCCCCACACACATGCCTGGTGCATTTGCATGCCCCATGCAGTCCCATGCATATACTATGCACGTGTGTGGCATGCAGTCCCAAGCATATACCGTGCATGCATCCCCATGCATGGGCCCCAGATCATGAACCCCCACGCATGTACCATGCATGTGCATCTGCGGTGCAAACCCATGCAGTCCCATGCATATACCATGCATGCATCCCCATGCATGGGCCCCGGACCATGTACCCACACACATGTACCATGCATGTGCATCTGCCGTGCAAACCCATGCATGCCCCATGCATTTACCATGCATGTGTGTGTGCAGTGCAGTCCCATGCATATACCATGCATGTGCCCCAGACGATGTACCTCCAAGCATGTACCATGCCTGTGCATGTGCATCTGCCATGCAGCCTCATGCCCCATGCCCCATGCAAGTCCACTACCCCACATGCAACCCCATGCATGTACCGTTTATGTCGCTCCTCAATATCCTTCTCCATGGCTTTGAATTGGGACTGGTTGGGGCAGATGGAGTTGATCATGTCATCGTCCTCGTCCTCTGGACACCACATGTCCCACTTCGTGTAGTCCGTCCCAAACTTGGCGGTGTCCTTCGTGGCTACGTACTGCTCAAACTTGTGGCGCGCGAACAGCTTTTTGGCCCGGCTCAACTTCAGCTCCTCGACCTTTGCCATCAGCCGCTCACGCTCTGCCTCTTTTTCCTGCTCTGCCTCTTCAAGCTCCTTTTCGGTCTTGGGCTGGGTCGCTGGTGCGCCCTTGCGTGATGAAGCCAAAGCGGTTTCTGCTTTCTTTTCCCTGGACTTAATCTTGGTGTCGATGTAATCCGGAGAGATAGTCCCTTCCTGCGATTAAAGCGCGGCCAGTTTGCATGAGTGCCTGGTTGACATGTGGAACTGGATGGAAGGTAAGGTGGGCTTCATTGAGCAAACCCACCTTGAGTCCGGCCACAAGGCGGGAAACCTCGGAAACTTGGTCCACGAAGGCATCGACTTCAGCTGGGTCGATCGTCATGCTGCTAGTTTTTTTTCACGGGTAGGGGGAGTGGATTGTCACTTATGTAGTGTATACGTTTTCGCTTCGACTCCTGAATCAGCGCTATGCAATCGAATTCGGAAAAGGTGCGCGGGGACTACGCATGCAACGAACGGAACGATATTGTTCTAGATGTTCATTCGCTCGTATTGACCATCTGCACCTCCGACCAGCTATCACCGATACAGGATTGTTCGGCTCCGAAACCAATAGTAAACATTAGTCTTGCCAGAAACGGGAGGCTAGGATAGGAGACGTCCGGCTCAAGTAGTGCACAGGTTTGTTCCAAACGCTGCGTTACGTTGTCATCGGCAGGTCATAGTCTCAAACGCAGATGTTGGAGCTTGGAGGGTCGGTTACGTTGCAAACGTTGATTTGGGCTCATGAGAGTCATGTCATATATCGGACGACAAAAATATCGCCCGATGTACCGGTAGTCCTCAACAGCCCTACTTATAAACAGCTATTCCTCCGATCCTCTCTTGTCAAGTAGAGGGAACAGGGATCCAGGCTGGCAGGCACCAAGGCACCAATAGACAGCTGTTACTCTAATCCTCTCTTGTCTTGGCACCATGGCTCCAGGCTGGCAGGCACTGCTGATCCTATCTTGTCAATTACTCAAGTGGACAAGGCATGGCCGATGTTGCGCAGATTGTCAGATTGCAATTTGCAACAGGGACTTTGGAGGGTAAATCATATTTTGATTATTTGATGCCCCCCTGGCTGCCTGGCGATCTGGCAATGCCAGGCGCAGATTTTTGATAATCCGTCATCTCAGAGGGTTTGCCGTTCTCGGTGAGTCACAGACGCACAGTTTGAAATCGTTCGAGTCCCATGATGCAGATTTTGGAGTCCCCAAGAACAAGCCAGTCTTACATTACATTACATTACATGTTAAAGTCTACTTGACACCGCGAGGGTGTATGAGACTCTGTGCTTTAAACAAAAAGAAAAAGCACCCACAAAGCAAAAAACCCCATTACATCAGGGGTGTGTCGAGGACAAACAAACCAAACTCCCAACCACCGTTTTGGTGGCGTAGGTATTAAACCCCTTAGAGCAGGACCCAGATCTCAACCACTTACAGTGGCGGAGGTAAGAAGCTAACAAATGAGAAGTCTCAAGAAGAAAAAAAAGGGATAATAAATTACGGTGCCACTAAGCAGTCCAGGGCTTCCTGTCTTGCTCTTCTACAAGTAGAAAGATAGTCGGCTAGGTTGCTCCAAAAAGACTTAGTGCCATTTCCATTCATAAAGGTTCTGAATGTGGAATCGCAGAATTCCACATTCCATACGGTTAAGTCGGTATCCTCATGGACATGCCTATAAATATCTGTAAACAGATTCTGGTAGCGGAGGCGAATATCATTATAAAAAGGGCACTCAAACATATGCATTTCATCCTCAGTTTTTTGGAACCCACACATTTGACAGTGTCTCATTGAGCGAGGGATGTGTGCTCTATCCACCACCCTCATTCTTTCTGTGTTCAGCCAATGGGAACCCATTCTAAACTGTGCTATAGAACGAATCTGATCCTGCTTATGTAAGGCGGATGTAAAGGGAATCAAGCCATTCTCATCATTGCTGTTGGCTGCGAACCATTTTTGGTATCGGAGGCGTTTAAAGCCAACCCTTCTCTCATCAGGGATGTCTCTAACTGCATTGGTGTCACTTGGGTACTTAAACCTCCATGACTCAAAAACTTCAGACATAATACCTTCGACATCGACAGCCTCCAAAATGTTGATGTTTTTACTGGATCCTAGCTTGTGGAGAGCACAACGCAAGTCATGAACCCAGCCAGTGTTGGAGTCAAAAGATTCCTCAAGAGCCATTCTAATGAGATCCTCAGGTTCTTTATGTATGGTCTTGTTCCAGAAGCGCAAAGCTTGTTTAAGCCAAGCAAAACACAACGGGGTTCTACCCAGCTCTTCCATGATAATATAAGATGTAGTAGATTGGCAAACACCCAACATTTGTTTAAGTATACCTCTATGCCATTTCTCACAAGCATGGTCATTTGAGATAAGTCTGACAGGAAAACAATACGGTTGCAAATTTACTATCTATACAATACCTTCTGATAAATTTACGACCTAACATGCCTCCAACAGACGTACGATTACATTTCCGGTTTCTTTTCTTCTACTGAAGACGGCAAGCAACCAAGTTGCTGGCTTGAGTCATGTAACCAAGTTCAAGTTCAAGTTCAAGTAAATCTTGCAAAATGTTTCTGTTGCAGTCCAGGGGTAGCCTACTAGGCTTAAGGAGGCTTAGGCACTTGCCCAATCTCAATTAGTCAAGAACATTAATATTGTGTATTTTTACAGTCCAGGGATAGACAACTAGGCTGAAGGGAATTGTCAACCTTGAAAACAAAAAAGGCCACACATTAACGACAGGGGTCAGCTGAAACCAATCGCAAAAAATCCTGCTTATTTCCTTTACCACTTCTTGGTTTCTGAAGCCTACAGTATTGCCCAAATACCCAAGTGTCCGACGAGAAAACATACAAGCACGGTTTTGGTTGCAGGCAGGACACGGCACAAATCACAATAATGATAATATAATATACTATGATATCATAGAATGTAATATAATATGATCTAATGTAAATAATATAATATAATGATATAATATAATATAATGATATAATATAATAGAATATAATATAATATAATATAATGCAATACAATACAATACAATATAATATAATGCAATACAATATAATATAATATAATATACTAGAATATACTAGAATAGAATAGAAGATAATAGAATATAATAGAATAGGATAGAATATAATATACTAGAATATAATATAATATAATATAATATAATACAATAATAATAATTTGCCCATGAACGTGCACAACTCAGCAATCTTCATTGCAACCTTCTTCATTCACCTCCGACCGCATTTTGATACTATCATCAATCTCCGCGCTTTACGCTCCGCGCAGTTTGGGGGGCAGTGCGTTGCACTGGGGTCGCACCGCGTCACTCAAAAAGTTCACATATATACCGGTACATGCGACTTAGGAAGAACATTTTGTATCATCATAACAACGCCCCAAAAGCGGGCAAGCTACGGTCGCCACTGGCACCACCACCTAGGTACGTAGCCCTGTGGCAGGCTCACACACAAAACAAGGTACATAAAAACATCCAAATGAGACACATAGAGAATAAACTCCGTTAGCTTTATAGAGAAGGATGCAAACATTATTTCAACGTGTAGTATATTTGGTCGACACTCCCCTGGACTGTGACATACATGCATTTGCATGGCAGGTTGCAAGCAGGATAAGGCAAAGCAACGTGCATTTGACAAAGCAGGTATGCACCCAAGGTGCTTGTATTAGATCATCAGCTTGTTCGAGGTTGGGCAGGTCCCTCTGGCCTATTTGGCTACCCCTGGACTGTAACATAAAGTCGGATGGAGCCCTGCTGCAAAATTGGGGCAAAAATTTTGCAGCCCTGCTGCGAAAGGAAAGAGGGCCATCGGAGGTCGTTGATAGGGTGGATGGATGGGTATGTGAAAGGTGGTGGGGTGCAGGTTTGGGTATGTGGGAGGTGGTAGGGTGGAGGTTTGGGTATGTGGGAGGGTAGATGGAGGGGTATGTGGGAGGTGACTTTACCACTGCCTCACCAGTGTTTCTTTTTTCGACGACGCGTAGCCATTCCGTCGAAGGCTAGACCCCCTGGACCCCCCGATACCGGGACACACTGCCCCCCCTGAACCCCCTGGGCTCCGCATTTTGCGCTCTGCCATGCGATAGCTATGCAACAATCCAGAAATCGGGCTTGAGTAGCCAAAGTAGCTACTCAACCTGGGTATAGAAATCTGAAGAAAAAAACTGTGCCTCACACACCAATACCTCACTCATTTCCATAAGGATTTGAATTGCGACAGCACAACACGGCTCAACATCACAACACAGCCCAACACAGCAAAACACGGCCCAACACTCAAACGTCATCATGTCATTCACTCATTTAGTCATTTGAGTGTTTGACCCTCAAATCCTCAAACATTATAAGATTGGTCGTTCACTCATTTGATCCCCAATGCCTCACACACCGGTGCCTCATTCATCACAATGAGGACTGAAACCTGAGCACTCAAACGTCTGCAGGTCGTTCAAGGTTGGTCGCTCAATCGATCGTTTCAGTGTTTGACCCTGGACACCTTAACATCTGCATCTGCATCTGCAGGTTGTAATGACTCTTTATCATCTAGTTGAATATAGTCCTGGCAATTTGAGAAAGGTTGCTGCTGCTGGAGCTGCTCCCTTGTTGTTGGAACTGATGTCTGACAGTACCTTAGACCCAACGCTGCAGTCTGTGGCAGTACTTCTTTCCACCTGCTGGTTGTTGGCGGAGCCCCCCCTTCTGGGGGCGGGAGCCCCCAGGGTTCCCCATTTGTCCGTCCGTCCGTCCGTCCAACCGACCGACCGACCGAAAAATTGAAGCCTGACATGTCAGCCAACTGTCTCTTAAATAACTGGCTTCGGCCAGCTCCATTTCTGTTGCCACCTGTCGCTCCGCTGCCAACACACTCCGCCAATTTCCGCGTCGCTTGCGACCCTGCATAGGACTTGCTCAAATGTGGGATGGGTCGTTCACTCTTTTGAGAGCTTGACCCCCAACACCTCTACCGTCTGCATGTCGTTCAAGTGTGGGATGGGTCGTTCACTCTTTTGAGAGCTTGACCCCCAACACCTCTACCGTCTGCATGTCGTTCAAGTGTGGGATGGGTCGTTCACTCTTTTGAGAGCTTGACCCCCAACACCTCTACCGTCTGCATGTCGTTCAAGTGTGGGATGGGTCGTTCACTCTTTTGAGAGCTTGACCCCCAACACCTCTACCGTCCACAGGTCGTTCAAGTGTGGGATGGGTCGTTCACTCTTTTGAGAGCTTGACCCCCAACACTTCTACCGTCCACAGGACGTTCATTATTTTTCGTGTTTGACCCCCAACACTTCAAACGTCTGCAGGTCGTTCATTATACTTGGTGTTTGACCCCCAACACTTCAAACGTCTGCAGGTCGCTCATTCATTTTAGTGTTTGACCCCCAACACCTCTAACGTCTGCATGTCGTTCAAGAGTGGGTTGGGTTGTTCACTATTTTGAGAGCTTGACCCCCAACACCTCTACCGTCTGCATTTCTTTCAAGTGTGGGATGGGTCGTTCACTCTTATGAGAGCTTGACCCCAACACTTCAAACGTCTGCAGGTCGCTCACTCTTTTTAGTGTAGACCCCCAACACTTCAAACGTCTGCAGGTCGTGGAAGGTTGGGATGCCCATCATAGAAACTGGTGTAGTTGAAGTTACAGGCTGGAACCTTGTTGCATTGTTCGGAGATGTTCTTCTTTTTGCTGCAATAGCAAAGAGAGCCAGTGGGGGCTGTTGATAGGGTGGATATTTGGGTATGTGGGAGGTGGTAGGGTGGATGGATGGGTATGTGGGAGGTGGCAGGGTGGAGCTTTGGGTATGTGGGAGGGTAGGTGTATGGGTACGCAAGAGGAGATAGGGGGAGAGGATTGGCATTTGGGAGGTGGTAGGGTGGATGGATAGGTATGTGGGAGGTGGTAGGGTGGATGGATGGGTATGTGGGAGGTGGTAGGGTGGATGGATGGGTATGTGGGAGGTGGTAGGGTGGATGAATAGGTATGTGATAGGGTGGTAGGGTGGATGGATGGGTATGTGGAGGATGGTAGGGTGGGATGAATAGGATATGTGATAGGGGTGGTAGGGTGGATGGATGGGTATGTGGAGGGTGGTATGGGCGGTGAATAGGTATGTGATAGTGGTGGGTAGGGGGGATGGAGGGGTAGGTGGGATGGTGGTTAGGGTGGATGGAATTGGTATGTGGGAGGTAGGTAGGGTGGATGGATGGGTTATGTGGGAGGTGGGAGGTGGTAGGTGGAGATGGATGGGTATGTGGACGGTGGTAGGGTGGATGAATAGGTATTATGTGATAGGGTGGTTAGGGTGGATGGATGGGTATGTGGAGGTGGTTAGGGTGGATGTATGGGTATGTGGGAGTGGTTTAGGGGGATGAATAGGTATGTGATCGGGGGTAGGGTGGATGGATGGTAGTGGGAGGGTGGTTAGGGTGGATGGATGGGTATGTGGGGGAGGGTGGTTAGGGGGAGAAATATGTATGTTGATAGGGTGGAGGGTTGGAGGCTGGGTATGTGGGAGGTTGTTTTAGGTGGATGAATCGGTATGTGGGAGGTGGGGTAGGGTGATGGATGTGATGTGGGATGTTGGGGGGGTCGGGTGGATGGATGGGGCTGTGGTAAGGTGGTAGGTGGATGAATGGGTCTGTGGGAGGTGGTTCGGGTGGGATGATGGGTATGTGGAGGTGTGGTTGGGGGATGAATAGGTTGTGCTAGGGTGGTAGTGGTGGATGGTGGGCTATTGGGATGGTGTAGGGTGGTGAGGATGGGTTATGTGGTTGTGTAGGGTGGATGCTGGTATGTGTATGCGGTTTTTAGAGGTGGAGGGTATGTGGGCGTTGGTAGGGTGGCTGGACGGGTATGTGGGAGGGTAGGGTTGATGCATAGTATTTGAATCGGGTGGTTAGGGTGGATGGAGTAGGTAGTGGTAGGTGGTCGGTGGCTGAATGGGAGTGATAGGGTTGGTAGGTGGATGGATGGGTATGTGGGAGGTGGTAGGGTGGATGGACGGGTATGTGGGAGGTGGTAGGGTGGATGAATAGGTATGTGATAGGGTGTAGGTGGAATGGCTGGGTATGTGTGGGTGTAGGGTGGTCTGGAATAGATGTGGTAGGTGGTAGGGTGGATGGATGGGTGTGGGAGGTGGTGGGTAGATGAAAAGTTTATGTGAAGGGTGGTCGGGTAGGGATGGGTTATGTGGTGGTGGTATAGGTGGATGGACGGGTAGTGGGAGGTGGGTAGGGTGGCTGGAGTGTCTGTGGGAGTGGTAGGTGATGAATAGTTATGTGATGATCGGTTGGGTTAGGGTGGAGGATGGGATGTGGGATGGTAGTAGGGTGGTGAATCGGTATGTGATCGGGGTGGTGTAGGTTGATGGCCGGGTCGTGGGAGTTGGTGGTAGGGTTGGATGAATAGGAGTGATCGGGTGGTAGGGTGGATGGATGGGTATTGTTGGGATGGTGGCGGTATAGGCGTGGATGGATGGGTTGTGTATGTGGTAGGGGGGATGGATGGGTTTGTGGTTTGTTATGTGGTAGAGTGGATGGATGGGTTTGTGGGATGTGGTAGTGTGGATGAATAGGTATGTGATAGGGTGGTAGGGTGGATGGATGGGTATGTGGGAGGTGGTAGGTGGATGGACGGTATGTGATTAGGGTGTGTATAGGGTGGATGGATTTATGTGGTATGTGTAGGGTGGATGGATGGTATGGGTAGTTGTAGGGTGCTGGATGGGTATGTGGGAGGTGGTAGGGTGGATGGACGTGTACTGTGGGAGGGTGGTCCGTGGTGGTAGGGTGGCGAAAGGTATGTGATAGGGGTTGGTAGGGTGGATGGAGGGATGTGGAGGTGGTCGGGGTGTGTAGGGTGGATGAATGGTATTGATCGGGTGGTAGGGGGATTGGATGGGTATGGGGAGGTGGTTAGGGTGGATTGGACGGGTATGTGGGAGGTGGTTATTAGGGTGGAATGAAATAGGTATGTGTGATCGGGTGGAGGGTGGAATGGGATGGGTCTGTGGGAGGGGGTATGGGTGGGATGAATAGGTATGTTGTGATAGTGGGTAGGGTGGATGGATGGGTCGTGGGAGGTGGTCGGGTCGATGAATAGGTATTTGATAGGCGTTGGTAGGTGTATGGATGGGTATGTTGGGAGGTGGTAGGTGGATGGAACGGGTATGTGGAGGTGGTAGGGTTGAATGGCCGGGTTGGTCTTTGGGACGGGTGGTAGGGGATATGAATCGGTATGTGATCGGATGGTAGGTGGAGCATGGGGTATGTGGGAGGGTGGTCGTTTGGATGAATAGGTATGTGATAGGGTGGTAGGGTGGATGGATGGGTATGTGGGAGGTGGTAGGGTGGATGAATAGGTATGTGATAGGGTGGTAGGGTGGATGGATGGGTATGTGGGAGGTGGTAGGGTGGATGGATGGGTTTGTGGTATGTGGTAGGGTGGATGGATGGGTTTGTGGTATGTGGTAGGGTGGATGGATGGGTTTGTGGGATGTGGTAGGGTGGATGGATGGGTTTGTGGTATGTGGTAGGGTGGATGGATGGGTTTGTGGGATGTGGTAGGGTGGAGGGTGGAGGTTTGAGAGGTGGTAGAGTGGAGGTTTGGGTACATGGGAGGTTAGATGGATGGGTATGCGGGAAGGGGTAGGGGGAGAGGGTTGGCGTTTGGGAGGTGGTAGGGTGGATGGATGGGTATGTGGGAGGTGGTAGGGTGGAGGTTTGGGTACGTGGGAGGGTGGATTGGAGGGTAGCGGGAGGAGGGTAGGGGGGCGGGCGTTTGCGTTGGGAGGTGGTAGGGTTGGAGGGTCTGTGGGGGGTGTCTGGCGTGGAGGGTTGGGGTTTGGGAGTTGCTCTCGGGTGGATGGATGGGTACTTGGGAGGTGTAGGGTGGAGGGTAAGGTGGCGGTTAGGGGGGGTGGGGTGGTAGGTGGATGGGTGGTATAGTGGGGTGGTAGGGTGGCGGGTTGGAGGTGGTAGGTTAAGTGGATGGGTGGGATGTGGGATGGTGGTAGGGTGGGTATGTGGGAGTTGGGAGGGTGGAGGGTTGGGACGGTGGTAGGGCGGAATGGGGGGTGGGTGTGTATGTGGATGGTTGTATGGTGGGTATTGTGGGAGGTTGTAGGAATGGAGGGTTTGGAGGTGAGGGTGGATGGTGGGTATGTGGGCGGTGGAAGGGTGGCGGGTGGGAGGTGGTAGGGTCGGATGGGGGTATGTGCGGAGGTGGTAGGGCAGGGTGGATGGGTGGAGTATGTGGGAGGTGGTTTGGGTGTGTTATGTGGGGGGTGGTCGGGTTGCGGGTGGAGGTTTGGTTTCGGGTGGATGGTGTGGGGTATGTGGGAGGTAGGTGGTTAGGGTGGAGGGTTTGGACGGTGGTGGTTGGATGGTTGGTCTGTGGAGGTGGTAAGGGTGAGGGTTGGGAGGTGGTCGGGTGGATGGGTGGGTATGTGGGAGGTGGTAGGGTGGAGGGTGGAGGGTTGGGAGGTGGTAGGATTGAGGGTTGAGGTTTGGAAGGTGCTAGGGTGAAGGGTTGGGAGTAAACTGGTCCCCAACGATTTGTGAACATGAGGCGTACGAGAGCGGGGGGCTTTGTAACAGGTGCTTGTGAAATATGTAAATATGGACGTACCTGCAACCTGTGTGCACATCCTGCTCTTTCGGTGGTGGCCCGCGTGTTAGTGACCTGCTGCCGTCCATGACCAAACATGTACCTGTGGGGAGGAATCAAGTTTCTCCTTGGCGCACGGCGTGTGGGAATAGGGGTTGTTGAATTCGTAGGCCCCCCCTTGGCGGTCCGTATCTCCACGGAAAACCCGCAGTCTGCGGTGCGGGTGAGGAGTGGTTGCGGTGTGTGGGTGGTTGTGTGGGGGGGGGGGGATGTGGGATGGGGAAGGGGGGGAGGTGGGGGGGGGGGGAGCGGGGGGAGGAAGGGGGGCCCAATCAAAAAACAGTCTTCGGGTGAGGGCGGGGTGCGTATGAAGGGGTGTGGTGAGGGGTGAGGGGTGGTGGTGTTGGGTGGGGGGGGTGGTGAGGTGTGTTCGTTTGGGGTGGGGGGGACAAATATAAGCTTCTTTCACGGCAGTGAGTACTAGGATCTAAGTTGAAATGTTTGTGAATAATTTGTGAATTGCTTGGCGGTCCAGTATCTTAATGCACACCCCAGCCTACTTGTGTGTGTGTTGATTGTGATGGGGGGGGGGGTTTCAGATGGGAGGGGCGTGGGGAGGGGGAGGGGAGGGGCGGGGGGGTGGGGTGGGGGGGTTGGGGGTGTGATGGTGATGGTGATGGTTTAACCGATGGTGGGTGATAATGGTGGGGGTAGGGTGGGGTGTTGGTGGGGTGCTGATGGTGGGGGCTTGGTGGGAAAATTGATGGGGTGATGAGGTGGGGGGTGTTGATGGGGATGTTGAGGTGACGGTGAACAGATGGGGGTGAATGAGATGGGGTAGGGTGGGGTGGTGGTGGGGTGGAGGGGTGGGTGGATAAATAAAAGCTTCTCTCCCGGCAGTGAGGACTAGGGTTTGGCGGTCCGGTATCTCAACACAACCCCCAGTCTGCGGTTGAGGGTGAGGGGTGTGGTGGTGTGTGTGTGTGGTGGTGTGAGGTGAGGGGTATGTGTTTGTGTGTGTTTGTGTGTGTTTGTATGTGTTTGTGAGTGTTTTTGTGTGTTTTTGTGTGTTTGTGTGTGTGTTTGTACGTGTGTTTTATGTGTGTTTGTATGTGTACTTGCATGTGTTTGCATGTGTTTATGTGTGTTTGTGTGTGATTTATATATGTTTGTGTGTGTTAGTGTGTGTTTGTATGTGTTTGAGTTTGTCTGCAAGTGTTTGTGAGAGTGCTTGTATGTGTTTGTATGAGTGCTTGTATGTGTTTGTGTGTGTATGTGTGTGTTTGTGAGTGTTTGTGTGTGTTTGTGCAAGTGTTTGTATGTGTTTGCGTGTGTTTGTGCGAGTGCTTGTGTGTGTTTGGGTGAGTTTTATATGTCTCTGTATGTCTTTGCGTGTGTTTATGTGAGTGTTTGTGTGCGTTTGTGTGGGTTGGTTGGTCGGTTGGTCGGTTAGTTGGTTGGTTGGTTGGTTGGTCGGTCGGTTGGGTTGGGGGGGGGGGGGAGGATGATTATCTTTGAGATGGAAGGTGGAAAAGCTATCAAGACCAACTTACTCTATCTGTGCCTTTGGCCGCTTCGGCGCTACCCGCTTCAGGACAGATGCTTGTTCTCCACGCTGAGTGTGTGATGGGGACGTATATCTGATGCAAGTGAGGGTTGTGGCTACCGTGATCGTGGTGGAGGTCCTTAGCCTTCTCATTCTTCGTCACCAGCGCCATTCGCACGATGCGGTTCAAACCGTCGTCCCCCAAGAGCTGCGTACACATGAGTATGTATGTTTGTATGTTTGCATGCTTGTATGTTTGTATGCTTGTATGTTTGTATGTTCATATGTTTGTATGTTTTGTATGTTTGTATGCTTGTATGTTTGAATGCTTGTATGTTTGTATGTTTGTATGCTTGTATGTTTGTATGTTTGTATGTTTGCATGCTTGTATGTTTGTATGTTTGTATGTTTGCATGCTTGTATGTTTGTATGTTTGTATGTTTGTATGTTTGCATGCTACAGTTGGGGGGGTAGCCAACTAGGCAAACACAGGGATGTGTTTGTGCTCTACAGTCCAGGAGGTAGGCAATTACACAGTTTAGTATGTGTGTATGTTTGCCTGTATGTTTGTATGTGCATGATGCACATGGTGTACATGGTGTTTATGGATATGTATGAACATGATGTACATAGTGTGTATGGTACTGTATGTACATGATGTACATGGTGTGTATGTTACGGTTTGTACATGATGTTACATTGTGTGTCTGTACTGTTTTACAATTCATTACATGGTGGTATGGTACTGTATGTACATGATGTTGTATGGTGTTGGTATGGTACTGTTTGTACATGATGTAAATGGTGTGTGTGGTACTGTATGTACATCATGTGCATGGTGTGTATGGTACTGTTTGTACATGATGTACATGGTGTGTATGGTACTGTATGTACATCATGTACATGGTGTGTATGGTACTGTATGTACATGATGTACATGGTGTGTATGTACTTGTTTTTACATGGATGACCTGGTGGTGTATGGTTTACTGTTGTACATGGATGACACGTGTTATGGTACTGTCTGTACATGATGACATGGTGTGTATGTTCTGTATAGTACCATGCTGTACATGGTTGTGTATGGTGTGTATGTACCTGATGTACATGGTGTGTTGTTACTGTTTTTACATGATGTTACATGGGTGTATATACTGTATGCACGTGATTGTACATTGTGGTTATGGTACTGTATGTACATGCTGTACATGGTGTGGTCGGTTACTGTTGTACATGATGTACCTGGTGTGTTCTGTATGTATGTAACATTTTGGGGGGATGTTACATGGGTGTATTTTGTTTAACTTGTTGTACCTGATGTACATGCGTGTGTATGGTACTGTATGTCCATGATGTAAATGGTGTGTGTGTACGTATGTACATCAGGCAGGGTGTATGGTACTGTTTGTACATCTGTACTGGTGTGTATGGTACCTGAGTTATCATGCTACATGGTTGTGTATGGTACTGTATGGACATGATGTACATTGGTTGTGTCTGGTACTGTTGTACAGGATGTACATGGTGGTATGGTACTGATGTTACATGATGTACACGGTTTGTGTATGGTACTGTATGTACATGATGTACATGGTGTGTATGTATGTATGTACATGAGACATGGTGTGTATGGTGCTGTATTACATGATGTACATGGTGTGTCTGTTACTGTTTTAATGATGTACATGGTTGTGTATATTACTGTATGACGTGATGTACATTGTGTGTCTGGTTACTGTATGTACATGATGTACATGGGTGTATGGACTGTATGTCCACATGTACATGGTGTGTAGGTACTATGTACATGATGTACCCTGGTGTGTATGGGTACTGTTTGTACATGATAATGGTGTGTCTGGTACTGGATGTACTGATTGACACGGTGTGTATGGGTACTTTCTGTACATGATTGTACATGTGTGTATGTTCCGTATGTACATTGATGTACATGGTTGTGTGTATGGTGCTGATGTACATGATGTACATGTTTGTCTGTTTACTGTTTTAATGATTTACATGGTGTGTATATTATGTATGCAGTGATTGTACATTGTGTGTTGTACTGCATGTACATGATTTGACATGGTTGTTGCTGTTACTGTGTCATGATGTACATGGTGTTCGTTACTGCTGTACATGATGTTCATGGTGTGTGTGTACTGTTGTAATGATGTACCTGGGTGTATGTATTTGTACATGATGTATGTAACTGGTGTGTGTGGTACGTATGTACATCATTGCATGGTGTGTATGGTTACTGTTGTACTGCTGTTGTAATGGTGTGTATGGTTACTGTACATGGTGTGTATGGTCTGTATGTACATCATGTACATGGTGGTGTTATGGTTTACTGTATGTCCATGATGTACATGGTGTGTTATGGTATTGTTTGTACATGATGTACATGGTGTGAATTGGTTACTGTATTGTACATGATGTACACGGTGTGTATGGTACTGTATGTACATGATGTACATGGTGTGTATGTTACTGTATGTACATGATGTACATGGTGTGTATGGTGCTGTATGTACATGATGTACATGGTGTGTCTGTTACTGTTTTTACATGATGTACATGGTGTGTATATTACTGTATGCACGTGATGTACATTGTGTGTATGGTACTGTATGTACATGATGTACATGGTGTGTATGTTACTGTTTGTACATGATGTACATGGTGTGTATGTTACTGTATGTACATGATGTACATGGTGTGTATGTTACTGTTTGTACATGATGTACATGGTGTGTATGGTACTGTTTGTACATGGTGTGTATGGTACTGTTTGTACATCATGTACATGGTGTGTATGGTACTGTATGTACATGATGTACATGGTGTGTATGTTACTGTATGTACATGATGTACATGGTGTGTATGGTACTGTTTGTACATCATGTACATGGTGTGTATGGTACTGTATGTACATGATGTACATGGTGTGTATGTTACTGTTTGTACATGATGTACATGGTGTGTATGGTACTGTATGTACATGATGTACATGGTGTGTATGGTGCTGTATGTACATGATGTACATGGTGTGTATGTTACTGTTTGTACATGATGTACATGGTGTGTATGGTACTGTATGTACATCATGTACATGGTGTGTATGGTACTGTATGTACATGATGTACATGGTGTGTATGTTACTGTATGTACATGATGTACATGGTGTGTATGTTACTGTTTGTACATGATGTACATGGTGTGTATATTACTGTATGCACGTGATGTACATAGTGTGTATGTTACTGTATGTACATGATGTACATGGTGTGTATGGTGCTGTATGTACATGATGTACATGGTGTGTATATTACTGTATGCACGTGATGTACATTGTGTGTATGGTACTGTATGTACATGATGTACATGGTGTGTATGTTACTGTTTGTACATGATGTACATGGTGTGTATGGTACTGTATGTACATGGTGTGTATGTTACTGTTTGTACATGATGTACATGGTGTGTATATTACTGTATGCACGTCATGTACATTGTGTGTATATTACTGTATGCACGTGATGTACATTGTGTGTATGATACTGTATGTACATGATGTACATGGTGTGTATGATACTGTATGTACATGATGTACATGGTGTGTATGGTACCCCCCTCAGGTGTCACGACCTGGCTCCCAACAAATCAAAAGCAACCTGCTCTGAAATAGGGTTTGGGATTCAGGGTGTAAAGCGAGATCTCCTACTTACTGCTTTGACGATGGGCTCCACATTCCAGGCAAATGTCGAATAGAAAGGAAGGAACCTTGTCTGGTTACTCCCCTCGGTTGTCGCCATCAACAAAATCTCCTTGCCCCATACGCTCACTGACTGTGGCAGCTTGTTTGCGGGTCCATACTGTTGATGACGTAACTTGATTTCCTCTTGGTCTTCGTCTGGAGAATCGTCGAGAGCTGTGTTGTATTTGGTTTGCATGGTGGAATCCCACCACAGCCCCATCAAATGCTGGAGCTTGTCCTGTACAGAAAGAAAGCACAGACAGTTGAGTGAGTGAGAGGGGGGGGGGGGGGGGGGGGGAGTGAGTGAGTGAGTGAGTGAGTGAGTGAGTGAGTGGGTGATGGATAGAAATGCATATATATAATGTGTCTTTATATAATTCGTCTATATGTAATGCATCTGCGTATATAGCACATCTAACATATATCGCATATACTCTGCGGATGTATTTAATGGAGGCAAAATGGCTCCGCCTCTATGAACAAGTCCAAAGCAGCTTCTCTTGCGACGGGGAATTGGTGGAGAGTGCTATCGGAGTGACAGGTAGCAACGGAATCGAGCGGACCAAAGCCAGTTAGTTATGAGACAGTTGGCTGACGTTTCAGACTTTGTTTCGGTCACACGTTGGCCGGTCAAACGGACACTGGGGGCTCCCGCCCCCCAGAAGGGGGGGCTCCGCTAAAAAGATAACACTTATTTGATCGTTCCTAGATTCCTAGTATGTAGGGAATGGCAATATGATATCATTTTATATCATGTCTTCATATGATATGATTTGATATGATGCCGGCAGTCTGACTCGGCTAAAGTTACCATTTATATACAATCATATGATGCAGTTTGCATGACATCATATGATGCTGGCACTCTGACTAAGGTAACGTTACCATTTACATCTAATATCATATTTGATGGTTTGCCCCCGTGCAATGAAACGGGCTGGCCCCCTCAACTTAATGCATTGTAATAAGGCATACTATCTATTTATTTATTAATTTACATTATCATATGATTTAGTGTGTACAACATCGTATAATACCATACTCGCCTTTAGTCAACATCGTATGATAAGTCGGTCCCAACTAGTAGAATATGGGGTTTGTCCCCCCTTCTGGGGGGTGGGAGCCCCCAGGGTAACCCATTTGACCGTCTGACCGATCTACCGATCGACCGAAAAATTGAAGCCTGACACGTCAGCCAACTGCCGTAAGTAACTGGCTTCGGTCAGCTCTATCGTTTTCCGCGTCGCTTGCGATGCTACATAGGACTTGTTTCTAGCTTTTGGGTTTTAAGCCTCCTCCAGGGACAGTGTTTTATAGTTTCTTATAGCTTTTCAGGGCAAAACACAACTTTTATCTCACATTTCCAAAGCGATAATTTTGCCAAAACGGGGTCAAAACTAGCGATCGCTATATATAGTGGAAAAAATCCCTGGATATGTTGGTCCCTACTAGTTTAAGATTGACGTTGCCTGTCTATCTATCTATCTATCTATCTATCTATCTATCTATCTATCTATCTATCTTTAAATAATGCTATATAACTTGCTATATAATGCACCCATATACATAGATTACTAGTCTGAATAGAAACATTGCCTCACCGCCAGGGGCTTC
The DNA here is from genome assembly GCA_013435795.1 of Chlamydomonas sp. ICE-L. Lineage (NCBI taxonomy): Eukaryota > Viridiplantae > Chlorophyta > Chlorophyceae > Chlamydomonadales > Chlamydomonadaceae > Chlamydomonas > Chlamydomonas sp. ICE-L. The sequence continues at coordinate 74,218,027 of JACBWV010000610.1, forward strand.
ACGCCCACCTCTCAAATCAAGGGGGAGCATCACGCCAGCAGCCTGTGGCGAATTTGAGCCCTTCTCCTCTCTCTATATATAATTACTATTTACAATATGATTATATATACATAATTACTATTGAATGCAATTGCTACAAAATTCTCTAAAATCTGCTCTATAATGCTATATAATGCCATATAATTTACTGTATAACTTACTATATAATTTACTATATATAATGCATCCATATACATATGTCCCTAGTCTAAAGAGAAATATTGCCTCACCGCCATGGGCTTCACGTCTACCTCTCCAAGGGGGAGCATCACACCAGCAGCCTGTGGAAAATCTGAGCTCTTCAGTTTCAGATCCATCTGAGGAGCTCCAGTTGGCCAGGTGCCAAGAGACTGGGGATGAAGACCCTGCAAATAAATAAATAAATAAATAACCAAATAAATAAACAAACAAACAAACAAACAAACAAACAAACAAATGAATGAATGAATGAATGAATGAATAAATAAATAAGTCGATAAATCAATCAATATCTCCATAGGTGCTTAAGTCTTGGTGAGCATGAATAGCATGGTTTTAGCCTATGGCCTCCAGTCAAAAGACAAATGTTTTTTGGCATAAAGTTGCCCAACCACATCAGTTCAATATGTTAATACTCAAATTTGGGTTTGCTCGATTGATGGGAACCAGGTCAAGTGAAACATGCTAATTTCTTAACAATGGGCTTCCCTAAGTTGAATCGCCTTTTTCATAAAGATGATATAAGGCATATTGCGCTCAAAACAAATTCCATTAAATTAAAAAGTAGGTAGTCATACAGCTCACACCTTCCTTTACATGTCATGGTGATGGCAGATTGTGGGATGTAGCATACAGGCGGTACGGCAGTACACATAGCCAAAAATCACTGATAATTTGCATTTCGTGGGTGTCCCAACTCATGTACGTAGCTGCGTAGGCTCAGTTGCATCTTTCTGAGTTACAGTTTTTGCTTGATAGCATGTAGAATAACTGGAAAAAAAAGTTTTTCTAATTTCTAATTTCTAATATGTTTCTAATCACACTTTTTTTTTACTTTTCTTCAAACGTCCACATCTGGAGTTAGATTTGTATTTGGGAATGGGGGTGAAATCTCAAGTTGGAAGGTGGAATTGGGACTAAGGGAGGTGAATTTTTGAGTTGTACTGCTATTCCAGTAAATTCCGAGGCCGAGGCTGAAGCGCAGCCTACGACCTTGTGGTAGGGATTTGATACGCCTTAATCACGTGTAAACTTCAGTCGCGGTAGCTCGCGCGATCTCGTACCACAATCTCGTTGAAGTCGATTCAAGCTTTTTGTACATCTCGTGTACTGCCAGCCGGCCTCCCGAGCTGGGCTGCTCGCGGCCAGATGCGAATGCGAACAGAAATTAGCTGCGCGCCTAGCTGACGCATTCGCGGACAATATGATATACTCAGAATTCAATTCCGAGCAGTTGGGGCCGTGTAGGACCTTGAATCACAATAGCGATTTAACTTCGGGCGTTATAGGACTTGGCACTTAAGGAGATACCCAATAAATAAATAACAAAATAAATAACAAAATAAATAAATAAATAGGGAGAGGCATCAATCTATATAGAGATAGATCTATATACATCTATATAGATCTATATAGATCTATATTGGCGAAGTTGGATTTTTGGAAATCGGCATAGGGCACCTTACAAAAATCAAAATCTGATTTTTACAATTATGGCCTAGGGCACCATATCATATTGCAGGCGCTTCGCCTGGATTTTCCGGTGTCTATCTGATGTAAGTGCATATGCTGTATATATACACAATATATCTATTTGCTATATATAGATCTATATAGATCTATATTTTAGGGCAATATATATCTATTTGCCGCCCCTAGAAAATAAATAACAAAATGAATAACCAAATAAATAAACAAACGAATAAGCAAACACACATAAATTCAGATAACCTCCAGACCAGGTCCACATGCCCCCCACCCTTGCATAATGTTAAGGGCCAGAAATATGCTACCATGCTACCATGCCAGGTGCCAATAGACTGGAGATCAAGATCCTGCAAATAAATAAACAAGCAAGTAAACATACATTCAGATCAACTCCAGACCAGGTCCACATGCACCTACATGCCCCCCCCCCCCCCCCCCCCCCCCCATGCCAGGTGCCAAGAGACTGGGGATGCAGACCATGTGAATGAATAAATAAACACAAATAAACATACATTCAGATCACCTCCAGACTAGGTTCACATGCCCCCACTCTTGTGTAATGATATCAGGGATTATTGTTTCAAATCTGAAAGTGGGTTTTTCTAGCTTAATGGTTTTAGGAAGCCTCCAGGGACAGCTTTATATATATATATATATATATATAGAGAGAGAGAGTGATAAAGGGCTCACCATTTGTTTAACATCCTCAACAGCTTTCAAGACATCCTCATTTCGAAGCTCTTCAAGGGTCACGGTGATGGGTAGGGTAGTGACATCGGGCGAAGAGGTGACCTGTGCTCTGAAGGGAGCATCGTCGCCTAGCTGCAGAGCGGTCACTATATTGACAAGAGCACTAGAGTGCACCTGCAACACAGCAGGGATGTTTTTTTCAAATCTGAAAGCGGGCGTTTTTCTAGCTTAATGATTTTAGGCCTCCTCCAGGGACAGCGTTTTCGAGCTTTTTAGGGTCATTTACGCAAACAAAAAACTTTGTTTTCTCATAGCGATAATTTTGCTAAAACGGGGTAAAACCTAGCGATCGCTGTATACCAGTATAGCGGTAAAAAATCCCTGCAACAAAGACAATGACACACGCTGATGTCACCAAATTTACAAGATCACTAGATTGCACCTGCTACCCCAGGCATCAGTATTAAGCATCCATTTATGTCATGACAGGAAACGCGGGGAGGACACCAAAATGGAAATAGCAATAAATAGCTAGAAATCTACCAGGTATAGATGGCTCCGGAACCAGTGTAGCTATAGGAGGGGGGGGGCTCAAAAACGAAAAGAAAAACCCTGACCTGCTACCCCAGGCATCAGTATTAAGCATCCATTCACCATCATTATCATCATCATTATCATCACGAGCAGCATCAGCAGCGTTGCTGTCTTCCTCCTCCCATCATCACCACCAACACCACCAACACCATCACCGTCGCCGTCGTCATCATCATTGTCATCATCAGTATTAACCATACTGTCATCATCATTAGCATCATCTGCAGCAGCAGCAGCGTTGCTGTCTTCCTCCTCCCATCATCATCACCACCACTACCACCATCACTTTCGTCTTCATCATCATCATCATCATCATCATCATCATCATCATCATCGTTATCATCATCATCATCATCATCATCATCGTTACCCCCTACATGCTGTTCCTCACAGACACACTTAGTGCAGACTCTGAGTATCGCAAAAGAGGTGAGGGAATAAGGAGGCAAACCGGACAGGAACATTCGACAGATGTATAGAAATAAGCTCCAGTTAATACATTGATATGTAACAAAAACACCGCCGTCATGCCATTGTCTGCCGGTACCACATACACATACACTCTACATAAACACTCCATACACACATACACAAGCTACATACACATACACTATTACACTCTACATAAACACTCCACACATACATATATACCCCAGTTGGAGCTGCTTACCATCCGCCCTCATCCGCCTGCCAATATACATATACATTCCATATCTACATATACACTCTACATGTACGTATACACTCCATATAAAAGCAATGATAACGCCTGGTGGGGCGAGGTATTAAGGGAACCCGTCGTACGCGGGCAGAGAACAGTCTACCACCTCGACTGGACAAGCTACCATCACGGTTGACAACGACCTACTCCATATAAACATATATACCCCAGTTGGAGCTGCTTACCATGCGCCTCCAAATAAACTTCCTATTAACCAAATGGAATGCCAATATGCATATACACTCTACATGTACATACGTACTCTCTCTAGACATACACTAAACATATACATATACACACCATACACACATATATACCCCAGTTGGAGCTGCTTACCATTCGCCTTCATCTGCCTGCCAATATACATACACACTCTACATATACACATATACACTCCATATAACCTTCCTGTGGACCTAATAGAATGCAAATATACATATGCACTCCATATATACATATACACTCTATATGTGCATATACACTCCATATACACATATACAGACCATATATACGCATATATGCCCCAGTTGGAGCTGCTTACCATCCGCCTCCATATAACCTTCCTATGGACCAAATGGAATGCCACAACTTCGTTGGCGTGGTTCCTGTCAGTCCGAGCTCCTCGCGATACTTTTTCAGAAATGCCAAAATAGGCAACATCATCCACGACCAAGAGCCCCTTCGTGAATTGGTGAGGAATTGGATCCTGCGACAAACAAGGGACATAGCACACAAAAATTAACTTTAATGGGGGAAACCAATTCTTCACGTATTAGGTACTTTTCAGGCACTTTTTCTAGCTCTCAGAATGACGTAGAAGTGGAACTGGGGTGTTCCTCTACGAAATACCACTCCATACATGCTATTGGGGAGAGATCCACCACATATCCTGCCCAGGGCATGGGGGGGGGGGAGGGGGGGGGGGGTCCAGGGTCTCTCTCTGTCTCTCTCTCTCTCTCTCTCTCTCTCTCTCTCTCTTTCTCTCTCTCTCTCTCTCTCTCTCCCCCCCACCCACACGCACACACCGCCCTAACCAAATCGTGTACAACAAAGTACAGAGCGAGACCTTGCAGTAGATGATTGCTTCTTTCCTTTCCGTCACTGTGCGTCTGTTTTTGTCCTGATGCCTAAAACCATTTGATGTAATTCGATGGACCCCAAATCAAAGGGCTCTACCTGCCACACGTGCGGTAAGCAATTGCATTGCAGCGACCACGGAAACTTAGTGCGCCATGAGAATTATTATGCGTGCTTGAAGGCAGTACCATCATGTGTGCTTGAAGGCAGTACCATCATGTGTGCTTGAAGGCAGTACCATCATGTGTGCTTGAAGGCAGTACCATCATGTGTGCTTGAAGGCAGTACCATCATGTGTGCTTGAAGGCAGTACCATCATGTGTGCTTGAAGGCAGTACCATCATGCGTGCTTGAAGGCAGTACCATCATGCGTGCTTGAAGGCAGTACCATCATGCATGCTTGAAGGCAGTACCATCCTGTGTGTTTGAAGGCAGTACCATCATGTGTGCGTGAAGGCAGTACCATCATGTGTTCTTGAAGGCTGTACCTGATTAAAGACCTGACTACTGAAGAATTGATGATTTAAGAGTTTTGAGGGTGGGCACATTAGGGGCCAACAGGTCCTGACCCCCAAGCCCCACCAAACAATGTAACATTGATGATCATTATTTTCCATGTTTCAAACATTCCCAATGGTCACGAAACCATCACTAATGGACAGGCCTTTAAAACCCAGCAAAATGAGTGTAATTAGACATCATATCACCAAGTGGTGGCTAAGATAGTGGCTGTGTCGTACAGGCATCCTTATGGCACCTACGTAGTCAACCTTATGGCAACCTTTCAGGCACGGTGTTGGCACCTTTTTCAGCACTGTCTTAGCACCTTTTTCAGCACTGTCTTGGCACCCTCGTGGCACATATCTAAGCACCCTTATGGCACCATTTTAGGCAACATGTTGGCACCCTTACGGCAACCTCTTAGGCACCACCTTTCTGGCCCTGTGTTGGCACCTATTTAGACACCCTTATGGCAACCTTTTAGGCACCTTGTTGGCACCCTTGTGGCACCTATTTTGGCACCACCCTTATGGCACCTATTTAGGCACCAACCTTAAGGCACCCTTTTAGGCACCTTGTTGGCACCCGCATGGCACCTTTTAAGGCACCCTTTTAGGCACCGTGTTAGAACCTATGTAGGCACCTTTATGGCACCATTTCAGGCAACGTGTTGGCACCCTTATGGGACCTATTTAGGCTCCCTTATGGCAATGTGTTAGCATCTATTTAGGCACCCTTATGGCACCATTTTTGGCACCTTGTTGGCACCCGCATGGCACCTATTTTGGAATTCTTATGGCACCGTGTTGGCACCCGCATGGCACCTATTTTGGAACCCTTTTAGGCTCCGTGTTTGCACCCGCATGGCACCTATTTTGGAACCCTTTTAGGCTCCGTGTTTGCACCCGCATGGCACCTATTTTGGAACCCTTTTAGGCTCCGTGTTTGCACCCGCATGGCACCTATTTTGGAATTCTTATGGCACCGTGTTGGCACCCGCATGGCACCTATTTTGGAACCCTTTTAGGCAATGTGTTGGCAACCTTATGGCCGCCTTCCCACCCAGAGTATCCCTTACCTCATACAACCTCTCCCAACACCCAGTGTCCGTGTTAAGCTTGACGAGCGCGCCGTTATCAGAGTCCAATATAAGGAGGTCCTCCCCATACTTGACCAGGCCGTGGCAGTACACCCCAAAAGAGGTGTAGTAAATTTGTTTCACCCACTTTCCAATCAATTTGTCATAGATCACTCTCATGACACGGCTCTGCAAAAGTGCAAGCATCCCGTGATAAGAGGGTGTTAGTGTGGGAAGGTGGGGTGGGGGTGGGGTGGGGTATGTGGGTGTGTATGGGGGTTGGGGGTGCGTTGGGGGTGCGTCGGGGGGAAGGGGAGAGGTTGTGGTGGTGCGAGGGGCTCTCATGACACGGCCCTGCAAGAGTGCAAGCATCCCATGCTGGCAGGGTGTTAGTGTGGGGAGGGGGTGGTGGTGTGGGATATGGGGTTGGGTATGGGGTTGGGGGGGTTGGGGTTGGGGGGGGGGGGGGGGGGGTCTCATGACACGGCCCTGTAAGAGTACAAGCATCCCATGGTGACAGGGTGTTAGTGAGGGGAGGTGGTGTGGGGTATGGGGGTGGGTATGGGGTTGGGGGGGTTGGGGGGGGGGGGGGGGGGGGGTCTCATGACACGGCCCTGTAAGAGTGCAAGCATCCCATGGTGACAGGTGTTAGTGAGGGGAGGTGGTGTGGGGTATGGGTGTGTGTATGGGGTTGGGGGGGGTGGGGGGGGGGGGGGGGGGGGGGTCTCATGACACGGCCCTGTAAGAGTGCAAGCTTCCCATGGTGACAGGTGTTAGTGAGGGGAGGTGGTGTGGGGTATGGGGGTGTGTATGGGGTGGGGGGGGTTGGGGGGGGGGGGGGGGGGGGGGGGGGTCTCATGACACGGCCCTGTAAGAGTGCAAGCATCCCATGGTGACAGGGTGTTAGTGAGGGGAGTGGTGTGGGGGTATGGGGGTGTGTATGGGGTTGGGGGGGTGGGGGTTGGGGGGGGGGGGGTCTCATGACACGGCCCTGTAAGAGTGCAAGCTTCCCATGGTGACAGGGTGTTAGTGTGGGGAGGTGGTGTGGGTATGGGGGTGTGTATGGGGTTGGGGGGGTTGGGGGGGGGGGGGGGGTCTCATGACACGGCCCTGTAAGAGTGCAAGCATCCCATGGTGACAGGGTGTTAGGGAGGGGAAGGTGGTGTGGGGTATGGGGGTGTGTATGGGGTTGGGGGGGGTGGGGGGGGGGGGGGGGGGGGGGGGGGGGGGTTCATGACACGGCCCTGTAAGAGTGCAAGCATCCCATGGTGACAGGGTGTTAGTGAGGGGAGGTGGTGTGGGGTATGGGGGTGGGTATGGGGTTGAGGGTGCGTTGGGGGGGGGGGAGGCGGTGGTGGTGTGGGCAACTCTCATGGCCTGGCTCTGCATGAGTGCAAGCATCCCATGGTGACAGGGTGTTATCAGGGTAGGGGGCTGGGGGTTGGGTCGGGGTATGGAGTTGGGGGTTGGGTCGGGGTTGGGGTTGTGGGTTGTGGTGGTGGGGGGGACTCCCATGGCCTGCCTCTGCAAGAGAACACGCATCCCATGGTGACAGGGTGTTATCTGGGTGGGGGACTAGGGGTTGGGGCGGGGTATGGGGTTGGGGGTTGAGGGTGGGGTTGGGGGTGGAGGTTGTGGTGGTGGGAGGGACTCTCATGGCCTGCCTCTGCAAGTGAACACTCATCCCATGGTGACAGAGTGTTATCAGGGTGGGGTGGGGTTAAGGGCTGGTAGTTAGGGGGGGATTGGGGTTGGGGTTGGGGTATGGGGTTGGGCGTTGGGGGTTGGGGTGGGGTAGGGTAGGGGTTGAGTTTAGTGTGGGGAGGTTGGGAGTGGTGTGGGGGTGGTGTGGGGTATGGGGGTGGGGGCGGGGTGGGAGCGGGGGGCGGTATGGGAGAGGGGTTAAAAAATGCATTGTAAAACAATCGCACTCACACTGCCCATTTCGTGCCGCATCACTCATATCTCAGTGGATTATTCACATGGTATTTCTATAATGTTTCCATAAATTTCCATAAATAACAATAGAAGTTCCCATACAAAATATAGCGAACTCACTGTTCGCATGATACCCAGCATCACCCACATCTCTGTCTCAGACATGGTTGCTATCATTTTTAAACTAATTAAAAAAACAACTATTTTAAATTCACGTTATTTTTTTTTAACTATTCTGAACTCATGTTACAGTATGACTCACATCTCTGTGAATTATTTACATACATATTTTAACTCACGTTACCCACGATTTTTAACTATCATAAAGTCGTGTTACTCATATTGTGTAGCATGACCCACATCTCTGTCTCAGGCATGAGTGCTATTGTTTTTGGCGGAGCCCCCTCTTCAAGGGGGCTAGAGCCCCCAGGGTAACCCATTTGTCCGTCCGTCCGTCCGTCTGTCCGTCCGACCGACCGACCGACCAACCGACCGACCGAAAAATTGAAGCCTGACACATCAGCCAACGGTCTCATAACTAACTGGCTTCCTTGGCCACCTGCCGCCCTCTCGCTCCGTTACGAACATTCTCCTCCAGTTTTTAGCGTGGCTTGCAACGCTGCATAGAACTTGCTTAAACTATTTTTCAAAAACTATTTAAATCCACGTTAATGTTTTTAAACTATTATTAACTCACGTTACCCATGTTGTGCAGCATGACCCACATCTCTGTCTCATACATGGGTGCTATCGTTATTAAACTATCTAAAAAAAGCACCTGAAACAATTTTTTAACGATCATGAACTCACGTAACATATGATGCACTGTTTCAACCACATCTCTCTTAAATATTTACTCATATGTTTTAAACTCACGTTACCCACGATTTTTAATTTGTTTTTGAAATAGCATAAATTGACCCACATTTCTTTTATTTGTACACATCAATGTTGAATACAGACAATAATGAATTACCATAAAATGAACACTCACGTTACCCATGTTGTGCAGCATGACCCACATCTCAGTCTCAGATATGGGTGCTATCGTATTGATGTGGTCATACACTCTGAACAGATGGTGGTGGGCGATCTGCGGACCACAGGAGGAGCAGGCATGCAGTCAGTGTTTTGATTTTGTTATGGTAGGGGTACTGCTGTGGTCATACACCCTGAACAGATGGCGGTGGTGGGCGATCTGCGGACCACAGGAGCAGGCATGCAGTCAGTGTTTTTGATTTTGTTATGATTAAAGTACTGATGTGGTCATACACTCTGAACAGATGGTGGTGGGCGATCTGCGGACCACAGGAGGAGCAGGCATGCAGTCAGTGTTTTTGATTTTGTTATGATTAAAGTACTGATGTGGTCATACACTCTGAACAGATGGTGGTGGGCGATCTGCGGACCACAGGAGGAGCAGGCATGCAGTCAGTGTTTTTGATTTTGTTATGGTAGGGGTACTGATGTGGTCATACACTCTGAACAGATGGTGGTGGGCGATCTGCAAACCAGAGGAGCAGGGATACAGTCAGTGTTTAGTGGGGGGCGTTGATGTGGTGTTGTGTTGTAGAGGGGGCTAGTGGGGTCGTAATAGCAGAACAGGTGGTGGTGGGCGACCTGGGCAACACAGGAGCAGGCATACAGTCAGTGTTTTTAATTTCATATTTGTGTAGGGGTATTTATGTTATTTAAACACACAGTTATTTGCATATTAACGAGGTTCTTCCAGGAAAGGTATGATGTGACATACACACGGTGTGTACATCAAAGGTACAAGTGTACTCACATGAATCATGTTTGTACATCAAAGGCACTAGTGTACTTACATGAGTCATGTTTGTACATCATATGTACAAGTGTACTCACATGAATCATGTTTGTACATCAAAGGCACAAGTGTACTTACATGAGTCATGTTTGTACATCATATGTACAAGTGTACTCACATGAATCATATGTGTACATCATATGTACAAGTGTACTCACATGAATCATGTGTGTACATCAAAAGTACACGTGTACTTACATGAGTCATGTTTGTACATCATATGTACAAGTGTGCTCACATGAGTCATGTTTGTACATCAAATGTACAAGTGTACTCACATGAATCATGTTTGTACATCAAAGGCACAAGTGTACTTACATGAGTCATGTTTGTACATCATATGTACAAGTGTACTCACATGAATCATATGTGTACATCATATGTACAAGTGTACTCACATGAATCATGTGTGTACATCAAAAGTACACGTGTACTTACATGAGTCATGTTTGTACATCATATGTACAAGTGTGCTCACATGAGTCATGTTTGCACATCAAATGTACAAGTGTACTTACATGAGTCATATTGGGCCATGCCATTTCCAGAAGCATGCCACGCTGTGTCTCAACTGCCCACACTTTGTCGCCAAATTTTACCTGAAAGTGAAGGAAAGGAGAAGGGGGGAATGGTGCTCAGAATGACCTGAAAAGTAACTATTGCCATTATACATGCCATTACAGCCCCATTCTCAGAAACAGTTGGTCGACCTTACTGAAAATTATGAGGCCTGGGCTACTCCTGAGTGGGACTACACTTAGCTGTTGGGTAGAGAGGTGTGGATGGGTGCGGGATGAGATAAAAGAGAGTGAGAGCGGAAGGGTATGTCCTTGTGACAAGACTGCTAAAGCAGTCCAACCAGTGGGTTGCCAGAGGGGGTCTAAAGAGTTTTTGTCTTAGTGTTTTAGTCTTAGTGCTTTAGGCTTAGTCTTAGGCTTTACATACCTCATGTCATGGTGTAGATGGGTTAGGGATGAGATATAAGAGAGAGTGAGAGCGGAAGGGTTTATAGGCAATCTGTACTCCCCCCCCCCCCCCCCCCCCCCCACACCCCCCCCCCCCCCCCCCCACACACACACACAATCTTACCCCCAAGGGCACCCCACTTGGATGAAATCCCCTCTCCCCCCCCCCAACACCCCCACCCTCACACACCGCTAACCTCCCCCCCCAACACCACACTTTACAACACACACAACACCCTTCCCCCAAACCTCTCCCCCCCGCCCCCCCCTCCCCACACACACCCTCCCCCCACACCTCTCCCACACACCACACACTCACCCCCCCCCCCCCCACACACACACACACCACTCACACCCCATCACACACACATCACCACCACCACCACACACAAGCAGATCCTTTGGCTCCAGAATACAATTTTAGTAAATTAAACCATGTCTATGATGATAATGATAGATAGAGAACGCCCTCAGTTCTAGTCATACCCGGGTGATCTCCCCCAAGGCTACGGACTTCGGAGCGCCCAAGAAAGTTGTAAAAGGACTAAAACCTGAACAACTTTGTCCAAACTTATTTTTTTATTTTGTTTCATGGTTGGAAAGATCTTGAAAAACTGATGCTCTTGAACCCCCCTTTCACTACGTGTTACTGCTTGGGTGTCCGGCCATGAGGCCTCAAAGTGTGTGTGAGTGTGCGAGTGTGTGTGTGCGAGTGTGTGTGTGTGTGTGTGGGGGGGGGGGGGTCGCAGGGGTGAAAATAACAACTTCCGATGATGCAGTCAGGCAACTTTATTTGTGTGCCCCCCCTCCCCCCCCTCCCCCCCCCCATACAAAACAGTATGTATACATGTATATAAAAACCTCAATTGCTTGGGGTTGAGTTCGACAATGTTTTTTTCTTCTTAGCCCTTCCTATCACGGTTGGGCAAGTCCCTTTAGCCTATTTGGCCTACCCCTGGACTGCCACATATATAAATATGCACCCCAACCAATGTGTTTTCATAATGAAGCACTCACCGCGTCGTGAGTGCCTGAACTGTCAATCTTTACCCTTTGCAATTCGCCTCCTGTGGTGTGACCATGAAAGCGTTAAGGTCCAAAGCATTGAGAAATGTTTGGGATTAGGAGGGGGGGGGGGGGGGGGGGGGTAAGAGGTTAGCGCTATTAGTAACTGTGTTACACGGATGTAACAATTTCAATTTCAATTTCAATAGCGCTATTAGCGCTTTTAGCGTTACTTGTGCTGGCTAGCGCTAAAATACATCCCGTAATCACAGCGCTAGTTAGAGGCCAAATGTGATCAGAAATCAGTTAAATAGTGATCAAATGTGATCAGAATAATCGATGGTTTGAACCATACAGCAATCTGATCAGATTCAAACCATCGCTCACAACCTGGTCAAAAGCATAGAGTCCTTTTGTAATTGATGGTTTGCACCATACAGCCATCTGATCAGATTCAAACCATCGATAACAACAAGTAATACGGGAGGCTCCCCTTAATACCACGTCCCTTCAGGCGTTTTGTTTTTTTACATGTAATGATGTGTGTATGGTGTGCCTATACCCCTCAACTGTCCATATTCACCATTTCCAATTCGCTGTCTGTGGTGTGACCATGGAGCGTTGAAGTCCAAGCATTGAGTACTGTTACAATCCATGGTTTGCACCATACAGCCATCTGATCAGATTTAAACCATTGCTTATAACAAGTAATGATGTGTGTATGGTGTGCCTATACCCCTCAACTGGCCATATTCACCCTTTCCAATTTGCCTCCTGTGGTGCGACCAAGAAGGCGTTAAGGTCAAAAACATTGAGTACTGCTTACAACAAGTAATGATATGTGTTTGGTTTGTCTTTGATGTGTGTAAGGTGTGCCCATACCCCTAAACTGTCCACCTTCACCCTTTGCCATTCGCCTTTTGTGGTATGACCATGAAGCCTTAAGGTCCAAGCATTGACTTATGTTGTGTCTATGGTATGTCTTTGATGAGTGTATGGTGTGCCTATGCCCCTAAACTGTCAATCTTCACCCTCCGCAACTCGCCCTTTCTGGTGTGACCATGAAAGCGGTTGGGTTTAAACAATTAAGAAATGATGTGTCTATATGGTGTGTCTAGTGTGTATGTGTGTGTATGTGCTTGTGTGCATGTACCTACTATATGTATCAATGTATGTATGAATGTATGTATGTAACAGGGGTATATAATGTATGTCCAGGGGTAGTTAACTTATAGGCTAACAGGACATGTCATACCGGAAATAATCAAGAAATTCTAGACTATCTGGAGGATCTGGATTCATAAGCTCTTGCGCATGGCGGAGCGCACTGACTGCATGATACAATCAGGTCTTTTTTTCTCCGCTCCCAGTAGCGATCGCTACCTGGGATCCTGTTTTGGCCAAACATTCCGCTACTGTGAGACTCGAATCTCGGCCCCGCCTCCAACCCCCTGGGACGGCCCTTCGGGCCGCCTACACAAATCCCTACCAGAAGCCCCAAACCTTTAAATACTGGGTCGCTACAAGAAGACCCCCTTTCCGAAAGAAAAAAACTCTGGAAACGATCACTGCCATCTGACCACAGGTTGCATCATTATTCTAGACTATTTGAAAGGTCTGATTTAAAAAGCACTTGTGTATGGCGGAGCGCATTGACTGCAAGATATGATCACTCCCATCTGACCACAGATTGTATCATTATTCTAGACTATCAGGAGGGTCGGGATAAAGAGCCACGTGTGTATGGCGGAGCGCATTAGCTGCATGAAACGATCACTGCCACCTGACCACAGGTTGTATCATTATTCTAGACTATTTGGAAGGTCTGAGTTAAAAAGCACTTGTGTATGGCGGAGCGCATTAGCTGCATGACATGATCACTGCCACCTGACCACAGGTTGTATCATTATTCCAGACTATCTGGAGGGCCTGGATTAAAAAGCACTTGTGTATGGCGTAGCACATTGACTGCTTGATACGATGACCCCAATCTGACCACACACTGCTAGTTAGGGGGGTCGGGGGCGGAGGGGGAAAGCTACCCTCCAGTGAGCTAGCATCCACAAGCCAGATCTCCTATAACCTAAAACCTAAAACCTAATCCCTAAACCCTATATCCTAAACCCCTAAACCCTTAACCCTAAACCCTAAACCCGAGGAGGATCTGGCTTGTGGATGCTAGCTCACTGGAGGGTAGCTTCCCCCTACCGTCGGGGGCACCCTTTTATTTGGCTTATAAGGGTGCATTCTCAGTGAGGAGGATGCTGTGGGGTACTGAAAAGGGTGCCGAAGACCCCGAAGTGACAGGTCGCATCATCAGCGATTCAAAACGAAGCGGGAGCTCCCTCTCACCTTTATTTATATCTATTTCAACCATGAATTCCTCAGGGGAATCCTCAGTCTCGTCTCTGACCGCACACCAAACTGTGTCCAGCTGCCCCTCTCGTCTCACACCAGGCACTACGCCATAATGAACCTGGCACAAGCAGCGTTTTGACTGGGTTCAGACTTTTCCCATGGTGGTGGTGTGGGGGGGTAGAGGGGTGGTGATGTAGTGGTGGTGTTTGCTGCGGTGATGGTGGTGGTGTGGTCGTGGCTGTCGTTGTGCTTGTTGTGGTTGATGGAGGTAGAGGTGGTGTTGTTGTTGGTGGTGGTTGTTGTCTTTGTGGTTGTTGTGGTTGTGGTTAATGGTGGTGGTGGTGGTGGTGGTGGTGGTTGTAATTGTGGTTGTTGTGGTTGATTGTGTTAGAGGTGGTGGTGGTGGTGGTGGTGGTGGTGGTGGTTATTGTGGTTGTGGTTGTGTTAGAGGTGGTGGTGGTGGTCGCAAGATTGATCTTTCTAAAAAAACGTCTGCGGTGATGGCGATTGTGGTGATTGTGGTTGTTGTGGTTGTTGCAGTTGTGGTGGTTTTGCTGCTACTGCTGTTGCTTCTTGTGGGAGAAGAAGAAGCAGAATGCCACGTGCCACATAGGAGTTTTTACCGGCTATGGATCACAGGGATGAGTGTATGTAGGGTTGTCAAGTACGATATTGTTTAGATATATTGTATGATATATCGATGATATCATATGATAAAGTGTACAATATTGTACTATGTACGACTATATTGTACGATATCGTATGAAATACCGCCCGATAATCTTGGGGACCAGTACAATATTGACATCTATACCTACACAGAGGCTTTTTGGCGGAGCCCCCCCCTCTGGGGGGCGAGAGCCCCCATATTCACTCCGTTGTCCGTTTGTCTGACTGACGTCTGACCGATGACAGAGACAAAGACTGACACGTCAGCCAACAGTCTCACAACTAACTGGCTTCGGTCAGCTCCATCGTTGCCACCTGTCATTCCATCTCACTCTCCGCCAATTTTCTACGTCACTAGAGACGCTGAATAGGACTTGTCTACCTACCATGACTAGGGAGCGGCAATATGATATCATATGATATAATGTCATCATATGATATTATATGATGCCAGCAGTCTTATTAGGAAAAAGTCACCATTTGTATACAATATCATACAATACAATTTGTATGATATCACATGATATCATACTTGCCTTTGGTCAGCATCATATGATATGTGGGTCTCTAACCATGACTCACTGAGCAGAGAGGATGACATACGCAAATGGCACATCCCACACACTGCTAAGTTGGGGGCTCATCAGCACCCTTTTATTCTGGCAAGGGTGCATTATGGGTGAAAGGGGTGCCAAAGGGATGCTAAAAGAGTGCAGAAAAGGGTGCAAAGGACCCCCAAAATCTGATGTGACGGAAGAATGCCATATATCTGCATATATTATAAAAATAAATTATCACTGTAGCACAAACTCAGGTCCCCGTTGGTAAAAGGATTGCTTGGGGTTCATTTTTTTTTTTTTAAGCCCTTCCTGTCACGGTTGGGCTAGTCCATTTAGCCTGTTTGCCCCGCCCCTGGACTGTAACATGCATACATGCATGCACACAATACCATGCCATCCCTGATGCTGCACTGGATTCAACACAGAAGGGTCTCCCCTGCCATAACTCGCAGGATTGCCACAAATGAATGCGATGCAGGGTGCTGAGGGATTAGGGTTTAGGGTACTTAGGAGTACGACCTACCCCTCCTTACACAAATACCACATCCTTGAATTACATTTTCACTGTAGCACAAGTTCAGGGCCCCCATTTGAAGGGTTCAGTTCATCAGTGCTTCTTGGCGGAGCCCCCTTTTCAAGGGGGCGGGAGCCCCCATGTTTACCCATTTGTCCGTCCGTGCGACCGACCGACCGCGGTCGCGACCGGCGACCGTCTGACCGCGCTGAAGCCTGACACGTCAGCCAACGGTCTCGTAACTAACTAGCTTCCATTGCCACCTGTCGCTCCCTCGCGATCACTCTCCGCCATTTTTTAGCGTCACAGGCGACGCTGCCTAGAACTTGTTCATTATAGCCCCTCCTGGCATGGTTGGGCAAGTCCCTCTAGCCTATTTGTTCTAGTATACCCCTAGACTGTAACAACTATATATCTGTGTATCCCAAAGAAGAATGCCACATGCTACACAGGATGTTATACCCCACCATGCCTCCCAAGGATGAAAAAACAATTTGCCATGCAGGGTGACAAGGAGTAGGACCTAACCCTCAGTCCATACATGAATACCACATCCCCAAGAAGAATGACACATGCTGCACCGGATGTTATACCCCACCATGCCTCACAAGGATGAAACAAACAATTTGCCATGCACGGTGACAAGGAGCAGGACCTACCCCTCCTTCTCTAAGAACCTGCTCCTCCCCAGTGGATGGAGTATACCACATCAACCGCGTTCCCGTAGAAAGCATGAGCTTCAAAGGCGCATCGGTAGCTTCCGAGTCTGATCTGTGCATCATGCAGAGCAGTAGCAGCGAAATAAAAGCTGCGCATTTTCTTGCTCCGTATTTCCGCTTCGCACCTGCGCTAAGGCGCTGCGGATCTGTGCTCATAACGCTGCGGTTACGAATAGTCTGGCTCTGAACGAATTACGCCCAAGGGGAACTGCGCCCAACAGTCGGCACGTACGTGGTCGAGGAGAAAAGAAAAGCCTTACACCAAGTGAATCGGCTTGAATTAAGGAAGCTAAAGGCGCGCCTCGGGGGATTAAGGAAGCCGAAGGGGCTCAACAACAGGGGTCGGGCGGTGCCCAGGGGCGGGCCTGGGGGGTGGGGGCGCGTGACTAGTTTGGAGGGTGGGGTCACCACTAGTGTGTGTGTGTGTAGAGGGGGGGGGGGGGGGGGGGAGGCTATACAGCAACAAAATAGGGACCGAAAAGTGATATTCAGCAGATTAGGGAACAAGCAAGCAAATTTGCAATATTCAGGGAATGGTTGTTGTGGGCCTTGGATGTGTAGATGCGTTGGGCAACGTGCGCGGTAAATTGCCAAGTCTTGGATGGATTGTTACCTGTCAAAAGTAATTGAAGCTTTAACAAACGAAGAAGGCAAAGATTTAGAATTCAAAATTTGTACCGGTAGTTGGTCCAGATCAAATTAGTTGATAAAAGAACAATAACTGAAGAGTCTCGAGTAACTTGTGCTGCCTGCTTCTTCCCGCCATGTGATAAGGCGTGCTATTGATGTATTGATAGTATAATGGGCGAAAGGGCCCGTATTGCCTCAGACAGTAAGCAGGAAACCGATGTGTTTACGTTTACATTTCCTCTTTTTTTTACTGCCGAAGACTGCGAGCAGCCAAATTGCTGGCAGGAGCCATGTAACCAAGTTCAAGTCCAGTATTGCATTACAATAAAGGGTGCCTACGTCAATCTGCAGTTCTGCCCCTCCGTTCCTCACAGTACAAACATCCTCTTCTCCTAAGGCTAGCTGGACCTGGACAAATATGTAAACTGTCGAATCCGCATAGCATGCGCCCTGGTTTTCGAGGGGACCAGGAATTAGTAGACGGTGAGCAGCCCAGAGTTCTCTGGAAAACGAGGTTATAATTCAAATTGTAAGGCTTGCTCAAGGATACCCGTCCTTTTGGGAGATAATCTTTTCATTAAACAAGAAGCTATAATTAAAACAGAGTGCGCCTATTCTTTTGTAGGAGTGGCAAAGCCATTCAAACTGAATCCTTGATGCCGCTGGTTTGGGTAGCGAGACCAACCTCCTGGGGTGAAATACCTTGCACAACTAAAACAAATGCCTGAGACAGGCAATTGTTGACCCAAGACAAGCTCGCTCCACACATCGGAGGGTCCTCCACCCTTCCAACCATTCACTAGCTGAGTAAAAGGCACAAGAAAGAAACCTGGCAGTCAAGTACAGACTAGGGATGATTTAATGTTGAACATATAATTTCTGGAGTGCCAAGGGTGAAAAAGTAATGATAACGCTTGGTGGGGCGTGGTATTAAGGGAACCCGCCGTAGCGGGTAGAGAACTGTTTACTGACTCAACTGGACAAGCTACCATCGCGTGACAACGACCTGCAACGCTCAGGGCGACTGTAGGGGGAATCAACCCCCGACCCCGCTTCGTTTCAGCGATTTGGCGTACCACTAGACCAATCGTATCACTGAAACGGGCTGTGCCAAGGGCGATTACTGTACCCCCGCTTGATCTAGAAGCACATGACCTATACAAGTAGAATAGTCTATTCAATGTCTATTACGCATAGTTAGCTCCCTGGTTTCTGTGGGTATCGCACATGGGGTGGGGGGGGGTGAGTGGGGGGGGGGGGGGGGGGGGGGGGGCACGGACTTGGAAGACAACGAGCAGCCCAGTGTTGGCTGAAAAATTGTGTAACAATCCAATCCTAGACCCCTTGTCCCGAGCCCCATGAATGTAAGTATGTTACAGTCAAAATTAAATTAAATTATCACTGTCGCATGAACTCAGGGCACCCATCGGTTAAACGATTGTTTGGGATTCAGTTCATCAGTTTTTTTTCGTTTTAGCCCCTCCTGATATTATGGTTGGGCGAGTCCCTCTAGCCTATTCGGCTAACCCTGGACTGTAAAACATACTAACAGTCCAGTGGGTAGCCAATTAGGCTTAAGGGACTTGCCCATCCTCAAATAATCAAGACAACTCTGGACTATCGGGAGGAGCTATTAACAAGCACTACACGATCCGGTCCCCAGCTAATCGTAAGGATACAAGCCCCCTACAAATGCCCCCATCATGCATCCCGTCCTCCACCACCACCAGAGCCCCTTCGGCTGGACCTCCCCCACCCTTACCCCTGCCCCCCACCTGCACCCCCTCCTCTGCCACCACTGGAGCCTCCTTGACTCTAGATCAACTACCTCTACCCTCGCCCATCCCCCTGCTCCCCCTCCTCTGCCTCCACCAGAGCACTCTCGGCTGTAGATTTCCTCCCCCTCCCCTTCCCCCTGCCACCCCCCTGCACCCCCTCCTCTGCCACCACCAGAGCCCCCTCGGCTCTACATCCTGTGCCTCTACCCTTGCCCCTACCCCCGCCCCTGACCTGCATTCCCCCCTCCGCCACCACCCGAGCCACAATGGCTGTAGATCCCCCACCCCTGCCCCCCTCCTCCACCACCACCGGAGCCCAATTGTCAGCCACCATCAGAGGTGCTTTGGTACTACATATGCTGCCCTTGCCCCTACCCCCCTCCTCCACCAAAATCGGAGCCTCCTCAGCTGCAGATGCGTCACTCCTACCCCTGCCCCTCCTCCTGGCCCTGCCCCCCTCCTGCCTCTCCTTGTCAACCACCACTGGAGGAGCTGTGGTAGTAGATTCCCTGCCCCTGCCCCCCTCCCCCAGCATTCCCTCCTCCACCACAACCGGAGCCCCCTCAGCTGCACATACGCCACTCCTGGCCCTGCCCCTCTCCTGTCCCCCCTCGTCAACCGCTACTGGAGGAGCTCCGGTAGTAGATACACCGCCCCTGCCCCCCTCCCCCAGCATTCCCTCCTCCACCATAACCAGAGCCCCCTCGGCTACAGATGCGCCCCTCCTGCCCCTGCCCCTCCCTCTCCTCTTGGCCTTGCCCTCCTCCTGCCTCCTCTCATCAACCGCCACTGGATGGGCTGTGGTAGTAGATACACTGCCCATGCCTCCCTCCTCCAGCGTTCCCTCCTCCACCACAACCGGAGCCCCCTTGGCAGCAGATGCGCCACTTATGCCCCTGCCCCTCCCTTTCCTCATGGCCCTGCCCCCCCCCTGCCTCTCCTTGTCAAACACCACTGGAGGAGCTGCGGCAGTAGATACAATGCCCCTGCCCTCCTCCCCTAGTATTCCCTCCCCCACCACAACCAGAGCCCCCTTGGCTGCAAATGCGCCACTCTTGCCCCTCCCTCTCCTCCTGGCCCTGCCCCCCTCCTGCCTCTCCTTGTCAACCACCACTGGAGGAGCTGTGGTAGTAGATACACTGCCCATGCCTCCCTCCCCGAGCATTGCCTCCTCCACCACAACAGGAGCCCCCTTGGCTGCAGGTGCGCCACTCCTGCCCATGCCCCTCCCTCTCCTCTTGGCCTTGCCCCCCTCCTGCCTCCTCTCATCGACCACCAATTGAGGAGCTGTGGTAGAAGATACAATGCCCCTGCCTCCCTCCCCCAGCACTCCCTCCTCCACCACAATCGGAGCCCCCTTGGTTGCAGATGCGCCGATCCTGCCCCTGCCCCTCCCTCTCCTCTTGGCCCTGCCCCCCTCCTGCCTCTCCTCCTCAACCACCACTGGATAAGCTGTGGTAGTAGATACAGTGCCCATGCCTCCCCCCCCCAGTATTCCCTCCTCCACCACAACCGGGCCCTCCTCGGCTGCAGATGCGCCCTTTCTGCCCCTGCCCCTCCCTCTCCTCCTGGCCCTGCCCCCCTCCTGGCTCTCCTCGTCAACCACCACTGGAGGAGCTGTGGTAGTAGATACACTGCCCATGCCTCCCTCCCCCAGCATCCCCTCCTCCACCACAACCGGAGCCCCCTCGGCTGCAGGTACGCCACTCCTGCCCCTGCCCCCCTCCTGCCTCTCCTCGTCAACCTCCACTGGAGGAGCTGTGGCAGTAGATCCCCTGCCCCTACCTCTGCCCCCCCTAACCGAAGCACCTATGTCCTGGTGCCTACCCGTAACTGCCACCTCTGCATGGGCAGCAGGCTGAAGGGCATCTTGTAGCAGGCGTACTAGTTTGTTGTGGCCACACATTGCTGCACACTCCAGTGCCCTCCCACCACCTTAAGAGTTTACACGGGCGGCATACTGTGGGGCATGCAGCAACATCTTCACTATGCCGACATCTCCGCTGTTGGCTGCTACACAATGTAGTGCGAAATCGTCTCTACAGTCTGCATGGGCAGCATTCTGTGGGGTATCCAACAACAGGCATACTATCTCAGTGAACCTCCGTTGTACTGCATTCAGTAGTGCCTGCCCATCTTGACAGTCTGCTCGGGCAGCATGTTCAGGGGCATTCAGCAACATCCGCACTATAGTGACTTTGCCTTTGACTGACGCACGCACTAGTGCCTGCCCATCTTGACAGTCTGCTCGGGCAGCATGTTGCGAGGAATTCAGCAACATCCGCACTACATTGACATTGCCTTTGGCTGATGATTCACACGCACACACTAGTGCCTGCCCGTTTTGACAGTCTGCTCGGGCGGCATGCTGTGAGGCATTCAGCAACATCCAAACGATAGTCACATTGCCTTTGACTGACGCACACACTAGTGCCTGCCCATCTTGATAGTCTGCTCGGGCGGCATGTTGTGGGGCATTCAGCAACATCCGCACTATAGTCACGTTCCCTTTGGCTGACGCGCGCACTAGTGCCTTCCCATCTTGACAGTCTGCTCGGGCGGCATGTTGTGGGGCATTCAGCAACATCCGCACTATATCGACATTGCCTTTGGCTGATGATTCACACGCACACACTAGTGCCTGCCCGTCTTGACAGTCTGCTCGGGCGGCATGCTGTGGGGCATTCAGCAACATCCGCACTATAGTCACATTCCCTTTGGCTGACGCGCGCACTAGTGCCTTCCCATCTTGACAGTCTGCTCGGGCGGCATGTTGTGGGGCATTCAGCAACGTCCGCACTATACTGTCATTGCCGTTTCTTGATGCACAGACAAGTGCCTGCCCATCTTGACAGTCTGCTCGCGCTGCATGTTGGGGGGCATGTAACAACATGTGTACTATCTGATCCTGGACAGACTCTGCTGCGAGTAGTAGGGCCAGACCATCACCACAATCTGCATGGGCAGCATGCTCTGGAGCAGATAGCAACAGTCGCACTACCTCTGTGTGGCCGTTACCTGCTGCATTGAAAAGTGCCTCCCCATCTTGCGAGTCTGCACGGGCAGCATGCCACGGAGCCTCTAACAATAGACATACCACCTCAGTGTGACCATTGTCTGCTGCTTGCACTAGCGCCTGCCCATCTTGACCATCCGCATGGGCGGGATGCTGTGGGGCATTTAGTAACATGTGCACCATTGCCGCGTTGCCGGAGGCTGATGCATATAAAAGTGCCTCCCCATCTAGAGAGTCTCCACGGGCAGCATGCTGTGGGGCATCTAACAACATGCGAACAATTTCAGTACTGCCATGTTTTGCTGCATGCACGAGCACCTCCCCATTCCTGCAGTCTGCATGTGCGGCATGCTGTGGAGCATCCAGCAACTGGCGCGCGATATCGCTGTGGCCCAAAATAGCAGCATTCAGTAGAGCCTCCCCATCAAAACAATTTGCTTCAGCAGCATGCTGCAAGGGAGACAGCAACATGCGTATTACCTCACTGAGGCCACGTCCTGCTGCATAAATCAGATTTATCCCACCTTGAGTATTGGCTTGAGCGGCATGCTGCGGGGCATCTAGCAACAGACGAACCACCTCGGTGTGGCAGCCTAGAACTGCATCAATGAGAGCTACACTGCTATGGCAGTCTGCATGGGCGGCATGTTCTGAGGCATTGAGCAGCAGACGCACAACCTCAGCGTGGCCGTTTGATGCTGCTATCCAGACGGGCTCCTGGTCTTGACAGTCTGCATGGGCCGCATGCTGTGGGGAATCTAGCAGGAGGCGCACTATATCAGCGTGGCCACTTGCTGCTGCCTTCACCAGCACGTCCCCATTTCTGCAGTCTGCATGGGCGGCATACTGCGGGGCATATAGCAAGAGGCGCACAATATCAGCGTCGCCTTGATGCGCTGCCCGTACAAGCGCCATCGAATCTTGCCAGTCTGCACGGGCGGGATGCTGTGGGGCATTAAGCAACATGTGCACTATTTCCCTGTGGCCAACAAGCACTGCAGTCTCAAGAACTGTACGAACTGTACGCTGCTCACGTGCCTCATCCTTGTATTGCCAATCTGCATGGGCGGCATGTAGAGGGTGACAAAGCAAGAGCTTCACCAAGTCAGCCTGCCGAAAATCAATGGCCTCCTTCAAGGAGCGGTTAGCCGCCTCCGATGATTCCACTCTCGAGATCAGCTCGTGGGCCAGCTCGAACTTCTCACAATTAAGCGCGTGAGTCAAGGCATTGGGCAAATCGCCATGATGCCTGTTGATCATGATCTGGCCGAGGTTGCGTTTGACGATTGAAAGCCATTCGCGGCAGACTACTGCGGGGACGATGCCCTCGGGTTCCCAGCCGAGGGGCAGGGAGCGCAGAATGATCTTGGCCCATAGAGCTTCGGGAATACTCGCTTGCTCGGACATCGCTCAAAGCTTTGTGCGTACGCATGTCACAATTCAGAGGTAGCCATTTCGGCTAAAGAGACTAACCCCAACTCGAATAATGAAGATGATCGTAGACTGTCAGAAGGGGCTGGATAAGCAACTACGTAATTCAACAGTGACTATAGCGATGGGGCGACAGCCTGACTTGTACCCCCATTCACCCCTCAGTCAGGGTAGGACATCCTAGAATTGCGGCTGGTATTGCGGTTGCCCCGAAGCCCCCCCTTCCACCCCGTGCCGGCCACCCCGACAATCCGCGGACATGTCCTAACTGGCCCCTGGCCCCGCCTGGCCCTGTCGTTACCCCTCTGGTCGCTGGTCGTTACCCTGGCTTCGGTCTGCTGCACTCGATTCCGGTGCCACCTGTCGCTCCGATAGCCAACACTCTCCGCCAGTTGTCCGTGTCGCTTGCGACGCGCCTAGGACTTTTTCAGGTCGGTATAACGCAGCCCCCACGTTCCACAGTCGGTTTCCCCACAACTTTCTGACGAGTCCCTTGCGGTATGCACCGACCAGATCTGAGAGAGAGTTGTAGGTATGACCGACAGGAATCCGTTCCGGTTCTGCATTGTCCGACTCAACTGAGTAGCTGAGTAGCTTACAGGGTGACTCTGAGGGCCCAACACTAAGCTGAACTTCACCTCCATTGGCATTCCCTTCAAAAGTACATGAATGAAGTACATCTTCCCTCTTAATTTGAAATGGGTGTTGAGTGTTAACAGCCAATGAAATCGTATGAGGCCATAAGTTATTAAGTTGCTTAGGGCGTAATTCGGCATAGAAATATGAAATGAAAGCCTTGGCATTTGATAAGCTGTCCTCTATCGCCCACCCGCAAATCTGCTCTCCCCTCCCCCTCATTCTTGATTGCCTCGTCGCGTTTGTTGAAGGGACAACTGGTGTCGTACTGTCTATCCCCGCAGCAACCCCTCCTCCCCCTCCCCCTCTTCCGACTACTAACTACATCAGACTATTCCCAAGCTGACTATATCTAGGTGACCCATGTGTTGATCTATATTTAAAATGGGGCCGTTGTAAGGCACATGTGATTTCCAATTTAGTGAGATCTTTACCAGTTGATCAAAGTTGATTACATGCAGGCGACCCATGTGTCCTACCGTACATATGAATTGAATGGGGGCGCTGTCAGGCACATGCGATTTACAGTAATGTGAGATCTAGATACCGGTACTGGTAGAATAACATTGGATTGTTACAGGTGTTCCAGAAAACTCCAGGAATCCAGGCTGAATGTCCCCGATACTAAAGCTCTAGGATAACATATCTTGCAACTGGTAATGATTCCCATGTGCTTAATGTCGTAAATATTGCTACACCCAAAATTGGTATTTGTAAAAACAATGCCCCCAAATGCGCTGCAGGGGTAAAAACACAACTGTGGCATCACCACATGAATTTTGAAAGAAAAAATACGGTTTTCCAAAATGCCCCCATAAGTGCACCGCAGGGGTAAAAACAGAAGTGCGATATTGCACCGCACCCCAGGAAGGCTTTTATCCTACCCTGCTCGCTACCCCCCCCCCCCCCCCCCCCCGTTCTCACTCAGGTAGAGAAAGGTCACACACGTGCAGGGGCAGCTCTACACACCGCATTTGAGGTTGGACAAGTCCCTAGAGTCTGGCAGGCTCCATGGACTGTGCCTGACATACAAAGCGGCTGTGAAAAAGAAAAGTGGCGCTCTGGTGTTTCTCAAGATTGCTGCATATAGTGCAAGCTCTCAAATATGTATCGGTACATCACCAGGATGCAATTAGTAAATGAGTAAGTAAATAAGTAAATATAGTAAGTAATAGTAGATAAGTAAGTAAATAAGTCAATAGAACCTGCATACAATAGGAAACAGTTTATGTTGCCATAGTTTGCCCCCGGATGCCTTATCTGGAGCGGCTGACCTGGACAAGTATTTAAACTGTCCAAGCACCCTAGTATGTTCCCTGGTTTCCGTGGGTATCGCCTTCTTGTGCAGGTACATCATCATGAAAAACACAACTATCAAAATATAATTGATAGGTCGGGACCACACAGTATTTTACAGCCCAGGGGGTAGCCAAATAGGGACTTGCCCAACTTCAAATAATCAAGATAATTATGTACTGATTCTGATATAAAAGCTTCAAAAACATTGCCGGGGGTGTCACTATCCACCACTCTATCTATATGGCATGTCCGGAGGTTGAAAATTATAGAATGGAATCAACTACGTGATCTCTTCCTTGTAGATGAATCTACCTATGATACTACGGATACTGTCTGGATCTGATCCTACAACTATCAGTGTATCTAGATGCCATGCGATGGTATGTCTGGTGGTTGGAACTGACGATCGGCAAGCAACATCCTGACTTCTCCACAGAGACCAACATGATGACTCTACCTATGATGTATGTATGTATGTATGTTACAGTCCAGGGGTAGGCCAAATAGGCTAAAGGGACTTGCCCAACCGTATAGGAAGGGCTTAAAAAGAACAGCTCTACCTGGCTCTACCTATGATATTACGTAAACGGTAAATATGATCCTAAAACTATCTGTCTATCTTGATGCCATGCAATGGCATGTATGGTAGTTGGAACTGATGGACTGAGCAACAGCGTGGTCTCTCCGCAGAAACCAACATAATAACTCTACCTAAGATACTATGTAAATTGTCTGGATCTGATCCTTCAACTCTTTAGATGCCATGCGATGGCATGTATGGGGGTTGGAACTAATAGAGAGTAAGTAACAACGTGACCTCTCCCCAGAAACTAACACGATGACTCTACCTATGATACTATGTAAATTGTCTGGATCTGATCCTTTGACTCTTTAGATGCCATGCGATGGCATATATGGTAGTGGGAACTGATGGACTGTGAGCAACAACGTGGTCTCTCCGCAGAAACCAACATGAGGACTCTACCTAAGATACTACGCAAATTGTCTGGATCTGATCCTTCAACTCTTTAGATGCCATGCGATGGCATGTATGGTAGTTGGAACTGATGGACTGGTAGCAACAACGTGGTCTCTCCGCAGAAACCAACATAATACCTCTACCTATGATACTACGTAAATTGTCTGGATCTGATCCTTTGACTCTTTAGATGCCATGCGATGGAATGTATGGTGGTTGAAAATGACAGACTGCAAGCAAATGCCTGATTTATCCCCAGGGACCAATCCCCATGATGACTCTACATATGATCATATACTGTCCATCTTAATGCCATGCAATGGCATGCATGGTGGTTGAAATGATGGACTGTAAGCAACAACATGGTCTCTCCGCAGAGACCAACATGATGAATATGATACTGTGTAAGCTGTCTGTGTCTCATCCTACGACTATCAGTCTATCTAGATTCTAGATAGCATTCTAGATGCGAAAGCATGTCTGGTGGTCGAACTGATGGATTGTAAGCAAATACATGATTTCTCCCTGGAGAGCAACATGATAACTCTACCTATGATACAACGTAAACTGTCTGAATCTGATCTTACACTGTGCAATGGCATGTATGGTGGTGGAAAATGATGGGCTGCAAGCAACAACCTGATTTCTCCCGAGAGACTAACGTGATGAATCTACCTATGATCCTATGTAAACTGTCTGAATCTGATCCTACACTGTCCATCTTAATGCCATGCAATGGCATGTATGGTGGTGGAAAATGATGGACTGCAAGCAACAACCTTAATTCTTATCAGAGACCAACATGAGGACTCTACCTATGATCCTACACTGTCTATCCCAATGCCATTCAATGGCATACATGGTGGTTGAAAATGATGGACTGCAAGCAAATACATGATTTCTCCACAGAGACCAAATGAAGACTCTACCTATGATCCTATGTAAACTTTCTGGACCTGATCCTACACTGTCTGTCTATCTAGAAGCCTTACCATGCGATAGCATGCCTGGTGGTTGGAACTGATGGAAAGTAAGCAACAAAGTGATCTCTCCCCAGAGACCAACATGATGACTCTGACTATGATACTGCGTAATCTGTCTGGATCTGATCCTACACTGTCCATTCTGGTGCCATGCGATGGCATGTATGAAGGTTGAAAATGACGGACTGCGAGCAAAGGCCTGATTTCTCGCCAGGGTCCAACATGATGACTCTACATATGATCCTACGTACACTATCTGGATCTGATCCTACACTGTCCATTCTGGTGCCATGCGATGGCATGTATGAAGGTTGAAAATTACGGACTGCGAGCAAATGCCTGATTTATCCCCAGAAACCAACATGGTGACTCTATATATGATTCCATACTATCCATATCAATTCCATGCGATGGCATGCATGGTGGTTGACAATGATGGACTGCAAGCAAATACATGGTTTCTCCAGAGACCAAAATGGTGACTCTGACTCTGATCCTACGTAAACTTTCTGAATCTGATCCTATACTGTCCAACTCAATACCATGCAATGGCATGTATGACGGTTGAAAATGATTGACTGTAAGCATCTACATGATTTCTCTCTAGAGACCAACATGATGACTCTACCTATGATGCTACACTGTCCATCTCGATGCCATGCGATGGCATGTGTGATGGTTGAAAATGACGGACTGCAAGCAAATGCACGATTTCTCCACAGAGACCAACATGGTGACTCTGACTATGATACTACGTACACTATCTGGATCTGATCCTACACTGTCCATCCCAGTGCCATGCGATGGCATGTATGAAGGTTGAAAATGACGGACTGCGAGCAAAGGCCTGATTTCTCCCCAGGGACCAACATGATGACTCTACCTATGATGCTACACTGTCCATTTTAAAGCCATGCGATGGCATGTATGGTGATTGAAAATAATTGACTGTAAGCAAATACATGATGCCTCAACACAATTGACTGTAAGCAAATACATGATGCCTCAACATAATGACTCTTCCTAGGATGGTCCATAGACCACTGCTTTTCTTTTCTAGGACTAGGAACAGCTTCTTCTACTTAGCTCCCTGAGTACACCAAGTGAAGATTCAATAGACGGAGACTGAAACAGGCTAACATAATGTGATCGCCTTCTGCACTACATGGTATAGTAGCATTTGTACTATCCATGTTTACTTTGCCTGCATATGGCGAGCTGTCTGAAGGCTGATAGGCCATGTTAAATGGTGCAATAGTAGTAGTGGCTGATAGGCCATGTTAAATGGTGCAATAGTAGTAGTGGCTGATAGGCCATGTATTAAATCAAGAAACCCAAGCAGCCAAGACAGCTCGTGGACAGTGGGCAGTCTGACGGCTGATAGGCCATGTAATACGGGCAGCCAAGACAGAGGCTGGAAATCAGCCAAAGTTGATTGAGAATGCAAGGTGGGTGTTTCTGCCTTTTTTTTAGTGCGACGCGCTGCCCCCAAACCACGCGGAGCACGAAGCCCAGGGGCTGCTTCTGACAAATTCTATACTGATTCTGACAAATTTGGCCGGAATCATGCGTCGCCATGCCGCGACGCATTTTTCCGGCTAAACCAAATTTTGAGAGGCTTCTAAGCAGCTCCCCTGACTGTATGTTCAGCAAAACCTAATGCACATAAAAGCTGACTCAACCAGCTGTCCAGAAATACTGGGGTTTTTAGTGTAGCACAGTGGCTGGCTCAGGGAGCTGCCTAGAAGCTGCTGTCTGCTACTGCACTGTCACAGTTTGAGCTGCCCTGGCGTTAATCCGTGTGTTCAAAAGCTCAAGCATTCCCATTCCATTGGGTGTTGTAGACTGCGAATGATCAGAAATTGACAGTTAATGGCATGCTTATGCTTTAATAATGATTTGACATGGCCATGCTATTAATACACTTGGTGTGCCGCATGACTGCATGCTATTGATGATCGTGATCGTGGTGGAGAAGTTAATGATGATGTTGATGCTCATGATCGTGGTGGTGAAGGTAATGATGATGTTGATGCTCATGATCGTGGTGGTGAAGTTAATGATGATGTTGATGCTCATGATCGTGGTGGTGAAGGTAATGATGATGTTGATGCTCATGATCCTGGTGGTGAAAGTAATGATGATGTTGATGCTCATGATCTTGGTGGTGAAGGTAATGATAATGTTGATGCTCATGATCGTGGTGGTGAAGGTAATGATGATGTTGATGCTCATGATCTTGGTGGTGAAGGTAATGATGATGTTGATGCTCATGATCTTGGTGGTGAAGGTAATGATGATGTTGATGCTCATGATCTTGGTGGTGAAAGTAATGATGATGTTGATGCTCATGATCTTGGTGGTGAAGGTAATGATGATGTTGATGCTCATGATCTTGGTGGTGAAGGTAATGATGATGTTGATGCTCATGATCGTGGTAGTGAAAGTATTGATGGTGTTGATGCTCATGATCGTGGTGGTGAAGGTAATGATGATGTTGATGCTCATGATCTTGGTGGTGAAAGCAATGATGATGTTGATGCTCATGATCTTGGTGGTGAAGGTAATGATGATGTTGATGCTCATGATCTTGGTGGTGAAGGTAATGATGATGTTGATGCTCATGATCTTGGTGGTGAAGGTATTGATGATGATGATGATGATGATGATGATGATGATGATGATGATGATGATGATGATGATGATGATGGCAATGATGAGGACAATAGTAACCGTGGTCTACCGCCTTCATTAACCTTACCGTCATGAGCGTGAATGGCTTGAAGACCATGGTGGAGACTCTCTTCTCCTTGGAAGTTGAAGGCTCAGACCCCAAGGCCGCATGATGTTGATGATCATGATCGTGGTGGTGGAGGTATTGATGATGATGATGATGATGGCAATGATGAGGACAATAGTAACCATGGTCTACCACCTTCCTTTAGCTTACCTTCATGAGCGTGAATGGCTGAAACACCATGGCGGAGGCCCTCCTCTTCCTGGAAGTTGCAGGCTTAGACTCGAAGGCCACATGACTTGAAGAAGAAGAAGCAGTGGCTAGAAAAGAGTCTGCTTGGCTGGAGTCTGCTTGTGCGATGCTTACGCTCTTATGAAGAAAGAGACGAATGCTTTAGTGACGTGAGTGTGTGGCGTGCAATGGTGGGATATGATAATGAGGCAAATCTGAAGAAAGAGATGACAGCTTTGGTGTCCGTGTGTGGCGAGCAATGATGATGAGACACAGTGGTATCTTCATCGTGGGCAAGACTAAATTAAATCCAACACGTGCCCGTCGCATCTTTACTTATTACAAGATAGATAGATAGATAGATAGATCATATGTATTGGGGAGGGGAGGAGAGAGAGGGGGGGGGAGAGGGGAGAGGGGAGAGAGAGAGAGAGAGAGAGAGAGAGAGAGAGAGAGAGAAAGAGAGAACTCCATTCTACACCGCACCTGGCTTTGAGGAGTGACACGCGCTGCAGCATTCCCTGACGACAGAAACCTGAAAAGGTTCAGATGACTTCTTGGCATTCAGACCACCTGCAATGCAAGAAATGAGGTCAGAGAAAGCATTGGAGAAGTCCATGCATGATGCTGGGGTAGCCACATTCAAGAAGCTTTGTATAGGCCAGTTGCTGGGGTAGCCACATTCAAGAAGCTTTGTATAGGCCAGTTGCTGGGGTAGCCACATTCAAGAAGCTTTGTATAGGCCAGTTGAAAGCAATTTGATTAAGGATCGGCGATATGATATCATATGAAGTCATGTCATCATATGATATCATATGATGCCGGCGGTCTGACTAGGTAACTTTGGCCTGGGGCATCAAATCATATGATATTAAATCAAATGATTTGTGTATGATATCATATGATATCATTCTCGTCTTTGGTCAACATCATATGATTTGCCGTTCCCTACATATGATGCTGGGCTTGAAATTTGCTACTGTGCTGAACCATAACTAGAGGTTACTTGCCCAACGTCAAACAATCAAGATCACGTCCAGGTCATCTTACACCTAACCAGACCCAACCCAACTAAATCGCATCACCTGCATGAAAAAACACTGTTTCTATTTTTAACTACGTGTGGCATCTTCTAGGCAGCTCCTTTCACCCATGCTTGGGCCAAACCTGAAGCTAGCCGGTGCGTCTGAAAGTTGACATTATGGGCAATTCAATGCGACCGAAAGCTTTCGGCTATATCCATTCGCTTGCTGCTGGAGCTGGCGGGTAGCTGTCATGCGTAGCCCAAAAATAAAACAGTGGAGCAAAATTGCCAAAGGAGGGGCTAAACCAAAGATACACTTGATGATCTGGTCCAAATCATAACTTTTCTTTTCAGCTACGGGCAGCAGCTCCTAGGCATCTCCCCTGGCTGGCTACCCAGCTAATCCTATTGTAACATAGTACAATGGGAAGCTGACGTTATTAGCTTTCCAGCACTTCCTAAATCTTGGGGCTTAGCCCTATTAGCTTTCCAGCACTTCCTAAATCTTGGGGCTTAGCCCAGTCGCTTGCTCAGGGAGCTGCTTAGAAGCTGCTGCTCGTAGACGAAAAGAAAACTATGGTCCAAATGAGCCAGTCTTTCTGGTCTTTCTTGATCCTGCCCTACGAGAGCTTCCAGTTGCACTACGTTGCAATAGGATTAGCTAGGTAGCAAGCCAGGGGAGCTGCCTAGAAGTTGCTGCTCACAGCTGAAAATAACAGCTATGATTTTGAGGCGCTACTGTTTCACCTGCAGGTGAAATCCGGCAGAAAGAAGCCCAGAAAATATGGTCCAAATGGCTAGGGACTGGCATATCATATGATGTTGACCAAAGGTGAGTATGATATCATATGATATCATACAAATTGCATCATATGATATTGTATATAAATAGTAACTTTAGCCTAGTCAGACTGCCGGCATCATATGATATCGTATGATGACATGATATCATATTGTCTATCCCTACAAAAGAGCCAGTCATTCAGGGCTTTCTTGATCGTTCCCTTTGCATGGTTGGCCTGTCTAGATTTACGTATTCGGCAAACCGGGGAAACTTTTCACTAGACAGTTGGGCGCATGAGTGTTTTGTGATGTTATGAAGTCCACCTTGCCCCCTACACCCGACAAATTTGGAGTCCAGTAGGGCACCAAGAACAAGTGATATGCAGCGTCGCAAGCAACGCGGAAAGTTGGCGGAGAGTGTTGGCAGCGGAATGCAGCTGACTGAAGCCAGTTAGTTATGAGACAGTTGGCTTACGTGTCAGGCTTCGTTTTTGTTGTCGGTTGGTCGCACAGACGGACAACGGGGTGAATCTGGGGGCTCTCGCCCCCCAGAAGGGGGGGCCCTGCCAAAAATGTAATCATCATCACTGACCGAGTCATTGAGGGCTTGGTAGTGGTCTGGGCCTAAAAGGCAGATCCACAACAGCACTGTTAACCAAATAGAACTAGTTTGCCTTTCTGTTACAGTACGGCTTAAATGCCATAGCCTGTGGCACACGTCGCGTGTCCACCCTGTCAAGTCAGCCAGTGACTGTGACCACGCCAGTTGGTTGTACCGCTGGCGTGTACCACCACCTCCAGATGCTTTGCTATTAATTGACTGCGCATCTTGCTATGCTCTTAACGATTATAAATACAATAACTAAACAACTTCTGGGTGGTCTTGTTCCTTCAGCTTCTAAGATCGACAGGCGCGAGGAAAGACTTGATGGAGACAAGGCTAGGTCTGTAAGGCCTGAACGCCCCATAGCTTTTCTTTTCGGGTTTGAGCAACAGCTTCTAGGCATCTCCCTAAGCCAGTTACTGGGCTATGCCCCCAAGATTTCAACAGTGCTGGAAAGCTGATTTGGTCAGATGCCAGATGCACTTCTTTGCTTTAGCTTAGGCTGGGTAGCGAGCTGAGGGACATTTTCCTCCACCCCACCATCCATCCCCTACCCCAAACCACCCAATCCAACCACCCATCCCCCACCCCTAACCACTCATCCCAACCACCCATCCCAAACCACTTGGGACCTTAACACGCACATAAACACCCACATATCAGGATTGAACTTAGACAGCCACTTCACATTATTATCCAGGGAATGTTTCGGGCTCCTTCAGGCATCATGGGATCAAACACACTAACGCCCCCTTACTCTCACACCCCCATCCCCAACCACTTGCGACCATAACACACCCAAAGAATAAGAAAAGCAATACGCCAACCCACATCCATACCTGCGTTGAAGTTGGACAGCCACATCACATTATTCGCCAGGGAGTTGTTCTGGCTCCCTCCGGCCTCGTGGCTTCGCAGTCGCTTCGAGCCGTTTGAAATGGCGGGCATCTCTGGGGAGGGAGGTCGGAGGGAAGTGGCGCGTGTCAATACCCAGGAAGAAGGAAAGAACGACAGAAGGCATAAAGCGAGACAATAGTTTGTACACTGTCTGTGGTTGTCTGTGGGTTCAAATTCTTGAGGATACACTCCCTAGTTTCCGTGGGTACCGCATGGGGAGACGAATTGCGGTATGCAGATGGTCGGACGCATGAAGGCATGTAGAAGCATGCAACAATGATTATTCTACGGTCTGTGGTGGTCTGTGGGATCGAGGCGAAATCTCTGCTTGTGATCGCCTGATCGAGGCAAAATTTCGCAATCTCTTGTTTCGCAGCCAAGGCGCCCACAAACAAAGAAGCGTCAGGGTCTAAGTACGATGCTTGGTCGGATATCGTTCGATATTGGAGGGTTGTTTCCTTTCAGATGGGAGTTGCGAATTAATTAACAAGCAGGGGATCATTACCGAGCACCTTGTAGACGTCGAAAGTGGATTGCTTAGACGAGAGAATGCCTGGAAGACGAGCTATGGGTTCGTGGTAAGTGGTGGTCATGGTTGTGTCTGAATCGCGCCAACTGAATTCACAGGCGCTAACGCAAGGAAGGTTATTTATATCGTATTGCGGTGTATTGTGTGTTGGCGCCTTCGAAATTTTGATCTGGCGTGCCGGAATTTCGAAAAATGGGCATGCCTCTTATCTCTGACCGTCTGATCGAGTTAGCTTCGACAGTGCCCTGAGATGTCGAGGGGAGAGCAGTCGAGCAGATGCTCGGATCAGGGTTGTTCAGGACGCTCAGACCTGCATCGCAGATGCAACAAAACAGGGTCCGTTGCGTCCTTAGACGCAACTTGGGGAGGGCCCGGGAGGGCCCGTTGCGTCGCAGACGCAGCTTCAGTGGGTTGGTTGCGTCGCAGGACGCAGGACGCAGGCTATGGGTCGGTTATGACTTATGGGTACTTGGGTAGGTTGCGGGTTGGTTGGGTCTCAGGACGCAGGCTGTAAAATGTGTTGCGTCTCAGGACGCAGAGCTGGGGGTTCTCCTGGACAACCCTGGCTCGGATGGGCGGTATAGAGGACAGGCTACTAAATCCCAAAGCGTTCATTTCAAATTCCCTTGTCGAATTAAGCCCTGGGCGATACCTTCAGCGCTCAGTTCAAGTTATGTAAGTAATACGAGGTAAATGAACATCATCTTCCTTCAAGGGAAGGTGCTGGGCCCTCTGAGTAACCCTGTAAGCTACACAGCTACTCAGCAGAGTCAGATACAGCAGATCAATATATAGGATTCCTGTCTGTTTTACCACAACTCTCTCTCACTAGTGGTCGGTGCATACCGGTTCAGAAAAGTAGCGGGCAGACCGATGGTGGGATTTGGGGGCTGTTGAAATTGGATACAGTGGAAATTGGCAAAACCGGAATACCGGACGGTATATCCTGTTGTGTTGCACACCAGAGTTGTTGAAAACGTTGCGTTTCACGTCTCAAACGTAGATTTGGGAGGGACAGTTACATTCGACGTACAATTATTGCTAACGTATATTTTAGCTCACGATTGCAAGAAACTTACATCTATGCTCATGAAACGTAAATTTTGGCGCAATAAACGTAGATCATGAAGGACTCTGCAACAACTCTGGTGTACACGCAGCGCCTTCAATACACCTCTGGATACCTCTTCGGCTCCTGTTCCTAGATGATACTTGATGGAGCATGACAAGTCGACTAGGTGCTAGTGCACGACTAGGTGCTGGTGCCCGACCAGGTGCTGGTGCACGACTAGATGCTGGTGCACGACTAGATGCTGGTGCACTAGGTGCTAGTGCACGACTAGGCGTGTGTACTGCTAAGGAGCAGGAGTAAGTGGACCCCAATACGGTACCAACAATTACATAACATTACATTACATTACATTATATTACATTACATTACATTACATTACATTACATTACATTACATTACATTACATTACATTACATTACATTACATTACATTGCATGTTAAAGTCTACTTGACACCGCGAGGGTGCATGAGACTCTGTGCTTTAAACAAAAAGAAAAAGCACCCACAAAGCAAAAAACCCCATTACATCAGGGGTGTGTCGAGGACAAACAAACCAAACTCCCAACCACCGTTTTGGTGGCGTAGGTATTAAACCCCCTAGAGCAGGACCCAGATCTCAACCACTTACAGTGGCGGAGGTAAGAAGCTAACAAATGAGAAGTCACAAGAAGAAAAAAAGGGATAATAAATTACGGTGCCACTAAGCAGTCCAGGGCTTCCTGTCTTGCTCTTCTACAAGTAGAAAGATAGTCGGCTAGGTTGCTCCAAAAAGAATTAGTGCCATTTCCATTCATAAAGGTTCTGAATGTGGAATCGCAGAATTCCACATTCCATACGGTTAAGTCGGTATCCTCATGGACATGCCTATAAATATCTGTAAACAGCTTCTGGTAGCGAAGGCGAATATCATTATAAAAAGGGCACTCAAACATATGCATTTCATCCTCAGGTTTTTGGAACCCACACATTTGACAGTGCCTCATTGAGCGAGGGATGTGTGCTCTATCCAACACCCTCATTCTTTCTGTGTTCAGCCAATGGGAACCCATTCTAAACTGTGCTATAGAACGAATCTGATCCTGCTTATGTAAGGCGGATGTAAAGGGAATCAAGCCATTCTCATCATTGCTGTTGGCTGCGAACCATTTTTGGTATCGGAGGCGTTTAAAGCCAACCCTTCTCTCATCAGGGATGTCTCTAACTGCATTGGTGTCACTTGGGTACTTAAACCTCCATGACTCAAAAACTTCAGACATAATACCTTCGACATCGACAGCCTCCAAAATGTTGAGGTTTTTACTGGATCCTAGCTTGTGGAGAGCACAACTTAAGTTATGAACCCAGCCAGTGTTGGAGTCAAAAGATTCCTCAAGAGCCATTCTAATGAGATCCTCAGGTTCTTTATGTATGGTCTTGTTCCAGAAGCGCAAAGCTTGTTTAAGCCAAGCAAAACACAATTGTACAAAGAGACTTATAAACAGTATATTACATGGCAAGAAGATCGCCTAGATTACTCTTGATACTGCCAAAGAAGTTGAGCACTCGAGCTCGAGCAGCCTTGAGGCTGGAGCCATGCAACCAAGTTGAAGCTCCAGCCAAAGCAGCTAAAAAACCCGACAGAGCACAAAGCTCGAGTACTGCTGCTGTTAATAACATCACAATTCTTTTAGGCTGGTCAGTGTTGAGTCAAGACATGCCCACATCACAACTTCCAGGGGGTGTCAAAAAAACAAATGGTACTTGACTATTGTACTTTTTACATTTCGCACTGGCAAGGAAGTTACAAAAGTACAAAAAAAGTTGGAAAACATTCGGACCCCCCCCCCCCCCCCCCTTCCCTGGGTGTACGGACATGAACTCGACATAGCATCGGGATGAACTCGTGGTTCTCTATCCATATCGACGATGTGGTACAATACATGTTTCGTTGCCACCCCCTCGGATTACGACTAATGTCGCATTTTTATGATAGCTCTAACGTGGGGGAACCTGTCTGCAGGATTGCCCCAAACTAACTCAACAATCTGTTCCAATAAACAACCAGAACTGACAGAAAAAACAGAAGACAATCAGACAACTCCTCTGCTTCTTCTATGGACCTCAGTGTGTCATAAGTTATTTAAATAATCTGCTGCCCTGTGATTACATTCTGCACTCGGGAGTGTAGTGTAGCAGTGTTGATGCTACCCATGTTCACTCCGCCTTGGAGAGGTCGTTTTGTGACAGGTTTAGGGTGCGTAGCTGGCTCATGGTACTCCAGGCTGGCGGGAGGGTACCTGTGGGGTGGGAGTGTAGTGTAGCAGTGTTGATGCTACCCATGTTCACTCCGCCTGCAGACGATCACCAGGCGGCTTCGCGCTCCGCGAGGTTCGGGAGGCAGATTGTCGCACTGGGGGCGCACCGAGTTGCTCAATTTGCGAAGCGTCCGGATGCATCACACAAAAAACAGTGACCTAAATACAAAAAATGGACCTACCCTTATGACACCTTCAATATTACAGTGGTACCGTTTATCACGTTTTCCCTGTATGATGATATCTTGAAGAATCTCTTGCATAAACCTCTTCTACCCACTTTGTTACCTGCCAGACGGCCAGCCTTTACCTTGGTCGCGTGCTTGGCCGGCAACGAAGCGGGTCGAAGAGGTTTACGCAAACCCTGGTTTCACTTTCCTTTTTTCTTCAAGATATCATCAAAACGAGAAAACGTGATAAAGGGCTGATGGGAAGCTTGGGACCAATCATTGTACCATTGGCTGGAATGTGGTTCTCATATACTCATACCTTGTACCTCCAAACTGTTATGTGGGAGGAACACGCTAACCCTAACCTTGACTGCATAAAGGATCCTGTTTAGGACAGCCAGGAGCCTTGTCCCGAGTGGTGTATGGGTTAGAATGGTCACCACAATCGTAGGAGTCCCCGGTTCGAATCTGCACTCAGCAGACCTGTGCACTAGAAATCCCTGTTTTCCGAGGTTCTTGGCCGGGGGGTCATTATTATCTGCAATGTGCAGACGGTTAGACGCCTAACCTGGTGTATAGAACCTTGTAACAAGACTTTGGACAACCAAGAGCCTTGCCCATCATTGCAATGATGGACCAAGGTGACCGGTAGCATTCCCCTAGGAAGCGTTGTAATGTTTTCTTGTCAGCTACGAGCCGCAGCTTCTAGGCAGCCCCCTGGGCTCTCTCTTCATCCAAACCTTTAGCAACCTAGGCACCTGGAAGCTGATATAGTCAGCTTTCCAGTGCTCCTGGGATCTTTGGGTTTGGCCCAGTGACAGTCTCAGGGAGCTGCCTAGAAGCTGGTGCTGGTAGCCGAAAAGGAAAGCATTGAAGTGTTATAGAGCTTCCCACCAAATGCGCATCGCATTCGTTCTGTGGCGGGGAGCCTGCACTGCGCCAGCTCACCCAGGAGCTTAAGACCATGGCAGCGAGCCTGACCTCAGCGTCAATTATCACCTGAACTCAGCAGCCAGCTCTGCTCTGTCTATGGCTTCCCATCAAATGCGCCCCGCCTTGGATCTGTGGCGGCAAGCCTGCATAAACTGCGCCAGCCCGCCCAGAAGCTCTAGACCACGGAAACGAGCCTGACTTCAGCATTAACTACAGCCTGCCCTCAGCAGCCAGCTCTGTTTAAGTCTGCTCTGTCCATATGGCAGAGCAGTCAGCTCAGTCTATGGCTTCCCACCAAATGCGCCCCGCATTCGTTTTGTGGCAGCAAGCATGCACTGCGCCAGCTCACCCTGGAGCTTGAAACCATGGAAGCTAGTCTGACCTCAGCGTGAACTACAGCGTGCCCTCAGGAGCCAGCTCTGTTTAAGTCTGCTCTGTCCATATGGCAGAGCAGTCAGCTCAGTCTATGGCTTCCCACCAAATGCGCCCCGCATTCGTTTTGTGGCAGCAAGCATGCACTGCGCCAGCTCACCCAGGAGCTTGAAACCATGGAAGCTAGTCTGACCTCAGCGTGAACTACAGCCTGCCCTCAGGAGTCAGCTATGTTTATTTCTGCTGAGTCCATATGGCAGAGCAGTCAGCTCAGACGATGGCAGAGGAGTCATCTCAATCTATGGCTTCCCACCAAATGGGCGTCGCATTTGTTTTGTGGCGGCAAGCATGCACTGCGCCAGCTTACCCAGGAGCTTGAGACCATGGCAGCGAGCCTGACCTCAGCGTCAATTATCACCTGACCTCAGCAGCCAGCTCTGCTCTGTCTATGGCTTCCCACCAAATGCGCCCCGCATTTGTTCTGTGGCAGCCAGCAAGCAGTGCGCCAGCCTGCCCAGGAGCTCAAGACCATAGAACCGAGCCTGACCTCAGCGTTCACTACAGCCTGCCCTCAGCAGTCAGCTGTATTTAAGTCTGCTCAGTCTATGGCTTCCCACTAATGCCCATTGCATTCATTCTGTGGCGGCAAGCAAGCACTGCGCCAGCCTGCCCAGGAACTCAAGACCATGGAAGCGAGTCTGACCTCAGCATTCATTACAGCCTGCCCTCAGCAGTCTGCTCTGTCTATGTCTGCTCTGTCCATATGGCAGAGCAGTCAGCTCAGTCTATGGCTTCCCACCAAATGCGCATCGCATTCGTTCTGTGTCAGCCACCAAGCACTGCACCCGCCCGTCCAGGAGCTAGAGACGATGGAAGCGGGCCTGCCCTCAGCGTTCACTACAGCCTGCCCTCAGTAGTCAGCTCTGTTTATGTCTGCTCTGTCCATATGACAGAGCTGCCAGCTCAGTCTATGGCAGAGGAGCCAGCTCAATCTATGGCTCCCCACCAACTGCACATCGTTTTTGTTCTGTGGCGGCGAGCCTGCACTGGGCCAGCCCGCACAGTAGCTATAGACCATGGAACCTAACCTCAGTGTCCACTGTAGCCTGCCCTTAGCAGTCAGCTCTGTTTATGTCTGCTCAGTCCATATGGCAGAGAAGTCAGCTCAGTCCATGGCAGAGAAGTCATCTCTGTCTATGGCTTCCCACCAAATGGGCATCGCATTTGTTTTGTGGCGGCAAGCATGCACTGCGCCAGCTTACCCAGGAGCTTGAGACCATGGCAGCGGGCCTGACCTCAGCGTCAATTATCACCTGACCTCAGCAGCCAGCTTTGCTATGTCTATGGCTTCCCACCAAATGCGCCCCGCATTTGTTTTGTGGCGGCAAGCATGCATTGCGCCAGCTCGCCCAGGAGCTCGAAACCGTGGAAGCGAGCAATGTTGGAGAATACCACCAGCTGCTTACAAAAAACTGCGAGGGGCTGGGTGCTCTCCATGGATCCGCTGCACAGGCCGCACAGCTGTTTCAGGTGGCCTGAGGCAACCTGTGAGAAAGGCATAGCTTAGCTTGGTTAACAGAGCAAACACAGTGATACAACAGAGAAAAAGCAGTGATAAAAGCAAAGCAAAAACAAGTGATACAGTGTTAAAGCAGTGTTAAAAGCAAAGCAAATAAAGTGACATAACAGAGAAAAAGCAGTTATAAAGCAACGCAAAAACAAGTGATACAGCAGGGGAAAGAGTGATAAAAGCAAAGCAAACACAGTGATATAACAGAGAAAAATAGTGATACAAGCAAAGCAAACACAGTGATACAACGGAGAAAAACAGTGATAAAAGCAAAGCGAAAACAGTGATATAACAGAGAAAAAACAGTGATAAAAAACAGAACAAAGACAAGCGATACAGTGCAAAACAGAGCATAGTGCAGTGCAAAGACAGTGTTACACAGGCATGAGGTTGTGTGACCTCCATGGATGGAAAATATATTGAATGTGCGCATGTGAAGGGAAATAAGGGTTGTGCGGGTGGGGGTGGGGACTGGATAGGGGGGTGGGGGGGCTTACAAGGCCGTAACCTGTTCTGTAACCCAGACCAGGCCAGGACCTGGGTGGGGGGTGGCCAACGGCCACACGGGCAATTTTCTAGTTTGTGTATCTATATCCACCATATCATCGTACTTGGCAACCCCACATACACGGCAAGCAGTGTGAATGCAACCAAACAAGACAGCATGCGTGCACTTCCCACTATGACTATGACACACCTGCGTGCACTTCCCACTGACTATGACACACCTGCGTGCACTTCCCACTATGACTATGACTATGACACACCTGCGTGCACTTCCCACTATGACTATGACACACCTGCGTGCACTTCCCACTATGACTATGACACACCTGCTTGCACTTCATGCACTGAAGGTCTTGGACCTGGTACTCTCGAATGCGCTGCTGTAGTACAGCCACCAGTCGCCGCTCAATAGCCGCCATGTTGTATGTCTGGCTGCACACTCGGCACTGCCAGTTCTTTCGTGCCAGCTCATCGTCTCGGCACAAGTCCATATCCCGGCAATCGTTGCAGTAGCTGGGAATAACAACATTTAGGGGACAGAGGTCAGAGTCAGAGGTCAGGGACACTAACATCAGATGGGTACACAGCATGCTGACCGTAGCTATTCTCTTCGGTTACGAGCAGCAGCTTCTAGGCAGCTGATCCTCCCGGCACAAGTCCATATCTCGACAGTCGTTGCAGTAGCTGGGAATAATAACGTTTAGGGTACAGAGGTTAGAGTCAGAGGTCAGGGACAATGACATGATATTGGTACACAGCATGCTGACCGGAGCTTTTTGGTTCCTTTTTGGTTAGGAGTAACAGCTTCTAGGCAGCTCATCGTCCCTGCACAAGTCCATATCCTGGCAATTGTTGCAGTAGCTGAAAACAACAAAATATTGGAGACATAGGTATGGGATACTTAACATCATATGGGTACACAGCATGCTGACCATAGTTTTTCTTTTTGGTGACGAGCAGCATCTTCTAGGCAGCTTCATGAGCCAGCCACTGGGGGAAATCGCGGCAATCGTTGCAGTAGATGGGAATAACAACATTTAGGAGATATAGGGCTTAAGTTAGTCAGGGACACCAAGATCACATGGGTACACAGCATGTTGACCATAGCATTCCTTTTTGGTCACGAGCAGCTGCTTCCAGGCAGCTCATAGTCCCGGCACAAGTCCATATCCCGACAGTCGTTGCAGAAGCAGGGAATAACAACATTTAGGAGACAGGAGGTCAGAGTAAGGCCAGAGACAGAGGCAAGGGACACCAACATCATATGGGTACACAGCATGTTGACCATAGCTTTTCTGTTTGGCTACGAGTAGCAGCTTCTAGGCAGCTCATCGTCTCAGCACAAGTCCATATCCCGACACAACAACTATCGCCCCACCACCCCACCCCATGACGCACCTGCAGATGACGTCCGGCAGAGTGAAGCCCAGGCATAGCTCCTTGAACTCTGCTTGATAGCCAAACTCTCGCACATGGAGCAGTTGGCGGTGCACCTTGGATAGCACACACAACAAGGGGTGCCGCAATTAAAAAAAAGCCATATGAAAGTATACTCTGTCGCACCTGCAGATGACATCCGGCAGAGTACAGCCCAGGCATAGCCCCTTGAACTCTGCCTGAGGGCCAAACTCTTGCACATGGAGCAGCTGGCGGTGT
Organism: Chlamydomonas sp. ICE-L; assembly: GCA_013435795.1. Classification (NCBI taxonomy): domain Eukaryota; kingdom Viridiplantae; phylum Chlorophyta; class Chlorophyceae; order Chlamydomonadales; family Chlamydomonadaceae; genus Chlamydomonas; species Chlamydomonas sp. ICE-L. The sequence continues at coordinate 74,261,103 of JACBWV010000610.1, forward strand.
ATAGCTTGCACAACAAGGGGTGCCGCAATTTTAAAAGGGCCCTGAAGGGCCATGCAAAAAGAGATACTATCTCACCTGCAGATGACATCCGGCAGAGTGAAGCCGAGGCATAGCTCCTTGAACTCAGCCTGAGAGCCAAACTCTCGCACATGGAGCAGCTTCAGCAGCTGTCGGCGCAGGATAGCCACTGCATCGGTGACTCGTGAATCTAGTGCAAGCACGTGGCAAATGGTGCGCACAAAGGCCAGGGCAGGTGTACCCAGCTCCTCTGAGGTTAGATGCGATCCGGCTAGCTGTGGGAACTGTGGGTGGGTTTGGGAGATGTATGTGTGTGTGGATTTTTGTTTGTGGGTGTTTGGGTGGGTTTGGTGGTTCTGGGGCGTTTTTATTTCTGTTGGTTTGGTCTTAAACACCAACAGTGGGGGGGGGGGGGGGGGGGGGGGGGGGGCATGACGGATAGGGGCTAGCTGTGAAACATGGGTGTTTTCTGTTTGTTCCTGGGTTGGTATGGTGGTTGGATGTGTGTGTGGGAGGGTTTGTGTGTGAATGTCCCAGTGCGGGTGAACCCAGAGTGAGATACGACCTGGGCAATGTTTTGGGGGAGCCCCCCCTTCCGGGGAGCAGGAGCCCCCAGGGTCACCCGCTGTGTCCAATTGTCTGTCCGTCACGTCCCAACCCCGGGCCTAACTGGCCCCTGGCCCTGTCGTAAACCCACTCTCCAACCTTCTAAACCATGGACGGCCAACACTCTCCGCCAAAGTTTCACGTTGCTTGCGACGTGCCTAGGACTTGTCCCAGTTGGTTAGGTTTGTGTACCATGACTACCTGGCATGAAACTGATGAAGTCTAGAAGTTCTAAGTACCTGCTGCTTTGGTGATTGCCCCCAGTGAGGAACAACTTGTGCCAGGAATGCTGAACTCCCTGTCGTGCATATGACCCACCCACCAACCCAAGGCCCTCCTCATACCCGCACAACAACCACCCTAACTACCCATACCCCCACTGACACCACAACCATACCCGCACAAAAACCACCCAACCGGCTGGCCCCTCAACCTTACACCTAATTTCTCAGCAGCAACAAATATCATTTCCCAAGACTGACAAGTTCTAGCCAGGGGGATGACAGCCCCCCCCCCCACCCCCCCCCACCCCCATTGGTGGTTAGCCCCAGTGCAAGCAAACAGGCTGGCCCCCTCAACCTCACACCTCGTAATAAGACGTACTATCTATTTATTTATTCACAGGTTTCAGTGGAGTCTTTCCCCCAAAATATTTCAAAATGTTTCTTGGTGGTTGCCCCCAGTGCAACCAAACGGGCTGACCCCTTCAACCATACGCCTTGAAATGAGACGTATTATTCATCGAATGATTGATTGATTTACTATTTATGTACCTGCTGCTCCGGTCGCTCTGATCCGTGCACCATGCACCTCTGTGCATCAGCCACCAGCTTGAGAAGGCGGTCCGTGAAATGGTCCAACACGTATCCCTGTAGGTGTTGTGCCTGCAACTCTTCAGCCTTGGCTGCATCTGCCACCGCCTGCGAGCCTCCTTGGCTTGCTCCTCGTAGGGCCGCGTTCTTGGCCTCTCTCCATGGGAGGTACACGAACTCCGTCAACAGAACCACGAAGGGCTCTTGCAAGGCTTGGGGGAGGTACTCCTTCAAATTCCAGTGAAACCTGAATGTTTAAATAAAAAATAGCGTTGGGGGCAGTTCGGGGCCTTAATTTTAGTTAAGAAGCATTGGGGAGGTACTCCTTCAAGTTCCAGTGGAACCTGAATTTTTTTAAAGAAAAAATATTGTTCGGGGCGGTTCGGGGCCTTAATTATAGTGTGAAGAAGCGTTGGGGAGGTACTCCTTCAAGTTCCAGCAGAACCTGAATGTTTACAAGAAAAACAGTGTTTGGGGCAGTTCAGGGCCTCATTTATAGTTTTAAGAAGCGTTGGGGAGGTACTCCTTGAAACTCCAGTGGGACCTGAATGATTTAAAGAAAAATACCATTTGGGACAGTTTAGGGCTTTATTTATAGTTAAGAGGCTTGGAGGGGTACTCCTTCAAGTTCCAGTGGAATCTGAATGTATTGGAGAAAAAACAATGTTCGGGGCAGTTCGGGGTCTTAGTTATGGTTAAGAAGCTTTGGGGAGGTAGTCCACTAAGTTCCAGTCGGACCTGAATGTTTTAAATACAAATAGCGTTCAGGGCAGTTAAGGGCCTTAACTATAGTTTAAGAAGCGTTGAGGAGGAACTCCTTGAAATTCCAGTGGAACCTGAATGTTTTAAAGACAAAATAGAATCCAAGGGCGTAATTGGTTTCATTAGTTGTATAGTTTTTTTTACAGCTGTTATAGTTGTTGCAGCTGTTCAAGTTTTAAGAAGCTTCGGGGAGATACTCCTTCAAGTTCCAGTGAAACTTAAATGTTTCAAATAATGTTTTACAGAAAAAATAGCGTTTGGGGCTTTAATTACAGTTACGAAGTACAATGGTTTCGATTATGTAAGCTTTGCCTGGTGGTAACTGGGCATCCAGAGCATAGGTGATATTCTTGGCAACTTTCTCATTCTTCTTGACCTAATTGTACTGCCCAGATCTTACCTGTCTAATTCTTCTTGACCTAATTGTACTGCCCAGATGCAGAAAAATACGGCTTCAAAGCTTTGGGGAACAGTTTTTTTTCAAATCTGAAAGTGGATTTTAGTAGCTTCATGGTTTTAGGCCTCCTCCAGGGACAGCGTTTTAGTGCTTTGTATAGCTGTTATAGCCTTTTACGACACTTTATAGCCTTTATAGCTTTTTGGGGTCATTCAGGGCATAAAAAGCCTGAGGGAAGACTCCTTCAGGTTACAGTGAAACTGTGAATAAACATTATAACCTGTGAAGGTTAGGGAAGACTCCTTCAGGTTACAGTATAACCTGTGAATAAAGAATCCGGCTTCAAAGAAATGTTTCGTAAGCTTTGGGGAAAGACTCCCGTCCATGTATAAAACCCATACATTCAGTCTAGTACCAGTAGCGAGCCTGGATCACCCAAGCGGCTATTAGACACGGACGTCGCAGGCCTTGAGGGATGGGGCTGCAACCCTCCTCCATGTAGACAACCTAAGCTTTGGGGAAAGACTCCTCCAGGTTCTAGTGAAACCTGTGAATACATGAATAAATCAATAGTTCGATGAATGGTACGTCTTATTACAAGGCGTAAGGTTGAGGGGCCAGCCCGTTTGCTTGCACTGGGACCAACCTGGTGGATGGTGTTGGGTGGATAGTGTCGGGTGGGTGGTGTCCAGGTACCTGGAAGTGGGTTACTCCCCCTCCTGTCCGATTTAGGGTTTAGGGTTAAGGATGTTTTAGGTACCAGAGAGTGGGTTGGGTTGCTCGCCCCCCTGTCCGTTTTTTTTATAGGTACCTGAAAGTGGGTTGCTCGCCCTCCTGTCCGGCCTCCTCTTCCTCCTCCACCTCAGCCGCTCCTTCAGCCAAGAGACTAGCGGGCACGACTGCCTCTAGGCCGCCCCAGTTGTATGGGTCTCGGAACAGGAGGGCATGCCACCATCGCACTGGTGCCAGCTCAAGCCAGGAGAAGAGCTCACGCCTCCGTAGTGCCTCCAAGAGGTACTTGGTGTAGCCTGCAGCCGCTTTTACATTCCTCTTGCCTGTACATAGGAAGTTAGGCGGATGAGTGTGTGTGTGTGTGTGTGTGTGTGGGTGTGTGTGTGTGTGGGGGGGGGGGGGGAGGTGCAGGAAGGTGTAGCCTCCGTAGTGCCTCCAATAGGTACTTGGTGTAGCCTGCAGCGGCCTCCACATTCCTCTTGCCTATACAGAGGAAGTGAGGAGGAGTGTGTGTGTGTGTGAGTGTGTGTGTGTGTGTGAGTTTGTGTGTGTGTGTGGGGGGGGGGGAGGGGCAGGGAGGTGTGGCCTCCGTAATGCCTCCAAGAGGTACTTGGTGTAGCCTGCAGCTGCCATCACGTTCCTGTAGCCTGTACAGAAGAAGTGAGGAGGAGGAGGAGGAGGAGGGTGTGTGTGTGTGGTGTGTGTGTGTGAGTGGGGGGGGGGGGGGGAGGTGTAGGGAGGTGTGTGTGTGTGTGTGGGGGGGGGGGGGGGGGGGGGGGGAGGGGGGAGGGGCAGGGAGGTGTAGCCTCCGTAGTGCCTCCAAGAGGTACTTGCTGTAGCCTGCAGCTGCTTTTACATTCCTCTTGCCTGTACAGAGGAAGTGAGGAGGAGGAGTGTGTGTGTGTGTGTGTGTGTGTGTGTGTGGGGGGGGGGGGGGGTCAGCTTTCTCATCTCAGCCACTAGTAGACATCATATCACAATACACCACATCATATTACATCACAATACACAACATCATTACACTGTACTTGCCTGTACAGATGATGATTGAGTTGAAGTTGGCGCTGACAATTATGGCTCCCAGCTTTCTCATCTCAGCCACTAGTAGACATCACATCACACCATATTACATGACATCATTTTCCTTGCCTATACAGATGATTGAATTGAAGTTGGCGCTAACTGATGCCCCCCAGCTTTCTCATCTCAGCCACCAGTTGGGCGAAGAGCTTGCTCATTACATCGCATTGAATCAGATCACAGTACACCATATTACACCACAGTACATCACATCACATCAAATTACGTCACATCACAATTCACCACATCAATGTGCTGAACTTGCCGGTGATGATGGCACCCAGATTTCTCATCTCAGCCTCTTGTAGACATCATTCTACATCACATTGCACCGTACTACATCACATTGCACCATACAACATCACATTGCACCGTACTACATCACATTGCACCGTACTACATCACATTGCACCGTACTACATCACATTGCACCGTACTACATCACATTGCACCGTACTACATCACATTGCCTGTACAGATGATGATGGAGTTAAAGTTGGCGCTGGTGATGATGGCTCCCAGCTTTCTCATATCAGCCACCAGCTGGGGGAAGAGCTTGCTCATGAGACCAGTGAGCTGCTCATGCCACCAGCTTTCTCATATCAGCCACCAGCTGGGGGAAGAGCTTGCTCATGAGACCAGTGAGCTTGCTCATGAGATCAGTGCAAGGCAGGGTCGTCACATGACATCGTATTACATCACATAATTGCACTTGCCTGTACAGATGATGATGGAGTTGAAGTTGGCGCTTACGATGATGGCCCCCAGCTTCCTCATCTCAGCCACCAGTTGGGCGAAGAGCTTGCTCATCAGACCCGTGAGAGATCGGTGCAAGGCAGGGTCGTGCAGCAGAGAGGCAGGGTTGGATATATACCGGTATAACGACTGGAGCAGTGCATCAGCGATCGGGTTCAGGTTGGTAGTGGCGTCAGCCAGCCATGCAGCGACCATGCCCTTCAGCACCTTGAAGGATGCGCCCGATGGGCTGGACTCTATACTGTAGCTGCCTTCCAGCTCCCCGAGGGTGCTTGCCTGCAGGGGAGTGTGTGTTGGTGCGAGTGTGTTGGTGTGTTGTTGTGTGTTTGTGGTGTTTGTGGTGTGTGTGGTGTGTTTGGTGTGTGTGTTGGTGTGTGGCGTGTGTGTGTATGTGTGTATATGTGGGCGAGCTATGCAGCGACCATGCCCTTCAGCACCTTGAAGGATGCGCCCAATGGGCTGGACTCAATGCTGTAGCTGCCCTCCAGCTCTCCAAGGGTGCTAGCCTGCAGGAGCGTGTGTGGGGTGTGTGGGGTTTGTGGGCATGTGTGGGGTGTGTGTGTGCATGAAGGCGAGCAATGCAGCGACCACACCCTTCAGCACCTTGAAGGATGCGCCCGATGGGCTAGACTCTACGCTTTATCTATGCTGTGGTTATCTAGCCCCAAATGGCGTCTCACCTGTTGCACAGCGCACACTGCCAGATGGTGCAGCTTGAGCTCCACACTGATGGACCGATAAGCCCCTGGGGCAAGGACCTCCGGGGAACGGCTGGACAGGGTTTCCAGTGATGACAGGTCAGTCTCTGCGTCGTCCTTGTCCTCCACACCTACACAGGGACCGGCATATCATATGATGTTGACCAAAGACGAGTATGATATCTATGATACTGTATATAAATGGTATCTTTAGCTTAGTCAGACTGCTGACATCATATGATATCCTATTGCCAGTCTCTGCGTTGTCCTTGTCCTCCAGACCTACATGGGGGACAGTGTTTTTTATTTCAGATTTCAGACAGGTGGGTGGGTGGGTGAGGGGTTGGGGGAGGGGTTGGGTAGGGGTGTGGGGGAGGTTGGGGTGGGAGGTTGGGGAGGGGGAGGGGAAGGGGGGGGGGGCTTGGGGGAGAGGGGGGGGGGGGGGGGGGGGGGGGGGGGTGAGGGGGGACTGGTTGCGGAGGGTTTTCAATGATGGCAGGTCAGTCTCCGCGTCGTCCTTGTCCTCCAGGCCTACATGGGGGCCGGCATATCATATGATGTTGACCAAAGACGAGTATGATATCTATGATGTGGTATATAATTAATATAAATGTTTTCTTTAGCTTAGTCAGACTGCTGACATCATATGATATCCTATTGCCAGTCTCTGCGTGGTCCTTGCCCTCCAGACCTACGCGGGGAACATTGTTTTTTATTTCAGATTTCAGAAAGGTGAGTGGGGGGTTGGGAGGGGGGTTGGGGAGGGGTGAGGGTGGGGTAGGAGGTTGGGGAGGGGGGGAGTTGGGGGAGAGGTGGGTGGGAGAGGGGGCTGGTTGTGGAAGGTTTCCAGTGATGACAGATCAGTCTCCGTGTTGTACTTGTCCTCCAGATCTACAAACATGGGGAACAGCGTTTGCGAGATCTGGTTGCGATATATCTGGGTAACAGGTAAATTTGGTCAACATCATATAATATCTGGGTAACATGCAAATTCGTTTTAAGACATACCGAGATCTGGTTGCGATAAATATGGGTAAAACACAAATTTGGTCAACATCATACGATATCTGGGTAATATGCAAATTCACCCAAAGACATACCGAGATCTGGTTGCGATATTATGGGTAACACGCAAATTTGGTCAACATCATATAATATCTGGGTAACATGCAAATTCGTTTTAAGACATACCGAGATCTGGTTGCGATAAATATGGGTAAAACACAAATTTGGTCAACATCATACGATATCTGGGTAATATGCAAATTCACCCAAAGACATACCGAGATCTGGTTGCGATATTATGGGTAACACGCAAATTTGGTCAACATCATATAATATCTGGGTAACATGCAAATTCACCCTAAGACATAATGAGATCTGGTTGCGATATATATGGGTAACACGCAAATTTGGTCAACATCATATAATATCTGGGTAACTTGAAAATTCACCGCAATACATACCGAGATCTGGTCGCGTTATGTATGGGTTTCATCAAAACCCGTCCAAATATGATATCTGGGTATATATGATATCCGGGTAACAAGCAAATTCGCCCCAATGCATACCGAGATCTGGTTGCGTTTTGTATGGGTTTCATCCAAACCCGTCCAAATATGATATCTGGGTATATATGATATCTGGGTATATATGATATCTGGGTATATATGATATCTGGGTATATATGATATCTGGGTATATATGATATCTGGGTAACAAGCAAATTTGCCCCAATACATACCGAGATCTGGGAGTGACGTGTCCTTGATCCAAAGCAGCTGGTGGGTGTCTCGTAAGCATCGAGCAAACAGGACATCAGCAATGGCCACCTGCAGGTCAGCAGTGTTTTTTATTTGTTATATTTGAGCTATTATCATCGTTATTATTACTATTATTGGCTGGCGGCTGTCTCGTAGACATCGAACAAACAGGACATCGGCAATGGCAACCTGAAGGACAGCAGTGTTTTTTATTTGTTATATTTGAGCTATTATCGTCATTATTATTACTATTATTGGCTGGCGGCTGTTTGTAGACATCGAACAAACAGGACATCGGCAATGGCAACCTGAAGGAGAGCAGTGCTGTTTGTTTTTTGTATTTTATACCATTTGACATCAGTTTTTTTCACATCAGTATCTTTATTTTTATATTTGAGAGCAGTGTTTTTTATTTTTTACATCAGTATCTTTATTTATCTTTATACGTCATTATTCTCTATCTGATATCTCTTTATCTTTATACATCTCTTTATACATCTCTTTATCTTTTTACATCAGTATCTTTATTTATTTTTCACATCAGTATGAGATATCTTTATTTTTATATTTGAGAGCAGTGTTTTTTATTTTTTATATCTGAGGTGCTGTTTATTTTTAATATTTGAGAGGTGTTGTTTATTTTTAAATGAGAGCAGTGTTCTTTATTTTTAATATGACAGTTCATACCAATGCTTTTTATTTTTTTAATTTCAGAGCAGTTTATGTATTTTTTCTATTTGAGAGCAGTTGAGAGCAGTATTTATATTTTTATATATGAGCTATGCCTGTTGCTTCAAAGTGGGAAGTGTTCTTTATTTCAGATTTCTGTAGGGTTCCCCATTCAAACACATGGATCCATCCATCCGCTCATTCATCACCATTCATGACACATGGATCCATCCGCCCGCCCATCCCCACTCAAACACATGGATGGGCGGACGGATGGTCTGATGAATGGAGCCTGGGTGAGGTGTTCTTGGTGCGTCGTCAAAAAAGGGTTCATCCATTTCGTTCATACCAGTGAGTCCTTGCGCCTTGTAAAAAAAGGGTTCATACATTACATTCATACCTGGGAGTCGCTGCCCAGATTGGCCAGTGGCACGTGTGCGTGTTTTGTAATTTCAAACACATGGAGGAAGGGCGGATGGACAAATGGGCGGATGGATGGGCGGACGGAACATGAGGGTTCATCAGTGTTTCTTATTTCGACGACGCGTCGCCATTCCGTCGCCATTCCGTCGAGTGCTACACCCCCAGAACACTCCGATACCAAGAAGCGCTGCCCCCCGAACCCCCCAGGCTGCGCGCTGCGCCATGTGACGGCTACGCAACTTTCCTGAAATGAGGGTCGAGTAGCCCAAGTAGCTACTCAACCTGGAATACAGAAATATGAAATAAAAAACACTGGGGTTTATACCTGTGAGTCTCCGCCCAGATTGGCCAATGGCACGTGTGCGTACTTTGTGAGCTCCACTCGCTCCCTAATCCATCCAGCAGAGTGAGCAATGCGGTGCATGGCTCGTCTGGCGGCCCGGGCCTGCCACTGGAGGGTGGGGTATCTGCAGAGAATGAGGAAACACCATATGAGTAGGGAACAGCATATCATATGATGTTGCCCAAAGGCAAGTACGATACCGTGTGATATCATACAAATTGAATCATTTGATATTGTATATAAATGGTAACTTTGGCCTAGTTTGACTGCCGTTATGATATGATATGTTATGATATGTTATTATATTATATGTTATGATATTATGTGTTCCGTGCATGCCGTTCCATGTATGCCGTTATGATTTGTTATTATATTATATGTTATGATATTATGTGTTCCGTGCATGCCGTTCCCTACATATGAGGGCTGATGGCCCTAAGTAATGACAACGATCCTTCGACGACGCCTCGCCATTTCGCTCGCCATTTGTATGGCGACACGTGGGTCTGGCTGAATTAGTCAGACATGGCCTCCCAACCCCCCAAGCTCTGCGCTTCACGATCCGTGGGGTTTGGGGGGCAGCCCCTCCAGGTGTTTGGTTTTGCTATCTTCCATGTATGTTGTTGCAGTCCAGGGAGTCCAAATAGGCTAAAGGAAAAAACTTTTTTTCTTCTTCATGGAGCTCTACCATTGAGCCATTCGTAAAAACGGGCTATGGCTCTAAGTGTCATAGAGTAAAAGACAGTTTTTGAAGTCAAACCCCACCCCACCCTACCCACTCCACCTCAAGATCTCCAAGACTCAACCCTCACCTCTGGTCACACAAATACTCAAACCCCACCCTACCCACTCCACCTCAAGATCTCCAAGACTCAACCCCACCTCTGGTCACACAAATACTCAAACCCCACCCCACCGACTCCACCTCAAGATCTCCAAGACTCAAACCCCACCTCTGGTCACACAAATACTCCACCCCCACCCCACCGACTCCACCTCAAGATCTCCAAGACTCAACCCCCACCTCTGGTCACACAAATACTCAAACCCCACCCCACCGACTCCACCTCAAGATCTCTGAGAATCAAATCCCACCTCTGGTCATCAGCGTGCGGTGGGATATCTACACACGGGAACTCCCCAAGTACAGGAATCGCCGTCTGCAGGCGGCTAGAGGAGTGCGGCGTCTGTGCGACGATGATCAGCGGGCAGCGCTGAGCTTCACGGAACACCTGCAGCTGGCGCTGCACCAATCGAGCGGCCTCGAGGTTGTCCCTGCAGTACTCCACGTTGAATGTCACTTTCTGCAGGCTGTCCAGTTGAGCCTGCGAGTTGTGTGACTGTCCTTCCACCACCCCTAGCGCCTCCTTCCACCCCCTCTCAAGCAGACCTGGAGTGACATCCTTGGAGGCCATGGCTGAGGGCTGCACAACCACTAGGAGCGCCTGTCCCGCTGTAGATGGATGGGGTGGATAGGTGATGAGGGTAGGTTATGTGCACGTTTTGCTTGGTAGCCCTACTAAGTATGGATGGGATGGGGTGGATGGGGTGTAGTGGACGGGGTGCAGTGGATGGGGTGTAGTGGATGGGGTGTAGTGGATGGGGTGAAGTGGATGGGGTGTAGTGGATGGGGTGTAGTGGATGGGGTGAAGTGGGTGGGGTGTAGTGGATGGGGTGTAGTGGATGGGGTGTAGTGGATGGGTGTAGTGGATGGGGTGTAGTGGATGGGGTGTAGTGGATGGGGTGTAGTGGATGGGGTGTAGTGGATGGGGTGTAGTGGATGGGGTGTAGTGGATGGGGTGTAGTGGATGGGGTGTAGTGGATGGGGTGTAGTGGATGGGGTGTAGTGGATGGGGTGTAGTGGATGGGGTGTAGTGGATGGGGTGTAGTGGATGGGGTGTAGTGGATGGGGTGTAGTGGATGGGGTGTAGTGGATGGGGTGTAGTGGATGGGGTGTAGTGGATGGGGTGGAGAGGATGAGGTGGAGTGGAGAGAATGGGGTGGATTGGTGGCGAGTGTAGGTTATGTGTCCATGTTGCTTGGTGGCCTACTAAGTATGCTCAAACACTGGGAGTTGTACACACACCTGCAGGCAAGAGGCAGTAGTTGAACAAACACACATGCACACACACACATACCTGCACACACACTCACCACCACACACACCTGTTCACACACAAACACACACACAGACCACCACACACTCACACCTGTACACACACACTCACACCTGCACACACAAACCTGCACACACCCTCACACCTGCACACACACACCACCACACACTCACACCTGTACACACAAACCTGCACACACCCTCACACCTGCACACACACACTCACACCTGTACACACACACACCACACATACACGCACCTGCAGGCATGAGGCAGCACATCACGGAGCGCTGTGCAGATGCATCCACACTCACCACCACACACACACCTGCAAAAACACACAGACCACACACACCTGTACACACACACACAGACCACACTCACACACCTGCAGGCATGAGGCAGCACATCACGGATCCACACTCACCACCACACAAACACACCTGCACACACACACACAGTCGCCTGCAGGCACACTGACCACCACACACACACTCACAAGTACACAAACACTCACACCTGCACACACACACACCAGTACACTCATGCACACACAGACACCACCACACACCTGTACACACACACACAGACCACACACACACACATCTGCTGGCATGAGGCAGCACATCACGGAGCGTTGTGCAGATGCATCGGATGATGCGTAGAGAGAGATGTAGCGGAGGGGGCCAAGCCCATCCAGGTTGTCACCCTGGTCCAACAACCCACACTCACCACCACACACACCTGTACACACACACAGACCACACACACCTGCAGGCATGAGGCAGCACATCACGGAGCGTTGTGCAGATGCATCGGATGATGCGTAGAGAGAGATGTAGCGGAGGGGGCCAAGCCCATCCAGGTTGTCACCCTGGTCCAAGAAGCCACACTCCGTGCTTGTCTTCATCTGGAAATCTCGGATACTGAAATCGGATGCCAGGGACTTGGACTGGGAGTTGGGAGCAACATTGACAACGCAGCCGAGCTGCAGCGCGGCACTTAGCTGTAGTGGCATTCTTTCCTCATACACCGCCTTCACATGGGGGGCGGAGAAGCGAGCGGACAGGGTGGAGGTGGAGTCCAAGTACTCAGGCTCTGGCATAACCATCTACAGGGGTGGGGGGTGGGGGGGGGGTGAGGGGGCAACATTGACAACACAGCCGAGTTGCAAGGCGGCACTGAGCTGTAGTGGCATTCTTTCCTCATACACCACCTTCACATGGGGGGCGGAGAAGCGAGCGGACAGGGTGGAGTTGGAGTCCAAGTACTCAGGCTCTGGCATCACCACCTGCAGGGCGGGGAGGGAGGGGGGGGGGGGCAACATTGACAACACAGCCGAGTTACAACGCGGCATTCAGCTGTAGTGGCATTCTTTCATCGTACACCGCCTTCACATGGGGGGCGGAGAAGCGAGCGGACAAGGTGGAAGTGGAGTCCAAATACTCAGGCTCTGGGCATCACCATCTACAGGGGGGGGGGGGGGGGGGGGGGGAAGTGAGGGGGCAACATTGACAACACAGCCAAGTTGCAGCGCGGCACTGAGCTGTAGTGGCATTCTTTCCTCGTACAACGCCGTCACATGGGGGGCGGAGAAGCGAGCGGACAGGGTGGAGGTGGAGTTCAAGTATTCAGGCTCTTGTATTACCATCTACAGGCCGTGGGGTGAGAGGGGCATAGGGAGGGGGAGGGGAAGGGGGAGGGGGAGGCGGGGGGCAGAGGGGGGGGGGGGGGGGGGGGGGGAGGGGAGAGGGGGAGAGGAAGAGGGGGGGAGAGGAGGGGGGGGGGGGGGGGGAGAGAGAGAGAAGAAGGGAGGGAGAGGGGGAGGGGGGGAGAGGAGGAGGGGGGGGAAGGAGGAGGGGAGGAGTGAGGGGGGGAGAGGAGGAGGGGGGGGAAGGAGGAGGGGAGGAGTGAGGGGGGGAGAAGGGGGGGGGGGGTTGCATTGTGTTGGGTACTCTGTGTTTAGTATTGTCTGTTGACTTATCGCCTGGAACATGTTGTGAGGCTTCCTTCCTAACAACAAACAACTGACCTAGTACAGTTGTAAGACTTCCTCTCCCCAGGCAGCAGCTTGTTGCCTGTAAAAGGTTTATCAAAAGAAAAGGAAAAATCGCCTGGAGCAGGTCGCTAGGCTTCCTTCCTAAAAATAAACGAGGGACCTGATACAGCTTGTGAGGCTTCCTCACCCCAGGCAACAGCTTGTTGCCTGTAAAAGGTTAATTAAAAGAAGGAGAAAAAACGCCTGGAACATGTCGTGAGGCTTCCTTCCGAAAAACAAGTTATATGCAGCGTCGCAAGTGACGCTAAAAAATGGCGGACAGTGTTCTCAACGGAGTGACAGCCGTCAGGTGGCAACGGAAGCCAGTTGGTCATTACATTACATTACATGTTAGTCTACTTGACACCGCCAGTTTGTCGTTACATTACATTACATGTTAGTCTACTTGACACCGCCAGTTGGTCATTACATTACATTACATGTAAGTCTACTTGACACCGCGAGGGTGTATGAGACTCTGAGCTTTAAACAAAATGAAAAAGCACCCACAAAGCAAAAAAAACCATTACATCAGGGGTGTGTCGAGGACAAACAAACCAAACTCCCAACCACCGTTTTGGTGGCGTAGGTATTGAACCCCCTAGAGCAGGACCCAGATCTCAACCACAAACAGTGGCGGTCATGGTCATGAGACTGTTGACTGACTTGTCAGACAGTCACACAGACGGACAAATGGGTAACACTGGGGGCTCCCGCCCCCTTGCAGAGGGGGCTCCACCAACAAAAACTGACCTGGTATAGGTTGTGAGGCTTCCTCCCCCCAGGTAACAGCTTGTTCACACGCGTGCCCAGGCCAGCTGCATCAGGATGATCTGGTGGCAACTCAGAATCGACGTACAGGGTCCTGGGCACGACGACGTGCACGGAGTGGGTGCGGCCCTCTGCGAGGAACCACATCTTCAGTCGGCCAGGCGTGAGGGAGGGGGCAAGTTGCAACAGCTGCCAGGGCACAGAGGTGATGGCGGCTGCCTGTTTGCGGGTGGGGGGGTGGGGGGGGTAGGGGGGGGGGGGGGGGGGGGGGGGCAGATGGTGAGGTCATGATGGTGGTGGTGGTGGTGGTGGTGGGGTAACAGATGATGGGGTCATGTTGGGCGTGGGGGGGGTAGTGAACAGATGGTGTGGGGTCATGATGGGAGGGCAGGGGAGCAAGCTGCCAGCGGACGTAGGTGATGGCGGCTGCCTGCTTGCGGGGTGGGGGGCCGATGGTGAGGTCATGGTGTTGGTGTTGATAGTGGTTTGATGTTTAACAGATGGTGGGGTCTTGATGGGAGGGGGTGGGTGGGGTGATGATGCACAGGTGGGGTGATGGTGGGGTGATGACAAACAGATGGTGGGGTCATGATGGTGGTGGTGGTGGGTGGTGGGTGTGTGTAGGTGATGGTGGGGTGATGGTGGGGGTGGGGTGGGGGTACAAATAAAAGCTTTTTTCTGGCAGTGAGTACTAGGGATCTAAGTTGAAATTTCGAGAAGAGAAACCAACAAAACGAGGAGAAGAGAGAAAGGGACGAATGAAAACAAAAAGCAGAAATTGGTTTCGTCAAATAGACCTGCCTGCTTCCGGAACATCGCGCCCACGTCTGCCCGGGCAGAGGCACCGCGACCTTGCCCGGCGTTGGGGTCGTCCACGATGCCAGCCCGCCTGTCGCGCTTCTCCTTGTCAACGGCCTCCGCACGCCGGCGTTTCTTGTCCTGACGCGTTGCTCGCCAGCGGCTCTTTTGGAACTTGACCCAGCCCTTGTAATCGTCCTTGAGGTCGGGCTTGGGACCAGCAGGCTCGCGTGCTTCGGCCACCTGCTGCTGCGGGGACGAAGTAGATCATGTGGGTGAAGGGATGATGAGACAAAGATAATGACTTGGGTACCAGGTCTAAATAATATAATACCAGGTCCAACTGCGCCAATATCGGGTCCAAATACGTTGATATCAAATCAAATACGTCAATATCAAATCAAATACGTCAATATCAAGTCCAAGTTCGTCATCATTTGATCGAATACGCTAGTCACAGAACCAAATACGTTGATTTCAAATCAAATACGTCAATATCAAGTCCAAGTACGTCAACATTTGATCGAATACGCTAGTCAAAGACCCAAATACGTTGGTATCAAATCAAATACGTCAATACCAGGTCCCAAAACGTCAATATTTTACCAACTACGCCAAAATAAGGTCCAAATACGTCAATTTCAGGTCCAAATACCTGATTAGCGTTTGCTGCCGTGCTCTCCTTGTCTCCCTCAGCAGCAGCGGCAGCTCCACCAGTCGGGGATGCCACCCTGGCACTCTTGATTTGAGACCTAGCCATCACCAGCACTACCAACAGACCCCTCCTGACTACGACCATCACAATCAATATCTGGCCCAAGTACTATAACATTTGACCAAATACGCTATTCACAGGTCCAGAGACTTCAATATCAAATAAAATACGTCAATACCATGCAGGGAACTACTAAGCGCGCGCGGCAGCGCGGTGCCACGCTGCCTGTTTGAGCCCCTCTGCGCGTTTTGTGCAGTTTTTTCAATCCCATGTGGACGCAGTGTGCAGTTTTTGCGCTTTTTGCACTAACAAGCGCTGACCAATTTAACATTTGTGCGCTAACAAGCGCTGGCCATTTTTGCAAGAAGTAGTACCCTGATACCATGTCCCAATACATGTGTTTTCCGCCGCGTTCTCCTTGTCACCGTAAGCAGCAGCGGCAGCTCCACCAGCCGGGGATGCCACCCTGCCCCACTAGTGTGACGAGACCAAGACATCACCGGCACTGCCAACAGACCCCTCTTGACTCCTATCACCACAATCAATATCAGGCCCAAGTAAGTCAATATTTGATCAAATACACCAATATCAGGCCCAAAAATGCCGATATCAAATAAAATACGTCAATACCAGGTCCAAATACCTGGTTAGCGTTTGCTGCCGTGTTCTCCTTGTCTCCGTCAGCAGCAGCGGCAGCTGCACCAGCCGGGGATGCCACCCTGGCACTCTTGGTTCGAGACCTAGCCATCACCACGCCCTCGCCCAATGCCTTAGTGCCTTTGGACACAAACAAATCCTCCATGTCCACATCCGCAGCTGCTGGTGCGTCCATCACACAGCCACCATCACTGTCCACCTCAGCTGCGTCCAAGGCCCCCCCCTCCTCCTCGTCAGCATGGGGGGCCTTGGGCGGAGCCCCCTTCACCAGGAACTGGTCCAGCTTCTGCTGCTGACACTTGTCTGACAAGGCGGCCAGCTTCTTGCGCAACCAGTCAGGGTGCTTTACTCTAGGCACTGGGTTGGCAATCTGCATTTGTATGATCAGATGTGGGTGAGTGAGATAGGCAAGGAATGGTCGTATGATGAATACCGTTGGCAAGAAGCAGGTAAGAAAGCAAATGCTCATGCCAGCTTCTTGCGCAGCCAGTCGGGGTGCTTTACTCAAGGCACTGGGTTGGCAATCTGCATTTGTATGACCAGATGTGTGGGTGAGTGGGACAGACCAGGGATGGTCAGATGATGCGGGATAAGTACACCTTAATAACAAACAAGGATTGGCTCTCTCTAGGCACTGGGCTGGGAATCTGCGATCATAGGATGAGATGTGTGGGTGAGTGGGACAGACCAGGGATGGTCAGGTGATGCGGTACACCAAACACACATAAGAATTTAGTCTCTCTGGGCACTGGGCTGGGAATCTGTGATCTTAGGATCAGATGTGTGGGTGAGTGGGACAGACCAGGGATGATCAGGTGATGCGGTACACCAAACACACATAAGAATTTAGTCTCTCTGGGCACTGGGCTGGGAATCTGTGATCTTAGGATCAGATGTGTGGGTGAGTGGGACAGACCAGGGATGATCAGGTGATGCGGCATAAGTATACCTAACACACACAATAATTGAGTCTCTCTGAGCACTGGGCTGGGAATCTGCTTTGCATGACCAGGCAGTTGGGTGAGTGGGACAGATCAGGGATGGTCAGGTGATGCGGTATAAGTACACCATTGACTAAACACACACTGGAATTGGAATTCTCTGGGTACTGGGCTGGGAATCTGCGATCATAGCACCCGACAGTTGGGTGAGTGGGACAGACTGGGGATGGTCAGGTGATGCGGCATAAGTATACCTAACACACACAATATTTGAGTCTCTCTGAGCACTGGGCTGGGAATCTGCGATCATAGCACCAGAAGGTTGGGTGAGTGGGACAGACTGGGGATGGTCAGGTGTTGTGGCATAAGTACACCTTACACACTAAACACACACAATAATTGGGTTGGGGATCTTCATTTGAAATTGCTTTACGTAGCCCACAAAAGAAACAATAGCAGGCATGTCACCGACCTGCTGTATGGCTCTTCTTGGATATATCCAGCAGCAACTTTGGGGTTAACTTAAAAGTTAGACACCACTTAAGTTTGCCCCCAATACACCTGTACTATCAACTCTGCTGCATGGCGTTTTATAGCTTTTTAGAGCCTTTCAGGACAAAAAAACTTTTGATTTTCCATTTTATAACGGCAATTAGGGCAAAAACGGGGTCAAAAGTAGCGATCACTGTATACAGCGGGGAAAACAATCCCTGGTCATGTCACCAACCTGCAGCATGGCGTCATGGATGGTTATGATCCCTGCATCACCACCCCTTGCATCATACGACATTTTATATGAATGACAACTTAAGCCTAACCAGACAGCATCAGCCAAATTGCATCAAATGATATCATGTGATGACGTTTATTACAATTTGAAATATGATGCAACTTTAGACACCCACCTGCTGCATGGCGTGTTATAGCTTTCTATAGATTTTTATAGCCATTAAGGGCAAACAAACTGTTGATGATATGATATCGTGTTGCCTTTCCCTAAAAAAGAAACAGTAGCAGGCATGTCACCCACCTGCTGCATGACATTTTATAGTTGTTAATATTAATGGGCATGCCACCCACCTGCTGCATGGATCTATCCAGCATCTCACTAAAGTAATCCACAACTTAATTTGCCCCCATCCGGCCCCATCACACCAAAACAATCCCTGGGCATGTCACCCACCTGCTGCATGGCGCTTTATAAATGTTAATATTAATGGGCATGCCACCCACCTGCTGCATGGATCTATCCAGCATCTCACTTAAGTAATCCACAACTTAATTTGCCCCCATTACACCAAAACAATCCCTGGGCATGTCACCCACCTGCTGCATGGCGGCAGGGATGGTGATGATCTTCTGGATAGATCCACTTAACCTCTCGCGGTAGTAGCCCCAGTCCACGATGTCTCGTACGTCTGGCACCTCATTTCGAGAAGTGCCTGTGATCAGGCAGAGGTGGAATTGGGATGGGGGGTTCATGAATGGAAAGGGAAAAGGGGGAAATGGGGGATAGGGGGGAAATGTGTGTGTGTGTGTGTGTGTGTGTGTGCGAATTGTAATGAATTGGGCAGCCATGAAGAGGAGTAGAGAATAAGATAAGGGGGAGCCACACAGTCGGCTGACACCACGCCACCTTCTGTTTGCGATGACGCCAGTCTGTATGTATATGTGTTATGTATATGTATTATGTATTCTGTTATACAGCTACCTAGAAGCTCCTACTTCACTCAGTATCCAGTCAGGGGAGCTTCCTGGAAGCTGCTACTACACTCGTAATTAAAAACAGTGATGTTGACAAGCTTACCATTGCCCACGTCTCCTCCACACCACTTGCGCAAGAAGGAGCGCGCTACTGCGGGCTCAGCTGAGAAGATGAGAACCGGGATGGCACGCTCGCTGGTTGGCAGTTGTTCAGGGCGCTTGGAAATGACATACTTGCAATTCAGTCCCTGGGTGTAGGTGTGTGTTGTGGTTTGGGTGTGATGTGGGAGTCGGAGTGGAGTGGATGTGCATGCATTAGGGTGTGGGTGTTGATGAGTTGTATGTTGTGGGATGGGTGTGTTGTGGGAGCTGAAGTGATTGTGGTGTGGGTGTGCAGGCGTGTTATGTGTTGTGTGTTGTGGTGCGGGTGTTGTGTGGGAGTGGGTGGATGTGGCGTGGGGGATGGCACGCTCACTGGTTGGCAGTTGTTCAGGGCGCTTGGAAATGATTTACTTGCAATCTAATCTCTCGGTGTAGGTGTGTGTTGTGGTTTGGGTGTGGTGTAGGAGTTGGAGTGGAGTGGATGTGCATGCATTAGGATGTGGGTGTACATGACTTGTGTGTTGTGGGGTGGATGTTTTGTTGGAGTTGATTAGAGACTGAGACACTGAGACACCGAGACTCCGCCTTGCCTGCCCCCCAACCCCCCCTACGGGCCACCTAGCCAAATCGTTACTAGGAGCCCAACCTTGAAAGACACCAAATCCCTGATCGCTACCATGACCCCCTTTCTGAAACAAAAAGACTATCAGGCATACCTTCCTGAAACAAAAAAACTGAGGCACAGCTTAATGAAACGGAAAAAAGCAGGGGCATACCTTCCTGAAACGAAAGGCAAACAGAGGCATACCTTCTTGAAAAGAAAAATAAACAGAGGCCTACCTTCCTGAAACGGAAAACAAACAGAGGCTCTGATTGCTACTAGAAGACCCCCCTCGTGAAATGGAAAAAAAACTCACACATTGCTGAAGGCACACCTTGCTGAAACAAATGGAAAAAAACTCACACCTTGCTGAGGCACACCTTGCTGAAACAAAAAGATGAGGCCTACCTTCCTGAAACGAAACAAGTCCTATGCAGCGTCGCAAGCGACGCGGAAAATTGGTGTAGTGTGTTGACAACGGAAGGAAAGGTGGCAATGATGGAGCTGACCGAAGCGAGTTAGTTACGCAGCGTTGGATGGCATGTCAAGCTTCAAGTTTTTCGGTTTTCGGTCGGATGGACAAATGGGTCAACATGGGGGCTCCTGCCCCCTTGAAGAGGGGGCTCCGCCTAAAACAAACAGAGGCTCTGATTGCTACCAGAAGACCCCCTTCGTGAAATGAAAAAAAACTGAGGCATTCCTTCCTGAAACGAAAAAAAACAGGGGCATACCTTGTCTTTGATGCGGTCGTCTCCTAAGAACTGGCCCAAGCGCTTTGCACAGGTGATAGGGCAGCTCTTGCGCCCCTCGTACTCCTCCAGACCCTTGCTCATGGTGGTGGCCTCGGAGATGTGCTCAATCAGCTCCTCATCTGTCAAGTCTGATCCCTGCGTGTGTGTGTCTGTGTCTGTGTGTCTGTTTTTTTTAGGGGGGGGGGGGGGGGGGAGAGACCAGAGATGTGCTCGGTCAGCTCCTCATCCGTCAAGTCTGATCCCTGCGTGTGTGTTTGATTTTAGTGTCGTTGGCCCCCAAAGTCTGTGAATTGTGGCAAATGGAAGAGTAGAGTGTGTGTGTGTGTGGAAGAGCAGAGTGGGTGTATGGGTGTGTGGGGGGGGGGGGGGGGACCAGAGATGTGCTCGATCAGCTCCTCATCCGTCAAGTCTGACCCCTGTGTGTGTGTGTGTGCGTGTGGTGTGTGTATGTGTGTGTGTGTGGTGGTGGTGGAGGTTGTGGTGGCGGTGGTGGTGGTGGTGGTGGTGGGGGGGGGGGACCAGAGATGTGCTCGATCAGCTCCTCATGCGTCAAGTCTGACCCCTACAAAATTGAGTTGGGTTGGTTGGGTTGGGTGGGTTGGGTTGGGTGGTTGGGAGTTGGGGTGGTGAGGGGTGGGTTGGGTGGGGTGGGGAAAACCAATTACATTCCCCAATGTGCACTTGGCAAAAGAGATTTGCTCTATCAGCTCCTCATCTGTCAAGTCTGATCTCTGTGTGTGTGCGTATGCGTGTGGGGGGTGGGGGTGGGGGGTGAGCGTGTGGGGGAGGGGGACAAATAAAAGCTTCTCTATGGGCAGTGAGCCCTAGGGATCTATGACGATTTTCAAGAGAAATCAACGAGAAGAGGAGAAGAGAAAAAAGGTCGAATGATGGGAAATAGAAAACCAGTGATGTGCTTGATTGGCCACTCATCCGTCAAGTCTGATCCCTACGATTGCAAGTTGCATCAAGTTAGGAAGCTGGGTGGAAGCTGGGTGGGTGGAGGGAGGTTTGTGTGTTAGTTAGTGTTGGTGGCCCCCAAAGTCTGGGAATGACGGGAAATATAAGACCAGAGATGTGCATTATCAGCCCCACATCTGTCAAGTTTGATCCCCACACATTCAAGCTGCATCAAGTTTGGAAGCTGGGTGGAAGCTGGGTGGGTGGAGGGAGGTGTGTGTTCCAAAGTAGCGCAATAACCTTGCTAGCGCGCAATAGTGCGCGTAATGTAATGATAACGCATGGTGGAGCGTGGTATTAAGGGAACTCCGTCTTACGGCGGTAGGGAACGGGCTGCTACTTTACTTGGACGAAGCTACCATGACGGTTGGCAGCGACTGCGAACACTGAAGCGCACCAGTGGGGATTCCAACCCGGCACCTACGTCGTTCAAGGTTCTCTGCCATTGAGCCATTCGTTGAACTGGGGTTCGCACGTCATGTAGTACCCTGCCTACTACACAGCCCCTTTCAGTGATATACAATGGTCTAGTGGTAGACCAGATCGCTTAAAGATGAAGAGTCGGGGGTTCGACTCCCCCTTCGGTCACTCTTGGCGTTGCAGGTCGTCGTCAACCGCGATGGTAGCTTGTCCAGTTGAGGTAGGAGACCGCTCCCCGCCCGCGTACGACGGGCTCCCTTAACACCACGCCCCACCAGGCGTTATCATTACCTTTTTTTATGCCAACCAGAAACTTTATCATTACCTTTTTTGCCTACTACACGCACCTGGGTGTCAAGCATGTCCAGCCACATGTTGGCCACAGCTCCTACCGCCCCATAGCATTCAGCCAGGGTTCCACCGTCCAAGAACTTTTCAAACACTTCGGCCTGGAAGACCTTGATCAGCTTCAGCTCGCCTTTTCATCAGAATCGAGCCTAGTTAACACACCTGCGCCACCCCTATGCCCCACATATGAAACGCTAGAACACGCACCTGGGTGTCAAGCATATCCAGCCACCTGTTGGCCACAGCTCCCACCGCCCCATAACATTCAGCCAGGGTTCCACCATCCAAGAACTTTTCAAACACTTCGGCCTGGAACACCTTGATCAGCTTCAGCTCGCCACGCCTCTTCATCTCGAAGCCCTTGAGCTCGGCCAGAGAGCCGTCGTCATTGAACACGGCGTATCGCTTCTTGATGCTCTTGCCCTCCTCTTTGCTGGCAGGGAGGATCATGGCCTGTGGGTGTGCATGGTGAGTGGTGGTTCCGATGCGGTGTGGGTGTGATTGTGCGTGTTTTGTGGTGTAGGTGTGTTGTGGGATGGGTGTGGTGTGTCAGTTGGTGTGGTGTGGTGCGGATTGGGTGTGTTGTGGGTGTGCATGGTGAGTGGTGTGTTGTGGGTCGGGTGTGGGGTGGGTGTGCATAGTGAGTGGTGTGTGGTGTGGTGTAGGTGTGGTGTGGGTGTGCATGGTGAGTGGTGTGTTGCAGTCCGGGTGTGGTGTAGGAGTTATTGTGGTGTAGGAGTGATTGTGTGTGTGTGTGTGTTTGTGGTGTGGGTGTGTGGGCGTGTTATGGGAGTTGGAGTGGATGTGCATGTACTGCGGTGTGGCTGTGTGGGTGCGTTGTGTGTTGCGGTTTGAGTGTGGTTTGAATGCGCATGTATTGTGGTGTGGGTCGGTCGGTGCGCTGTGTGTTGTGTTTTGGGTGAAGGTTTGTTGTGTGTTGTGGTTCAGGGGTGTAGCCCATACAAGAGACATCACAAATAAATACCGATAAGGCTGATTCCCGTCATTACCTTGTTCACTGGGTCCACTAGGTCTTGATACAGCTCATTCAAGTTGTCTGCAGATCCAATCTACCTCTACCTCTAGTTAACCACAATTGGTGATCCTACCTTGTATGGGCCGTCCACTTCAAACTCGATGCTCATCTGGCTGCTCACTGCGTACTTCTTGTTCACTGGGTCAATCAGGTCCTGGTACTGCTCGTTGGTGAAGTGGTCAGCGCACATGACGTTGAGCATGATGCAGGGGTACTCAAGCTTGAACACCTTTCCGTTTTTGTTGTTCAGCTTGAAGTTCTCAGGGAAGGATGCAGGAAGGGCGCACCAGATGCCGTCAGTGTCAAGCTCCAAGGGCCGACCCAGCTGCTCGACAAGCGTACAGGCGTTCTGCAAGGCAGAGGCAGGGGGGGAGGGGGGTATGTGGTGGTGGGTGGCCGGAGGGGTTGTTGGATTCCAGGGGTAGTCTATTTGAGTAAAGCTCCAAGGGCCGACCCAGCTGCTCGACAAGCGTACAGGCGTTATGCAGGGCAGTGGTACGGGGATGGGGGTGGTGGGTATGCATTCTGTATTAGTACTCCTACTAGTATAACACCCTACCAACACCTCCTAATTTAGTGACTCGGTGCCACCCCAGTGTGACGCGCAGCCCCCTGGGCTCTGGGGAGCGCAGCCTCCTAGGTAGGCTTCGGTGAGACATTTCTAACTAGTTCAGCCATCTTCATGCAACTAGCTCCAATGACTCACCTGGATAATATTTGCTCCCGTGTACGTTACAACGCCCGCCATCTCTATGCCACTGTTCTCGGTGTGTGCGATGTGTTGTTTTATTAAGTGACTCAGTGCGAACCCAGTGTGACGCGCAGCCCCCCGAAGCCCACGGAGCGCAGAGGCTGGGGGGGCATATCTAACTAGTTCAGCCATCTCCATGCCACTACCTCTAATGACTCGTCTGGATGATCTTTGCTCCCTTTTACGTTACAACGCCTGCCATCTCTATGCCCCTGTTCTCGGTGTGCGCGATGCGTTGAAAATTGAGTGACTCAGTGCGACCCCAGTGCAACGCACAGCCCCCCGAACCGGGCGGAGCGCAGAGAAAAGAGGGTGCATATCTTACTAGTTCAGCCATCTCTGTGCCACTAGCTCTAATGACTCGTCTGGATGATCTTTGCACCCGTGTATGTCACAACGCCAGCCATCTTCATGCCACTGTTCTCGGTGTGTGCGATGCGCCGCAAATTGAGTGACTCCATGCGACCGCAGTGCAACGGGCAGCCCCACGAAGCCCGCGGAGAGCAGAGGCCGGGGGGGCATATGTAACTAGTTCAGCCTTCTCCATGCCACTAGCTCTTTGGACTCACCTGAATGATCTTTTCTCCCGTGTAAGCTACAACGCTCGTCATCTTCATGCCACTTTTCTTGTTGTGTGCGATGCGTTGAAAATTAAGTGACTCAGTGCGACCCCAGTGCGACGCGCAGCCCCCCGAAGCCCGCGGAGCGCAGAGCCATCTCCATGCCACTAGCTCTAATGACTCACCTGGATGATCTTCGCACCCGTGTATGTCACAACGCCTGCCATCTCCATGCTGTACCAGCGCGCGCCCTTCCTCATCACGTAGCCATAGAAGGAGTTCAGGATACACTTGTGAGCTAGCTGGAGGGATTCGTAGAGCACACACATGTCGGCGGCTGCAGCCATGCGGATAGGGTCGTTGTCGGCCTTTGCGGCTTCTAGCTTTCCAGTCCACATCTGAAAATTGAGGTGGAGGGGAGGGGGTGAGAGGGAGGATGAGGATGTGGTCGTCGGGGGGGGGATGGGGGGGGGGGGGGGGGGGGGGGAGAGGGTGAGAGGGAGAGGCGGGGGTGAGAGGGAGTGGGAGGCAGGGGGGAGAGGGAAGATGAGGATGTGTTCGTCGGGGGGGGAGGGAGGGCAGGGGGGAGAGGGAAGATGAGGATGTGTTCGTCGGGGAGGGGGGGGGGGGGGGGGAGGTTGGGGGCGAGGGAGAGTGAGGGAGAGGCAGGGATGAGAGGGAGGTTGAGGTTGTGTGGGGGTGGGGGGGGTGGGGGGGGAGGGAGAGGGGGTTGGGGGGGGGCGGAGTGAGAGGGGGGTCGAGGTTGTTTGTGTCAGGTGTGTGGGGTGAGGGGTGAGGGAGAGGGGGGAGGGAGAGAAGGAGGCGATGGGGGTGAGTATGAGGCTCAGGCTAAGTACATACATCCACACATGCGGCACCCCACTCAGCCAAGAATGAACCCCAACATCCATGCATCAGCATAGAGCAAGGCTTCTGCTCACCTTCTTAGCACCCTTGTACTTGTACCACATTTCTAGCTGACATGCACCAACATGCACGCACACATGCATGCAAACATGCACCAACGCATGCATGCACACATGCACCAACGCATGCACGCAAACATGCACCAACACATGCACGCACATATGCACCAACGTATGCACGCATACATGCATGCGCACATGCATGCACACATGCACCAACGCATGCACCAACACATGCACGCATACATGCACCAACACATGCACGCACACATGCATGCACACATGCACCAACACAAGCCCGCACACATGCATGCACACATGCACCAACGCATGCATGCACACATGCACCAACGCATGCACGCAAACATGCACCAACACATGCACGCACATATGCACACACACACATGCACCAACACATGCACGCATACATGCATGCACACATGCACCAACACTTGCATGCAAACATGCACGCACACATGCACACACACATGCACCAACGCATGCACGCACCCAGCACGCACACATGCACACACAAATACACGCACCCAGCACCAACACATGCACGCACGCATGCACCGACACATGCACGCACACATGCACCAACACATGCACGCACCCAGCACCAACACATGCACGCACACATGCACCAACACATGCATGCACTCATGCATGCACGCATGCACCAACACATGCAAGCACACATGCACGCACACATGCACCAACACACAGTATAGCTCCTGCTCACCCTTGTACTTGTATCTGCGGTCTCTGAACGCTCACACAGTGTTGACATATAAGGAGCTTTCTCGCTGACATCCACCAACACGCACCAACACATGCACGCACACATGACCAACACACAGAAAGGATACTGTTCACCTTTTAGCACCCTTGTACCACATTTCTAGCTGACATGCACCAACACGCACACGCACATGCACGCACACATGCACCAATAAATGCACTAATGCACGCACACGTGCAACAACACACAGTAAGGCTATTTCTCACTTCCTTAGCGCCCTTGTACTCGTATCTGCGGTC
The DNA here is from genome assembly GCA_013435795.1 of Chlamydomonas sp. ICE-L. Taxonomy (NCBI): domain Eukaryota; kingdom Viridiplantae; phylum Chlorophyta; class Chlorophyceae; order Chlamydomonadales; family Chlamydomonadaceae; genus Chlamydomonas; species Chlamydomonas sp. ICE-L. The sequence continues at coordinate 74,287,402 of JACBWV010000610.1, forward strand.
TCTAAACGCTCGCACTGTGTCGACGTATAAGGAGCTTTCTCGCTGACATGCACCAACACACGCACCAACACATGCAAGCACACATGCACACACACACATGTACCAACACACAGCAAGGCTGCTGCTCACCTTATTAGCGCCCTTGTACTCGTATCTGCGGTCTCTGAACGCTCACACAGTGTCGCCGTAGAAGGAGCTTTCTTGCTGACATGCACCAGCACACGCACCAACACATGCACCAACACACAGCAAGGCTACTGCGCACCTTCTTAGCACCCTTGTACTCGTATCTGCGGTCTCTGAACGCTCGCACAGTGTCGACGTAGAAGGAGTTTTCTCGCTGGCAGATGCCTGCTTCACGCATCTCAGTAACCGGCTTGTCTAGGATGCGCTTGTAGACCTTCAACGAGCAAAGGCGGGTTTGAATGAGATGGGTGGGTGGGAGGGAGGGTGTGTGTGTGTGTGTGTGGGGGGGGGGGGGGGGGGGGGGGGGGGGGGGGGGGGGGCTCAGTAACCGCCTTGTCTAGGATGCGCTTTTAGACCTTCAATGAGCAACGGCAGGTTTGAATGAGATGGATGGGAGGGGCAGTGGAAGTGTGGTTGGCGTGTGGGTAGGTGGTGGGTAGCAGGTGGAGGGTAACAGTAACCGGCTTGTCTAGGATGCGCTTGTAGACCTTCAACGAGCCAAGGCGGGTTTGAATGAGATGGGTGGGTGGGGGGTTGGGGGGGGGTAAGGAGGTCTTGGTAACCGGCTTGTCTAGGATGCGCTTGTAGACCTTCAAAGAGCAAAGGCAGGGTTGAAAGAGATGGATGGGGGGGGGGGGGGAGTGGCAGTGGGAGTGTGGCGGGTGTAGGGGTGAGGGTGGTTGGTGGGTAAGGAGGTCTCAGTCACCGGCTTGTCTAGGATACGCTTAATAGACAATCAACGAGCAAAGGCAGGGTTGAAAGAGATGGATGGGGGCAGGGAGTGGCAGTAAAAGTGTGGAGGGCGTAGGGGTGGGTGGTGGTGAAGGAGGTCTCAGTCAACGGCTTGTCTAGGATACGCTTAATAGACAATCAACGAGCAAAGGCAGGGTTGAAAGAGATGGATGGGGGCAGGGAGTGGCAGTAAAAGTGTGGAGGGCGTAGGGGTGGGCGGTGGGGAAGGAGGTCTCAGTCACCGGCTTGTCTAGGATACACTTAATAGATAATCAACGAGCAAAGGCAGGGTTGAAAGAGATGGATGGGGGCAGGGAGTGGCAGTAAAAGTGTGGAGGGCGTAGGGGTGGGTGGTGGGGAAAAAGGTCTCAGTCACCGGCTTGTCTAGGATGCGCTTAGACAAGAACCATCACAATGACTGAAGGCTGAATTACATGGTTATTCAAAAGGGACCTAGGTGAATTAGATGAAGGCTGAATTATATGGATATTCAAAAGGAGCCTCGGTGGCCTGGGGGGGGGGGGGGGGGGGGGGGGGGGTAGTTTGTTTTGTTGTGATATGATGAAATGTAATGTAATATGATGTAAAGTAATAGGATGTGATATAATGTAATATGATGTCCTGTGATATAATGTGATGTAATGTATGTAATGTAATGTAATGCAATGTAATGTAATCTGTTGTCATCCCATATGTTGTGGTGTATTGTGACGTTATGCAATATCATGTAATTTGATGTAATATGATGTAATGTAATGTAATATGTTGTCATCCCATATGTTAAGGTGTATTGTGACGTTATGCAATATGATGCAATATGATATAATTTGATGTAATGTAATGTAATATGATGTCATGCTATATGTTGTGGTGTATTGTGACTTTATGTAATTACCTTCCGTGTGTACTTCTGCAGTCTGGTCTTCAGCATCTTTGCCTTCTCCTCAGCTGGGAGGTCCTCCCAGTACCTGTAACAATAAACATTCTTTTGATTATCTGCATAGCACGAACACCCCCCCCCACCCCCCCCCCGTCTAAGTTCCCTAGTGCTTGTTTGTCTAAATTGCCTTTCCTATTTAAAGTTTATATACAAACATACATACATACATTAATGCATGCATAAATAATTAAATACATACATGACTGTTACCTATATACATAGATAAATAGCCCCTTTCAGTGATATACAATGGTCTAGTGGTAGACCAGATCGCTTGAGGATGAAGAGTCGGGGGGTGGACTCCCCCTTCGGTCGCTCTTGGCGTTGCAGGTCGTCGTCAACCGCCATGGTAGCTTGCCCAGTTGAGGTAGGAGACCGCTCCCCACCCGCGTACGACGGGCTCCCTTAACACCACGCCCCACCAGGCGTTATCATTATAATTACATAGATAAATACACGCATAAATACACGCCTGACTGTCAAATAAATACATAAATGCATACATACATAAATACATGCATGAATTCATACAAACATAAATACGTGCATACGTACATGACTTTCAAATACAACATACCTGTTAGGCTCCCCTTCCACAGCAGGAGGGAACGTTTCGGGCTGGAGCTGATTCTTGAGGGACATACGTGCATACATACATACATGCTTGCATAAATACATGCATAAATACATAGATGCATAAATACATAGATACATAAATACGTAGATACATAAATACGTAGATACATAAATACGTGCATACATACATGACTGTAGAATACAACATACCTGTTAGGCCCCCCTCCCTCAGCAGGAGGGAACGTCTCTCAATGGAGCTGATTCTTGAGGGACATGCGTGCATACACACATACATACATACATGACTGTAAAATACAACATACCTATCAGTTTCTCAAGCTTTAAACAGGTACGACGCGTCAGTTGCTTAACTGAACCGACGCAGTCAATGTGAGCTCCAAGTGGGCTATTTTTGGTAAACAGAACTGGCGATGTGGGATAAACGGATAGCCGAGTTAAGGTGCCAAACTGCGCGCTAAGCTAGATCTCACAAAGGGTATTGTCGTGCGTGCATACATACATGACTGTAGAATACAACATACCTGTTAGGTTCCCCTTCCTCAGCAGGGGGGAACGTCTCTGACTGGAGCTGATTCTTGAGGGACATGTACTCCGCACGTGTACCTGCGTAGTGCTCGCCTCGCCATTTCTGCAAGGAGGGGTGGCAGGGACAGATGGGGACTGTTCGTTAAGTGTCTGTCTGTCTGTTCGTATGTAAGTATGTATGTATGTCACAGTCCAGGGGTAGGTCAAATAGGCTTGTTATGGACTTGTTAAAACTAAGATCACCAACTCCCATCAGGTAAAACAACTCCGGCTCCCACTCAGTACACACTCCTGATGCAGTCCTTGCCAGGCTTATTTCACTTTGCACCTACTCTAACCTAAATTGAACTAACTAACTACTTTATAACTTTTAACTTTTAACATTTTGAACTTATTTTTATTTTGAACTTATATCTTTTTACCTAGCTTCTTTGTAACAGACTCCAACCGAAATTTTACTCTCTACAACAAGGGGTGTGTGTGTAAACTGCTCCCTTTCCATCAAAACTACTCCCTCAAACTCTCTTTTGAGAAAAAACTACTTCAAATGGTCCTGAGGCCATCCCTGCCAGGTCTCTTGAATTATGTGTGTGTGTGTGCTTATGTGTGTGTGTGTGTGTGTGTGTGTGGGGGGGGGGGGGGGGGGGGGGGGGGGGGGGGGGTTGGTAGTGGATGGTAGTCAATTGACGGGTGATTTAATGGTAGTCAATTGACCTGTGACTGGGTGATGGTCCAAGGGTAGGCCAACCCACACTTACCCAGACCATGGTCCTGAGGCCATCCTTACCAGGTCTCTTCGCAATTCACAAGCTGCACATTCTTGTATGTATGTTACAGTCCAGGGTAGGCTTAATAGGCCATCGATTTGTAGGGGTGTGTGTGTGTGTGCTCATGTGCTCATGTGGTGTGGTGTGTGTGTGGGTGGTGTGTGGGTGTGTGTGTGGGGGGGGTGGGGTGGGTGGGGGAGGGGGGGGGGGGGGGGGAGGGGGGGGGGTAGTGGATGGTAGTCAATTGACGGGTGATTGGATATTACTCAATTGACGGGTGATTGGATATTACTCAATTGATAACCTCCTGCTCCACCCACACTCACCCAATCCATGGTCCTGAGCCAGCTCTTACCAGGCTTATTTCGCTTTATATCTACTCAAACCTCTAAAATTATAAAAACATATTAAGTCTTAAAACTGCTCCCACACTCACCCAGTCGAATTCTCCCACCCCTTCCTCTCCACCAACCCACACTCACCCAATCCATGGTTCTGAGGCAGTCCTTGCCAGGCTTGTTGAAGTCACAGGCCGCGCAGTCTTCGTCCGTCACAATGGATGACGGTTGCAAGCGGTTGGTGAGGATGATGTTGGGGTACATGGCTGCCACATCCAAATGGTAGATCAAGGGCACCTCCTCCCTGCAGTGAGGAGGACAGGACAGGGACAGGGTCTCAAGGGGAAGGGTTGGAATTTAGGGTTGGCTACAGTGGAGGGCGGTTGCAAGCGGTTGATGAGGATGATGTTGGGGTACATGGCTGTCACATCCAAATGGTAGATCAAGGGCACCTCCTCCCTGCAGTGAGGAGGACAGGACAGGGACAGGGTCTCAAGGGGAAGGGTTGGAATTTAGGGTTGGCTACAGTGGAGGGCGGTTGCAAGCGGTTGATGAGGATGATGTTGGGGTACATGGCTGTCACATCCAAATGGTAGATCAAGGGCACCTCCTCCCTGCAGTGAGGAGGACAGGACAGGGACAGGGTCTCAAGGGAAACAGCTAGGATTTAGGGACGGTCACAATGGAGGGCAGTTACAAGCGGTTGGTGAGGATGATGTTGGGGTACATGGCTGCCACATCCAAATGGTAGATCAAGGGCGCCTCCTCCCTGCAGTGAGGAGGACAGGACAGGGACAGGGTCTCAGGGGGAAGGGTTGGGATTTAGGGTTGGCCACAGTGGAGGGCGGTTGCAAGCGGTTGATGAGGATGATGTTGGGGTACATGGCTGCCACATCCATATGGTACATCAGGGGCACCTCCTCCCTGCAGTGAGGAGGACAGGACAGGAGCAGGGGCTCAGGGGGAAAAGTGAGGGCTGAGGATGAAAGTCTTGAGGATGAAAAATAAAGCAGGTGAAGGGAAGGAGCAGTGAACAAACTTGTCAGATAAGGTCGATTATCTAAATAGTACAAGTACCATCATATATGTCAGGTCAAGTACCATCATAGTACAAATATGTCATAAGGTCGATTATCTAAATAGTACAAGTACCATCAGGTTCTCCTCCGTGCTTTTACAACTCATTGGGAACCAGGTCATCAATGGTGTGTGTGTGTGTGTGTGTTGGTGTGGGTGGGTAGGTGGGTGTGGGTGTGGGTGTGTGGGTGTGTGGGTGTGTGGGTGTGTGGGTGGGGGGGGGTATTGTGTGTGTGCAATACTGCTTCTTAAGTGCTTCTTAATCCACACCCCTCCTGAAATGCTACAATTATTCTGATTATTCAAGGTTGGGCTAGGCCATTTAGCAAAATCGTAATCATAATTATAATTGGCTACCCTAAGACTGAATCATCCATAAATACAACACGGAGACAATTGCTGGCCATATCTCTTATCTCCTTGAATAGCCTAGAACGGGCCTTATTTGATTCATGAGGTTAGGCAAGTCCCATTAGAACGACCTTGCTTGATTAATGAGGTTGGGCAAGTCAATTTAGCCGAGTTGGTCACCCTTGGACCGTAACACACACACACACACTCGTACACATAAACATACTCATACACATTAATATACACAAACACATAAACATGCACACATACGTACATATAAACATACCCGAACACGTCAACATGCACGTACACATACCCAAACACGTAAACGTACCCAAACACGTAAACGTACCCAAACACGTAAACATACATGTAAACATACACGCAAACATGCACGTATACATACACACCTGTTGGACACATCTCTCAACGACTCAAGCTCAGATTCGATTTGCGCCCACAAAAACATATAAGCATACACAAACACATTATATCAATTCAGGGGATGAACTGGATGAACGGTTCGTACTTCGTCAAGAATTGTCGAGAATTCCAGGCCAAATTGTCGAGAATTCTCAGATTTCCAGGTCAAAATTCTAGACAAAGTATGAAGTACAAGTTCTCGCGGAAAAGGTTTGTCCAGTTCATCCCCTGAATTGCTATAACCTGCCCTACATGTAAATTTACACGTATTTATACACACCTGTTGGGCACATCCCTCAATGACTCAAGCCCAGATGCGATTTGCGCCTGGACCTCATCAAAGTTGGTGATGTCCTTATAAATAATATATATAAACATAAACATGCAAGTACACATACATAAATAAATAATAGATGTGTAATATATATAAATGAACATGCACTTATAAATACACACCTGTTGGGTACATCTCTCAGCGACTCAAGCTCAGATGCGATTTGCGCCTTGACCTCGTCAAAGTTGGTGATGTCCTCCAGCTTCATCTTTGCCTCCACCTCGATCGCATACTTAATGTCACGGTCGAGCTTGTCCAGCAGACCCTGTGCGTTGCATAAAAGTCAGCTACGAATTCAGCTACATCGCATCCAATTCAGCTACTGATTCAGATCATGCTCAAGTTTGTCCAGCAGTCCCTGTGTGTTGCATGAAAGTCGGCTACAAATTCAGCTACATTACATGCAATTTAGCAACTAATTCAGCTACATTACATGCTTGTCAGCTAGTTACTCGGCTACATGGCATGCAAGTCAGCTACTAATTCAGCTACATGGCATGTTATAGACCCAACCCAACGACTCGCCTTTAGGACGGCACTGACCTGATACCCTTGAGGCTTGAGGCCTTGAGCTACATGGCATGCAAGTCAGCTATTAATTCAGCTACACGCCATTACGACGGCACTGACCTGATATCCTTGAGGCTTGAGGCCTTGAGCTACATGGCATGCAAGTCAGCTACTAATTCAGCTACACGCCATTAGGACGGCACTGACCTGGTACCCTTGAGGCTTTAGCTTGAACTTGAGTGGAAGGTCTGACCTGAACACTCCGCTCTCAATCGCTTCCACCTTGCCTCCAATGTAGGTCTCAGACTCCAACAGATGACCCTGCATGGTTGCCGATGCATGCATTAGCATTTAGTGCATTAGCGTTTAGTGGGAAAATATGTAGTGGGCAAACGAATAAATAAATACACAGGATGTGAGGTGGAACGGGCTTTTGAGACTAGTTTAGCCACATCCATGCGTTGCCATGCAGGGACGGAATGGCGACGCGTCGCACAAAACGAAATGTGTGTCCAATGTAAGTCTCAGACTCCAAAAGATGACCCTGTATGTTTGCTAATGCATTTAGCGCATTCGCATTTAGTGAGCACCATTATCACCAATCCCATCACCATCGCCACAACCGTCACCATTATCACCATCATCACAACCTTCAGCATTATCACCATTATCACAACCATCACCATTATCACCAATGCCATCAACATCACCACAACCGTCACCATTATCACCATCATCACAACCTTCACCATTATCAACATCATCACAACTTTCACCACCTTCACCATCACAGCCATTATCACTACCATCACCATTATTATCAATGCCATCAACATCATCATAACAGTCACCATCTTCACCACCTTCACCAAGAAAATCACCTTGTACATGACCTCTGTTGCAGAGCGGTGCTTGTTGGGGCACACAATGCTCTTCTGATAATCTTTTGCCATCAGCAAGAACTCACAATGCGTGCCACATTCTTTTTCGGAACATTACCATCACACTCATCACCACCATCTTCACCACCTTAATCATGCAATCACCTTGTACATGACCTCTGTTGCAGAGCGGTGCTTGTTGGGGCACACAATGCTCTTCTGGTAACCGTTCGCCATCAGCGACAACTCACAATGTGTGCCACATACTTTTTCGGAACATTACCATCACCATCTTCACCACCTTAATCATGCACTCACCTTGTACATGACCTCTGTGGCAGAGTGGTGCTTGTTGGGGCACACAATGCTCTTCTGGTACGCTTGCACCAACAGCAGCTGCTCACACAACGTCCCTGATCCCTTCCGTAGCACTTCATCCGGAGGCATGGGGATGACGGTAGCCAGGGAGAAGATGAAGGGGTGGATGTACCTGTGGCATTGAAGGGGTGTGAGTGGTGGTGGTGATGAATAATAGTGGCCAGGGAGAAGACGAAGGGGTGTGAGGGGGTATGATGGTGGTGATGGTGGTGATGGATAATGGTGGCCAGGGAGAAGACGAAGGGGTGTGAGGGGGTATGATGGTGGTGATGGTGGTGATGAATAATGGTGGCCAGGGATGAAGGGGTGGATGTACCCGTCGCATTGAAGGGGCGTGAGAGGTGATGATGGTGGTGATGGTGGTGGTAATGGTGGTGATGAATAATGGTGGCCAGTGAGAAGATGAAGGGGTGTGAGGGGGTATGATGGTGGTGATGGTGGTGGATAATGGTGGCCAGGGAGAAGATGAAGGGGTGGATGTACCTGCCGCATTGAAGGGGCGTGAGAGGGGGTGATGGTGGTGATGGTGGTGGATAATGGTGGCCAGGGAGAAGATGAAGAGGTGTGAGGGGGTATGATGGTGGTGATGGTGGTGGATAATGGTGGCCAGGGAGAAGATGAAGGGGTGGATGTACCTACCGCAATGAAGGGGTGTAAGGGAGGGTGATGGTGGTGATGGTGGTGATGGATTTTTCCCGCTGTGTATAGCGATCGCTAGTTTTGAACCCGTGTTGGCGAAATTATCGCTATAAAACCATAAAATGTAAAATGAATGTTTGCCCTAAATGGCATTAAAAGCTATAAAAGGCTATAAAAAGCTGTCCCTGGATGAGGCCTAAGACCATAAAGCTTGAAAAAAACACTTTCAGATTTGAAAACGAAATCCCTGCCCCAACCCCTACCCGAGGTGTGGAAAACACACAACCCCTTGGGATGGTCGAACAGACAGGCTTTATCGCCTAGGGTAGATAGAGTGACGACAAGGGGCTTACATCATGCAAAGGTAGTTGGTCGAAACAGCATCCGAGACTGAGTAGGAGGCCATGGCAATTATTATGATGATTATGATGATGACGATGATGATGATGATGATTATTACAGTCCAGGAGTAGCAGCATGGGCAGAAGGGGCTTACATCATGTACAGGTAGTAGGTAGTCACATCTATCACTTTGGTTGTTGCAACGCGTCTGAATTCGCAAACCCGCCCTATTCAGTACTACGCTACAATCATTTGTTAAGGGGCTTGCATCATGTACAGGTAATAGGTCGATACAGCACCCGAGACAGAGTAGGAGGCGATGTCTATTATTATGATTACAGGTTATTATTACAGTCCCAGCATGGTTGGAAGGGGCTTACGTCTTGTTAAGGTAGTAGGTCGATACAGCATCCGAGAGTTAGAGGCCATGGCTATTATGATGATCACGGATGATGCATGATTTGATGAGGTATGATTGATGCATTGATTGTGATGATTTGATTGATGCTGGATGTGTTGATGATGATGATGATGATATGATGATGATGATGATGATGCTGATGATGATGACGGATTGATGATGATGATGATGATGATGAGGATTTGGTATTCGGCTGGGGTGATAGCGTACGGAGCGTTTCTTGGTCTCCAGGATGCGCTCGGAGTGAGCGCGATTGTGATCTGGTTGGGTGATCGTGCGCTGTGGATTTGACGGGGGAGGAGCGCCGGGAGGGGGGGACTGAGGAGGGCAGGATGGGGGGGGGAGGATGAGGAGGTAGGAGTGGATGTGGGGGATGGAGGAGGCCACTGATCTAGTGGTGTGGATGATTTACGCGTAATGATGCGGGAGAGGACGGGATGAGGGGGAGGGTTGAGGAGGATGAGGAGGAAGGAGTGCGTGAGGAGGGGTGGAGGCACGGAGGATGCGTTTCTTTTTTTTTTTTTTTGATTGCTCTTTTTCTCTTGACGCCTTGATGGAGGACGGTTCAGAGGAGGAGAGGCAGGATGACGCGATGACTCGAGGAGTAGAGGAGGAATGGATGACGGGAGGTAGGAGGACGGGATGTGGAGTGATGAGGATGCGTATGATGACGTGGATGATGAGTTGAGGAAGGGAGGAGGGGCGGGAGGGAAGGAGCGGGAGGGAGGATGTGATGGGATTACGGACAGTGAGGAGGGAGGAGTGTTTGGAGAGGAGGTACGGATGGAGTGGAGGAGGGATGGGATGGGAGGTGAGGAGTGAGTTGAGGACCACGGCGGAAAGCGGGGCGGAACATCGAATGTGATTAAGTGGAGGATGGGACTGCTAGGGATGAAAAAGCATCAATGATAAGACTTCCGGCAGAGGAGGAAGAGTGGCAAAGGGGAGGGAGGACGAGGTGTGGGGGGGGCATAGGAGGGGGGAGGCGGGGGGGGAGAGGAGACAAGGAAGCAAAAACGAAAAAGAACAGATATGTTGGGCTGTGTTGGGAGGGGGGGGAAAGAGGGGGGGTCATCGCTACACTGATTTCAAGGGCTACAAGGATGTGAGGGAGACCGGCATTGGATACTTCTCACTCCATTACTTGATTAGAGGGTTGTTCTCTTCTGTCCTGGTTGGCATGGGAAAAAAGAGATGGGGGGTAAGGCGAGATGCGGGTGGAGGGCGTTGGGCCGTTCCGCTGTGCGCCCGCGGGCCAGCGGGGGGGGCGTTGAGAGGACAAAAGGGACTGAACATGCAGGGATAGGGCGGGAAGGGTGGCTGGGTTGATCTGTTGGAAGCAAACAGTATGGGAGAAGGGACAATGTGGGTAGAGACAGAAGGAGGAGGGCAGGGGCGAGCGAGAAGGAGGAGGGAGGAGGAGGGACAGAGCAGGAGGAGGAGAGGAGGAGGAGGAGACGAGAGGAGTGAGAGGAGGAGCTAGGGAGGAGGGAGGGAAGGATGGAGGAGTACTGATCGTGTTCTGTAGGACGAAGATTTAAGTGGCCTGCGTTGCGTCTCAGGCATGTTTGGACGTGTCTTTCTTTCGCGTGCAGTTTCCCTTTTTTGTGCCTTATGTACGATAGATCTCCTTCCAGGGACACGGTATAGCTTGTCGGCTATTAAGAAGGCTACATTTTCGGTGATGCGGAGTGTCGCAAATTGAATGACTAATGAAGGACGGCACTTTTCGACTTAATTGTATGTATCTCGTCTTCCTTGCCCGTAAGTGTGAATTAGGGCCTCGGAGGGGGTTCCGCCTGGTGCTCGATTGGTGCGGCGAGAGCATTACGCTCGCCATTCGAACCACACAAAAATATGGTGGTAGGCAGTAGGCGCTTTCCCGAGAGAACTTTTATTAACAGGGTTGTGGTTAGCTAAGCTTGGCCACATCGTTTTGGGTGTCATCTGGGACCACGAGGCACGGGCGACTTGACCCTTCCGTCTCTATCTGTCCGTGTCTTAGCCTGATGTTGGATAGTCTCCTTCTTTACCGCTTCGGCACACACTCTAAATATAGAGAGGGGATGAGGTGATGTGAGCAGGAAGGAATTGGGCGGGGGGAGCGGGATGGAGGAATCGGGATAAAAACTCGCACCCGGTGGCAGATGAGGGCTAGGGAGGGGCAAAGAATAACAAACACCTTCATATTAACTTTTCTCAGCGTCAGGAACAACACTACAGGGGGTGGTCAAGAAACCATTGTTCTGTCAAACCTAAGTTAATCCCGAACCACAGGCAGGGATTCCGTCTGGTTGTGCCGGTACATGGACCCTCTAACCCCCCCACCCCCTCCCCCTCCCAACAACCAGGTTGGGTTCAATAGACCATTGAAAGACCAAGTAACATTGACACACCATGATACCTCGGCAACCATGCCCACCCCCCTCCCACCCCTTGAGGCAAACCTTGCCATGCCCTGTCCCCACCCACCCAATCACCTCGAGGCCTCTGCTACCCTGTGGCAGGTATGAGTCTGGGTTCACGCAGTGCAGGCAATCCATGTGCACTGCTCCCCCTACCCCCCACCCCCACCCCCTCCCGTCCTGCACACGCACACAAGCATACCTTGAGTCCTCTGCTACCCTGTGGCAGGTATGAGTCTCGGTTCACCCAGTGCAGGCAATCCATGTGGACGGCGTGACGCGACAGCCACTCCCCACCTCCTGAATTGGTGCCTCCCCCACCATTGGTGGCTGTCATCTTGAACCCCATCTCCTGCGGCATGAAGAGTGAGCATGCTTCTTTATTTACATTTGAATTCATTTGAATAATTGGTGCCCCCCCCCCCACCATTGGTGGCTGTCACCTTGAACCCCATCTCCTGCAATATGTAGAGGGATCGTGCTTCTTTAATTAGATTAGAATTTGTTTGAATTAATTTGAATAATTGGTGCCACCCAAACCATTGGTGGCAGTCATCTTGAACCCCATCTCCTACGGCATGAAGAGTGAGCATGCTTCTTTATTTAAATTTGAATTCATTTGAATTCATTTGAATAATTGGTGCCACCCCCACCATTGGTGGCTGTCACCTTGAACCCCATTTCATGCTGCATGAAGATGGATCATGCTTTTTTATTTAAATTTGAATTCATTTGAATTAATCTGAATAATTGGTGACCCCCCACAATTGGTGGCTGCCATCTTGAACCCCATACCATGAACCATGAAGAGGAGTCATGCTTCTTTATTTAAATTTGAATTCGTTTGAATAATTGCAGACGTTTAGGGCATGGGCCGCTCCCCTCCACCGACCCACAGACACAGGACATGTTCCAATAAAGATTCTTTTGTTCTTGGAAACTCAAAGTAAACCCTCACGAGAGACAGGTCGGAAACTTTAAAAGAGGAATGATAACGTCTGGTGGGGTGTGGCATTAAGGGAGCCCTGTCTTACGGCGATAGAGAACGGGCTGTTACTAGTTCTCGGTATCTTGAAGTATTCCCTCACGTGAGACAGGTTGGCAAAAGTGCTTCTAAGTCGGCCACAGTACCTTATGGCAAGCGTCAGTTATAGTAAACAGATCCAGTTGAAATGCACAGAGGAGCACATGGCAAAGTTGGGGTCTGTTTCCACAGAGATTATTTCGTTCCCAGGAACCTGAACTAAACCCTCAAGGGAGACCGCTCGGCAAAATGCTTCCAGGTCCGCGACAGGTCCTTATGGCGAGAGTCAGTAACGGTAAACAGATCCAGTCCAAATGCACAGAGGAGCACATGCAACAGTTGGGCCTGTTTCCACAGAGTTTGTTTCCTTCCCAAGAACCTGAAATAAACCCTCACGGGAGACAGCTCGGCAAAAGTGCTTCCAGGTTGGCGTCAGGTCCTTATGGCAAGTACGGTAAACATATTTCATTACATATGTGTACACTCACGGGAGACAGGTCAGCAAGAGTGCTTCCAGGTCGGCAACAGGTCAGATGGATCAAGAAAGCTTCTGAGGCTTTCAGAAGCATCCAATTGTACCTCATAGATGTCCAAGTTATACTTCTATATATCGTACCGCATAGATGTCCAAGTTGTACTTATGTCTATCGTACCTCATAGATGTTGAAGTTGTACTTATGTCTAACGTACCTCATAGATGTCCAAGTTGTACTTCTGGCAGCGCTTATCAACAAAGGGCATGTCAAAAAAGTCTCCATTGTATGTCACATAGATAGCAGGCTTCACCTGTCAAGCAGGGGGGGGGGGGGGGGGGGGGGGGGGGGTTAAGAATTCAGACGAGAGTCTGCATGCATGTATGTATGTATGTATGTATGTATGTATGTATGTATGTATGTATGTATGTATGTATGTATGTATGTATTATGAATTCTAGACTGTCAGGACAGGCTAATCCAGTTTAGCAATTCTAGACTTTCAGGAGGGGCTAATCCAGTTTAGCAATTCCGTCCATACATACATGCATACGTACATATACTATATACATATTCTCATACACTCTACTGAACTCCTTTACACAAACACAGTCCAGGGGTACCCACTTTGACTAAATAAGTGTATTCTCGGTGCTCTGAGCATTTCTAAACCTGCTGGTGGGCAATAAGCACCCTTCAGTCAGGAGCAGACTCTGTACTGCCGGTGTACTACCATCACCAGTAGCTCTGCCATTACCACCACCAGCTCCGCCATCACCATCACAACCACCGCAACCACCACCAACCACCACCAGCTCACCTCCTGCATGTGTGAGAAGAAGCGATGCAACAGTGCTAGCTCATTGTCCTCATTGAAGATGGTGAAGGGTCCGTCGAACTCAGGCTTGGGTGTGTACTCAAAGTCCTTGATCTCTCCTCCCACCACCTCCTTGTTGGTGATGAGGTAGCCCTGGGAGGAGGGGGAGGAAGGGAATCAGTGAAGGCCTAAAATGTATGGAATCGTGGTCATGGTAATGGTAATGGTTACCAATGGTCATGACGATGGTGAAGGGTCTGTGGTACTCAGGCTTGGGTGTGTACTCAAAGTCCTTGATCTCTCCTCCCACCACCTCCTTGTTGGTGATGAGGTAGACCTGGGAGGATGGGGGGAAAGGGGAACCAGGGAAGGGCTAAAATGTATGGAATCATGGACATGGTAATGGTTACCAATGGTCATGAAGATGGTGAAGGACCCTTCGAAATCAGGCTAGGGTGTGTGCGCAAAGTCTTTGATTTCGCCTCCCACCACCTCCTTGTTGGTGATGAGGTAGATCTGGGAGGATGGGGGGGAGGGGAATCAGGGAAGGGCTAAAATACATGGAATCATGGTCATGGTCATGGTAATGGTTACCAATGGTCCTGAAGATGGTGAAGTTAAGTAACTCAGGCTTGGATGTGCACTCAAGTCCTTGATCTCCCCTGAAAGTGTGTGTGAGGGGGGGAGGGGGGGAGTGTGTGGGTGTGGGTGTGTGGGTGTGGGTGTGGGTGGAGGGGGATGGGGGAGGTGTGGGTGGGTGGGTGGGTGGGTGGGTGGGTGGGCAGTCCTTGATCTCTCCTCCCACAACCGGAGACAAGGAAGCGCACCAGGATAATGCAACCTCCACCACACCCACTACCACCAAGCCTGCTTCTCACCTTTATTTTTGTTTGTGATTCTCATACGTCCCCATTGATTCCATCAAGCCGAGGGGATATTTGAAGACCAGGACGCGCACCAGGATAATGTAACCTCCACCACCACCAGACCCACTACCACCAAGCCTGCTTCACACCTCCATTTTTGTTTGTGATTCCCCAACGTCCCCATTGACTCCATCAAGCCGAGGGGATATTTGGAGACCAGGAAGGGCACCAGGATAGAGTAACCACCCCCATCACCAACATCAACACCAAAACCATTTCCACCACCAACATCATAATCACCATCCCCACCACGACCACCCGCACCACCATCATAATCACCATCCACCCCACCACCATCTCCACCACGACCAGTTACACCACAATCATAATCACCATCCCCACCATGACCACCCACACCACCATCATAATCACCATCCCCACTACGACCACCCACACCACCATCATCCCCACCACCACCATCCCCACCACAACCACCCACACCACCATTATCATCACCACAACCACCCACATCACCATCCTAATCACCATCCCCACCACGACCACCCGCACCACCATCATAATCACCATCCCTTCAGCCACCATCCCCACCACGACCACCTGCACCACCATCATAATCACCATCCCCACCACAACCACCTGCACCACCATCAAAATCACCATCCCCACCACCACTATCAATACCACGGCCACTCACACCACCATCAACACCACGACCACCCACACCACCATCATCAACAACACAGCCACCCACACCACCATCATGATCACCATCACCCCCCCTCACACACACACCACCATCATGATCACCATCACCCCCCCTCACACCCACACCACCATCATGATCACCATCACCCCCCCTCACACACACACCACCATCATGATCACCATCACCCCCCCTCACACACACACCAGTTACCTGTTTGTCGATCATGTATGAGATCATGAATATCTGGTCATAGTCGGCATTGGGGAACTGCAGAGGTAGCTTGGTTGTCTCGATGTCCCATGCACAGATGCGGGGCTCGGCTCTCTGGAGTAGGTCAGCTCGTCTATGTAGGCTGGTGTCACCATCCTGGGGTGGAGTGGGGTGAAATGGGGTGTGATATGGTGGGTTGGGTTGGATTAGGTTGGGTTGGAGAGTCTCGATGTCCCATGCACAGATACAGGTCTTGGCTCTCTGGAGTAGGTCAGCTCGTCTGTGTAGGCTGGTGTCCAATCCTGTGGAAGAGAGTACAGTTATTGTTTGGGTGAAAATCAAGTTTGGGGTGGGGTTGGGTGGAATGGGGTGCAATATGGTGGGTTAGGTTGGGTTGGGTTTGTCTAAATATCCCATGCACAGATGCGGGTCTTGGCTCTCCGGAGCAGGTCAGCTCGTATGTGTAGGCTGGTGTCTCCTTCCTGTGGAAGAGAGTGCACTTATTGTTTGGGTGAAAATCAAGTTTGGGGTAGGGTGGGGTGGGGTGGAATGGGGTGCGATATGGTGGATTGGGTTTGTCTAAATATCCGATGCACAGATGCGGGTCTTGGCTCTACGGAGCAGGTCAGCTCGTCTGTGTAGGCTGGTGTCTCCTTCCTGTGGCAGAGAGTGCAGTTATTCTTTGGATGAAAATCAAGTTTGGGGTGGGGCGGGGTGGGTTGGGGTTGGGTGGAATGGGGTGCGATATGGTGGGTTAGGTTGGGCTGAGTTTGTCTTAATATCCCATGTACAGATGCGGGTCTTGGCTCTCTGAAGCAGGTCAGCTTGTCTGTTTAGATAGGTGTCACCATCCTGTGGTAGAGAGTACAGTTATTGTTTGGATGGAAATCAAGTTTGGGGTGGGGGGCGATATGGTGAGTTGGGTTGGGTCGTTTTGATGTACCATGCACAGATGCAGGTCTTGGCTCTTTGGAGCAGGTCAGCTCGTCTGTGTAGGCTGGTGTCACCATCCTGCAGAAGAGAGTGCAGTTATTCTTTGGATGAAAATCAAGTTTGGGGCGGGTGGGGTGGGGTGCGATATGGTGGATTGGGTTGTCTCAATATCCCATGCACAGATGCAGGTCTTGGCTCTCTGGAGTAGGTCAGTTCGTATGTGTAGGCTGGTGTCTCCTTCCTGCGGCAGAGAGTGCAGTTATTATTTGGATGAAAATCAAGTTTGTGGTGGGGTGGGGTGGGGTGCGATATGGTGGGTTAGGTTGGGTTGGGTTTGTCTTAATATCCCATGTACAGATGCGGGTCTTGGCTCTCCGGAGTAGGTCAGCTCGTATGTGTAGACAGGTGTCACCATCCTGCCCAAGAGAGTACAGTTATACTTTGAGTGAAGAACAAGTTGGGGTGGGGTTGGGTGAAATGGGGTGCGATATTTTGGGTTGGGTTGGGTTGGGTTGGGTTGGGTTGGGTTGGGTTGGGTTGGGTTGGGTTGGGTTGGTCTCAATATCCCATGCACAGATGCAGGTCATGGCTCTCTGGAGTAGGCCAGCTCGTGTGTGTAGGCTGGTGTCACTATCCTGCAGGTGTGGGGAGGGTGACAGCCCTAACAAGGACTAAGTTGGGTTGGGTTGGGTTGGGTATGGTTGGGCTCAGTGAAGTTGGGTTGGTTATGAGTGGGTTGGGCTGGGTTGAGTTAGGTTGTCTGGAAATCCGTAGTATAGATGCTGGGCGTGGCTCTCTGGAGCAGGCCAGCTCGTGTGTGTAGGCTGGTGTCACCATCCTGAAGGCGAAGGGGAGGTTGATAGCCATAACAAGGTATCAGTGGGGTTGGGTATGGATGGGTACTGTTGAGTATGGTTGGGTTAGGGATGAGTGGGTTGGGTAAGGTTGGATTGGGTATGGTTGGGTATGGTTGGGTTGGGTATGGTTGGGTATGGTTAAGTTTCACCCCCAGCCTCACCCCTGCACGCGCATTCAACTCAACTACCAAACACTCAACTCCACTCCTACCTCCCCCCAACCCCCACCTCCCTGCCCCCAATCCCCCAACACCCCCACATACATACATACATACATACATACATAGGGTCGGTATCTCCCACCGACCCTAAAAGCGGCTACTCTTGTGTAGGAGTGCCAACTCCATTCGAACTGAATTGTCGGTGTTGCTGGTTTGTGTCAGCAGTCACTTCACAACTAAAAAATACACTCCCACATGCAAGATGGGGCTCACCAGACACTTGACGGTGAACCAATGACCGCAGCGCACGTCACTATCAATGGCAAAGCGGATGTGATAGGGCACGTCGTACTCCCGCATGTCAATGATCGACTCCATCACGTCCTGAAAAAAAACAAAATATGATGATGGTGGTAGTTATATTGCAAAATGTTTTACAAACCTTCACACTTGTTTTGTTTGATGGTGGTGGTGGTGATGGTGGTTATATTGCACAATGTTTTAGAAATGTTTAGAATTGTTTTGTTGGATGATGGTGGTGGTGATGATGGTGGTGATGATGGTTGTTATATTGCACAATGTTTACAATTGTTTTGTGGGATGATGGTGGTGGTGGTGATGATGATGGTAACGATGGTGGTGGTGATAGTGGTGCTTCGCCAAAATCTGCTGTTGAACGTTCCAGAAGCTCCCTAACAGCTCTCCACCCAGTAGTTACCTAGCAGGCGTGGGCAGCTCCCTAGCAGCTCTCTATCTAGCAGCTTCAGGTAGCTACCTAGCAGCTGCAAGATGTAGCAGAAAACAAAACGCAGTGACCTCACCTTGATGGATGTGTAACTCGTACCCTCCTCGTCAACCGGGTTGGCAAGTACAGCTCGGGCAGCTTTTGTCTTCGCTTTGTCTCGGTTAGACCATATGATGGGCATGAGCTCACGCTTTGCCTCCATCTGCTGTTGAACGTTCCAGAAGGACACCTTGAGTAGTTTTCGCTGCAATCCTGACAAGTGATTTTTCTGCACAGCATAGAACAAAGGGTGTGTGGTTGTTGGTGGGTGGCTGTTGGTGGTTGTTGGTGGGTGGTTGTTGGTGGTTGTTGGTGGGTGTTGGTGGTTGGTGGTGGGTGGTGGGTGTTGGTGGTTGGTGGGTGGTGTTGTGGGAGGGTGGCGTGGGGGGCAGAAGCTCGCCTCCATCTGATGTTGTACGTTCCAGGAAGACAATTTGAGCAGCTTTGGATGCAAGCCTAACAGCCACTGGACCACCGGATGGGAATGATCTCATTCTTTGCTTCCATCAGCTGTTGGTTTTTCGGCACAGCATAGAACACAATGGCTTGTTGTGGGAGGGAGACATGGGGGGTAGGGTTAACAAGTCTTAGGCACATTGCAAGTGACGAAAAAAATTGGCGGAGAGAGTTGGCTGTCCAAGGTTCGGAAGGGTGTAGTGGGTTTACGACAGAGGGGAGGGGTGACACGAGGAGGGGGGCCTACGAATTAGACCTGGACCAGGTATGATACGACTTCAAAGGGTCGGGAAGGTGAACCCCTGCTTAGAACCTTCCAGGCTGTCAAAGGTTCGGAAGGGTGTAGTGGGTTTACGACAGGGCCAGGGGCCGATAGGACCAGGGTTGGAACGGGACGGGCAAAAATTTAACAGATGGGTGACCCTGTGGGCTCCCATCCCCCAGAAGGGTGGGCTCTGCCAAAAAAAAGTGCACTTAACCTCGTCGAGTTGCAGGCACATATTGAGTCTAGTCCAGGGGGGCACCAGGATAATAGCAATTCCATCATCACTCGTGTTTTATTCATTCTCAGCCCTCACGATGAACCCTCACAATTGCATCATTCCCAACCCTCCCGACAAACCCAAACGAATGTATTCATTCCCAACCCTCACGACAATCCCTCGCGATTGTGTTCATTCCCAACTCTCCCGACAAACCCTCATGATTGTATTCATTCCCAACCTTCATTACAAACCCTCACGATTGTATTCGTTCCCAACCCTCACGACAAACCCTCACAATTTTATTCATTCCCAACACTCCCGATGAACCCTCACGATTTGATTCATTCCCAACTCTCCCGACAAACGCTCACAATTGTATTCATTCCCAACCATCACGATGAACCCAACGATTGTATTCATTCCCAACTCTCCCGACAAACCCTCACGATTTTATTCATTCCCAACCCTCATTACAAACTCTCACGATTGTATTCATTCCCAACCCTCACGACAAACCCTCACGATTTTTGTATTCCAAGCCCTTACGACAAACCCAAACGATTGTATTCATTCCCAACCCTCACGATTTTATTCATTCACAACTCTTCCGACAAACGCTCACGATTGTATTCATTCCCAACTCTCCCGACAAACCCTCACAATTGTATTCATTCCCAACACTCCCGATGAACCCTCACGATTGTATTCATTCCCAACCCTCACGATTTTATTCATTCACAACTCTTCCGACAAACGCTCACGATTGTATTCATTCCCAACTCTCCCGACAAACCCTCACAATTGTATTCATTCCCAACACTCCCGATGAACCCTCACGATTGTATTCATTCCCAACCCTCACGATTTTATTCATTCACAACTCTTCCGACAAACGCTCACGATTGTATTCATTCCCAACTCTCCCGACAAACCCTCACAATTGTATTCATTCCCAACACTCCCGATGAACCCTCACGATTGTATTCATTCCCAACCCTCACGATTTTATTCATTCACAACTCTTCCGACAAACGCTCACGATTGTATTCATTCCCAACTCTCCCGACAAACCCTCACAATTGTATTCATTCCCAACACTCCCGATGAACCCTCACGATTGTATTCATTCCCAACCCTCACGATTTTATTCATTCACAACTCTCCCGACAAACGCTCACAATTGTATTAATACCCAACCATCACGATGAACCCTCGCAATAATTTTATTCCAAACCCTCACGATGAACCCTCGTGATATTATTCATTCCCAACCCTCACGACAAACCCTCACGATTCTTATCGTTCCCAACCCTCCTGACAAACCCTCACAATTGTATTCATTCCCAACCCTCACATTGACCCCCCCCCCCCAACCCAACCCAACCCTCACGATGAACCCTCTCAACAACTCACTAGGTCCAGATCCTCACGGTGTGTCTGGTGCTTTTGTGTTTTTAGTTGCTTTTGTGTTGTTGGGTGCTTTTGTGTTGTTGGGTGCTTTTGTGTTTTAGGCTAGAGGGACTTGCCCAACCCCTCTTAACAACTCACCAGGTCAAGATCCTCACGGTGCACAATCTCAACCTCTCGGATCATTCCCTCCAGCCTGTGCGTTGGGTTGGGTTGGGTTGGGGGATGGGATGGGATGGGATGGGATGGGTTGGGATGGGAGTTGGGTAGGGTTGGGTTGGGTCGGGTTGGGTTGGGTTGGGTCGGGTTGGGTTGGGTTGGGTTGGGTTGGGTTGAGTTGGGTTGGGTTGGGTAGGGTAGGGTAGGGTTGGGGGATGGGATGGAAGTTGGGTAGGGTAGGGTAGGGTAGGGTAGGGTAGGGTAGGGTAGGGTAGGGTGGGTAGGGTAGGGTAGGGTTGGGTAGGGTTGGGTTGGATTGGGTAGGGTTGGGGGATGGGATGGGATGGGAGTTGGGTTGAGTTGGGTAGGGTTGGGTTAGGGGATGGGATGGGAGTTGGGTTGGGTAGGATTGTGTGAGGGGATGGGATGGGAGTTGGGTTGAGTTGGGCAGCTGAAAAGAAAAACTATGAGAGCTCTGCAGTACTACCACTGATACCTTCACTGATATGTAGAGGGCTAGTGTGGTGGCCAAACCTAGTGGCACTGGTTGGCTCAAATTAGCCCTCCCCACCCACCCACCCACATCAACACTCGCACACATCCCACCACAACCACACGCTCACATGCCTCCCCCCTCACAGATGTACAGAGAGCTCTGCAATACTACCACTGCGCATTTTTTGCTACAGGCAGCAGCTTCTAGGCAGCTGGAAAAAAAACTATGAGAGCACACACCTGCGACGCAGGAAACCCTCGACTTCGAATTCTTGTTCGTCCGCTACTTGGACATAGAAGTAGGGTGAGAAGGGGACCCGAGCTTTAAACATGGAGCCATCCTACAAAGGGAGAAATGTAGATAGTTGTTACAGTCCAGGGGTAGACCAAGTAGGCTAAAGGAACCCGTTCTTTGAACACGGAACCATCCTACAAGGGGAGAAAAAATATAGTTGGTACAGTCCAGGGGTAGACCAAGTAGGCTAAAGGGACCCGTTCTTTGAACACGGAACCATCCTACAAGGGGAGAAAAATATAGTTGGTACAGTCCAGGGGTAGACCAAGTAGGCTAAAGGGACCCGTTCTTTGAACACAGAACCATCCTACAAGGGGAGAAAAATATATAGTTGGTACAGTCCAGGGGTAGACCAAATGGGCTGATGAGACTTGCTCAACCTTGATAGGAAGGGGTTTAATTAAGTACGGTGAGAAAGGGACGCGCACTTTGAACATGGAGCCATCCTACAAGGGGAGAAGCATGGATAGTTGTTGGTGGTGATGGTGGTCATGCTACTGGTTGTGTGGTGATGTGATGTGTGTTAGTGTGTGTGTAAAGAGTTCAGGGGTAGACCAAATAGACTAAAAGGACTTGCCCAACCATGATAGGAAGGGCTTTAACAAAAAAGAACTGGGGAACTGAACGCTAATCAATTGTCTTGCCAACAAGGGCCCTGAATTCGTGCTACAGTGAAAATTGAATCCAGTGATTCATCCAAAAGGGTGAAACGTGGGTTCTGTGAGTGATCCATATAAATAAATAAATAGTGTGACTTATTACGATGTGTGAGGTTGAGGGAGCCAACCTATTTGCTTGCACTGGGGCCAACCACCAAGAGTGATCCATATTAATAAATAAATAAACAAATAAATAATGCGCCTTATTACGAGGCGTGAGGTTGAGGGGCCAGCCAGTTTGCTTGCACTGGGGCCAACAAGAAAGAGTGTTCCTTTTAAAGAATTATATAAATTAAAACATAAATAAAATAGTACGCCTTACTCCGAGGCATGAGGTTAAGGGGGCCAGCCTGTTTGCTTGCACTGGGACCAACCAGAAAGAGTGATCCATATATTGCAAATTAGTACATTACAATATATTGTCACAGACAGGCCATAGTTGACTCAAGACACGCCGGCGTCACAACATCGATGGGGGGGGGGGGGGGTCCAACCATCCTTTAAATGACAGGGTACAACCAGTGTTTTTCTGAGTTGATTACTGAGTTGATTACTGAGACCACACACACTACACATAGTTGACCCAAGACAAGCCTGTGTCACAACATCTGGGGGGGGGGGGGGGGGGGGGGGGGGGGGGATGTTCCAACCATCCTTAAAATGACAGGGTGCAAGTAACCTGTGTTTTCCCTCTTGTTTTTAGTTGATTACTGAGAGCTGGCAAGTGTTGGATGGGTGGTGTCCTGGTGTGCAAAATATGTGGTGGACTCCAAAAGCAGCCACAGCTTGATAAGGTCTAGGGGGGGCTAATGAACATCTATGAAATGAAGACAAAACGTAGGCAAACATGGCGCACGAAGAAAGATAACACACAGGTACACATGCAGAGCTGATACATGAAGGGGCGTAACACACAAACCAGGGCAATCAGTCCAATAGCATCCTGGTTTCTGTAATGGTTTGGGCAACGTACACGTGCGTACAACACGCACACAAGCGCACCTGACACATGACATTGCATAAAACACGCGTACACACATGGAGAGCTGACACATGATGCAGCAAGCTGGAACATTGAAAAGCACAACACACACACACACTTGCAGAGCTGAAACAAGAAGGAGCGTGACACACAAACACACACACACACACATGGAGAGCTGACACATGAAGCAGCACAATACACACATACACACATGGAGAACTGACAAATGAAGATGCACAACACACACACAGGCGCACCTGGCACATGAAAAAGCAGTCGACTGAACTGACGACCTGGCCAGAGTTCTGATCCTCCATGCAGGACTGGGAACAGGCGAGAGAGGAAGGATTGAGAAGATGGTTACAGTTAGATGCTTGTAACAGGGTTTAGAGTTTAGGTTTTAGGGGTATGGAGAGCAAGCGAGAGAGAATAGATTCAGAAGATGGGTACAATAAGATGCTTGTTACAGGGTTTAGAGTTTAGGTTTTAGTGTATAGAGATCAAGCGAGAGAGAAAGGGATTGAGATGATGGGCACAATGAGATGCTTGTTACAGGGTTTAGAGTTTAGGTTTTCGGGTATAGAGATCAAGCGAGAGAGAAAGGGATTGAGATGATGGGCACAATAAGATGCTTGTAACAGGGTTTAGAGTTTAGGTTTTAGGGATATAGAGAGCAAGCAAGAGAAAAAGAGATGCAGGCATACAAATAGGTGCTTATCAGGGATTAGGTATCAGGGTTTAGGTAGGGTTTAGGTATACAAATAGGTGCTTATCAGTGCTTATCAGTGCATATCAGTGCTTATAGGTGCAGGCATACAAATAGGTGCTTATCAGTGCTTATCAGTGCTTATAGGTGCAGGCATACAAATAGGTGCTTATCAGGGATTAGGTATCAGGGTTTAGGTATCAAAGGGATGCAGGGGCATATAAATAGATGCTTATGGTGGTTGGCCCCAGTGAAAGCAAACGGGCTGGCCCCCTCAACCTCACGCCTTGTAACATGCATTCTAGGCAGCTCTTTTCCCCCGCCCTTGGGCCATTCATGATCAGCTTCTCACCGGAGTCATGTTCATGAGCCATCCAAGTTTGTCAGCTCCAGAAATAAAGAGAGGGAATCCGAACTTCGCCTCCAGCGTGTCCTCCTGCTTCACTTGTTGGAGCTGCAGGCAAGCGAGTGCAAAAAAACATGATGCGATTTTGATTTCTTTTACTCTATTAAATGGGTTGATTGTGAGATGCAAATAGAATAATACGAATATGGATACTAAAAGTAAAATATAATCACTCTGTAATAAATAATAACTATTTGTTTTGTTGATGTAGACAGAGCACTGGCGTTTGTTGGATGGGTGGTGTCCTGGTGTACTGGTGCTATCGTGATCTGCTTGACTTGTTGGAGCTGCAGGCAAGCAGGTGCAAACAACTCATGATGCGGTTACAATCATTATGCAATAAGAAGAGCTATTTATTTTGTTTATGTAGACAGTGCACTGGCGATTGTTGGATGGGTGGTGTCCTGGTGTACTGGTGTTTTGCTTGACTTGTTGGAGCTGCAGGCAAGCAGGTGCAACAAGTTCGATGCAGCGTCGCCTGCGACGCTAAAAATTGGCGGAGAGTGATCGACCGGACAAATGGGTAACACCGGGGGCTCCCGCCCCCCAGAAGAGGAGGCTCTGCCAAAAAAAACCATGATGCGGTTACAATCATTATGCAATAAGAAGAACAATTAGTTTTGTTTATGTAGACAGTGCACTGGCGTTTGTTGGATGGGTGGTGCCCTGGTGTCCTGGTGTTCTGGTGTTCTGCTTTACTTGTTGGAGCTGCAGGCAAGCAAAAACCCCATGACGCGATTGTAACCATTCTGTAATAAGAAGAGCTATTTATTTTGCTTATGTATGCAGTGCAATGGCGTTTGTTGGATGGGTGGTGTACTGGTGTACAGGTGTTTTGATTGACTTGTTGGAGCTGCAGGCAAGCAGGTGCAAAAATCCCATGATGCTATTGCAATCATTCTGTGATGAGGCATAGTATTTATTTGGCTGATGAAGGATAAGTGGTATTATGATAATAAGACATTATCATTTTATATGATCTGACTGTTTACTGATGAATGATAAGTGGTATAATGACAATATAACAATAACATATTATATGATCTGACTGATCACTGTTAAGTGATGAATGATAAATGGTATAATGACAATATGACTATACCATATTATATGATCTGACTGATCACTGTTAAGTGTTGAATGATAAGTGGTATGATGGCCACATGACATTATCATATTATATGATCTGACTGATAACTGTTTACTGATGAATGATCACTATTAAGTTTTCTGTATCTGCTGTCTGTTTTCAGAGTTCGCAGTTGTCTGTTAAGTGTCAACCGTTAATTGTTTACTGTCCAATATTAACCTTTAGCTTTTAACTGCCAACTGTCAACTCTGCAGGTTGTTTGCTAGTTTTTGCATGCTACTTATTTGGCGTGTGGCATTACTCCTTTGAATTGATGCAAACAAATGAAACTAACAGACCCTAATACTGTAACAAATGCTAATCCTAAATCAGGCGATAACCTTTTCAGCGCTTTTTGTTTCCATGTTGAGCACCATCATGAATGTGCTGCCAGACGTTCATACATCGTAGTACATATTGTACACGTGCCAGTCATGTTGGTCCTCTACAACATTCCTTGTTTTCACTTTGATCTGGTGTAATACTGTGCTGTCAGATTGCTACAAACCTTCCGCACCAGACATACTACACAATCATGTTGTACAGCACACTTGGAGCTGCAGTACTGGGCTGTCAGATTGTAGTGCATCTTCCGCACCAGACATACTACACAATCATGTTGTACAGCACACTTGGAGCTGCAGTACTGGGCTGTCAGATTGTAGTGCATCTTCCGCACCAGACATACTACACAATCATGTTGTACAGCACACTTGGAGCTGCAGTACTGGGCTGTCAGATTGTAGTGCATCTTCCGCACCAGACTTACTGCACAATCATGCTGTAAAGCTAACTTTGGGCTGCAGGACTGTGCTGTCAGACTGTAGTGCATCTTCTGCAGGAGCAACTGTGCAGAATTATGTTGGCACCTACTTTTTCATCTGTCTCTCCTTTAGAAGCTGCTCCTGGCTTGTCCCTGTCCTTGTCCATGAAGTTACCATTCAGGGTCTTCTTGAACTTTCCCCGGCCTCGACCTCCGCCTCGACCTCCGCCTCTGCCTCCGTCACCATCTCTAGCGCTCGCCCCTAGGGAGGTGATTCGACCCCGGCCACCGCCATTGCCCCTCCCGCTCATTGGAAACTGCTACGCGCACGATACGGCCAAGATTGAAGGGAAGAAAGAGTGGAGATGCCCCGCGGGAGTGGGGAACAAGTAACAGGGCAGATGTCCTAGCAATTCATTGAAGTTTGGGAGGGAGATTGGAGATAGAGGCGCTTCTGTTCACCCTGCCCTGTTAAAGCGAGCTTTGAATCTGTTATGGTGAGATACAGGAATTGAATGCTCAGATCGAGGAGCGTGGACCATGTAGGAATCGGCGTTCAGTTGTCGCATTGAAATTTTGAATTTTGAACGTTGGGTAGGGATCGTTAGGGCTTACGCTTGCCACACGGTACGGGCCCAAGAATGCCACTGGGCAGAGACGCAATAGGGCGCGCCCCCCGGCATCACACTTTCAGTCCCTACAGGACTGAGACTGAAGATCACCCTCCAGCCCCTATTATGTTGCTGTATCCCCTTCACAACAACTCAAGGAAAGATTACCGACTTGCCATCGAAAGTTGCCGTCTCTAAAGATATGGAATATGCTCAATGAATAATCTCATGATCTTGATTGATTTCCAGCATTCCAATGAGACCACCCAACTTGGCTGGCTGGCTATGGACTGGCTGCAATTTTATGTTTTGTCTGATTCCACTCAATATTATGTGTTTTACTGATGTATTGTCGAAGAGGAAAACATTTGCTGTCAGATGAGCTGTCAGATGAGCTGTCAAACGAGATACTTTCATGAGGTCGGGATCCCCCCCCCCCCCCCCCCCCCCATTCAGAATTGTTTTACCTTTTTCGACCCTATCAGGGAGTTTTTCCATTAGGAGACATATATTTGGCTCATGAAACGCAGCTTATGAAAATAGTCACGCCTCATTAACCGTAGATGTTGCATTCACCTGGAACAATCCTGGCCCCCGCTCAATGTTTGGTATATTTCATATTTTGAATTCAAGGTCTGTCTGCCTTTAGGCTATTGTACTCACCGTCTCCGTGGGGTTAAATATGGGCATGTTGATAAACTGTCTACCAGTATCTGAGTCATGACATATGTTAATCATATCTAATAAGTACTACATCTCAGGTATATAATTCAATTATTCGAGGATGGGCTAGTCCATGTAGCGAAATGGACAGATGGTCTAACCCTGGACTGGCATACGGAACACAAACGTACGTACCTACCGTACTTGCATGAATAGGAAAGAAGGTGGGGGTGGGGTGTGTGTGGGGGGGGGCTCGATTCCTCTACTGCTTTGGTGTTCTGGTCCTGGATCCTGAGCGATCCTTAATTAGACTCCCCCCCTACCGTCTAGGGTAAAAAAATGAAACTTGTCTGGCCTGGTGCCCTGGCCACTAGTGGCCTATGTGCTGGGATGGGGAGCGTGGGAAAGTTGCACAGGAGTGATTGGTTGTGGGTTGGCATCACCCTCCGTACGCGTGGCGCCTTCTTTCGTAGGAATGGCACCATCTGTTTCTTACAGTCCAAGGGGTAGCCCAATAGATACTTGCCCGACCTTGGAATAAAGAAGGACGAACAAGAAAGGGCACCGATGAACTGACCCCCGGACAATTTTTCGACGGGGGCCATACGATTGTGCTTAAGTGATCATTTATTTTGCGATTCTCGTTGCATTTTTTAATGGCTCCATCTGTCTCATCGAAGCATTGAGCTCAAGGAAAACCATCCTTTGGGGTAGACATCCATTCCGATCGAACTAAAAATAACAGACACTCCTGCTGTCCTACGCCACAATCCGAATAGTCCTGAGTAAATAATGGAGTCACATGGGAATATAGCCCTTCTCAAGACAACACATTCGAGCTCGGTGACTGTGTGTGGACGGGTGACAAAAGTAAAATGGGTTATAATTCCCAGAGGTCCTGGGTAACATTACTTGACAAAAGATATGGATAACAAGGAAGTAAGTATGGTAGACCGGGAAACGAACATGTATGTTCGAGGATAGAGGCTGCAGTACAGTACTGGAGGCTGCCGTGCAGTACATCAGTTTCAGCCTGTGTCTGACTCAGCCGACAGCTGTCACGTAATGACCTTGAGGATTTCAGGATTGAGTGGTTTGATTTGATCGCATTGTTCCGTCACCTTCAGGCTCTTGACCGCCTGTTAGGGGGATGACAGGGTTTTTGGCGGAGCCCCCAGTGTTACCCATTCGTCCGTTCGTTCATCCATCCATCCATCCATCCGCATCCGTCTGACAGTGATGAAGCCCGACACGTCAGCCAGCGGTCTCGTAACTAACTCGCTTCCGTTGCCACCTGTCGCTCCCTCGCGATCACTCTCCGCCATCTTTTAGCGTCGCAGGCGACGCTGCATAGAACTTGTCAGCCTCAATGATGGGGCTCTTTTCGATAGACAGACACAGAGGATTGTGTCGACGAGAAATGATAACAGTGGAGCCATTCCTAGTGAAGCAGGCGCACTTGCGGTGGAGATGCCAAATTACTGACCCATGACCAATCACACTTGCACATGAGTGATTAACATCCACGTCCCCCGCGGGGGGGGCCCGCCCCAGGGGCCCGCGGCCCGCCCCCGACGGAAAGTGTCGGAAAAGCGGTTATTTGTTGCGACAGTTCCGATAGAGGAAGTAGAAACCCGAAACATGAAAACGGCTTCTATATGAACTCTCTCCCCACTTCAAGCACAGGAAAGCAGAGCCAAATCAATCTTCGTCAGATACAAACTGGTCACCCCTGCCCCTGTGTGTTGCTCAGCCAGATAAATCACCGCTTTCCAAGCCTTCATCATGTATCGAGTATTCAATGCTGCCAAGGCCCTGGGCAACCTGCGCTTGGCTCGCGCAGCAGCTGCATCGGCATCATCAGGTGTGCGCTGGATCAAATCCTTGCTACTGTGCATGCATTGTTTCATAGGTCGCCCTTGTTGAACGATCGAATGCGTATTCATTGCATCCGTCAAGTCCGGTCGGCTCACACCCCCACCACCCTCGGACGTGCCATGCGGTATATCAATCGGGCAATAGCCAGGTGATGGTTACTCGCAAGGATGTCGAGGGACAGGGGGACGAGGGACGAGAAACTAGACGACTTATTCCAGGTTCAATCAGCGAACACCCTACAAGTCACGTCAAGGTAGAAGGCAGGTTTGCGAGTCTCTAGTCTCGACATTATTTTGCCGAGTCATGAAACGGATCTCCTCCTCTTCCCCCTCCCCCTCCTCCAAGAAGCCCAGATTTTAATAACTCAGCTGCTTCCTTGCATATGAATCGTCTGCATCATGGGTGTCGAAGCACAGACGGGCTGACGGGGCATTGCTGGGATAGTTCCGAGAGTCAATTGTCAACGTAAGCACTGTTTTTCTCTGACCGAGTTGTCGATTCCTGGCTGGCAATTGATGCCTTGACCTGTCCCGCCTCGATTATCATTGGCATTCAGGGACGCGTTCCACGTACGAGCATGAAAGCAATCGTTCATCTGGATCTCGGGAGTGAGCAATATTTATTTTTGGGGCTACACTTAGCAGCTTCTAGCCTCCTTTCTTTACCTGTCCTTGGGCAAAACCTGAAGCTAGCTAGTGCATATGAAAGCTGGCAGGGCAGGCATTCTAATGCAATAGTTGCATTTGTCCGATTGGCTGGCTAATGGGGCTGGAGGGAAGCTGCCAAGAGTACCCCAAAAAAGAAACAGTGGGAGTGAGTCATATCACATGCACCGAAACCGAAGGATTGGTATTTGTTGCAGAAGCTGATGATCACCCTTGATTGATTTCAATTCAGCTATCATCTACCCCATGTGGTGGTATTTATTTATACTCCTATGTTGTCCCAGTGCCAGGGATACCAGCTTACGTCTCCCCTGCAAACACCAGTGTTGAAATCGCTAGGTCTGGTCAAGAGATCGAGTTCTCTTGAGATACCCTCTTGACTTAGGCATTCCTTTAAATTATCTTCACTCATCGTGATCACACTCTGTAGTCCAGAGTGTGGTGTAGTAGTGCATATACTACCCAGGTTTATTCCGCCTGCAGACTGATAGACCGCGAAGTCAACCCAGCCCAACCCTCGAGATACCAAGGATACAACCCTGATCATTATCCACCTTTTCCTCTCCTTTCAGGCTTGACAGGACACACAATCTGATCACTATCCACCCATCCCTCTCCTTCCAGGTTTGACAGGAGACAAAATCTGATCTCTACCCACCCATCCCTTTCAGGCTTGACAGGAAACAGCCTTGCCCAAACTGCCCAACAGCCACCTTTGATTTCTGCAGCCTGGGCTACTGGACCCATGACTTTGAGCAGAGGATTCAGCATGGCCGCCGTTGCAACCGCATCCGGTGCCCCAGCCACCAAGATGTTCTGCTACCAGGTGAGATGCACATGATATATCTATTATATTTTGAAACGTGTAAGTACCGAATGTTACGATCACTGACGGACAACTCGCCCAACGCACTTCACGCAAACTCAGCCAGGCACGGGTCCAGCCACAGTGGAAATGTGTGGCATGAGCCCAGAGGTGGCCGATCTTTAGGACTTTCTCTAGCCAGCTCACCTCTCCCTCTTCCGTTCCCTTCCCCCCAGTCTTTCACTAAACATCAACTCGCCCAACGTAGTAAAACAATTCTCAATGCCATGCAAGCTAAACATGCCCAATGCAATGCCGAATGCAGTGTGAACAAACTCAGGCAGGCACCGGCTGCACCACAGTGGGAATGTGTGGAAAGAGCCCAGAGGTGGCCGGCCTTCAGGACCTTCTCATCTACTCTCTCAAGGGCCTGGGCAGTGTTGCCCACCACGCACGCGCCGCTGGTGTCACAGATTCCGAGGTGGACAGTTTCCTCAACAGAGCTCTGTTTTCTACTCTCACCAAGTAAGTTGATTTGATTATGTTCCTGAAAAGTTAATTTGATTTGATTGTGGTGGACAGTTTCCTCAACCAAGCTATTTCCTCCACTCACAAAGTAAGTTGACCCCTGCACATTTTATCATTAGCCCCCAAACATACATGATCCTATATACAACTATGATCTGCTAGACATGTAATCATATATGAACACATTGGCAGTAACATGAACTTCGATCATGTTACTGCCAAAGTTAATTTGATTTTATCGTGTAATTGCCGAAGACGACATACAGCCTTGGAGCCATGTAACCAAGTCCAAGTTCACCAAGTAAGCATGTAGGGACCGGCATATCATATAATGTTGACCAAAGGCTAGTATGATATCATATGATATCATACAAACTGCATCATTCAATATTGTATATGATTGGTAATTTTAGCCTAGTCAGACTGCTGGCATCATATAATATCAGTTCAACAAAGGAGAAGGTCCACGACAGAGGTCACTTGAGGGAACGGTAATATGATATGACATATTCATACTGTATCATGTGAGGTGGATCTTCAGTCCATGAGCTTGGCAAGATCTTCGTCGGACACAAATTAGTTAGCTTTTGTATTTTGTATTTTCGTCCGATACAAAAGCTAACTGATTTGTGTCTGACGAAGACCTTGCCAAGCTTATGGACTGAAGGTCTTAAGGTGTACCTTCTCCTTTATTTAACTGAGGTGAATAAAAAGTGGTTCGTGCGCATGCTTGCTCTGTAAAAAAACTGGTTTTTGCCCCCCTTGTCAAAATATTTTGAAAACCGATTATTAGCTTCGAAAGCAATAAATTCTCTAATAGATCCAAACGCTGATGCTGATAATGCTATGACAAAGACAGCCAGGCAACTGTTGCCTGGCTGTCTTTTTCATAGCATGATCAGCACCACCGTAAGGATCTATTAGCGTGTGCAGCAAACTGTGAGTAGAATTGAGTACTTCCGACTTATGTGGATCCGAGATTTCCTGCATAATATATACCAATACATTTTTGACCGTTGTGGATTTCCGCCCCCTTGCACCGACCCCTACCCCCAAGTGTGCCCCCCCCCCCCCCCCCCCAAATAGGGTTTGATGGCTATAATGCATTACTCTTTTTGTTTGTTTTTCTGCAATTGATCGCCTAGCATCTCAATATTGCATTCGTTCATCTCAATATTGCAACCATTCATCTCAATATTGCATCCATCTATCTCAATATTGCATTTTTTAATCTTAATATTGCAACCATTAATCTCAATATTTCATTCATTCATCTCAATATTCCATCCATCTATCTCAATATAGCATTCATCCATCTCAATATTGCATCCACACTTCTCAATATTGCATTCATTCATATCAATATTGCATCCATCTATCTCAAAATTGCAACCATTCATTTCAATATTGCATCGATTCATTTCAATCTTGCATCCATCTATCTCAATATTGCATTTATTCATCTTAATATTGCATCCATCTATCTCATTGTTGCATTCATTCATCTCAATATTGCATCCATTCATCTCAATATTGCATTCGTTCATCTCAATATTGCATTTATTCATCTCAATATTGCATTCATTCAACTCAATATTGCATTTTTCCACCTCAATATTGCATCCATTCATCTCAATATTGCATTCATTCATCTCAATATTGCATTCATTCATCTCAATATTGTGTTCATTCATGTCAATATTTCATTTATTCAGCAGTATTTGTTCATTTATCTTGGACTGTCTACCTTGCAGACCAGTGTTGCGTTCATGCCCTTCTTGCCTTTGCGTTTTATGCCTTTTCATTCGTGCCTTAGTCCATGCCCTTCATGCCTTAGTTCATGCCCTTTGTGTTTTTGCGTTCACGTCCTTCTTGACTTTATGTTTCATGTGTTTGCATTCGTGCCTTAGTCCATTCCCTTTATGCCTTAGATCATGCCCTTCATACGTTTGCCTTCAGTCCCTTCATGCCTTTGCATTCAGTCCCTATATTCCATCGTGTCCATGCCTTTGCTTTTTGTTCTGTGACTTCAGGACCTCGCACCACATGCGACAAATCTCTCTTTTTCTACCGCCCTACTGACCACTACCACTCTTCTCAGCGCTCTACTCACCACTTTACTCACCACTCTACTTCCACTCTAAGCACCTTGTCCACCACTCTACTCACCACCTGAGATAATCTTTGTGTCTTCCATTGCAGTGTCAACTTTGATGATCAGCGCTTCTATGAGGTAAGCACATTGGATACCCACTGGGGCAGGCCTTTTTTTCGCTGTTGCCTTCAGTGATCGACTCCTACGATCCCGGTTCGGCCAAACCCTCCACTACCCCGAGACTCTGCTACCCTGAGACTCCTCTATCCCTACCCCTCACCCGCTATCCATTCAGATACGAGCAGCAGCTTTTAGGCAGCTTCCTGAGCCAGTCACTGGGCTAATAACCAACATTTAAACAGTGCTGGAAAGCTGTTTCTGTCAGCTTCCAGATGCACTACATTGCTATAGTTTTGGCTGGGTAGTATGCCAGGGGGGCTGCCTAGAAGCTGCCGCTCTTAGCCGAAAAGAAGAGCTATGTAAGGGATGCAGGGTCCTCCTGATACTTCGCTTTGGGCATTATCTCTCTTTAACCTCATCGATGGTTGGATTTATAATTATGTCCATGCTTGTTCTCTTGCATACTCATCCCAACCCAACCCCTCACCTTCACCCTCACCCACCTATATCAACCCACCTACATCAACCACCCACCAACCCACATCTACATAACCACCCGTCTACATCAACCACCCATCAAACCATATCCCCCTTCCCCCCCCCCCCTCCCTACCCATCTCCCCCCCCCCCCCTCCCCCCCTCCCCCTCACTCCTCCCTACCCATTTCCCTCCTCCCCTCCCCTCACCCCTCCCTACCCATTTCCCCTCCTCCCCCCCCCCCCCCCCCCCTCACTCCTCCCTACCCATTTCCCCTCCCTAACCCTCCCCCTCCCCCCTCCCTATCCATATCCCCTCCTTACCTCCCCCCCTCACCCCTCCCTACCCCCCCCCTACTCACCCCCCCTACCCATATCTCCTCCTCAAACCACCCCTCCCCCCTCCCTCCCCCCCCCTCCCCCCCATGCGCAGTACATCAATCACAGTGCTAAGCTGCAAGCCAGGCTGCAGGCCAAGATGGTGAAGCCACACAGCACAGCACTCCCGGAGGGTGTGAACTGGTTTATCAACATGCCCCACCCTGCGCAATGGAACGCAGACAACGCAAAGGTGGACGTCCCCATCCACCTGTTGATGGAAGTATCCAAGGAGGTGAGGGATGATAATAGGATGGAATAGGGTGGGGTGAGGGGGTTGGTATGAGATGGGATGGTGGCGATGATGATGGGGGCAACGTAATCATGGAATTTGTGTATAGACATGTCCCACCCTGTTGAATGGAACTCAAACACAGCCAAGGCAAACATCCCCATTCACCTGTTGATGGAAGTATCCAAGGAGGTGAGAGATCAAGGTGGCGATCCTGGTGGCGATGTTTGAATAAGTGGTGGTGGTGGTGGTGGTGGCGACATTATTATATAATTGATATATTGGCATGTCCCACCCTATTGAATGGAATTGGAACACAGCCAGCCAGCCAGATAACCTCTTTAAAGAATCCAAGGAGACGAGAGTCCGTGGTGGTGGTGGTGGTGCTGACGATTAAGGTGGTGATGATGATGGTTGAATTGTCCTGGTGCCCTCCTGGACTCCAAACATGCCCACACTTAGAAGAAGTCAAGGGAGACTTATGAGCATGACACACAATAATCTTATGTGAAGGTCCCCCACTATACATGCATGTGAGATCAGTGACAATCCAATAAACAAACCCCATTCTCCACCTTAGTCAATGGATGTGATGATGATGATGCTGATTACATATGTCCTGTTGCCCTACTGGACTCCAAATGTGGTTATACAAAAGTAAAGAAGTACTTTGAAATACAAACTTCTTGCCTTTCGATGTGACAGGTTGGCATCGTTTCCCGCCAGGAGGCCCTTGGCAAGACTACTGCTGGACTGCAGGAGCTGCTGATGTACGGGCTCAAGGGTATGGCTGCCTACGCTGCCCACGCAGGTGTGTTAGCTGCCTACATCTGCATGCAGTGCGCCTCCTCTTTGGTAGGAGTGGCACCGCCATTCAAACTGAATCCCCGGTGTCCCTGGTTTGTGTCGGGAGACCCACCTTCTGGGGTGAAATTCCTTTCACAACTTGATACAAATGCAGTTATTATGGTTGGATACACTTGACTTCGTGGTCGTGGTTGGATTCGGTTGATTACATGTTTATAGTTGGATTGATTACTTGGTATATCACCCTTCAGGCTGCTCACTGTCTGCAGGTGACGTTAACATAGGTAGTGTGTAGTATACACTGTGTACGCCACTGTAACGCTGTAGTGACCACCACTACACCACACTTCCGAGTACATACTATAATCACGTGGGTGCATGCCGGTGGAGGATATGTCTAGGTTGTCTGCGGGTTGTCTGATACATAACTAGTACTACTTCAACTACTTAATGCATAAATAGTATGCCTTATTACGAGGCGTGAGGTTGAGGGGACCAGCCCGTCTGCTTTCACTAGGGCCAACCACCAGGTTGTCATACTATGATAGCTGTAACTCAAGTTTGTAGCCCTAATATAAGACTTAATAGATATATATAAGACTTATATAAGAGACTAATATAAGACTTAATATATATATATAAGACTTCAAGTGTACGATATGCATGTTACAGTCTAGGGGGTAGCCAATTAGGCTAAATAGACTTGCCCATCCTCAAATAATCAAAGATCATCCCAGACAATCCAGACTAGAGGAGCTATTAACAAGCACCGTACAATGAGGAAAGACTTCCTATTTTAACCAATAATCCAATCAATAATTCAACCAATAACCCAACCAATCATTTGTCCAATAATCCAATCAGAAAATTAAACCAATAACCCAACCAATAATTTAATCAATAGCCCAACCAATTATTCAACCAATAATTTAGCCAGTAATCCAACCAACAATTGAACCAATCATCCAACCTATTATTTAACCTATCGTTACAAAGTAACAAAACAAAGTAACTGACTTGGCGATGGTCCCTGCCATATGAGTTTCTAAAGTACCCGATTATGTACCTTAGTGTTTCAGGGATGCTGCGTTAGAGTCTTATGGGGTTGCCTTGAGGCTACAAAAACATATGCTAGCAGCACCCGAAAAGCTACCAGGAGCACCATGGTGCTACGTAAATACACTGTTGCTTTTCTAACGAAAAAAACCTGCTCCTTGCTCCCTGCTTCCCTCATGCGTAGAGGCTCTTGGCTCTACAGACCCCGAGGTCTCTGCTTGTGTCCAAGAAATCATGGTGAGGCTGCTGTCTGTCCTATTTTATTTTAGCACTATTTTATTTTAGCAAATTCTGGCCTGGCCTGTATTTTGAGCACGCTCCGGGCTGGCCTTTATTTTTAGCACACTTAGGACTGGCCTGTACTTTTATCACACTCCTGGCTGGCCTGTTGTTTTAGCACACTTAGAGCTGGCCAGTACTTTTAGCACACTTAGGACTGGCCTGTACTTTTATCACACTCCTGGCTGGCCTGCTGTTTTAGCACACTTAGAGCTGGCCTGTACTTTTATCACACTTAGGACTGGCCTGTATTTTGAGCACACTTAGGGCTGGCCTGTATTTTGAGCACACTCCTGGCTGGCCTGTTGTTTTAGCACACTTAGGGCTGGCCTGTATTTTGAGCACACTTCCGGCTGGCCTGTGTTTTGAGCACACTTAGGGCTGGCCTGTGTTTTGAGCACACTTCCGGCTGGCCTGTGTTTTGAGCACACTTGGTACTGGTCAATAAATTGAATCATGCGCACTCAGCACTGATCCATTGCATGAAGCACACTCAGTGCTGCTCATGCATGCTCTTGCATTCTTGCGCCCTGAACAACTTGTGTGCGTGCGCATGCTTTCAACCTGAACCCATTGCATGTGTAAAAGAAACCATGGTGAGTCTTTCTTCTACCCTATACGTTTTAGCGTAATTATATTGTAGAATCAAATTATCACTATATGCACGAACTTAGGGCCCCCGTCAGTAAAACAATTGTCTGGGGTTCAGTTCACCAATGCTTTTTCTTTTTAGCCCTTCCTGTCACGGTTGGGCAAGTCCCTTTAGCCTCTTTAGCTGGGCCCCCTGGGATTTAAATGCATACATACTGCTTTGCGTGCATGTCCTCGCACACTTATATGATGATGATGATGATGATGATGATGATGGTTGCATTTGTTTCCTACTGGACTCCAAATGTGCCCATGTCTTGAAGCAGTCAAGGGGGAATTATTATTTATTATAGCAATTCAGCGGATGATTTGGAATCGGCAGTCATAGGTCTTACTTTGCACCTCGACTTTTTCAGGCCATATTTGCGACAATTATCCCAGAATTCTCAGAATTTGAGGCCAAATCTGAGATATGGACTACCCTAAGATACGAGCCTCCCTAAGAGCCTACACACAAACTCACACACTCATATCCTCCCTGACCCCCCCCACCACCACCACCACCACCACACACACACAAACCCACACACTCACCCCCCCGCCCCCCCCTGACTCCCCCCCCCCCCCCCCCACACACACACACACACATTCATACCCTCCCTGACCCACCACCACCCCACCACCACGCCCAGCCCCCCACATACATACACACAACCCCCCTAAACCCCACCATCTTGCCAACAGGATTACCTGTGCAGCCCCAAGGCCTCTGAAGTCCCTGCCCTGCTCGAGACAGCCATGAAGCTGGGAAAATGCAACTACCGCGTGATGCAGATGCTGTCAGAGGCTCACTCCAACACCTTTGGACA
This sequence comes from Chlamydomonas sp. ICE-L, assembly GCA_013435795.1. NCBI lineage: Eukaryota > Viridiplantae > Chlorophyta > Chlorophyceae > Chlamydomonadales > Chlamydomonadaceae > Chlamydomonas > Chlamydomonas sp. ICE-L. Next base: position 74,326,098 of record JACBWV010000610.1, read on the forward strand.
CCCTGTCCCCACCGAGGTGTCTCTCACCCCCGTGGCTGGCAAGTGCTTGCTTGTCACTGGCCATGACATGCACGACATGGAACTGGTGCTGAAACAGACTGAGGGCAAGGGAATCAACGTCTACACTCACGTAAGGATGATATCGCATATGATATATGGCACCCCCATGGCTGGCAAATGCTTGCTTGTCACTGGCCATGACATGGAACTAGTGCTGAAGCAGACTGAGGGCAACGGAATCAACGTATGCACCCACGGAAGGATCATACCGTATGTATGTTGTTATAGTCCAGGGGTAGGCCAAATAGGCTAAAGGGATTGGCCCAGCCCCCATCCTCACACTACCACTACCACTACACCACGACCACTGTATGTTGTTACAGTCCAGGGGTAGGTCAAATAGGCTAAAGAGACATGCCCAACCGTGTAGGAAGGGCTTAAGAAGAAAAGGCACTGAAGAAGTGACCCCCAAACAATCGTTTTACCGACGGGGGCCCTGAGTTAGTGCTACAGTGATCATTTAATTCTGATGATACAGTATATGATATATGGCCCAATGATCTTGGGGACCATTACGATCTTTGCATCCCTATTTATATGTGGTGTTGTATAGCATTAGGGACTACTAGAATTTGAGTGCTTGTAGATATCAATGACTTCTTGCCACTGGCCATGACTGCCACCACCACCACCACCACCACCTGCCATGACTGCCACTGGCCATACACAATAAGTGCCTGGGCTCATGCACCTCTCCTCCAACTCACATATTATCCTCACCTCTTTTCCTCACATATCATCCTAACCTCACCTCACCACCCCTCCCTGTAGGGTGAGATGCTTCCTGCACACAGCTACCCTGGGATCAAGAAGTACTCCCACCTCAGAATGTAAAAAAACTGTTTTTGTAGTGATAGTGATTCTTGCACTTCACCTATTCTCCACTCCCGCATGTTGAGTGAGATGCTTCCTGCACACAGCTGCCCTGGGCCCAAGAAGTGCCTGGGCTCATGCACCTCACCTCTTCTCCTCGCCTCACCCCACCACTCCCGCATGTAGAGTGAGATATTTCCTGCACACAGCTACCCTAGGCTTAAGAAGTGCCTGGGCTCATGCACCCCTCCTCCTCTCACCTATAATCCTCACCTCACCTATAATCCCCACCTCACCTATAATCCTCACCTCACCTATAATCCTCACCTCACCTACAATCCTCACCTCACCTACAATCCTCACCTCACCTATAATCCTCACCTTTTATCCTCACGTCACCTCGTCGGCCTGCAGGGTGAGATGCTTCCTGCACACAGCTACCCTGGGCTCAAGAAATACGCCCACCTGAAGGGACACTTTGGAGGAGCTTGGTACAGGCAGAAGATGGGTAAGCTGCTTCCTGTAATCATTTGTCCCTTTCTCTCTCTCTTTTTTTCTTTTTAGTTGTGAAAGGACTTTTACCCCAGGAGGTGGATCTCCCGACACAAACCAGCGACCCAGAGGATTCACTTCAAATGGCACCGCCCCTCCTACAATAAAGTAGGAGCACTAAGGTTCGGTGGGAGATACCAACCCTCGACCAAATGAACATTCACCATTACCCCTATTGAGCATGGCAGACAAGCTCCCTTACCTCCTCTTATTGTTGATATCTCTTCTCGAAAAATCTCAATTTAGATCACTAGTACCCACTGCCCGGAGAGAAGCTTTTATCCCCCCCCCCCCCCCCCCCTCCCCCCCCCCCCCCCCCCCCCCCACACACACACATTCACATTCACATTCACATGCAGAAGATGGGTAAGCTCGTCAAACATGCTTTTGTGCGTATGCCATGTTCTCATATTCTGGTAGTTAGACCTTCTGGTTTCTGTGAGTATTGCAGGGGGGGGGGGGAGGTCTGCAGAAGATGGATAAGCTCCTTACAATATGTTTTTGTGCGTATGCTATGTGTTATGTTTTATGTATGCCATGTGCAGCGATGAGTTATGTTTTATTTTATGTGTGTAACATGTTTTCGTGCGTATTCCATATCCTCATATCCTCATGGTGGTTCTTGTCAGCTTGGTAGTCTCGGCATTCTGAATAGAAGAAGGCTGTGAATGCACTCCATGTGCACTCCATATAACTGAATAACACCTCCTTTTCTTCTTCTTCTTTTTCTTTTTCTTGAATGTCTACACTCTTGGTGAGAAATGCAATTTTAGTTATCCAAAAATATCTTCAGGTCCTCTGTTGCGTGCATGATGATTCCTTTGGGGGCATTTCATTGAGTGGTACATTCACTTAGCCCCTCCTTTTAATCTACAAAGGTTCTTGATTATTCAAGGTTGGGCAAGTCCCTTCAGCCTAGCAGGCTCCTGGACTTGACAGACAGGCAGACAGACAGAAACAGACATTGAGTGTTTACTACCATCATCCGAAACGTCAACATCCCAAGGAAGGTATTTTTGTCTAACCTCTAGCCCTCCTGCGATTTTCTTGCCACAGATTTCTCCTACTTCCCTGGATCCATCCTCGTCACCACCGTGAGTACCAGCTTCATTGTTTTTGGCGGAGCCCCCCCTTCTGGGGGGCGTGAGCCCCCATGTTTACCCATTTGTCCATCCATCCATCCATCCATCCATCCATCCATCCGTCTGACCGTGATGAAACCCGACACGTCAGCCAACGGTCTGGTAACTAACTCGCTTCCCTTGCCACCTGTTGCTCCGTCGCGATCACTCTCCGCCATTTTGTAGCGTCGCAGGCGACGCTGCATCGAACTTGTTTACTTCGGATTTACGTTGGCCAAGTTGAGTGGCTACTGCGCCTACTCAAGTCTGATTTCAAGATTGTTGAGTAGCCATCGCATGGCGGAGCACAAAGCGCGGAGCCCTGGGGGCAGTTTTTTTAAATGTGCAGAACTGTGTGCTTGAGCCCATGGCCTTGTACAAGACCAACATCCCCTACCACCGACCCTAACCCCAAATGTGTTTTTTCGTGTTCAGAACTGTGTGCTTGTGCCCATGGCCTTGTACAAGACCAACATCTACTACCACTAATTCTAACCTCCTCACCCTAAACATTTGGTTTTAATGTTCAGAACTGTGTGCTTGTGCCCATGGCCTTGTACAAGGCCAACATCTCCTACCACTAACCCTAACCCCAAACTATTTTTACGTGCAGATCTGTGTGCTTGCCTTCATGACCTTGTAGAAGACCAAAATCTCCCACCACTAACCCTAACCCCCTAACCCTCAGTCTGAACGTTTTTTTTAATGTTCAGAACTGTGTGCTGGAGCCCCTGGCCATGTGCAAGACCAACACCTATACCCCTTACCACCTAACCCTAAACGTCTTTTTAAATGTGTAGAACTGTGTGCTTGAACCCATGGCCTTGTACGGGACCAACATGTTCACCGCAGTTGAGACAGTGTTTTTGAAATGTGCTGAACTGCGTGCTTGAGCCCACGGCCATGTACAAGACCGACATATCCTACCACTAACCCTAACCACCCTAAACGTTTTTTAATGTGCAGAACTGTGTGTGCTGGAGCCCGTGGCCTTGTACAAAACCAACATATTCGCCACTAATAAGACATTTTTTAATGTGTAGAACTGCGTGTTCTGGAGCCCGTGGCCTTGTACAAAACCAGCATATTCACCACTAATGAGACAATTTTTTTTAATTGTGCAGAACTGTGTGCTGGAGCCCATGGCCATGTACAAGAACAACATCTATACCACTAACGAGACGGGAGTGGCCGGCGTGAAGCATTTGGATAACAAGGACTTCTCCGAAGTGATCAACAAAGCTCTTGAGATGAAGGGCTTCTCTGAGGCTAACATGAACCCCAAGTTCTCTGGATCTGCTGGGTGAGAGGGGTGGTGGTGGGGAAAATGTGTGTGTGTTTGGGGGGGGAGGCATCTTGCAGAATGTTGTTGCAATTTTTGCTTCCAATAACATTTTTATCCAGTATACCAATTGATCAAATGTTCTCTTGAGCTGAATTACTTCTCGGAGGCTAACACGAGCCCTAATGTCTCTGGATCTGTTGGGTGAGAGGGGCGATGGTGGTGAGAGGAGAGTATGCGTGGTGGGTTTACGTACTACATACTATACCCGGTGTGTCCAGTGCACCGATTGACTACATGGCCCCTAACCCGCCTGGTCATTTTCTTGCTCACAGGGGACGTGGTGGAGGAGCTGACGCTCCCACCAATGACCTGAAGAAAACTGTCACTGTCGGCTTCGGACACAACGCCGTGTTGGGCGTAGCTGATCAGGTAAGCTTCCATCACTCTCCTTCAAGCCACCTATCCATCTTTCCATTCATAAACCAAATGTTGTCACTACTGACTTGAAGAAGACTTTCACTGTTAGCTTTGGACACAACGCCGTGTTGGGCGTAGCTGATCAGGTAACCCTCCATCACCCTCTTATACTGTCTGGGTTTTGAAGACGACCATTGAGGTTTTGAGATTCTTGTGTCATGCCGTTCACCCTTAAACACCTACTGTGATAGATAACTAACTAGCAAATTAGTTAGCTCTCCTGCTCCACTCCCAAGGGACGACTGGGGGTTGAGAGTTCCGTCAGTCAACCTTTGGTGATGTAGCACCAAGCTTGAAAGCGCTACTAGCAGATTTGAGGTCCCCACAAAGTACCCCAAAAGACTCACCCCTAAAAGACTCACCCACCCCAAAGCACCCCCTAAGCACCCCCTAAGCACCCCCAAAATACTCACCCCTAGAAGATTCACCTAACCCAAAGCATCCCCAAAAGCACCCCAATAGACTCAACCCAAAGCACCCCAAAAGCCACATAATGTAGCACTGGAGCAGTATGTAGTACCCTCAAGAAACCCCTGTTTCAGTTTGTTTCAAACGCTATCCCACCAGCAATGCAACATCATTATGCCCTTACCCTTCACACCTGCTTCCCTCCAGGTCATTGATGCTGTTAAGACTGGCAAGCTGTCCCACATCTTCCTCATTGGAGGTTGTGATGGCCATGAGCCCCAGCGTGCTTACTACAGCCAGCTTGCAAAGGTGAGATCCACAGCTTAGCTACACACCCTTAGCCACACACACTTACCTAGTTAGCAGCCCAACCCCCACCCCCCACCCAAACCAACTCCCACCCAAACCCAACTCCCGCTCAACCCAACCCAACTCACACCCAACCAAGCCAAACCAACTACCGCCCAAATCAACTCCCACCAAAACCAACTCCCGCTCAACTAAACCAACTCCCGCTCAACTAAACCAACTTACATCCAACCCAAGTCAAACAAACTCACACCCAAACCAACACCCACAGAAACTAACTCCCATCCTTACTAATACCCACCCAAACCAACTCCCACCCAAACCAACTCCCGCCCAAACCAGCACCAACCCATACCAACTCCCACCCAAGCCAAACCAACTCCCACCCAAACCAACACCAACCAATACCAACTCCCACCCAATCCAACTCCCGCCTAACCCAACCCAACTCCCACCCAAGCCAAAACCAACTGCCATCCAAGCCAACACCCACCCAAACCAACTCCGGCCGAAGCCAAACCAACTCACATCCAACCCAACCCAACCCAACTCACACCCAGGTGCTTCCCACGGACACAATGGTGCTCACCCTAGGATGCGGAAAGTTCAGGATCTTTGACCAGCCCTTTGGTGAGTGCCAGAAGCTATGAGCAAGCCATTTACAAAGATCAGATCAAAGGTTATTAGGCTTGGAACCGATTAAGATGAAAGGATTTGTACCAGATTAAATGATTGCTGCTGCTCCCATTGCTGTCATTGCTGCTGATATCATTGCTGATGCTGCTGTTGCTGTTATTGCTGATGCTATCATTGCCAATGCTGCCATTGCTGTCATTGCTGCTGCAATCATTGCCGCTGCTGTCATTGTTGCTGCTGTTATTTTGAATATTTTGCACCTTAGCAACTCCACGATAGCCATAAATGATAAATATTCACATTTGCTTGCAGGCGACCTGCCCGGCACTGGCCTTCCTCGCTTGTTGGACATGGGACAGTGCAATGGTGAGACCTTGTCTTGATGATATGGGATGAAACAGGGCATTGGGTGAAGCAGGGGGGGGGAGGGGAGGGGGGGGGGGGGGGGGGGGGGGGGGGGGGGGGGGTCACAGATGTATTTCTTTGTTAGCTTGTCTGACTGTCTGTCTTGTCTGTCTGCAACAGAGAGCACCCTAACCTTCCCCCCCTCGTCTCATCTCAGATGCCTACTCTGCCCTAGTGGTGGCAACAGAGCTGTCCAAGGCTTTTGACTGCTCTGTCAACGACCTCCCCCTAAGTATTGATATCTCTTGGTTTGAGCAGAAGGCTGTGTCCATTCTCCTCACTCTCCTCTCTCTGGTAAGCCTTTATGTCCTCATGGTTATTTGTCATTTGCTGCCTATGCCAGCTGTATCCTGTCATTTGCTGCCTATGCCAGCTGTATCCTGTCATTTGCTGCCTACACCAGCTGTATCGTGTCATTTGCTGCCTATGCCAGCTGTATCGTGTCATTTGCTGCCTATGCCAGCTGTATCGTGTCATTTGCTGCCTATGCCAGCTGTATCGTGTCATTTGCTGCCTATGCCAGCTGTATCGTGTCATTTGCTGCCTATGCCAGCTGTATCGTGTCATTTGCTGCCTATGCCAGCTGTATCGTGTCATTTGCTGCCTATGCCAGCTGTATCGTGTCATTTGCTGCCTGTGCCAGCTGTATCGTGTCATTTGCTGCCTATGCCAGCTGTATCCTGTCATTTGCTGCCTATGCCAGCTGTATCGTGTCATTTGCTGCCTATGCCAGCTGTATCCTGTCATTTGCTGCCTATGCCAGCAACAATGGTCATTTCTTGTATTTTTAACTTTGGGGACACTTACATAAGCGTATGTATAGCATTCAAACAATAAGTGTCTAAAGCAGCTGCAGATGTGTTGTTGATAATGTTTTACTCTGACACCAATATTTTTTTGAGTCCTATATGAACCAAGATATTTAAAGACCACGGCATAGCTAAGACCAACAAGTGGCTTCAGGCACACCTATCCTGAACAATTTGAACTAAGATCTTTGAACCAAGATAGAAAGTTAGACGAGTGCATTCTCGACAACTCCACACACTGAATCATCCAACCCTTTCCATGCACACATTATAGGGTGTCAAGAACATCCGCCTGGGACCTGTGCTGCCAGCCTTCCTCACTGCTGATGCAGTCCAGGTTTTGGTTGACAACTTCGACTTGAAGGCGGCTGACACCACCAACCCGGAGCACGACCTGATGAAAATGTTGAAGAAGAATTAAGGCAGATGTTAAAGATCTGACGCAGGTCAGCTTCTGCTTGACAACTTTGACATGGAGGCAGCGACACCACGGCCCCGGAGCACGACTTGATGCAGATGTTGCAGAAAAAGTAAGGCAGATGTTACAGAACTGACGCTGGTTAGCTTGACAACTTTGATGCAGATGACTTGATGCAGATGTTGCAGAAAAAGTAAGGCAGATGTTAACTGACTGAACTGACGCAGGTCAGCTTCTGCTTGACAACTTTGACATGGAGGCAGCAACACCTCCGACCCGGAGCACGACTTGATGCAGATGTTGAAGAACTGATGTAGTCCAAGTTCTGCTTTTCAATTTTGACTTGAAACTTTGACAAGGAAACCTTGACAAGGAGCACGACCTTTTATCTGACTAAATGACTTTAGGGCACTTACGGTGACCAGAACACACACTCTCGTGTGCAATATAATGATCCGAACGAAACCCTGTTGCCAGTAAATGGCTGAGCTTGTCTTACAATGATCCCAAATTTAAAATGTTAATATATTATTTTGTTCATACATACTTGATCTCAAGTCCCGGGACCACTTGATCTGAAGCCCCTGTTGCGTCCTCGCAATTTTTGTGAACTAGTTCGTAAAGAGCTTGTTGTTACAGCCCCTCCGGGCAGGCTAGACTTCTATTGATTCTCCGAGGTTGGGCAATGCAACAACATGCAAATTGTCGCTGTTAGCTGTCCTGTAAGCTAGCACGAGATTTCTGGTTTCTGTTTGTTTGCCTGTCTAGGTGTTAACACCCTGGCCCTAGCTTGGAGGTAAATCCTGGCATTAGCGTCAACTCAAGTAAAGCTGCCTCAGTCATTCAGGCAGTTAGGATAGTTTGTTAACAGGTGCATGGTCCATCAACCTTAAAGCTGCTCACCACCTGTTGGCACGGGCTGAGTAAACATTCTTAGTTTTTGTATAACCACTACTGCTGGTGAATATAAAGAAAACTGAGATTGTCGTTTTCAACAAACAATTCTGTGATGAGGCCCGCATGGATCCTGATTACAAATTTGTCTATGATGGAGCACAACTTTCTACAAAGTTATCTTTTATCTACTTGGGATCCCTCTTTGCGGATGGTGACTCAAGCAATCGTGCAAAAGCTGCTTTTTCTAGGATGCTCACTAAGGCCCAAAAGGCACACCACATGCTTCGTAGGCGATGCCATACTATGGAGATATACAATATTGATATTCTCACCCACCTGTTTGATTCTCTTGTACAACCTATCCTGAATTTTGGCTGTGAGGTGTGGGCTCCTTCTATTCTGAACAACACACTTATCTCAAATGACCATGCTTGTGAGAAATGGCATAGAGGTATACTTAAACAAATGTTGGGTGTTTGCCAATCTACTACATCTAATATTATCATGGAAGAGCTGGTTAGAACCCCGTTGTGTTTTGCTTGGCTTAAACAAGCTTTGCGCTTCTGGAACAAGACCATACATAAAGAACCTGAGGATCTCATTATAATGGCTCTTGAGGAATCTTTTGACTCCAACACTGGCTGGGTTCATGACTTGCGTTGTGCTCTCCACAAGCTAGGATCCAGTAAAAACATCAACATTTTGGAGGCTGTCGATGTCGAAGGTATTATGTCTGAAGTTTTTGAGTCATGGAGGTTTAAGTACCCAAGTGACACCAATGCAGTTAGAGACATCCCTGATGAGAGAAGGGTTGGCTTTAAACGCCTCCGATACCAAAAATGGTTCGCAGCCAACAGCAATGATGAGAATGGCTTGATTCCCTTTACATCCGCCTTACATAAGCAGGATCAGATTCGTTCTATAGCACAGTTTAGAATGGGTTCCCATTCGCTGAACACAGAAAGAATGAGGGTGGTGGATAGAGCACACATCCCTCGCTCAATGAGACACTGTCAAATGTGTGGGTTCCAAAAAACTGAGGATGAAATGCATATGTTTGAGTGCCCTTTTTATAATGATATTCGCCTCCGCTACCAGAATCTGTTTACAGATATTTATAGGCATGTCCATGAGGATACCGACTTAACCGTATGGAATGTGGAATTCTGCGATTCCACATTCAGAACCTTTATGAATGGAAATGGCACTAAGTCTTTTTGGAGCAACCTAGCCGACTATCTTTCTACTTGTAGAAGAGCAAGACAGGAAGCCCTGGACTGCTTAGTGGCACCGTAATTTATTATCCCTTTTTTTTCTTCTTGAGACTTCTCATTTGTTAGCTTCTTACCTCCGCCACTGTAAGTGGTTGAGATCTGGGTCCTGCTCTAAGGGGTTTAATACCTACGCCACCAAAACGGTGGTTGGGAGTTTGGTTTGTTTGTCCTCGACACACCCCTGATGTAATGGGGTTTTTGCTTTGTGGGTGCTTTTTCTTTTTGTTTAAAGCACAGAGTCTCATACACCCTCGCGGTGTCAAGTAGACTTTAACATGTAATGTAATGTAATGTAATGTAATGCAGTACTGCACCACAATCCTGAGGTCATAATGCAATTACCTAGATTCTATGAGGTGTCACTCCCTGTCCTGGGTTCAGAGCAGGCCTAATCAAAACGCTGCGCCTGGCGTCTCAGACGCAGATCTTGGAGGCGTCAATTCTTCAGACTGCATGGGCTTGTGGAAACGAATCCAATTATTGTAACTCGCTTTGTTTTTCGTCAAACCCAAGCCGTTTCGTTCAGCACAGTTTCGAGAGCTCAGTTTCCATTTTTATAATGGAAGAAAGAGACTGCAGACACTAATCGGTAAGACTTCGTTGTTACACGATTATAGATGAAGATAGGAAATCGCCGCCGTAGCGCAGTGAAGAAAAAGATGGCAGGCAGTACAGGAGGTACTGCCTAGCAGTGCACGTGGCCATAGCTGGTAACGGCACTGAGCAGCAGGTGGTACAGAGCCCAGTATGGACTCAGACCTGTGCGCTCTTTGCCACTCTAGATACGACATATAAGTCGTACTATAACATCCGTAAACAGTCTCGAGAGCTCAGCTTCTACCTCATACCGGTAATACTTTCTTCTACGCATCAGCAATCAGCAAATACCGTACGCGTTTTTGTGTTCATGTGGAGCCATGTAAGCATGTAACCAAGTTCATGTCAAGCCGGCACATTCAAGTTATATTTGAGCGCTACCCCGCGTCCCGACTATTCACTTGTGTACTTGCACATAAGCTAGAATAATCATTTTTTAATTTTCAGTTTGAGAAACCAGGTTATGGTACTTTCTTGATTTCTTCCACACAACGCAATTAGCAACCAGCATTTATATTTTGCCTTGCTGTTTTCGTAGTTGCCCTCGTTTCCTTCCTTATCCCTCACCACCCTATCTTGATCATCGAAGGTGGTGAAAAACACCGTGGTGGGGAGTTTTGATACCGTATTGCAGAGGAGTCTCGGGTCCGCAACAATATTTACATATACCCGGTATTCATGTATTATCTGTACTTATATTTTATCACCTGCAAATCTACACCTGCAACTGCCCACCTAAGAGGAAGCAAGTTTGACGAAGTAATGAGTCTCATGATTACATTATTAATTTATTATATATTTAAATATTGATCTAGTAGGGTACAAGGCTGGCCCTGAAAGCCCCCAGACTGGGGACTTGGCTTACATCTGTCATCGGTTAAATTGACACCTTATTAATAGAAGTTCGGACAGGTAGAGATAGCAGCTAGGTCCAACATAACCCAGCTAGGGCCTACATTCTTGGGGTCAAGCCAGCTAGCACCTGCATTTTGCAATAACTTGGTCCATGTTTTGGAAACAAAAATGGAAGTGGCAGCAAAAATATGTGTGATTGTTTCATAGAACGCAGTGGCTGCAGAATCGTTGGAACAGTATCGTTACAGTTGATATAAAGATAGTAGCTACTACGAGACAGGCAAGAAGAAGTAGATGGCAGCAGTACAGATAGTAATGCAACAGTAGTGCACTAGCCGACAGAGGGCTTCGCCACTGTCAGACAAGCGGTACAGAGACCGGTGAGGTCTCAGAACAGACGGCACCTTGCCACTCTGAGTTCGACGCATAAGTCGTACTAACAGATTGTGTGGGAAATGGCTGAGCTGTCTGTGCCTCCAGGCTGTCGGATACTAGCTACTAGCCACATGCATGCTGCAAGGGCTGAGCTGTCAGCGCACCCATTGTACTGCAAACCCATTTTACTGCACACACATTGTATAGCACATACTATGTACATATTGCAATGCACACACATTTTACAGCCCATACCATATACAGCCCACACATTGTACTTGTCACATCTCCCCCCCCCCCCCCCCTTCCTCTCCCTCTAGGCCCAGTCCAGACCAGACCAGGCCCTCCTTGTCCCCCCCCCCCCCCACACACACACACACATACACTACCACCACCACGCACACACGCACAGACCTGCAGCCCAGCCCCTACCCCCCCCCCCCCCCCCCCCCCCCCCCCACACATACCCCACGCGCCCACACACACCAGGGGTGAGTGTGAGGGATTGTATGTTCTGGCATCTTGCGGCCTGGCCCAGTGGCTACGACATCGTGGAGGAGTCACTTTGTGTAGTCCAAAGTTAGATTGATTATCCGAGGTTGGGAAAGTCCCTTTATTTTTTCTTCTAACAACTGGATCAGGGACGCGCGTCCTAGCTCTTCCAATTATCCGATCATCCGATAATCAAACCGTTGGCTGGGGCATTGGGACGCTCGAAACTGAGATGCTCGAAATTGATTCATGAAGATTAGGTGGAGAGCTCTTTTCCCAAGCACTCGATCAGAAAGACGCGCCGGTCTTTTTCTCCGAGTGCCTGAAATAGGGCCGCGGCTAAAAGAAGATAAGACGGGACCGCGGTCCCCTGGCCGAGCCTGCCGTAGTGTACCAGTGTTGCCCAGCACGCATAAGGGGGACAAAGCGTGCTCGGTAAGGGAGGGGATAGCCTTTAAATGTCACATGCTACGAAAACGCAGAGGCAGGCAGTGTTGACGTTGGGTGATATAAAATAAAATGAGAACAAGGCAAATGGGAGAAGGCTCTAGAATCTGCATGGGTGGGTATCGCGGTATTGTATAGGTGCTAAAAGGAATCCCTTGCGAATCCATGTTACGAATCGCAACGCGAATCCTGGTTACAATTTGCGTTGGGAATCCTTGTTGCAGGTAGTGAGCACTAAAGTAATTTTAGCCATTCGTTTGTAGGTAGGAGTGGGCTGAGGATTGGGGTTGCGTCAGGGGCCCCTGGATGGGTGGCATGGCGAGAAACTTTTAATGCACGAGACCCCTGCAGAAACCCATCCCTGTTGGCCGGATCGGATTGTGGCTGCCACAAAATGGCGGGATCCGCGAAGTGTGCGACTAGTCTGACTGCCAGCAACCATGTGCTGGCTGCAGCCAGGTCACGCGCCCTAGACAGTTGTTTGTCCACGCAAGCACATATACCCATAACCCATTTGAGATGTACTGCTCATCTTACAGCAACTCAATCTTCTTCACGCGGACCGCGAAGCCCTAATGCCATCTTTCTCCTTATGCCAATTGCATTTCAAGCATGCTCGCCATCTCGACCAGCACATTCTGATTCCTCTCAGCTTTCGATCAGCTTAGACTCTTTCGCGCTGCTTGTTCCTTTTGTTGAAGTTATCTTGGGGGATTGACGTGTACCATGCCTAAGGTGAGTTTCGGATCGTTTGTCTCATCCGTATCGGACTTTAAGTATGAATCTTGCTACTTAGCCTTTAGCCGCTCGCGAGAGCAATTTATGAGTTGGCTGTGACCATTAAGAACACAACCGCCGCCTGGCTCAACCTACGAGCCGTTTCATAGTGCAAGGGCCCATGCTGTTAGTGTGCGTTAGCGCTGTAGGCGCAATAATTGGCTCTCGTTTGATAATCGCTACAATTGACTGGCTAGTGACAGAATGCATAACCGCGTTGCTGATCTGGCCTATCGATCTGTTCCTCGCTTGTGGGTTGTGGCTCTTATCTCCTCCTTCCCCTCGGATAGCTGCGACTTGTATTTTTTCCAATGGGGCTGCATTGTTTGATGACTCAGGTATGACCTGCCAACTTGTGCAGGAAAACATATCACACCGAGAGGCGCTCTCCTATGCTTTGTTGGAGACTGTCCGCCTGCTGCTCGAGAGTCAGGAGCACAAGATAGAAGATCGCGACAGTGGATCAGGTGAGCGTATGGGAACTCCAGCACTTTGCCCCTGAGAACCCCGCGCTCCCGTTTTTCCCGGTTTGACTTGTCCACCCGTGCCCACCCACGCTGAGTTTGCTTTGGTTGATCCTGGATTGCTGGTAGAATGCTCGTGGATTGATCGAGAATTCATCGTCTGTTGATCCGAGGTTGGCCCTCCCGAGTCGTCTATCTGTTCTGACCCCCCTTTGCTTATTTCGTCCCTCTGCCAGGTCACGAATCCCAGTTCGAGGCCGGCGTGCTGGTTCCTTCGTCCTCCGATGATGATTCAGATGTTCCTTCCGACTCCTTTCCTCTCTCCCACCCTGCCAAGAAAAGGTGTGCAATTCTACGTGCCTTCATGTTCTCATGGCCTTAGGTCCATTCCTTGACGTCTCTTGTAACAGCAACCGGACGATTCTTTCTGCGATGGTCGTGTTGCAAATCGTCCGGATCCAGTTGGGATGGCCAACACCTCTGACGGCGGGCCCTTCCTAACAGATTTGGTTAAACAGATCTGCGATCTTGTTTTTTTTAGGGTTCTTTCACGATGCTTCGCCGCCAGCGGTCGACAAGTTTAGAACTCGTAACGGCCACGGTTAGGGTGCTCCGTTTTTCGAACCGTTACCGGCCTGAGTGTTGGCTGGTTGTGCACTGTCGCCATAGTGCTTTCCCTCAGCTTGCCAGTGTGCTCCTGTCAACTGTCAACTTTTAACCAAGTCTTCCTATATCCAATGCTCAGGTTGGCCTCTGGTATCCTTGGCGGCCCTTGCAACCATTGTGCGGCGACCCGCAGCCCCCAGTGGCGCCGTCCTCTGACCAGGAACATCCTCCTTTGCAACGCCTGTGGCATCTACTACAGCCGTCACCATTCTCTTCCTAAGAGGACTTCCAAACAGGTGAGCCTAGGCTCTCCCTGTGACACGCTGTCAAGCCTTTACCTGTACACTTCCTGTCAGGATAAGCAGAACTAAACATATTGACCGCCTCTATTGCTCATATCTAAGGCCAGTTGGCTTGGGGTGGGTATTTGTTATGGGTTCTGGATAGTGTGTAACCCTGGTGTTAAGGATGCCTCTGGTGTGGGTTGGCTGTGTGACGTGTGCGTCGTCGGTTTGGTAAGGCGTAGGATTGGAGCCACCCGGGAGCTGCATTTTTGTGACTACCAATTGTGGACCTCTGCTCTCTAGCTTGAAGCTCAAATCTGAAAGCTGTTTCCCACGTTGGTCGTAACGAACGATTAATCAGCGCATACGTCCACATGCAGCTGAGCAGAATCAACCCTCTACCAAGCAGTTACATTCAGTCCTACAGAAAGATGTACTCAACCATGTGCTCTTGTCCCGTCTCTTGCAGGCTGCTGCCCAAGAGCCTTCACAGCCCACGTTAAGTGACACCTGGGAGCTGGATGCTAGCCCAGGGTTCAAAGCTGCAGAGGATGGTTTGGAATTATCTAACAGCGATGCCTCCATTCCCCAGACACTCAACCGCATGGACGTAGAAAGGCTGGTCTCTTCAGCATACTCAGCGTCAGATATGGGCTATCCAGCATTAGCGATCTTTCCTGGAGTGATGGCAAGCCAGCCCCTCAAACACATGAGCCCTCTCTCAGGATCCACCAGCCTGTCAGGAGGCCATGCTTTCAGTCAGAGTCGTAACAGGAAGCGTGCTGCTGCTGAGCCTGCTACCCCAGCTGATTTGCTACCCGCCCAAAGAATGAGAATGACGAACGAGGGTTGTGTTCTCCTACCAGTGTGTGTCAGCCGTGGACCCCCTACCCGCCGAGTCTAAAAAGGCTGCACATACCCCCTTGATCTTTCTCCCGCGGTCACACATTTGTCCGTGACAGAATCGAGACTTCAGGTGGTAATCTGTGAGCCATACTGTAGGGCTCATGGTACAACATCAAGTCGATCTCGGTCTATGCAGCAAAGAAACACGGCTCGCGTCGTAAAGCCTAATCGACGACACGTGCTGACGTGAAGGATTGCGAATGAGAATAGAAATCAAATTGAGAGCTGCTCTCAATTTGATTTCTATTCTCGTTCGCAATCCTTGAACGGCATGTGAGGAGTGACGTGCAGGGTTGCTCAGCCCCCTCTGAGTTTGTACATCCAGCAGTGACCTTTCGAGATGACCTGGTGTGACGGATAACGATCCTCACTCCGCGCCTCCCCCCGAGGGGGGACGACTTCCCTGGACCAGACTAACTGGTTCCTCCCCACGATGGGGCGCGGTAAACCTAGCGCTGTTCGTCTTCTACAGGTACTCTGGGGAAGACCAACAAACGGGTCTAGAGTAACCGCTAGGGCTTTGCAGCAGATGAGAGGCCTCCTGCATAAAGCCTCGTTTTATAGCTAAAGCTTCATTTGCTGGAAGCATACCCCAGCGCGCAAGTTACAGAAGGCTTTGTCGGTAGAACGTATTCTATACGCTACACCTGGGCATCCTTGAGCCATTTTCTGGCTCTTGTGATTTTTGCCCCTTGTCCCTCGTCCTAGCCTCCCTATTATCTCCCTTCTCCTCTTGCCCCATAACCTCATGGTGTGAGGGGAAACACATCACTCATGTTACATCTTGTGGACTCGTTTACATTTTTGGTTTAGTAAATAAATCCCGCATTTGGGAGACTGGATGTGCTGAACATCCTGCAGTGGGCTTACAAAATTTGATGGAGTTCCAGCAGTGCCTCTTCACAATGTGCAGAAGAAAAGGCAGTCACTGCTCTTAACTGTGCAGAATCACGTATAACAAACTCATATGGGCACCCTAGATAATAAGCAAATGTGACTCCATATTGTATTTGCACATTGTTTGCCACGATCTTGAGCTTGTTCATGATATACTACGTACGTATTTAGTTACGCACACTGATGCTACTAGGCCAGAACCTTAGAGGCCGATGGCACTTGAGATGCCGTCATGGCAACGCTGTATTTGATGGTTGACCCATTCTACCCAGATCCCTGTATAATTATTTAGTTAGATTAATAATATCTGAGGAATGAATGTGAAGGTACATGGGGGGGGCTTTGTTTTTTCTGATCCTTCCATTTGAGGACGTTTTATTATCCGAAGTTTATGTATGCTACGGCATGTATGGACCTCCTTGTATTACTTCAGGTGTCCTGTGCATGAAAGTTCCACTGCTGCCTGTGGTGCTGGATTCTAGATTGTTGTTCCCATGGAGTCATGAGTATTCTCTGCATTCTTGGCTGCTCAAGGGTCTATGACAGGCACCTGCTGACTGAATTTCTTCAGTCCTTTATAACAGTGGTGTTGGGTACATATCCCTCATTATGGTTGTATATTTTGTTTAGAGTGAAAAGTGATTGATTTGATGCTAATAATGACGGGGGTTTGTTTGTAGCCCGCTCTTCGCCTGTTTCCCTCTTAGGAGGAGTTGGCTTAGTTTGATACCACTATACTGCCTCGCCACGCAGCATTGTAACTGACAGAGCTAAATGATTCGTCAGGTGCTGTACGTCTCATATGTCGCACGTCTGGAGGCAAACTTGAACTTGGTTACATAGCTTCAGCCAGCAATTTGGCTGCTCGCCGTCTTCTGGGGCCATGGCGCAATTGCCTCAATTGTGGACTTTATAGCGAGTTCATTGGGATAGGTAAGAGTTGACCAAGCCAGGTAGGCAGCCACTAGTTAAATAGTTGTTAGCGCAGGGGGCAGCTGACAGGGAACATGGAAGAGCCTCTCATCTGCCACCCTGTGTTGGGATCGGAGAAAGAATGGTAGATATGCATACCGGTAGTTGCAGACGGTGACGCATCGCTGTGTGTCGCTGGCCACATAAACAACAGATGGCGTGACAGCAGTTTGCTCGAGCAAGGCAGGGAGAGACCAGTGTACTTCAGAAGGACCCCCAGCCAGTCCAGCCTAAGACGCAGCCAATTGTTTTACCTGCACCCTGCGACACAATAGACCCTTTGGCGTTGCGTCTGCGGCAAAGGACGCAGTGTCCTGAACAAACCTGGAAGAGACGAGGAAACAAGTGCATAAAGCATTTTGACATACCGGTATGCTAAGTATCAAGTATGTACGTACATTTGTACAGTCCAGGGGTAGGCAAAATATGCTGAAGGGACTTGCCCAACCGTGTAGGAAGGGCTTAAAAGAAAAAGCACTGATGAACTGAACCAGGGTGCTACAAAGCGCGCGCGGCAGCACGTTAAGCTCTACCTTTTTGAGACCCACTAAGCGTTTCGCGCAGTTTTTTCAATCCCCTGTGGGCGCAGCGCGCAGTTTTTGCAGTTTTTGCACTAGAAAGCGCTGACAAATTTGATGTTTGTGCGCTTCAAGTGCCGACCCATTTGACAAAATGTAGTACCCTGGACTGAACCCCAAACAATCATTAAGGTGAAAGTAACTACATGTTGTGTCCCACTCATGCCGTTGTGTTTGAGGCTACTATCATTTGATTGAGCCTGCTAATATATTACATTACATTACATTACATTACATGTTAAAGTCTACTTGACACCGCGAGGGTGTATGAGACTCTGTGCTTTAAACAAAAAGAAAAAGCACACACAGAGCAAAAAACCCCATTACATCAGGGGTGTGTCGAGGACAAACAAACCAAACTCCCAACCACCGTTTTGGTGGCGTAGGTATTAAACCCCTTAGAGCCGGACCCAGATCTCAACCACTTACAGTGGCGGAGGTAAGAAGCTAACAAATGAGAAGTCACAAGAAGAAGAAAAAAAGGGATGATAAATTACGGTGCCACTAAGCAGTCCAGGGCTTCCTGTCTTGCTCTTCTACAAGTAGAAAGATAGTCGGCTAGGTTGCTCCAAAAAGACTTAGTGCCATTTCCATTCATAAAGGTTCTGAATGTGGAATCGCAGAATTCCACATTCCATACGGTTAAGTTGGTATCCTCATGGACATGCCTATAAATATCTGTAAACAGCTTTTGGTAGCGGAGGCGAATATCATTATAAAAAGGGCACTCAAACATATGCATTTCATCCTCAGGTTTTTGGAACCCACACATTTGACAGTGTCTCATTGACTCTTTGTGGCTTTTGTTGATTTCAAGAAGGCTTATGATTGGGTCAACAGAGACTTGCTATGGGATTGCTTAGCAAGGCTAGGAGTCAAGGACCCCTATCTCAGTATTCTGAAGTCCATGTATATTCATGTTGTTTTCCAAGTTCGCCTACATGGGGACATTGGATCCTCCTTTCCATCCCTTGTAGGAGTTAAACAAGGAGACCCCCTATCCCCACTCCTATTCGGTCTGTTCATTGATAGAATTGAATCGTTCCTCCAATCCAAGCTCCCAAATGTAGGGGCTGAGCTTAGGGGAAAGATTCTGCAACTGTTACTTTATGCTGATGACCTAGCTATAATGGCAGAATCCCCGGCAGATATGCAAGCGATGCTTGACTGTCTGAGAGATTTCTGTGAGGCTACTAAGATGGCTGTGAATATAAAGAAAACTGAGATTGTCGTTTTCAACAAGCACTTCTGTGATGAGGCCCGCATGGATCCTGATTACAAATTTGTCTATGATGGAGCACAACTTTCTACAAAGTTATCTTTTATCTACTTGGGATCCCTCTTTGTGGATGGTGACTCAAGCAATCGTGCAAAAGCTGCTTTTTCTAGGATGCTCACTAAGGCCCAAAAGGCACACCACATGCTCCGTAGGCGATGCCATACTATGGAGATATACAATATTGATATTCTCACCCACCTGTTTGATTCTCTTGTACAACCTATCCTGAATTTTGGCTGTGAGGTGTGGGCTCCTTCTATTCTGAACAACACACTTATCTCAAATGACCATGCTTGTGAGAAATGGCATAGAGGTATACTTAAACAAATGTTGGGTGTTTGCCAATCTACTACATCTAATATTATCATGGAAGAGCTGGGTAGAACCCCGTTGTGTTTTGCTTGGCTTAAACAAGCTTTGCGCTTCTGGAACAAGACCATACATAAAGAACCTGAGGATCTCATTAGAATGGCTCTTGAGGAATCTTTTGACTCCAACACTGGCTGGGTTCATGACTTGCGTTGTGCTCTCCACAAGCTAGGATCCAGTAAAAACATCAACATTTTGGAGGCTGTCGATGTCGAAGGTATTATGTCTGAAGTTTTTGAGTCATGGAGGTTTAAGTACCCAAGTGACACCAATGCAGTTAGAGACATCCCTGATGAGAGAAGGGTTGGCTTTAAACGCCTCCGATACCAAAAATGGTTCGCAGCCAACAGCAATGATGAGAATGGCTTGATTCCCTTTACATCCGCCTTACATAAGCAGGATCAGATTCGTTCTATAGCACAGTTTAGAATGGGTTCCCATTGGCTGAACACAGAAAGAATGAGGGTGGTGGATAGAGCACACATCCCTCGCTCAATGAGACACTGTCAAATGTGTGGGTTCCAAAAACCTGAGGATGAAATGCATATGTTTGAGTGCCCTTTTTATAATGATATTCGCCTCCGCTACCAGAAGCTGTTTACAGATATTTATAGGCATGTCCATGAGGATACCAACTTAACCGTATGGAATGTGGAATTCTGCGATTCCACATTCAGAACCTTTATGAATGGAAATGGCACTAAGTCTTTTTGGAGCAACCTAGCCGACTATCTTTCTACTTGTAGAAGAGCAAGACAGGAAGCCCTGGACTGCTTAGTGGCACCGTAATTTATCATCCCTTTTTTTCTTCTTCTTGTGACTTCTCATTTGTTAGCTTCTTACCTCCGCCACTGTAAGTGGTTGAGATCTGGGTCCGGCTCTAAGGGGTTTAATACCTACGCCACCAAAACGGTGGTTGGGAGTTTGGTTTGTTTGTCCTCGACACACCCCTGATGTAATGGGGTTTTTGCTTTGTGGGTGCTTTTTCTTTTTGTTTAAAGCACAGAGTCTCATACACCCTCGCGGTGTCAAGTAGACTTTAACATGTAATGTAATGTAATGTAATGTAATTGAGCGAGGGATGTGTGCTCTATCCACCACCCTCATTCTTTCTGTGTTCAGCCAATGGGAATATGAGCTATCAAGCAAAACAGGTAACTTATGGTGACCTGGCGACTTATCACGCTTCTGCCTTCAATTTTACCCCTATATGTACCCTTCCAATGGAGGCCTTGAACTCGCACAGGACAACGTGCAGAAACAACACCGATTGTTTTGTTTTTTGGGGGCAAGTCCCTTATGCCTATTTGGCCTACCCCTGGACTGTAACATGCATACATCAATATTTAAGACATGGATTCCTGTGCCAGTACATGGGATTTTTGTCAGCGATTCCGAAAAAGGGATTTAAAGTTTATATTATGCAGTTGTTACCAGTAGTTAGGGGTCGGTCACACTGCTTTTGGTCCGGGCGATTTTGGTCCGATTTTGGTCGATTTTGGTCGATTTAACTTGTCACCAAAATCTAATGTTATTCACCGGCTTTCCCGGATCACCTAGAGTGACTTAGGACTCCCGCCCTGTTGCACTATACTGTAGTGCCGCTGCCAGCTATGGCACGGACTCTACACTCCGGTACCCTGAGGTACCGTGCTATCTTGCTACATTTCCCTAGCGCACCTTCACGGTGCTTATCAATGTAAACGATATATTCCTTCTTCACTTCTCCTACCTCTCTGTGCTTCGAACGTAACTCCGGAAACTGACATCTAAGTGGCCAGTACCACTGGTCACACTACAATCCTGACCAAAATCGATTTTGGTCAGGACCAAAATCGGACCAAAAGCTAAAGCTTTATCGGGATAAATCCAATAGGGGGGGGGGGGGGGGGGGGAGGGTATTTGCCTCGATTTAGCTTTTGGTCCGGATTTTTTTCTGGAACTTCATATTGTTTTCTGTTACCGGTATTATCTTTTCCGTATCTTCGTTTTTCACTTCTATCTTTTCTTATCCAATTCTTAATTATTGTTGCTTTAGGCTGGACCAGGATTACCCGTATTTTTTATTTAATTTTGTATATCCTACGTGAAGAAGGATACATCCCCTTGGATATGGTTTGCAGTTAGGACCTTTTACAAGTAATTTAATGTCGTGTAGCATGTCCATCCTTCTGTAAGCTGTGCCTTCTCTCCCCATGCCCCAAATGGAATGTAAATAGGCTATTACATTACATGTTAAAGTCTACTTGACACCGCGAGGGTGTATGAGACTCTGTGCTTTAAACAAAAAGAAAAAGCACCCACAAAGCAAAAACCCCATTACATCAGGGGTGTGTCGAGGACAAACAAACCAAACTCCCAACCACCGTTTTGGTGGCGTAGGTATTAAACCCCTTAGAGCCGGACCCAGATCTCAACCACTTACAGTGGCGGAGGTAAGAAGCTAACAAATGAGAAGTCACAAGAAGAAGAAAAAAAGGGATGATAAATTACGGTGCCACTAAGCAGTCCAGGGCTTCCTGTCTTGCTCTTCTACAAGTAGAAAGATAGTCGGCTAGGTTGCTCCAAAAAGACTTAGTGCCATTTCCATTCATAAAGGTTCTGAATGTGGAATCGCAGAATTCCTCTATTGCCATTTCCATTCATAAAGGTTCTGAATGTGGAATCGCAGAATTCCGCTATTGACATTGCACACACGCCACTAGACTATAGCTTTAAAAAATGAAAGTGAACGGACCAAGTAGCAAGCTTTGTTTGGGTAGCCACATGGCATGTTTGGGGCATGCATGGAGTACACATACATGATAGGTAGAGCTGCCAGATGTGTGCCCTGGGCCACACACTTGCCAGTATGTGCCAGATTACCCTACCTAAGCAGCCCTATTTGGGCATACCAAGATTAGAATCACACATGGTGTCCATGAGGCATATCCAGACCTCCCCGCCCACATTTGTGTGTACTCAATGCACCCCCCAAGTATGCCATGAGGCTACCCAAACCAACCTTCCAACTTGGTCCGATGACTTCACCATTTAAACGTCGCATCCCGGTTATAGATCACCAAGCGGGGCCGGCCCGAGTGCCGATCTCACGCGACCACCGTGCCTGGCCTTAGACATGAAGAAAACTGAGAGGGTAGAGGACACGCTCAGCCTAGGTTGTGCAGAAATGGTGCGGTATGGAAGATGAAATTCGCCAGAAACGTCGATGGGGTTGGTTACAAGCATAACCATACGGGTAATCCTGGTACGCCCTACTTCTAGTCTTCAATGTTTTCAGATGGTGCGGCACAGTCACAAGCTGATATTGTGTTGAGATAGTAGTCGCCGAGGGGTACAAAAGTAGCGAAAATAGAAGAAGGAACGATAGCGAGACAAAGAGGGCAATGGAATAGACAGAAGAGGTCCAGAGAGGGGAAATAGATAGGGCAAAGAAAAGAAACAGAGAACCATAAGCGAAAAAAAACTAGAGTCAAATTAAAAGAGGGGTTGGAAGTAACAAAAATAGATGGGGAGGGGAGAGGTTGTGGAGAGGGGGGGGAAGGGGAAAAGGGGGGCGGAAAGTAAAGGGAGGAAAAAGATTGGAAGAGGTAGAGAAGAGAGAGGTAGCAGAAGGATGGAGAGGGGGAAACGAAAAGGAAGAAGGGAGAAAAAGAAGAAATGGGACATCAAATAAAAATGGCCAAGAGGAGGAAGAAGAGGCGAATAAGGGCAAGAGGAGGAATCTATCATAAGAACAAGAAAGAGAAAAAAAAGAGAATAATAAATGGGGAGGGAAGAACTATTGGACGAACAAAGCAGAACGCGGATCGTACAATGGCTGAGCATTATCAACAACCAAGTAGATGGAAGAGAAATCAGGACGAAGAAGCAGAAAAGCGGAAGAGGAATAATAACAAAACCAAGACAACAAAGAAAAAGAAATAGAAAGAAAGCTAATTCTATATAAGAGAGAATTAAAGCCTAGCTGCGCAAGGACAGGAAGGACGATAATCAAATTAAAATAAATAAACAAAAAAATACATAATAAAATCACACGAGGCCACGCGCTGCGAAGCCTGAGGCTCATCTACTATAAAGTGATGAACGAATAAGCTACCAAAAACGTCACGAAACCTAAAAGAAAATCAACACAGCTCAGCAAACGAACAAGGAAAAAAGCATAATGCAATAGGCACCAGAAATCTAGCAGTAAGAGATGAAAGCGTGGAGATAAGCTAGCCCAACATACCAAGTAGACTAACGGGGAAGATACCAAATACAAACAAACCAAAGACAGTTGAACACACCATCCCGAATACTCAGCAGAAACAAGACACAAAAAAAGCAAAAAAAAAACAAAAGAACGAAAATACTCACACACAACAAACAAAAAACAACAAAAGACCAGGCATACATCGACCGACAACCATCTAAAAAGAGCACAAAAAACTCCAAATGAAGCCTAACAAAACAGAGAAAGACTACTACAACGGCTGCGTTCGGCGATAATTGAAGGAAAAAAAAAAAAAGGAAAGAAAAAGGAAAGGAATGAAAGAGAGAAGTGAGTATGGGTCATCATTCAGAAACCTAGAAAATTGTGACTTAGACGACAGAGACATAGGTGGAAGATCGAGTAATAGAGGAGAAGAGGGGGGTTGCAGATATTAAAAAAGTTGTACAAGTAGGCAGGGAGGGCAGAGGAGAAAGAAGTGGGAAGGGAGAGGGGGGAGAGGGGAGCGAAAGAGGAAAGAAGGGGGGGAAAGGAATCTAAGGAGAGGGAAGACAAAGATGAAGAGGAACACTGGAAAGAGAAGAAAGAGAGGAAAAAAAGATGTAGAATACGCAAGGAGAGGGAAGAGATCACTGAGAGAAGGAAGGTGCGAGGAGAGCGGTAAAGGAGAGGGAGGAGAGAGAGGAGAGAAGGGAAGGAAGAATCCTTGGTTTATGGCAGCTAGGGGGGGGGAGGGCTCCGCTAGAATTTAGGAGGAGGGGAGGGAGGGGGGTTTGTGGCAGTCAGAGAGAATATATTCCACAAAGGATCAGGAATCCAAACTTTTCAAAAGAGAGGAGAGGAAAAGAGAGAGAAAAAGAAGAGAAGAGGAAGAGAAAGAAACGAGTTTGTGGTTTTTTTTTGGTCTTTTCCTGGTTTTCTTTGTTTTGTGCGGTGGTTTTCTGGTGTGGGGGGTTCTTTTTATGGGGGGAGGGGCACTCAATGTGCTGGTGGGGGGGGGTGGTGTGGTTTATTTTGTGGGGGGGTGGGGGGGGTGGTTCTGCGGCGGTGTCCATCCGCAATGGGGGTAGGTGCTGGGGTGGGGCTTTGGGGGGGTTTTTCTCTTTTTTTTCTTTCATAAGCGTTTTTCAATCTTTTTTTTTTTCTTTCAGCCCTTCTTGTCAAACGGTTGGGCAAGTTCTGTCAACCTATTTTGCTTAACCCTAATACCCTCCACCCCTGGACTGGTTGATACCCCTGGACTGGTGACAGACTGACCTGCAGTCCTAAGGCTAAACCCCTGGAACTGGCACTGAGAACTAGAACCGGGGCCTGGGCACCTATGTTTGTCGGTAAGTTTCTAGGTCGACAGACGGTGCCTGCTAGCCCTCAGTCCAGTGGGCCTGATTCCATCAAAAGGTGTCCCCCAACTGTAATTAAAATAAGGTATACAAAAGCAGTTTGACCCTACCCTTACAATGGCACATTCTTAACAGGGATCTTAGTTAGGCGTTTAACGCTGCTTTTGGTTAAAGATTTGTGCTTTTTCCGTTTAGGTCTATTTTGGTCTGATTTGGTCCGGGCCATAATCGGACCAAAATAGGACCAAAAGCTAAATCGACAGCAAAATCTGTCCAATGAGACAAAAATTGTGATCCGATTTTGCTTGCGATTTTACTTTTGATCACAACCTAGATAAAGGTGAAAAACTTTTTGTCAAGCCTGCAAGTTGTTCAGTTTTTGTACTAAAACAATTACTTTCAGCCCCCATCGTGCAGCTGCCTTTAAAAAATTGCGCGCTGTCAATAAAGCGCACTTACATTTTTGTTAAATGCGCGTTTCGCGCAGGTTTCGCGCACCAGTTGTTATAATTGTTTTCTAGGGTATTCTGTGCCATGAAAAACAATAGTGCATGGCACAGAAGCATGGGTGAATTTTTTTTTGTTATAAGAAAGAAAAACTTAAGGAGAAGAGAGAGAGGAGGAAGAGAGAGAGAAGAGAGAGAGAGAGAGGAGAGAGAGAGGAGAGAGAGAGAGAGAGAGAGAGAGAGGAGAGAGAGAAGAGAGAGAATATAGATAGAGAGAGATCGGTCTATTCTCTTATCTATCTCGAGAGAGAGAGATAGAGAGCTAGAATCGAGCTAGACGAGATGAGCTATGATAGATGATCTTATCATATAGAGAGAGATAGGAGAGATATATCTATCTATCTATCTATCTATCTCTCGCTTCTCTACTCTCCGCTCTAGAGTCTCATCCCTATCTCTATCCTCCTCTTCGCTCTCTCGCTGATCTCGTCTCTCTCTCTCTCACTCTCTCTCTCTCTCTCTCTCTCTCTCTCACTCTCTCTCACTCTCTCTCTCTCTCTCTCACTCTCTCTCACTCTCTCTCACTCTCTCTCACTCTCTCTCACTCTCTCTTGCTTCTCTCAGACAGACAGACAGACAGACAGACAGACAGACGACAGACAGACAGACAGACATACACCACACCACACCCAGACAGACATACAGACAGACAGACAGACAACAGACATACAGACAGACAGACAGACAGACAGCAATAAACAGACAACAGACATACAGACAGACATACAGCAGACAGACAGACAGACAGACAGACAACATACAGACAGACAGACATACAGCACAGACAGACAGACGACAGACAGACGACAGACAGACATACAGACAGACGACAGACAGAACAGACAGCCCAGACAACAGACAACAGACAGACCGACGAAAGCATACAGACAGACAACACAAAAGAAAAAGCAGACAGACAGACAGACAAAGACGACAGCCAGACATAGACAGACAACAGACAGACAACTACAGATCAGTCAGACAGACAGACAGACAGACATACAGACAGACATACAGACCAACACACACACACACACACAGACATACACAGACAGAAGACAGACAGACTACGAGACACACACCCACACACACCACACCACAGACAGACAGACAGACAGACAGACAGACAGACATACAGACAGACCGACAGACAGACATAGACAGACAGACCGACCGACAGACAGACAGACAGACGACAGACATACAGACAGACAGACGACAGACATACAGACCAAGACAACGAACGACAGACAGACATACAGCCAGACAGACAGAACAGACAGACAGACGACAGAGACCACACACCACAGACAGACAGACAGACAGACATACAGACAGAAAGACAACAGACAGACAGACAAGACAGACAAGACAGACCATACAGACAGACAGACAGACAGACAGGCATACAGCTACATACAGACAGACGACCGACATACAGACATGACCACAGACAGAACAGACAGACAGACACAGACAGACGACAGACAGACATACGTCAGACAGACAGACAGACGCGACAGACAGACAGACAGACATTCAGACAGACAGTCAGACAGACAACAGACAGACAGACAGACAGACAGACTACAAGACAACAACATACAGACAGACGACAGACAACAGACATGCAGACAGACAGACGACAGACAGACAGACAACAGACCAACACACACAACAAGAACAGACAGACAGACAGACAGACAAGACAACCGACAGACAGACAGACAGACATACAGCCATACACGACAACAGACAACAGACATACAGACAGACATACAGACAGACCACAGACATACAATAGACAGACAGACAGACAGACAGACAGACACAGACACACAGACACACAGACAGACAAACACACAGACAGACAGACACACAGACAGACAGAACAGACAGACAGACAGACAGACAGACAGACAGACAGACAGACAGACAGACAGACAGACAGACAGACAGACAGAGAGACAGAAGACAGACAGAGACAGACAGAGAGCAGACAGACAGACAGACAGACAGACAGCGATAGACAGACAGACAAGACAGACAACAGACAGACAGACCGGACAGAACAGACAGACAGACAGACAGACAGACAGACAGACGCAGACATACAGACAGACAGACAGACAACAGACAGACAGACAGACCTACAGACAGACAGACAGACAGACAGACAGACAGACAGACAGACAGACAGACGCACGACACACACACACACACACACAAGACAGACGCATACAACAGACAGACAACAAGCTGAGACAACCCACAGACAACAGACAGACAGACAGCATACAGACAGACAGACAGAACAGACAGACATACAGACAGAACAACAGACAGACAGACAGACAGACAGACACATGACAGACAAGACAGACGACATACAGACATACAGACAGACATAAGACCGACAGAACAGACAGACAGAGAGACAGACAGAGAGACAACAGACAACCGACCGACATACAGACAGACAGACAGACATACAGACAGACAGACGACAGAGCAGAACACACAGACCGACAGACAGACAGACAGGCAGACGACGAACAGACCAGACAGACAGCCAGAACAGACAAGACACACACCATACACACACACGACAGACAGACAGACAGACAGACAGACAGACAGACTGAGACACACACCACACACAGACATACAGACAGCAGACCGCAGACAACAGACAAGAGACAGACAGACAGACAGACAGACACAGACAGACAGATAGACAGACATACGGCCCCAGACAGACAGACAGACAGACAGACAGACAGACAGACAGACAGACAGACATCTCTCTCAACAACACAA
>JACBWV010000610.1:74355824-74377384 GCA_013435795.1 Chlamydomonas sp. ICE-L
TAACCATTCCCCAGTGCAAGCGAACGGTAAGGTTTGTTCAAACTCACGCCCTGTGACAAGGCGTATCAAGGCTCAACTGTACTTTTGCAAGTTGTCTCATCTCACACTATGTTGGTACAGCAGTCAAGCAAGAATATTCATTCTCCCGACCATATCCCCAAATCAGCTGAATTATTCAGAGTCCAGACTAAGACTGTACGGCTGCAACCCACCTTCTTGCCTTCTACCTCATCCTTCTTCGGCTCTTCCTCTTTTTTGGCTACCTACAAAACCAAAGACAGACTGAGCAAGATTATTGATCTACCAGCTTTGTATAGCAATCAGTTATGAGGCAAGTTGTGCAACGATGGGGATGGCCCACATGGGGATATATAACCTCTGGGGTATTTACCCACTTCTTCACCTTAGGGTATTGCTACCTAGAAAACCAAAGATAGACCAAGCAAGATGGTTCATCTACCAGCTTTGGATAGCAATCACATACGAGGCAAGTCATGCAACGATGCTTCCATACAAGGTCCACGTCGGGAAATATAATCTCTGGGGTAATTACCCACTTCTTCACTATAGGGTATTGCTAACTACAAAAGCAAAGATAGACAAACCAGATACCAGCTGTGTATAGCAATCACATATGAGGCAAGTCATGCAATGATGCTCCCCTACAAAGCCCACATATGGATATATAACCTCTGGGGTATTTACCAACTTTTTCTCATAGGGTATTGCTACCTGAGAAAGTCACATGTCTAGCTGCCCTCGCCATGATGTTCACCCACCGGAGACAAGCACATAAGCACATGGTACACACAGTTTTCTTTTCAGATGCGGGCAGCAGCTTCTAGGCAGATCCCTGTGCCAGTCTCTTGGCTAAGCCCAAAGATTTTGACAGTTCTGGACAGTGGATTCTGTCAGTTTCCAGACACACTAGGTTGAGTCAGCTTTGGCTGAATAGCCAGTAAGGGGAGCTATCTAGAAGCTGCTGCTTAAAGCTGAAAATGAAAACACTGTTTGTAGACACAAAGACAAGCGCCAGTTGCGTGGAACAATTGCAAGATGCCGCAGGATACAGTATGAGTCGTTAAAGTCTAGAAGAGACCTAGCACCACATCTATCAGGAAAAGTTAGATGTACAGGACAGGAAAACAAATGTTCATAGATCAAGCATCTTGCAAGTTGGGTCGCTCATGCAATCAGTTAGCAGGGCTGTTCAACTTGCAGCGGATATAATCTGGCACCATAAGATACTGCATTCTGCATCACCTATCACCACATAGCACCCATAATTGGATGAAACACAAATTGGATGCAGTGTTGGGTACCAGGTGCTAAGGCATGTTACGTGAACATTATCTCACCTTCGTGACACCATGGATCATCGTTACAGGGATGGGTGAGGTTTGATGGTGGGTTATGTGCTTATGGGTGGGTGGGGCAAAGGGGACAGGTACAGGTGCGAATACAGCCAGATCTCGGGAATCGGGATCTCACCGCAGGGGCTAGCAAACTGATTCCAGAGAAGGGGTTTGATGCAGCTGCCGCAGGAGGGGCCAGCGATATTCCAGAAAATGGATTGGCAGCAACTGCAGGTGCTGCTGCTGATGCAGCAGCAGGAGCGCTGCCGGCCGCTTCTGTTGATGGCGCAGCGTCTCCTGAAGCATCGCCAGCTCTCCGAGCCCGAACTATTTTTCTCCGCTTTAGCACCTCCGGATCAGCTACAGGGCGCCACTCCCCAGGATCCTCGGCCTGGATGTTGGAGGGAATTAGCTAAGTGGACCTGGTCTGGCTATTACGGTCGATAGATAGACGATTCTGCCAAAGAACGACAGTCCAGGGTTCCCAAGAAAGAATGCAGAAACTATATAACAAGCTGGTGCATGATTGATGCATAAACGCCAGACAATCAAGTAAGACTAACTAAAACTTCATTGGACGAAATTCAAATCAAAAAGGCCAATCGAACTCAGGCAATCTGGTAGCACTAGCTTCAATACTTGCGCACCGGAGCATCATCATCCTCGTCGAAATTGTCCTTCGTAGCCTGCCCCCCGGCTCTACGTTTCGTGTTAGGCTGAAAATTGTCGGAAGGGCGGTCTCCCATTAGAAGCGAAGGGGTTGAGACCGATGTTAATTATCGTTGAGTATGAATGATAGACGAGAAGTTCCAGACGGCGAGGTCCGAATATATGGAAGAAATCAACATGGATCACTAAGTGGCGTGGCTTGGCCCTGCTTCTTAGTTTCTCTGAACCCACCGCTCTGAACCCGGCTCTTCTCAGGTGCTCAGAACCACTCTGCTCAGAACCCGTCTGCGGGGGCGGGGGCGGGGGCGGGGTGGGGTGGGGTGGGGGATGGGGGGGCAGCTAGGGCCAGCATGTCTAGACCGGTTTAGAACAACCGTACTCGAGATTTGTTTTGGCGGATCATCATTTGACAACCTCGTGATGAAGGATCACAAAAATAAATACGGTTATTTTTATACGTCCGAATAATTGACTCAACATGGCTTAAAAAAAAAAAATCGGAAAAGTTGCTATTTTACACTTGGTCGAGCCAACAATTCATTTTCGACTTAAAAACACATATTACCACAATGTTCAGTAATCACTGACAAGAAATGTGAAAGGTCCGTATTTGGAATGCAGACTTTGCAGATTTCATATATTACATATTTTGCCCCCAAACAGCCCCTCGTTCGCAAATGTCATGCATTAGGAGTCATATTCAAGTTTGAAACACTACCCAAGTAGTGCGGTTCAGAGGGAACTCGATCTCCAACATATGTGAATCATGACTATGTGGCGTGGCTTGGCCCTTCTTCTCAGTCTTCTTGCACCTACAGCACCCGTCTGTACTTCACCATTTTACAGACCGCCGTAGTCACCTGGTTCTCTACCTACTATAACCTGTCCACACCAGGGTTGTTAAGGACGCTGCGTCCTGCGTTGCAGACGCAACTTGGAAGGTTAAGTTGAGTCCTGAGACGCAACATGGGGAGGGTACGATGCGTTGCAGGCACAGCTCCAGTGGCTTGGTAGCGTCGTAAGACGCAGGTTATGTGTCAGTTATGGGTAGGTTGCGTCTCAAGACACAGGCTGTGGAATTGGTTGCGACTCAGGACCTCCTGAACAACCCTGGTCCACACCGATGTGGTTACATTCTGTGCCCAAGAGTGTGGTGTAGTAGTGTTTTTACTACTTCGTTGGTTGCTAGTAGTCAGAAACTCAGAACATGAGGATGATCATGAGTCCTCAATCGTGTTGAGGATGAAAGTATTTGGGCACATTTATTCACAAGTGGAATGAAAATGTGTAATTTAAACATTTGTATAACACTCAAAATCGGGTCCTCCTTCTTGTGCACCATGCCAGACCATGCTTTCGATTTGGTGGGGACCCGTTCAACCAGTCACCCAGTGTTTCTTTCAATTAGCCCCTCCTCAACATCTAGAGTTAATATTGATTGCTTGAGGTTGGGCAAGTTCCTTTAGCCCATCATGGGATGTGCCTACCAGGGGACTTCAGGAGGACCCCCAGCTCTGCTGCCTGAGACGCAACTAATTGTATAGCCTGCGTCCTGCGACGCAAGAACCCTTCCTTCTGGTCAACGGGCCCTTCCCACGTTGCGTCCTGTGAAACAAGGGACCCTTCAATGTTACATCTGCGACGGAGGACGCAGCGTCCTGACCAACCCTGGTGCCTACCCCTGAACATCTGTGACATGCATTTAGTTGGCAGGTTGCAAGCAAGAGAAGGGATTGCAACGAATGTAACATGCATGCATGCATGCATATGTACATACATACACACTACCCATGTGTTACCTTCACTTGACTGCAGATTCTGTTGTTCAAAACGCTGCGTCTTGCATCTCAGACATCTATTTTTAGGGTCCATGGCGCCTCAGACGCAGATATAGTGGGCCGGTTGCGTCTTAAATGCAGATCGTAGATCAGGGTGCGCCTAAAGATGCAGATCTTGGAGTCCCCCTGAACAACCCTGCACATCGATATACCATCACATGTAATGACACCAAATGACCAAACCAGGGTTGTTGAGGAGGACCCACAGGCTCTGCGTCCTCAGTCGCAATCCACTGTTTCTTTTTTGGGCTACGTGCATCAGCTTCTAGGCAGCTCCTTTCCCCCGGGCTTAGGCCAAACCTGAGGCTAGCTTGTGCGTGTTGAAGCTGACACGAGGGGCATCCCAATGCAGCTGAAAGCTTTGGGCTTGACCAAGCGGCTGGCTAATGGAGCTGACCGGAAGCTGCCATGCGTAGCCCAAAAAAGAAACAGTGTCGCAATCAGCTGTCCCGAAGTGCTGAAATCTTTGGGTGTAGCACAGTGGTGGGCTTGGGTAGCTGCCTAGAAGCTGCTTTAAAAGCCCGAAAGAAAAGCCCTGAGTGTGTTTGTATGTTTGTATGTTTGTTGTAGAACAGCCCTGAGTGTGTGTGTGTGTGTGGTGGTGGTGGGGGGGTAGTGGGGGACGTGTCTTGTGCGATGAGAAGAAAAGGATAAAACGAATTGAACGCCCCAAGGCTTGACTTTTGGAGCATTACGCGAATTTTCCCGCCAGCAGTCCACGAGCTATAAGGACGAAGCCTAAAACGATGGGGGAAAAGTGGGAAAGGAGATCGATCAAAGCGGTGGCGAGCACAGACGACATTGTGGGCATCCCACAATACGATTTGCGCTCGTCATCACATGAAACATGTATATGAAGGGAGCCCAAAAGACAAGGGAATTGATGAGAAGGGAATTGAGTGAAGAGGAAGACCGAGGGAAAGGAGTGAGACATCTGTGAAGGAGGAAAGATTTCCAATGGAGCCAGGGAGGATTGTAATTTGGGAAGAGAGGGCATAATTCCAACCAGAAAACAAGCCTGAAGACCAGGACGGACGGAAGTTTTGCGGGCCTCACTGATCTGTGACACTCCGGGACGGTACTGCAGACAATGTGGAGGGTGAGAGTACGCCACACCATAGGGCAAATACAAGTATGTGTGAATGTTACACTCCAGGGGGTAGCCAATTAGGCTAAAGAGACTTGCACAGCCTCAAATAATCAAGATAAGTCTAGACTACTTGGAGGGGCTATAGCAAGCACTCTATGGCCTGGTCCTCAAACAATGGTGAGAGCACAACAGAGGACGTAAAGTAACTCATGTGTAAATGTGTTTCACACACTGACATGGAAATGTGCTATGCCTAGGGAGCGGAAATATGATATCATGTCATCATATGATGCCGGCAGTCTGGTTATGCTAAAGTTACTTTTCATATACAAAATTATATGATGCAGTTTGAATGATATCATATGATATCATACTCGACTTTGGTCAACATCATATGATATACCGATCCCTAGCTATGCTAGAAATAGCTAATTACTGCTAGCACGACTCAGTCTTGTCAATTGACGGAACACTCAACAAAGGCATCCCTTGGGAGCGAAGGAGGAGAGCTAACTAGTTTGCTAGGTTATTAACTATGACAGCCTGTTGGTGTAACAAGTAGTGCTTTTCTTTCAGCTACGAGCAACAGCAGCTCCCCTGACAGGCTATTCAGCCTAACTTGACTCAACCTAGTGCAACTTGAAGCTGATACAATCAGCTGTCCAGTACTGCCAAAATATTTGGGTGAAGCACAGTGACTGGCTCAGGGAGCTGCCTAGAAGCTGCTAACAAAAGCCCAAAAGAAGCTAGTGTAGCAAGATGCTCCACTCATAATGAGCATGCACACGCTCAATTTCGCACTCAGACACAACGTACCTCCCACACTCAAGGTTCACACAAACTCATGTGGCGAGGTGCTACACACACTCTATGTGCACCAGACCCTCACGAGACACGGTGAAACACACACTAATCGGACTACTACTCCCGCACCTATGCCCATGACATATGCAAGCTTCTCTTCTCCAGCTGTGCTCTTCCTCACTCTCAGAACCAGCTTAGTCCATCAGTTCAAGATAGGTTGCTTGCTGAGGCATAAGCTGCCTTTTCTTGCGTAGCAGCTGCTGTGCTGTCTACAACTGCGATTTCTTCTTTTCCAATCTCGGTCTCGACCTTCATTTCGTCAGCCATTGCGAATATTATGTACGTCAGTGCCAGTGGTCGATGATAGTTACACAATAAATTATGAGTTGGCTCTGGTGGGATTACAGCACTTCGCCAATGCACGCCAGGTAGTTCGAAGGCCGCTATTGAATGCGAATTGCAAGGTGTGAGCCGCTGACGTGTTTCGTGTGGCAGCAGTGATCTTCCGAAATTTTGAACACCGTGTTGTACCGGTTACAGTACACCCATCATCTTCTTTTCCTGCAAGCCCCCAATTTCCATCATTTCATAACAATTCTGAACAATTCAGAGGAAGACTGCTTACACTTCCTTCGTCGGACTTGCGGACCTGTTCCGACAACTGAAAATTCTGGACTGCCATCTGCCACCTCATGATCGACATCCTGTGACTATATCGCGGATTAGATTTGCATTTAGGAAATTGTCTTGCCTTAGAGCTTGAGAGACCGCCAGTGTAGTTGGCAAGAAGGTGCGAGAAATCCAGATCATAGGCTTGTTGGTTATTGCGCCTGCGCGATTTTTTCTGGTCTCGTAAATCTCAATCGATCTGGTAGCTGTGTCACCGTTTCCCCGTTTGAATGATAGATGCCAGGTCAGGAGACATTGAAAGGCTATTACTGAGTGTCTAGTAGAATTGACAGAGTCAAAAGCGTTCGGATCCCCCTTATATTCTTGTCTTGCAGGGATCCCCGAGATTTCGGGTACATTATCAACAAGTTCTGCAACACCCGCTGGAGGGTCTCAGGGTGCTAGAATCCGGCACGACAGTTCAGATTGGTAAATGGATTCGACCGGCGACGCCCCTATGTATTGGAGCTCCTCTGGAGCGCAGTCGAATGCTGAACCAAGCGGGGCGAAGCAGCCGGAAGGAAGGGAAGGATTCAAACGCTATCAAGCTGCTGGTCCTGGACCTGGCTCAGAGGCCTTAGCTGCAGTTTCAGCTGCAACCAAGCAGACTAGGTATAGGCGCAATGTATCAAAGAATTTGATTGCAAAAGCTACAGTAGGCCTTGTGGAGACATACTCCTCCAGCAACAGGCAGTTTGCATACTCCTTCAATGCCAACCCCAAGAGAGTCCTAACTAAGCCTTCAGAAGGTATCAAGAATGAGGGCTATGACAATGAGAATTCCGACTACATTCTGTACGTGGGTGATTCTCTGATCAACCAGCAGCCTTCTAATGGCATTAGCCGGACCTATGTTATCAGAGAGATGCTTGGCTGCGGCACATTTGGGCAGGTGGCCTCCTGCTGGTGTGAGGAGCTGCAGAAGGTGGTGGCTGTGAAGGTGATCAAGAACCAACCTGCATACTACCATCAGGCACGAGTGGAGATTGGCCTCCTGCAGCTTCTAAACTCGCGGTTCGACCCAGGGGATAACCACCACATAGTTCGCATGACCGACTTCTTCCTCTTCCACAAACACCTGTGCATCGTCTTTGAGCAACTGGATATTAACTTGTTTGAGCTGCTGAAAA
The DNA here is from genome assembly GCA_013435795.1 of Chlamydomonas sp. ICE-L. Lineage (NCBI taxonomy): Eukaryota > Viridiplantae > Chlorophyta > Chlorophyceae > Chlamydomonadales > Chlamydomonadaceae > Chlamydomonas > Chlamydomonas sp. ICE-L. Next base: position 74,363,380 of record JACBWV010000610.1, read on the forward strand.
GGAATGCCTTCCGCGGCCTCTCTCTCAACTTGGTTCAGCTCTTCGTCCGCCAGATACTCAACTCATTAGCCGTATTGAGAGACGCAAGCATCATTCACTGCGACTTGAAGGTGAGAAGTAGGGGTGCTTCATTCGCAGCTTCTACTGGAAGGAGATACATATATATATATATATATATATGTGGTGAACGGTGACTATAGCTAGCTCCGGCTTACGCTGTGGTGTCCTTAACATCACGTCCTGTGAGTAACTGTATTACACGGATGTAACAATTTCAATATGTGTGGTGTGTGTGTGTGTGGGGGGGGGGGGGGGGGGGGTCATTTTCAACTTCTACCGAGAGGGGAGGTATATGTGTGGTGAGTGTGTGTGTGTGTGCCTCATTCGCAGCTTCTACTGCGAGGAGAGGTATGCATGTGTGTGTGCGCTTCATTTCAGCTTCTACTGGGAGGAGGTATGCATGTGTGTGCGGGGGGGGGGGGGGGGGCTTTATTTCAGCGTCTACTAGGAGGAGAGGTATACCTGTGGTGTGTGTGTGTGTGCTTCATCCCCAGTTTCAACTGGGAGGGGAGGTATATATATATATGTGTGTGGTTTGTGTGTGTGTGGGCTTCATTTGCAGCTTCTTCTGGGAGGGGAGATATATATGTGTGGTGTGTGTGTGTGCTCATTTTTCAGCTTCTACTGGGATGGGAGGTATATATGTGTGTTTGTGTGTGGGGGGGTGTAGGTGTGTGTGTGGGGGGGGGGGAGGCTCATTCGCAGCTTCTACTGGGAGGGGACATGTTTGTGTCTGTGTGTGTGTGTGTGTGCTTATTTTTCAGATTCTACTGTGAGGGGATGTTTACATGTGTGGTGTGTGTGGTGGGGTGTGGGGGGGGGGGGGCTTCATTCGCAGCTTCTACTGGGAGGGGAGGTATATATATGTGTGTGTGTGCTTATTTTTCAGCTTCTACTGCGAGGGGAGGTATATATGTGGTGTGTGTGTGTGTGTGCTTCATTTGCAGCTTCTACTGGAAGGGGAGGTATATATATATATATATATATATGTGTGTGTGTGTGTGTGTGTGTGTGCTCATTTTTCAGCTTCTACTGCGAGGGGGTGTATATATGTGGTGTGTGTGGTTTTGGTGGTGGGGGGGTGGGGGGGCTCATTTGCAGCCTCTACTGGGGGGGGGGGGGGGGGGGTATATTGTGTGTGTGTTGGTGCCTCATTCGCAGCTTCTACTTGGAGGGAGGTGTATATTTGTGTTGTGTGGGTGGGTGGGTGTCTGGGGCGATGCCTCATCCGCAGCTTCAACTGGGAGGAGAGGTATATATGTGTGCTGTATGTGTGGGTGGTGGTGGTGGGATGTGATTATTACGCAGATTTTACAAGGAAGGGAAGTCTACATGTGTGGGTATATATATGTATATGTGTGTGTCTGTGTGTGTGCCTGTGGGTGGGTGGGTGTGTTTGTCCGTGTGTGTGTGTGCTTGTGGGTGTGTTCATGGGTGGGTGCGTAGGTGGGTGTGGGCATGCAGGCATGCAAGTTCAATTATTACCCTAGCTGGATAACCATGCATGTTGGTCAATTTCTCGAGAGGCTCTTGAGGGTGGGGTAAAAAAAGTAGTCGATTTGTTTCAGATGGGCCGAGAGATGGGAGGGTGTAAAAGATGTGCCGTATGTGAGAGGAGGGTATGTAAGTGTGTCACTGATTTCTGGTGGAGCCCCCCCTTCTGGGGGGCGGGAGCCCCCAGTGTTACCCATTTGTCCTTTCGACCATCCATCCATCTGACCGTGATGAAGCCTGACACGTCAGCCAACGGTCTTTTAACTAACTCGCTTCAGTTGCCACCTGTCGCTCTGTCGCGATCACTCTCCGCCAATTTTTAGCGTCGCAGGCGACGCTGCATAGAACTTGTTTCTCCCCACTGAACCCCTGGGGTTTGGGGGGCAGTTCGTCGCACTGGGGTCGCACCGAGTCGCTTAAATTTGCTTAACAAAAAGCGGAGTGAGTTTAGTGGAGTGTGTTTTGGGGTACTGGGGAGGGTGGTTGGGTGGAGAGGTGTGTCTATATGTGGGTGTAGGTGGGTTTTTATGTGTGTGGACGTGTGCGTAGGTGTGTTTATATGTGTGTAGGTGTGTGTGGGTGTGTATATTTGTGTAGGTGTGTGTGTGTGTGTGTGGGGGGGGTAAATGGGTGTTCGTGTGTGGGTGTATATGGGTATGGGTGTGTGAGGTATATGTGGGTGTGGGTGTGAGGGGGGGGGGGGGGGGGGGGGTCTGGTGGTATCTCAGCATGTATCGCCAACCTTTCCTGCTGGCTTTTCACTATTTCCTCTTTGCTGCACCCTAGTATTACAGCTCACACTCGTGAGTGCCATACATATTGTGCCACTATATTTTCACCAACAAAAAATTGCTATACTGGGGAGTCAAGATCATTCATTTTGGGTCCACGGGAACATCTGGAGTCCAGTAGGGCCCCTGAACTAATTTCATCATCATCATCATCATCATCATCACCTCAAACCAAACTCAAACCAAACTCAAACCAAACTCAAACCAAACTCAAACCAAACTCAAACCAAACTCAAACCAAACTCAAACCAAACTCAAACCAAACTCAAACCAAACTCAAACCAAACTCAAACCACTCTCAAACCAACCTAATACAAACCTCAAACCAACCTCAAACCAACCCCAACCTCAACCCCAAACCAACCTCAAACCAAACTCAACCCAACCTCAAACCAATCAAACCTGAACCCAGCTCGACCTCAACCTCAACCCAACCCAACCAAACCTCAACCCAACCCAACCAAACCTCAACCCAACACAGCTCAACCTCAACGAAACCCAACCTCAACCTCAACACAACACAACACAACACAACCTCAACCCAACCCAACCCAACCCAACCTCAACCCAACCTCAACCAAACCTCAACCCAGCTCAACCTCAACCCAACCCAACCTCAACCCAACCTCAACCCAACCCAACCCAACCTCAACCCAACCCAGCTCGACCTCAACCTCAACCCAACCTCAACCAAACCCAACCTCCACCCAACCAAACCCAACCTCAACCCAACCAAACCAAACCCAACCTCAACCCAACCCAACCCAACCCAACCCAACCACAACCCAACCCAACTCAACCTCAACTCAACCCAAACCCAACCTCAACCCAGCTCAACCTCAACCCAACCCAACCTCAACCTCAACCCAACCCAACCCAACCCAACCCAACCTCAACAGCCGAAAACATCCTGCTGAAGAATGCACATTCTGGGGAGGTCAAGATCATTGATTTTGGGTCCGCGTGTTATGAGAAACCAACCTCAACCCAACCTCAACCCAACCTCAACCCAACCTCAACAGCCGGAGAACATCCTGCTGAAGAATGCTCATTCAGGGGAGGTTAAGATCATTGATTTTGGGTCCGCATGCTTTGAGAACCGCACCGTCTACAGCTACATCCAGAGCCGCTTCTACCGCTCACCGGAGGTAGTCATGGGCACCACTTACAACATAGCGATTGACATGTGGTCCCTAGGCTGTGTAGCTGCAGAGCTGTTCTTGGGGCTGCCTCTTTTCCCAGGTATGTATGTGTGCACACAACGCATACACACCACACACACACATACACCACACACCACACGTACGAGTACTCACTGTCCTGCCTACAGCAGAGCAATTGACATGAGGTCCATAGGCGGTATGGCAGCAGAGCTGTTCTTGGTACTGCCTCTCCTCCCATCTTATCTTGTCAGCTACGAGCAGCAGCTTCTTGGCTACAAAGCTAGAAGTGTTCTAGGTGGGCTGTGTAGGGATGGGGGGTAATAAATGATGGGTGGGGTAAGGAAAGTAAAAAAATCGGCGGCAGGGCAGGGGTCAGGGCGGCGTCAGCAGGGAGTACGTGGAAAACAAGGGGGACCCGTGGATGATAATTACAGATCAGGACATACAGACAGACATTACATACAGACAGTACACACATATGAACCCTGGACATGTAACATTTACATACATAACAACAGGCCAGACGACATAAAGAAGACAGAAAGACAGAAGGTACAGGACCTAACAGACAGGGAAAAGGACAGACACAAAGACATAAATACATACCTAATACCAACCATACGGACAACATAATACATACATACCCTATATACATTACCACAAATAACATACTAATTTACATACTACATACATACATACATTACATAAATAATATACATGTACACACATTGAACATTTACATAAATTACAATTACAAACATACTACACGGGATTGAGGGTTGTGGGGGGAGGGTGGGGTAATAAATGAAAGCTTCTTCGCATGGGTACTGGGAAAACCAAGTGACCCTGGACTGTAAAATACATACATACATACATACATAAATACAGTGTGTTGGGGTGGGTGTGTGTGAGGGTGTGGGTGGAGGTTGGGGTAATAAATAAAAAGCTTCTTCACATTGGGTACTTGCGGAAAACCAAGTTGAACCCCTGTGGACTGAAAAAAACATTACATTACATTTTTACATACATACAGGACAGACATACAGACAGGGGTGGGGGGGGGGGTTGGGAGGGGGGGGGGGGCTGGGGGGGGGGGAAGAAAGAAAAGATGCTGCACATTGGGGGGACTGGGGAAACCAAGGTGGACCCCGGTACGATAACCATTACATCTATAACAAGGAAAGGGGGGGGGGAGGGGGTGGGGGGGTTGGGGGGTTGGATGGGGGGGGGTTGGAGGTAACAAATTAAAAGCTTCTCGCCTTGGGTACTTGGGAACCAACGTTGAACCCTGGACTGTCAAATCGACAGACCTACAAACCACATTCCATCCATCCATGACAGAACAGACAGACGGACAAGAACAGACAGGGACAGACAGACAGACAGAGAGGCCACAGACACACCAGACAGAGGACAGACCGACAGACAGGGGGACAGGGGACTAGACGGACAGCGAGGCAGACAGACAGACACAGACAAGAAGGGAGACAGACACACAGGACAGACAGACAGAGGACATAACATTTACATACAGACATTACATACATACATACATTAACATGAAAATACAACATACATACATTACATATATTACATACCACACATACATACATAATACATAACATACATACAGGGTGTGGGGTTGTTTGTGGGGATGGGTGGGGTGGGAATTAAATAAAAGCTTCTTTGCATTGGGTGACTGGGAACCAAGTTGGACCCCGGACTTGTAAACATACATACATCATAACATAACATTACATACATACATTACATTACATACATGTGTGTGGGGGTGTGTGTGAGGGTTGTGTGTGGATGGGTGGGGAATAAAATAAAAGCTTTCTTGCAGGGGACTGGGAAACCAAGTTTGACACCCCTGGACTTTAACATACATTACTACATACAGTACATTTTAATACTGTGTGTTGGGGGTGTGTGAGGGTTGTTGGGTGGTGGGTGGGGTAATAATACAGAAGCTTCGTCACATTGGGGTACTTGGGAACAAGTTGACCCCTGGAACTGTAACATTACTTACATACAGAACATACATACATACATACAACATTTACATACATTACAGTGTGTGGGGGTTGTGTGAGGGTTGTGGGTGGATGGGTGTGGGGTAAAAATAAAAGCTCTCACATTGGTTAACTTGGGGAACCCAAAGTTGACCCCTGGACGTAACATACATAATATACATAACATAGAATACTTACTATATATATACCATAGATAAATTACATATATACATTGACCATAGAAGGGTTGGCTTTGAAACAACCTCCGATACCAAAAATGGTTTGCAGCCAACATCATGATGAGAATGGCTTATTCCTTTACCATTCCGCCTTACATAAGCAGGAATCAGATTCGTTCTTATTAGCACAGTTTAGAATGAGTTCCCATTGGCTGAACAAGAAAAATGAGGGGTGGTGGAATTAGCCACACATTCCCCGCTCAATGAGGACAACTTGCAAATGTGTGGGTTCCAAAACACTGAGGATGAAATGGCAATGTTGAGTGCCCCCTTTTATAATTTGGATATTCGGCCTCCGCTCCAGAATCTGTTTACAGATATTTATAGGCATGTCCATGCGGGATACCGACTAACGTATGGGAATGTGGAATTCTGCGATTCCACATTCAGAACCGTTATGAATGGGAAAAATGGCACTAAGTCTTTTGGGCAACATAAGCCGACTATCTTCTACTTGTAGGAAGAGCAGACAGGGGAAGCCCTGGACTGATATGGCCACCGTTATTTATTATCCCTTTTTTTCTTCGTGTGGACTCTCATTTGTTAGCTTCTACTCCGACCACTGTAAGTGGTGTTGAGATTGGGTCACTGTCTAATGGTTTAATTTTAATAACCTACGCCACCAAAACGGTGGTTGGGAGTTGGTTTGTTTGTCCTCGGGACCCAACACTGTGTAATGGGTTTTTGCTTGTGGGGGTGCTTTTTCTTTTTTGAAGCCCACCCAGAGTCTATTACACCCTCGCGGGTGGCCAAGTAGGACTTGAACATGAATGTAATGTTAAATGTAATGTAATAAATGGGTGTTTTGTGAGGGGTTGGGGGTGGCATGGGTGGGGTAAAGAAATAAAAGGCTTATTCACAATGGGGTTACTTGGGGAATCAAGTGTTGAACCCCTGGGACACTTAACATGACTACATGCATAACTTCCCTCCATGTGTGTGGGTATGAGGGTTGTGGGTGGATGGGTGGGGTAACAATTAAAGCTTCTTCAGGGCAGTGCGCAGTACTTGGGAGACAAATCAAGTTGACCCCCCGGACTGTAAACATAAGACATACACACATAAATACAGACAGACAGACCGACACAGACAGACAGACAGGACAGACAGACAGGACAGAAGGAGAGACAGGACAGACAGACAGACATACAGGCATGACATAAAACAGAACAGGACAGAAAGAGAGACAGACCCACACAGACAGGGAAAGGACGGACAGGGGGGAAACAGAACAGACATACAGACGTTACTACAGGGAATACAGAAAGAAGAACGACAGAAGACAGGACATATATGACCATACCACAGTACATACAGACAGAAAGGAGGAAGACAGACAGACAGACAGACAGTACAGACAGGCAGACATACAATACGGTAGACGAACCACAAATACAGGACATAAAGACAACATACATAAATTTAAAGACGTAAAAGACAGAAAAAAATAAACATACATACATACGTACATACATACCATATATGACATAAACACATACAGACATTTACAGTAAATACATACATACATATATGACATGAAACACATAATGAACATACATACCATAAATACAAGGGTGTGGGGTTGCTTGGAGGGTTGGGGTGGATGGGTGGGGTAAGAAAATAAAAGCTTCTTCGCATTGGGTACTTGGGAACCAAGTTGACCCCTGGACTGTAACATACATACATACATAATAACATACATACATGTGTGTGGGGGGTGTGTGAGTGTTGTGGGTGGATGGGTGGGGTAATAAATAAAAGCTTCTTCGCATTGGGTAACTGGGAAACCAAGATGGGGACCCCTGGGACTGTAAACCATAAACATACATTTAAATACATACATAAATGTGTGTTTGGGGTTGTGTGTGAGGGGTTGTGGGTGGATGGGTGGGGAATAAATAAACAGCTTCTCAAATTGGGTACTTGGGAACCAAGTTGACCCCTGGGACTGTAAAATACAGACATACCAACACATCCCATTTACATACATGGTGTGGGGGGGCTGTTGTGAGGGTTGTGGTGATTGGGGTGGGGTAAATAACATTTAAAAAGCTTCTTCAACATTGGGTACTTGGGAAAACCAAGGGTTGGGGAAGGGGGGTTTGGTGACCCTGTACGTTAACATTACATATATTTACATTACTGGGTCGTTGAGGTTGGGGGGGGTGGATGGGGGGGGGTAGGTAATAAATAAAAGCTTCTTCGAATTGGCGTACTTGGGAACCAAGTTGAACCCTGGATGTAACTACATACATACACACATACATACATACATACATACATACATACGTACATTACTACAGGACAAGAAAATAAATAAAAACAGATATAAATAAACATAAATACATACAAATACATAAATAAGTACATACCAGTAAATAAATAAATAAAACATACATACGTACATACATACATACTAAAAAACATATAAATACAGAAAAAAATACAGTTACCCATACATACATTAAGTACATACATAAGCTAAATACATACATAAATATATAACATCAAACAAAAAATACATACATACAGACAAATACACGGGTGTGAGGGTTGTGGTGTGGGTGGGGTAATAAATAAAGATTCTTCGACATTGGTGTACTGGGGAACCAAGTTTGACCCCTGGGACTGTAAATGTATACATACATACATAAATTTTACATGGGTGTTGGGGTGTGTGTGAGGGTTGTGGGTGGATGGGTGGGGTAATAAATAAAAGCTCTCACATTGGGTACTTGGGGAACCAAGTGTTGACCCTGGACTGGAACATAACATACATGAACATTACATCATAACATACATACTCACATACATACATACATGTGTGTGGGGGTGTTGTGTGAGGGTGTGGGTGGCATGGGTTGGCGGTAATAAATAAGCTTCTTCACATTGGTACTTGGGAACCAAGTTGACCCCTGTACTGGTAACATACATATATTACATACAGGGGTGTGCGGGTTGGGGGTGGAAGGGTGGGGTTACTAGGTAATAAATAAAAGCTTCTTCGCAATTGGGTACGTGGGGAAACCAAGTTGTAACCCAGGACGTAACACCACATAAAGGAAAGAAAACAAAGAAAAGAAACATAAAGATAAGAAAACATATCAGACAGACATACATACATACGTACATACATACATACATACAGACATACATATAGACAATAAATCACACATACATACCATACGTACATACATAATAACATACATACATACGTACATACATACATACATACGTACATACATACATACATTATCATACACACATAATACATACATACATAAGTACATACATACATACAACATACACACATTTACATAACATACATTACATACAAAACACGGGTTGTGACGGGTTGTGCTGGGATTGGGTGGGGTAAGTCTTAAAAGCTTCTTCGCATTGGGTACATTGGGAACCAAGTTGACCTGGACTGATAACATGACAACTACATACATACATACTAATACATACAGTACATGTTGTGGGGGCCTGTGTGTGAGGGTTGTGGGGGATGGGTGGGGTAATAAATAAAAGCTTCTTCGCATTGGGTACTTGGGAACCAAGTTGACCCCTGGACTGTAACATACATACATACATACATACATACATACATACATACAACATGTGTGTGGGTGGTGTGAGGGTTTGTGGGTGGATGGGTGGGGGTGGTAATTAAATAAAAGCTCTTTCACATGGGGTAATTGGGAAAACAAGTTGAACCCCGGGACTGTAACATACATACATACATACATACATACAGACATACATGTGTGTCTAGGGTGTGTGTGTGGGAGGGTTGTGGTGTGGATGGGTTGGGAGGAATAAAGTAAAAGCTTCTTACATTGGGACTTGCGGAAACCAAAGTTGACCATGTTACTGTACCATACATATATATACACACATGTATGTGAGGGTTGGGGGGTGGATGGGGGGGTAATAAATTAAAAAGCTTCTTCGCTTGGGTTATTGGACCAAGTTGAACCCTGGACGTAACATACATACACTACACACATACATACATTACATACATACATACATTACAGACATTACATACGTCCATTACAACATTTCCATTACATATATACATTACAAATACATCCATACATACATACATACGTTACAAAATACATACATACATACATACGTACATACATAAAATACATACATCCACCACCACTAAAATACACACAGACATACATACATACATACGTACTACATACGTACATACATACAGATATACATACACACATTACATACATAAATACATTACATACACGGGTGTGTGAGGGTTTGTGGGTGGAGGGTGGCGGTAATAAATTAAAAGCTTCTTCCATTGGGTACTTGGGAACCAAGGTGACCCTGGGACTTAAAAAAAAAAACACATACATACATACATACATACATGTGTGTTGGGGTGTGTGTGAGGGTTGTGGGTGGATGGGTGGGGTAATAAATAAAAGCTTCTTCACATTGGGTACTTGGGAACCAAGTTGACCCCTGTACTGTAACATTCATACATACATACATACATACATACATGTGTGTGGGGGTGTGTGTGAGGGTTGTGGGTGGATGGGGGGGGTAATAAATAAAAGCTTCTTCACATTGGGTACTTGGGAACCAAGTGGATCCTGTACTGTAACATACATAACATAAATACATGGGTGGTGAGGGGTTGGGGGGTGGATGGGTGGGGTAATAAATAAAAGCTTCTTCGCATTGGGTACTTGGGAACCAAGTTGAACCCTGGACTGTAACATACATACATACATACACACATCATACATACACATACATACATTTACATACATACATCGTACATTACATAAAGACATACATACATATATACATACATAACACATAAATAAATACGTAAATAATACATACATACATACATACATACATACATACATTACATACATACATACAATATACTTTTACACACATCATAATACATACGTACATACATACATACATACATACACACATACATACATACATACATACATACACACACGGGTGTGAGGGTTGTGTGGGATGGGTGGGGTAATTAATAAAAGCTTCTTCGCATTGGGTACTTGGGAACCAAGTTGACCCCTGGACTGTAACATACATACATACATACATACATACATACATACATACATACATACATGTGTGTGGGGGTGTGTGTGAGGGTTGTGGGTGGATGGGTGGGGTAATAAATAAAAGCTTCTTCGCATTGGGTACTTGGGAACCAAGTTGACCCCTGGACTGTAACATACATAAATTACAACTTACATACATACATACAACATCATACATGTTTGTTGGGTGTTTGTGAGGGGTTGTGGGTGGATGGGTGGGGTAATAAATAAAAGCTTCTTCACATTGGGTACTTGGGAACCAAGTTGACCCCTGGACTGTAACATACATACATACATACATACATACATACATGTGTGTGGGGGTGTGTGTGAGGGTTGTGGGTGGATGGGTGGGGTAATAAATAAAAGCTTCTTCACATTGGGTACTTGGGAACCAAGTTGACCCCTGTACTGTAACATACATATATACATACATGGGTGTGAGGGTTGGGGGGTGGATGGGTGGGGTAATAAATAAAAGCTTCTTCGCATTGGGTACTTGGGAACCAAGTTGAACCCTGGACTGTAACATACATACATACACACATACATACATAATACATACATACAGACAGACAATTCGTACATTATAATAAAACATACAGAGATACATACATACATATCAGAAATAAGGAAATGACACACATAAATACATAACATACATTACATACGTACATACATACATACATACATACATACATATATACATACACACATACATACATACATACATACGCACATACATACATACATACATACATATATACATACACACATACATACATACATACATACATACACGGGTGTGAGGGTTGTGGGTGGATGGGTGGGGTAATAAATAAAAGCTTCTTCGCATTGGGTACTTGGGAACCAAGTTGACCCCTGGACTGTAACATACATACATACATACATACATACATGTGTGTTGGGGTGTGTGTGAGGGTTGTGGGTGGATGGGTGGGGTAATAAATAAAAGCTCTCACATGGGTACTTTGGGAACCAAGTTGACCCCTGGACTGCTAACATCATAATACATACATACATAACATACATACCTACATGGTGTGGGGGGTGTGTGTGAGGTTGTGGGTGGATGGGTGGGTAGGTAAAAATAAAAGCTTCTTCACAGTGGGTAACTGTGAACCAAGTGACCCCTGTACGTAAAACATACATATATACATACATGGGTGTGAGGGTGGGGGGCGGTGGATGGGTGGGGTATAAATTAAAAGCTTCTTTAGCATTGGTACCTGGGAACAAGTTGAACCATGGACTGTAACATACATAACATACATAACATTACATACCTACCTACATACATAACATACGTTACATACATAAATACAGAAATAAAAATAGACATCATACACACATGAAAATAAATACGACATACAGACATAATACATAAGACATACATTAATACATACGTAAATTTACATAAATACCTAAATAGATGAAATAAAAACATCATACATACAATACAATACGTACATACATACCATCATACATACATAAATACACCATGCATACATACACATAAATACGGGTGTGAGGGTTGTGTGGGATGGGTGGGGGTATTAATAAAGCATTCTTCGCATTGAGGTACTTGGGAAACCAAGTTGACCCCTGGACTGTTAAACATACATACATACATACATTACTACATTCATAATAAATTACAACATGGTGTGGGGGTGTGTGTGAGGGTTGGGGGTGGAGGGTGGGGGTACTAAATAAAAAGCTTCTTCGCATTGGGTACTTGGGAACCAAGTTGACCCCTGGACTGTAACATACATACATACATACATACATACATGTGTGTTGGGGTGTGTGTGAGGGTTGTGGGTGGATGGGTGGGGTAATAAATAAAAGCTTCTTCACATTGGGTACTTGGGAACCAAGTTGACCCCTGGACTGTAACATACATACATACATACATACATACATACAGTGAGGTGGGGTGTGATGTGTGAGGGTGTGGGTGGAGGGTGGGGGTAATAAATAAAAGTTCGTCACATTGGGACTTGGGAACAAAGTTGACCCCTGGACTGTAACATACATATATACATACATGGGTGTGAGGGTTGGGGGGTGGATGGGTGGGGTAATAAATAAAAGCTTCTTCACATTGGGTACTTGGGAATCAAGTTGAACCCTAGACTGTAACATACATACATGCGTACTTACCTACATGTGTTTGGGGTGTGAGGGTTGTGGGTGGATGGGTATGGTACTTGGGCACCAAGTTGAAATTTTCGAAAGAGAAATCAACCGTATTTCGTTTGTTTGCGTTTGTTGCAGGTGCTTCTGAGCATGACCTGCTCAGTCGAATAGTTGAAGCCATAGGTATGCCCCCTGCCTGGTTGTTGACTGAGGCCAAGCATACCGATAAGTTCTTCAGAGAAAAATTGTTAGGTTTTAGGGCCAAATCGCAATTCACATGCGCCTTCACTGACCTTCCCTCAACATAAATACTAAAAGAAAGAAGGAAAAGGGGAACCAACGGACATCACACAGCAAAAAAAAAAAACGGAACAACCGTACAAGGCAACAACGGACCGGCAACCGTCCCTCCAAAGTCCATCCAAAATTTCTTTAACCAGCAATACCAAAACCAGCAAACCTGCCCCTACCCCAACCAGTAACACCTCCCTTCCACCTCTATTCCACCGTCCCTCAACATTCCCCCACATTAGTTCCACCTTGGTCACACCACTCCCACATCCCCTGCCCACCCCGTACAAACTTCCTTCCCACATTCCCTTCAACGTCTTCCACCTTTCACTCCCACCTCCCACATCCCCTCACCCGACTCACCACCCATTCCCTTCCACCCTCCTCCACAATGGGAATCTATGTCATGCGCAGTCCCTCTCACCCCTTTGCACGCCGAAGTGTGTTGCATTCATCTCTCCATTCCTCCCACTCCCCTTGTGGTTTGCCCTCCCAAACCATATGTCCATTTTCCCCTTTCATTTTGACTTGAAACTAGAGATTGGTAATTGGCTCAGCAAGCAATTTGCACAACTTTGCGACTCGCCAGCAACTTGCCCCCCAACACAATAAAAAAAAACACTCCCTCATTCACTCCACGTTCCGCCAGCTCTCCGTCTT